>JAHRHZ010000081.1:8297816-8323176 GCA_024137785.1 Ginglymostoma cirratum
GTCTAGGCCCGAAACGTCAAGCTTTCCTGCTCCTATGATGCTGCTTGGCCTGCTGTGTTCATCCAGCTCCACACCTTGTTATCTCGGATTCTCCAGCATCTGCAATACCTATTATCTCTATCCTTTTCTGTACCTATTTTAAAACTAATAGGATTATGGTCACTGGTCCGATAGTGCTCCCTCCCGTAGTCACTTGCCCTGCCTTATTTCCCAAGAGGAGATTAAGATTTGCCTCTTCTCTAGTAGGGCCATCTATATATTGATTGAGAAAGTTTTCTTGAACGCATTTAACAAATTCCTCTCAATCCATGCCCTTAACTCTATGGCAGTCCCAGTCTGTTTGGAAAGTTAACCTCCCATAATATTACAGCCCTATTGTTCTTATAGCTTTCTGCGATGTCCCTACATATTTGCTTCTCAGTTTTCCTGCTGACTGCTGGAGGGCCTATGGTACAATTCCATCAAAATGATCATCCGCTTCATATGTCTCAGTTCCACCCGTATAGTCTCACTGGACGATCCCCCAGAAATAAACCTCATTCTAATTCTAAATACTGCTGTGATGTTTTCCCTAATCATAATTGCCACTCCCCCTCTTCTCTCGCTATCCTTCCTATAGCGTCTATACCCTGGAATATTGAGCTGCCAGCCATGTTTCTGTAATAGCTATGATATCCCAGTCTCATGTCCCCATCCATGCCCTGAGTTCACCTGCCTTACCTGCCAGGCCTTTTGCATCAAAATAAATGCAGTTTATTTCATCAATCTTCCCTTGTTCTCTGCTGTGCTCTTGCCTGCCTTGTCTATTTAACTTCTGTACCAGCCTCAACCTTTTCTCTTATCCCACTACTAATTAGGGTCTCACCCCTTTCCTCCAGACTAATTTAAACCCTCCTGTGTAGCTGTATATATCTCCCAACCAGGATATTGGTCCTCCTCCAGTTCAGGTACAACCCATCCTCCTTGTACAGATCACCTCTGCCCCAGAAGAGATCCCAATGATCCAAAACTCTGAATCCCTGGCCTCAGCACCAGCTCCTCAGCCACGCATTCATTTGCCTTATCATACTATTCCCACTCTCAGTAACATATGGCACCAGAGTAATCCAGGGATTACTGTCAGATGTGCCAACGCTCAAGTGGCATGTTTACTGAGGCCCATTGGCCAGCTCGGAAATCAAAAGTGCCATGACATGCATCCCAGCTGTTGGAAATACTGAAATATTTGTCATTGAATTACATTCACACGAGGCTTCAGATGTTCTTTAAGTTTATTAGACAAAAGAAGAAACAAACAAGCTATGCTTTATACAGAGGAGAAAGATCTTAGCACAAACACCAAACCAAAGCTATAACCTGTTTCCCAATACACTATTATTAAGATGTGATCCAAAAGAAATAGCACTCCTGTCTCGGTTTCTTAAAATATTTACTAACTTTTCCCAAATTTTCCCATTGTGGAGACAATTTTACAATTTCTTTCCAAGTTTGCAGTCACCAACCTCTTTCAGTTGTGATGACCCAAACTTTCTGGGTTCCAACAACTCTAAGATTTGTAACCAAACTCTCCGGGCACGGAAGCTTCGCAGACTAGAAACCACCTCAGCAGAGGTCACTGCCTCACCTTAATTGACTTGATGCTTCTGTTTGGGGAATCTGAGCTGAACTCCTGGTTCTTCTGAACAAAAAGCTTGGAGTTCTGAAGTCTTAAAAGTGCTACATAAATGCCTTTTTGATTTGTAGTGTTCTGCGTGAAAAGACATTTTTCTTTCTATTTTCAGACTGCCCCGCTTGCAGGCAGCTGCGCTTCAAAACCGTAAGCATTTAAGGAGCAGAATGCCAGAGAAAGACAATGCCTTCAGCAGCAGCGACAAGACAGGCCACAGCTCGAGCGACATCTGCCGAGACTTCATGCGCAATGTCTGCAAACGGGGCAAGCGTTGCAAGTTCCAGCACCCCGAGGTTACCAAGGCATCCGAGCTTGGCACCCTGAGCGGGGAGATGCCCCTGGGCAAAGGGGAGGTGCCAGTTTGTCGCGACCACTTGTATGGTGGCTGTCAGCGCGGCTCCAGGTGCAAATTCCTCCACTTTGAGAGTGACGGCGCCAGCGCTCCCCGCGATAAGACCTCGCCCCCGTTCGGAGATGTCCACGATGAATATGGCCACCTCCTGAAGAGGCGCTGGGTGGAGAGCATGCGGCCTGACGTGTTTGACCTTGGTGTTTCCCGTCCCTTCGCGGCCGACTACCGTTACCTGGAGGAGGAGAACCTGATGCTGCGTAAGAGGGTCGAGGAGCTCAAGAAGCACGCGTCGAACCTGATGGCTACCAACGAGATTCTCCTGGAGCAGAACGCCCACTACCGCAGCCAGCCCAAGGTGGTGACCCTGACCAGCACCGCCACCGAGCAGCTGGTAGCACCGCCCACTGTGGCCGCCGTCACCGCCTACAACCACAGCATCGTGCAAGCTCACAACTCACTGAGCAGCCAGGCCCTGCAACCCCGGCAGGACCTGCCTGTGCCCGCCAGTGCCGGACCCCCAGCCAGCGCCGCCCCGCCCCCTCCGCCCGGCCCTCACCTCACACCCGAGCTGGCCTTGGCACAGACCATTGCCCAGGGCATGGCCGCCACACCTGTTTCCATGACAGCGGTCACCGTCTCCATCACGCAGCCCATCCCCGGCATCACGATGAGCCACGCCACGACGCCGATGGTCAGCTACGCCCTGGCCTCGCAGAGCATGGGGATTACCCCGATCCCCCACTGAAAGGGCCCGTATTGCAGAGGGTTCTGCTCCAGCTCCTTGTGACGTTGTTCCGTTTTATCCAGTTGGCTTAATTGCAAACTTTGATTCTCATGACAGAAACTAGCATTCCAGTCTGCCAGATCGTTTCGCATTTGATTCCTGGTCTTAGTAACTTCTGATGTTTGCAGCAGGGTAAAAGAATTGAAAACTGCACACTCGCTGCCACAAGATTTGCCTAATCTCTCCTTGATTTGATGGTGGTTTGGTCCTGCAAATAGAGTACCCATTGGTCATGCCATTGAGCTGGATGCTGTGGAAAGCAGCTGGCAGAGGGAGAGAGAGAGAGAGCAATATCTTGGCTCAGTATCCCAACATCCACAGCTCTCCATATCACCAGAGCTGGCTGATAAGCCAGTTATCCATGCAATATGATGGATGTGCAGAGTTTGCATATTTCCTGTCGCATTTTTGAAAATTCTGCATGTACTGCTCCGTCACTCTAACCTGTGGCTTAGAAAATTTAAGTTCCAGTGTAATCTTTGGCACCCAGCTTCCGAGAGAGAAGTTCCGCTATCAAGCTTTTATATTTAATTTAAAACAAGTTCAGTACAGTTTAAGGTGCAAAGTGTTTGTTCTCCTTGAGCGTTTGTGGAAGGCTTTGACTGAGACTTTTCTCTAAAATTTCTGCTTATATATTCCATCACTTTAGAGGATTCAATTGCAAAAGTGAGCCCCAAATTTCAGGATTTGGGAGATGACTTTGTAAATTTTGCAAAAGGTTAGTAAGAGTCTCACCCACAAAAAAAACTGTCTGTGACTTTTACCCACATGGTTTAAACATCCCTCCTTCTTCAAATAAATCTTGAAATTTGCTTTAAAAGTTATTTTTCTCAGTGTCTTAATTGATGCGTCTAACTTTTAGACCATTGTGGGGAAGACAAGGCAATTGTCTGGTTTGGCTGCACCAATTAGCTGCAGGTTTTATTTGCTTGGTATTTGTTACACTGTTGTGTAAGCAAAGAGTCTCCTCCTTGTAAGGTACCTTGAACTCCAGTTATCAGTGACAAAACAAACCCTTGATGCAATTTCCATTCGATGTGGAAACCTGTTATTAACCCACTAAAACTAAAGTAAAGGAAGTTTCAGTGAAATGAGAATAGACTTAGCTAATGTGATTTGGGCGGGTAGATTAGCAGAAATGACAGTAAGCAAGTAGTGGCAGGCATTGAAGGAGGTTATTCATGACTCAGCAAAAATATATTGCAGAAGGGAGAAAAGATCCAAAGGGCGGGACAAACCAACCAGAACTAATCAAGGAAGCTAAGGAGTGTGTTAACTTGAATACATAGTATATAAGGTGACCAAAGTCGTCAACAACCCCAAAGACTGGGATAAATTCAGAATCCTGCAAAGGTCGATTCAAAAATATAATAAAGAGAGAGAAAGTAAACTACAAGGCCAACTAATGATGAATATTAAACTGACAATAAGAGCTGCTTTATAAGAAAGAGAGAGAGATCAAAGTGAACAGAGGCCACGTAGCAGCTGATTCTGTGGAGTTGGTTTTGGGGGGAGGAGTTGAGCAGACATTTTGTATCAATCTTTATGGAGGAAGATACTTCAAATATCCCAAGAATATGGGGGAGGAATTAAGTACCATCAGTAAAGAAATGTGGGCAGGAAACAGCAAGTGAGGATAAGGGATAACAAGACCAAGCAGCATCAGAGGAGCAGGAAAGCTTCAGAAATCGCCATTTCTGAAGGAGGGTCCAGACCCGAAACGTCAGCTTTCCTGCTCCTCTGATGCTGCTTGGCCTGCTGTGTTCATCCAGCTCTACACCTTGTTATCTCAGATTCTCCAGCATCGGCAGTTCCTACTATCTCTGAATCAAGTGAGGATAAGGGGTTTTTCAGGTTGGTTCAATAGGATCAGTGCTGGGACTACAACTGTTTCCAATAAATGTTGTGGAGGAAGGAAGTGAATGTACTGTAATCAAGTTTACAGACAAAGCAAATATGTGGAAAGGCAAGTTGCAAGAAGCATTCAAACAGTTTGTAGCAAGATATTGATAGAGTTAACTAAATGGCGCAATGTTGGTAAATGTAGTATAATCTGGCAAATTGCAGACTTGTTCATCTTGGAAGGGAGAACAAATATAATTTAAATGGAAAAAAGCTGCAACATAATGGGACTTGGAAGTGCTTGTGCAGGAAACACAAAGCGAGCAGAAAGGGGCAGCAGGTAATCAGGAAGACTAATGGAATGTTGGCCCTTATTTCAAGGGATTTGGAATATAAGCAAGGAAATCTTAGTGCAACTGTACAAGGTGCCGGTGAGACCACATCTGGAGTACTGTGAGCAGTTCTGATACCCGTATATAAGGAAATATAATTTTGTTGAAGGCAGTTCAGAGAATGTTCACACAGCTGAGCCCTGCTATGGAGGAATTGTCTTCTGACCAAAGACTAAACAGGTTGTGACTCTGCTCACTGGAGTTTAGAAAAATGAGAGGTGTTAACATTGAAACATATAGAATTCTTACGGGGCTTGACAGGGTAAATGCTAAGAGAATGTTCTTCTCATGGGGGAGTCTAGAACCAGAGGGCACATGTGTCAGAATTAAGAGGTGTCAATTTAAAACTGAGATGAGAAGGAATTTCTTAAGAGTTTTGAGAGTCTTTGGAATTCCTTGCCACAGAGAGCTGAGGCTGAGAAAGATTCTTGATCAGTCGGGGAATCAAGAGTTACAGGGAAAGCACAGGAAAGGAGATGTGAGGAATGTCAGACCAACCATGACCCTATTGAATGGCAGAGCATGCTTGAGGGGCTGAACAGCCTGCTCCTGTCCATGTTTCTTGTGGTCTTGAGCAATAGTATATACTCACAACTCCACTTGCTCAGTTTGACCTGGCGTACTAGAACTTAACTCCGGGTGGTTTGTCCGCTAAACAAATTCTACTGCACGCTACCAACCCATGTCGTGCTTCACTGGGTGCAGTGCCATCTCCTTGTGGCTGTGGTTTTGGTTGAAACCCTTTACTAACTCTGCCCCCTTGACATATAAGATAATACCTCAAATTGGGTCATCTGCTTGGGTTTTACTGTCTTTTCAATCCCACCCTGGCTATTTAAGACCACCTGAACGTGAGCATTATCTGCTTTCAGGAGCTGTATTGGCTCCAAGTACTACCAGCAACAGATGTCATATCTGTGTCTTGAGTCTTGAGACAGAAAGAAAGCTGGAGAGGCTGAATGGTGTGCACAGTGTCTGATAGCTCAACTGAACTGGGCCACCATTTCAATGTAAATATAATTATTTGGAAGGTGCATTGGCAAACAATTGCAGTGAGAGGGTTACTGTCAGGTGCAAGCCCCCTCACATGACTGTTTTGCTGCTGTCTGAGTTGGAAGAAAACAGACTCCTACTAATGTAGGAATTTGTTTTCGATACAATCTCTCGCAGCTTCCTGGGCAGCATGGTAACTTTGTTGAGCAAGTGACTGAATTCTATGGACCAAAAAGGAACCAGGTAAGATCACCAGTCTGTGCTGAATTTGCTCATTGTCACACTGGCAATTTGATACCATATCAGAATTGGATTAAGTTAGCTTTATTGTCACATACTCAAATGAGTACAGTGAAAAGTTTACAAGTCTCCACATTACAAAGGTACCCAGGTACAGATTCTTAATGACAATTTCTTGGGGGGAGTTAGAAAAGGAAAGAAATAAGTCCAGCATTACAGATCACTGGAATAAATTAGAAAGATAAAGAAATGAAAAGTTCAGAATATTAACTCAGTCCACGCCAGCACCTAGCCTCTAGTAGCTGTAAGAGAGACATCTGGTCTAATGTCCTGGATTAGGAGAAACACCAAGAGGGTTCCTGCTCCTGAGTTTTATCCAGTGGCTCTTTGATTTGCTAATTTACTGAAGTTCACAATGAGTAATTGGTACATTAGGTGTCAGTTGGTCTGTTTCCTTTGCTTTCCATAAAGGTCATAATGGAACAACTACTTCCATTAGTCTTTTGGGAGCATGAAGGAATGGTAGGAACTAAATTAGTACTAACTGACCACACAAAAAAATATTGGTTGCACTTTTAAAGGCAACTGCATAGCAAGTCTGTGGTAGCATTATTCTCACTGTAGGTCCCTTCAGTGTGTTTATCTACAGTCTATATTGCAGTAATAGTGCCCCAAGGAGGTTCAAGTCCCACATGCCCCAAAGGTACCTCGTCATAATTTGTTCGAACAGATTGATTTAATTTTAGATAACAAGGTGTAGAGCTGGATGAACACAGCAGGCCAAGCAGCATCAGAGGAGCAGGAAAGCTGACGTTTCGGGCCTAGACCCTTCTTCTGCAGTTCCTACTATCTCTTGATTTAATTTTACTTTTGTTTGCACACCTATGTGAGTTGTTTTGGCAAAACCTTTTTGTTAATTAAAGGAACAAATTATTTTTTGTGGGTGTCACTGATTTTGTTGCAATTACATTTGAATATTATTAAGCTGGAGAGGCTTCAGAAGAGAATTAACAGGATGTTGCTGGGGATGAAGTGTTTGAGTTATATGGAGAGGCTGGATAGGCTGGGACTCTTTTCACTGGAGCATAGAAGGCGGAGGGGTGACCTTGTAGAGATTTATAAAATCATGAGGGGTATAGATAAGGTAAATGGCAGGTGTCTTTTCCCTAAGATGTGGGGGATTTCAAGACTAATGGGCATATTTTTAAGGTGAGAGGAGAGAGATTTACAAAAGACATGGGGGACAATTTTTTTTTTACACAGTGGTTCAGGTGTGGAATGAACTTCCAAAGAAGTGGTGGATGCAGGGAGAGTTACAACGTTTAAAAGACATTCAGATAAGTACAGGAATAGGGAAGGTTTGGACGGATATGGGCCAAATGCAGGCAGGTGGGACTAGTTTAGTTTGGGAACGTGGTCGGCATGGACTCATCGGACCGAAGGGTCCGTTTTTTGTTCTGTATGACTCTACAACAGTGATTCACTTGGCCATTTCAGAGTCAACCACATTGCTCAAGTTATGTGTGGGTTAGATTGGGTATGGGTGGCAGATTTCCTTCCCTAAGGGATGTTGGTGAACCAGGTGGCTTTTTACACCAATTGTTGAGTTTCATTACTGAGGCTAGCTTTATATTCCAATATTTATTAATTGAATTTAACTTCTACTGTGGTGGGATTTGAACTAGTCTCCTGGGTTTTGGGATGACTAATCCTGTGATAAACCCTTCAGCCACCATCTTGCTCACACAGGGTCTATGCAGAAACCACTGAATTGAGAGCTCCCTACTGAATATAGAATCTCCCGGAATCAGTCATGCAAAGTTAACATTTCTCAAATGGCAATATTTTTAAAAACTTGACTGCTTCAACCTTTTAAATCTTCATGGTGTTGCAATTGATTCGAATTTGTAGCCGGAAGAATGCCCTGTCTTGCGAATGCTCAATATTTGCTTGTACCTAGTAGTGATTTGCATGAATGTTAGATGTAATTCTGTGTTGTACCAAGCAACTGTCCTGTCTGATATCTCATACAAGCAATGTGAATGACTTTCTATTACAGGGATTTGTGCATTAAGCTGTTTGATAATGCTAAGCAGTCGTAATAGTTTGGTTGATCTAAGGTGAAAATCTCTGACTGAAAGTGTTCAGCTTTTCGTTCCTGATAAGCTCAATAATCAGAGTAGTTGTTGGCCGGAAGCGAAATTCAGTAATATTAATAGGTGTAGTTAACCAGAAAGTAATTAGCTTTTAAAAAATGGATTAATCTATGTTACATATCCTATTGTGATGAAATTGCCAAAGTTCAAAGTGTTATGGGGAGCCATTTATTTTCATTAATTCAGACCCTGCCCCTAGGTGTTGCAAAAAAAATTGTGAGCCAGGCCAATGGAGGGCTGCTGGTCTCATCAGCAGAAAGAAAAGACCAAGACCTTTTGGAAAGCCACTCTTTCCTATTTTCTAGCTGGATCTGTCTTCCTCTTTAAGGTTCTTCATTCATCAGAGGCCATTTCTGTGAGCCAGGTTGGACCCTGTTCTTTGCCATTAGCTGAGCTCACACGCTGACCCCGTGTGTGAGTCAAAGCCAGCTGATGCTGCAAACCCCACTTCACAGTCTGCTACCTTCAATCACCAACAACAATTGGGATTGCCAGCAGGTTAAGTCCCAAAGACTCGCTGAAATCTGGGATCCTCGCTTATGGCCTCTTTGTTGTGACTGGTTGTCCCAATTAAAGGATACATTGAAATGTCTGCACCATAATGGCCTCTCTGTTTTTTTTTAATTTGTTTGTGGATGTTGCTGATTGAGTCAACGTTTATTTCCTGCCCCCAGCTGCCCTTGAAAAGGTGGTGCTGAGCTGCCTTCTTGAACCTCTGCAGTCCGTGTGCTGTGGTTAAAGCCACAATACCCTTAGGGAGGAAGTTTGAGGAATTTCACTCAGTTACAGTAAGAACAGCGAAATGTTTCCAAGTCAGGATGATAAATGACTTGAAGGTGAATTTGCAGATGGTGGTGTTCCCATATTTCTGCTGCCCTTGTCCTTCTAGATGGAAGTGGTCGTGGGTTTGGAAGGTGCTGTCTGAGGATGTTTGATGAATTTCTGCAGTGCACCTTGTAGATGGTACACACTCCTGCTACTGAGCATCAGTGGTGGAGGGAGTGGATGCTTGTGGATGCAGTGCCAATCAAGCGGGCTGCTTTGTGCTGGATGGTGTCAAACTTCTTGAGTGTTGTTGGAGCTGCACTCATCCAGTTAAGTGGGGCGTATTCCATCACACTACTGACTTGTGCCTTGTAGATGGTGGACAGACTTTGTGGAGTCAGGAGGTGAGTTAGTCGCCACAGTATTCGTAGTCTGTGACCTGCTGTTAAAGCCACTCGTCCGCTTAGCCGAACTCGTCCTCACCCTCAACAACTTTTCTTTCAATTCTTCCCACATCCTACAGACAAAGGGGGTAGCCATGGGTACCCGCATGGGCCCAAGCTATGCCTGTCTCTTTGTAGGTTACGTGGAACAATCCCTCTACCGTACCTACACTGGCCCTAAACCCCACCTCTTCCTCCGTTACATTGATGACTGTATCGGCGCCGCCTCATGCTCCCACGAGGAGCTTGAATAGTTCATCCACTTCACCAACACTTTCCACCCCAACCTGAAGTTCACCTGGACCATCTCCAACACTTCTCTCTCCTTCCTATACCTCTGTGTCTCCAGCTCGGGTAACCACCTAGAAACCGATGTCCATTTCAAGCCCACTGACTCCCACAGCTACCTGGAATACACCTCCTCCTACCCACCTTCCTTCAAAAATGCCATCCCCTATTCCCAATTCCTTCGCCTCCGCCGCATCTGCTCCCAGGATGAGACATTCCACTCCCATCTCTGCCTCCCTAACCTGTCCTTCCTCTCACCTATCCCCTCCTCCCACCTCAAGCCCCACCCCCATCTCCTATCTACTAACATCATCCCGCCCCCTTGACCTGTCAGTCCTCCCTGGACTGACCTATCTCCTCCCTAACCCCACCTACACTCACTTTACCAGCTCCATCCCCGCCTCTTTGACTTGTCTGTCTCCTCTCCACCTATCCTCTCCTCTATCCATCCCCTATCCGCCTCCCCCTCTCTCCCTATTTATTTCAGAACCCTCTTCCCCTCCCCCATTTTCTGATGAAGGGTCTAGGCCCGAAACGTCAAGCTTTCCTGCTCCTATGATGCTGCTTGGCCTGCTGTGTTCATCCAGCCCCACACCTTGTTAACCCACAAAATGTTGATTGGTGGGGTGTGTGTGTGTGTCTGTGGGGGTGAAAATTCAACAGTGGTAATGCCATTGAATGTCAAGGGGCAGTGGTTTGATGGCCTCTTATTGAAGATGGTCATTATCTGGCATTGGTGAGGTCTAAATGTTACTGCTAATCTCAAACCCTCACAAAATCATTCCATATATACACGAATGGCGACCCCGAATCAACCAACGATGATGACAAGAAAGAGGTCCACGTATACAAGACTGGACGGGTGCTATGAACAACATTGCCCGGTCAGAGTGTCATTAAGAGTGTTAGTTAACTCTTGGCTGGGTGGCTGGTGAATGATGCTAACAGCGTGGTATTAATTCCAATACCAGCTGAGGTTACCATGAAGGACTCTCCTCAACCTTTCCCCTTGCCTCACCAGTGTTCTACCGCCAACGACAGAACGGTCCTCTGTGACTATGGCAACTTTACCTTTACATTAATGGTGTGTAGTTTTGTTTGCCATAATCTGAGCAGCATTCTATTCTTTTAGCTCCTCTATTTCTAATGTAGGTCATTAAAGGTTTTTTAAAAACGGCCATCCTACCATCAGATGGATTATTTGTGTTATTAATATAACGTGTCAATAAAATGCTTATGAGGGTGAGAATATATAGCGCAAGTACTTGGACATACAAGTCAACTAAACAGGAACCATGGAGGTAACACAGTGTGGAGCTGAATGAACACAGCTGGCCAGGGAGCATCAGAGGAGCAGGAAAGCTGACGTTTCGGGTCTGAGTTCCAGCATCTGCACTTCTAACTATCTCTGAGGAACCACGGAGAATTTGTTTAGTTTAGTGACTAGAATGGTTTACCCAGAATTATGATGTAATGGTGTACATAATGATGAGTACATTAAATTGAAATGCAAATCAGTTTTTACCCATGTTTCTTGCATTGCGGGTTAATTGTCTCAGTTGTTCAGAGGTTCACCATAGTATTGACCCCATTCATTTAGGTGTATAGTAATCTGTCACCTTGATGTGGGCTTTTCCTTCAGCGGGGTATAGGTAGCTGATGTGGCAATGTTTACGGTAACTCTTGTAACATAACCAGATGTAACATGATATTGAAAGATTCAAAAGTCCTTTATTACAGCTCCTTTTGTATAAACATATATCATAGCCATTAGCACCTCTGTGTCTGGGCTAGAATGAAGCTGTTTGGTTACAAACAGCATACTTTCATCAGCAAATCATGCTTCAAGTGGCCCCGGTGAAGATAGAGTTTGAGACCTTTACCCCTCAGATCACATGCTATGCTACAGTAATATCACAAGCATGTCTCTTAAAGGTATTTCGAGACTGTGTGTGAGACATAACCCATACCTGTTTTAATTTCTTTTAATTTCCACATGCATTTTTACTTAAGAAAAGGTTGATTAATCTTTGAGATGCAGATAAAGAGTTCCAGATTAATGACATTGAACAATCTAGTGGGATTGTCATCATTTGTTAACCTGCTGGTTTGCTTGCCCAGTTCAAAATAGCTCTGATTGTATCAGCGTCTAGGGGAATGTGCTGAACTGGCAGTTTGCAAAAATTTGATATGTACGGACTCAAATCAAGGTTAACTTCACCGTAAACCTTTGGAAAGGTACAGGAAACAGAGTTTTGTCTTTCATACTTTGGAAGCAGGAACTGCCATGAATCTTCTTCACAAGCATGACAGAAAGAAGAAAAAGAACCAACTTATGAAGAAAATCAACCATCAATTTTCCCTTCCATCCTTGCGTTGGCACTCTTGAAGCATAGTGTAGTTCAATTAGAACGGTGCAATGCTTTATAGACCACCAATAAATTTGGTGCTACATCTGTTGTGCGGATTTACAATGTTATCTGTCTCAATCCCATTAAAATGTTTCGAAGGTGCGTGCTGCATTGAGAAGTATCCTTGTTTTTTGGAGTGTTGGGAGGAGTATGAGGTGACTATGATATTGAAGTAGCCATGCATTTTTTGTAATTAGAGTATCCCATCATTAGATTGTGGCCCAATGGGAATTCCTGCGCTAAATTACCACATTGGCTGTAATGGTCAAGTTGTTGCTGTTAACCTTATTCCTACAAGTAGCAATATCCTTCTGTGGGAAATAAATGCTCTCATTCCTACTTGCTGACGTTTCTGGTATCCAAACTAATGTTTTAAATAAAATTAAACATCTGAAAAATTGTAATTTTCAAAGAAAAATTGCAAGTTGCAAGGAACTTGATTAAATGTAGCCAGTGAAATGTCATTTGTCCTTTTTAAAGCCTTCATTGAAATTGTTTCAGCCTTAACCAAAACCTGAGTTTGAACAGCGTATATTTGTCGCAGCGTACTCATTGATCTCGTGATCAGTTTGTAGCTGTGCCACATGTGACTTTTAGTCTTTCTTTACTTCCCTCTTTATTTGACTGGTCCAGCCTTTAATGGGGTAATGACTCAGTGATGTTGGAATTGGTTTGATAATTGAAGAAACTCAGGCTAATACCTTGGGAGCTTCGTTTCAAATCCTGCCATGACATGGTGAAACAGAGATTTAATAAATTTGGAGTTTAAAACTAGTATAATGATAATTAGGAAATTGTTGTGAAAACTCACCTGCTTCACTTAATGCCCTTTAAGGATTAACATTTAGCTGGGCTGGCCTATATGTGACTCCAGACCCACAACAATCTGCTTTACTCTTAACTGGCCTTTGAGCTGGCTGAGCTCAAGAGTTCAAGAGTAATTGCTGATAGCCAATAAATTTGCCTGCAATGCAAACATTCCATGAAAAGAGAATCCAATGCTCCCTAAAATTTGAATCATCTGAAACTGTTGCCCTGCCCTTTCTTGCATCAAGTATTCACCTGCCACTGCTGTGTTTATCATAGAATCCCTACAATGTGGAAACAGGCCCTTCGGTCCAACAAGTCCACGCTGACCCTCAGAACATCCCTCCCAGACCCATCCCCCTGTAACCTCCCTGGACACTATGGGGCAACGTAGCCTGGCCAATCCACCTAGCCTGCACATCTTTGGACTGTGGGAGGAAACCCCAAGCAGATACAGGGAGAATGTGCAAACTCCATACAGATAGTCGCCCGAGGGTGGGATCAAACCTGGATCCCTGTGGCGCTATCAGGCCACCGTGCCGTTTAGTTTTCCTGATAACACAATTGTAAAAATTCTCAACTTGGTTTCAATTCCCTGTTTGTCCCAAGCAGTTGAAGCCCCACACCAGTCTGCAAACTGCAGAGATTCTATTAACCTGGCCTGAGTTGCTATCACACTGGGTGGGGTGACTTGAGGGGTATCTTAAATAAGCAAATGGAGGCATTGAAAGAATACAAAACCTTACGGCTGGGCAGCTGAAGGCAGATGGTCAATGAGGAGCAATTGAAATCAGGAGTGCACAAAAGGTATAGATTCGGAGACAGCAGACACCTGACTAGTTGACTAGTAATGCCTATGCTTACCTTTAATCCTCTTTGTATAAGAACACTTCTTTTTTTACACACTGTAAGATTTGTACTAGGTACTTGGACCTAAGATGGCACCATTAAAAGGCAGCCGTTGTAAAAACTTTTCAATTGTATTGTAATACAAGTGACAATAAAGGATCTTCTTGGATTCATGACAGGATTTGAACCCAGGTCCCCACAACATTGCCTAGGTTTCTGAATTAATAGTCACTGATACGACCGCTGGGACATTACCAGCCCATTCCCAAGGAAGGACTGCCTTTTATTTAATTTCAAAAATATACTTTATTCATGAAATGTATTTTTACATATTCGTAGTCTCAAACACAGTTCAGTTCTGTGCAGTAGCATAGCAAGGAAACAAACAAACATTGGAGTTTGACTTTATCCAAATAAGCCAAAAGGCACCTCTTACTTCAACCAGACTATGTGACTAAATGTGACTAAACTTCAACCAGACTAAATGCATTTGAGGCACCAGAAGGGTCCAATAATTGGACGGACTCACATTTTACCTTCAGCAGGAACTCCTGAAACAGTGATCTTTCCCCACTGTGCGTTGGCAGCAGCTGTCTCAAGCATTAGTGCATCCCTCAGCACATAGTCCTGGACCTTGGAAGGACTGCCTTACAATGAGAGAGATGCAGACAATATCGGGAAGGTATTTCAATGCGTGGGGTCTAAAGGCTGGATTTCAAACTTCCCGACAACTGTGTCTTTGGCAGTCAGGACATGCAATAAGTTATTTACACCCACTGGAGGGAGGCTGCCGATTTCAGTGATAACCAACCCCCTATAACAAAGGGGGTTGGTTGGTAAAATGGTGAAAAAGGGTACTCTCCCTACATTCTGTGCCCCTCACACACTCTCTGGTCAAACCACCTGCTGGTGGGCTCACATAATGCACGGCCCAAAGTGTCAACTCTTGTATTTAACAAACTATAACTGAACGGAATATCTTTGCTTCCTTAATAGTTTTGCAAATGGAATTAGAAGTTGGGAAAGTTTCTTTGGAATGGCAGAAAATAAAATTTACCCGAATATCCATGTTGAACTCAAAACCCTGAAATCCACGTGAGTCCTGCTATAAGTAGAGGCAGGAGAACTTGCACAGAAGCCAAACTATTGGAGTTTGGCTGGTGTGCGCTAGATGGCACTATTATCAGCTTTTGTTACGTATCCCTCCAAGATAGATAGCTTTGAACAATTCCACAAATACTTTCAGTAATTGAATCAGCAATTTAGAAGATCTGGAACAGCTTTGTATTGCCGTTTCAAATTATTCCTGCCGAATTTAGCTATCCAATTTATAAGTTACTTTTCAGGCACATTTGAAATGTAGACTTTAGTCTGTGTGCTTCTTAAGGGCCAGTCGTTGCTTCAGTGATAATACTGTTATTTTTAAGGCAATATGTGGATTCCAGTCATATTGTAGGTGTCGAATGTTGTACTCACGGGAGTTTCTTGTGGCACAGTGGTAGTGTCCCTACTACTGGACTGGGACGTTCAAGTCCCTCCTACTCCAGAGGCGTATAATAAATCTCTGATCATGTTGATTAGAAAAATAGGTTGAGTGCTGTACTTGAAAGATCTGGTTTTGAGATAAGTAATGAGCAAAGGCCCTAGGAATTTGGATTTAAATAGATCCTGCGACACTATTCGGTGCCGTCTTCAGTACTTACCTTGCAGCCAATGTCAGATAAACAGATAGTCTGTACAGGCTGACATTTCTGATAATCACAACAAGCTCCCACGTCAATGTGTGAACTTGCTGTGCGAAAATTGGTTGCCACATGCCCTACGTTACATCATTGCCGATCCAGATCAAAAGTAACTATGTTGGCTGCAAATGGCTTTGGGACGTCCAGTGACTGTAAACAGTATGACATAAATGAAGATGTTTTTGTTAGAAACTACGCACAGTTCATAAACAAATGGTTCTGATGTAATTGGATGACTGGCCATTAGCCTTTCCACAAAGCTGGACACACAATCCAATCAACGTTTTCTGCAATATTCAACCTCCGTCAGCACTGTACCGCATTCCAATTCTATTACATTGGGGTTATCAGCCAGGATTTTGTGCTACAGTTTCTGGAGTGGAATCCCTACAGCATGGAAGCAGGCCATTCAGCCCATCAAGTCCACACCAACCCTCTGAAAAGCATCTCCCCCTGAACCAGCAACCCCCTTCCCCACCATATTCCCTATGGCTAATCCACGTAACCTGTACATCTTTATTATGCACCCTCCCTGCACCATGACCGATAAAGGCATGCGATCCCACGCCTTCATAACCACCCTATTAACCTGCCTTACCACCTTCAGGGATCTGTGGACAAGCATCCTAAGATCCCCCATCCCCCTGAAATGTTGGCAATTTTGAGTGTAAAACATGATTATTGTCTACAGCCTCGTACGTTTCCTTCAAACTATAACTGACTGCTTTTAGCATTAAATTCCGACTGCTCTGGTTTTGTGTTGCTTAATGAAATTTATTTGAATAATTAGCAGTAAAACAAAACTGACTGTGAACCATTAGCAAAAGGTACTGAACCTAATCTGGGTCAGCATTAATTCTGTACAATTTCATACTGGTTGTGGTCAGATTTTGCAAAACTAGTCCCCATTGTGTTTCAGCAATGCACTGTTGTTCATTCCACGGTAATAAGTACCTGAGGGGCAGGTGAAACATGCTCAAAGACCGTGTTTGATGCATGTCGAGATACAGACGCGTGCTTGTTCATTGGCATTCCAAAAATAGCAGCTACAACTATAGAGTCAACGTACTTGGATTTATGTTATCTCGTACAAGCGAGGAGGCAATGGCCTACTGTTATTACTGCTGGACTATTAATCCAGAGACCCAGATAATGTTCTAGGGACCTGCATTCAAATCCTGCCATGGCAGATGGTGGAGTTTGAATTCAATGAATTAAAAGTTAATAGTCTAATGATGTCTATGAAACCGTTGTCGGGGGGAAAGCCCATCTGGATCACTAATCCCCTTACCTGACTCCAGACTCACGTCAATATGGCTGACTCCTAACTGCCCTCTGGGCAATTAGGGATGGATGATAAATGCTGGCCTCGTGTTGCTCACATCCAGTGAATGACCTTTCAAAAAAAGACCAACGTAAACCCCAACAAGTTGCCTGTGAAATGCCATACTGCATTCATGTGAGAAACAATCCTGCTTAGTCATTGCCAAGTAGAGGAAATTAATGGATGGTGTTTATTTAACAGCCACACCTGAAGGAAGGACACCTTCAGGGAAGTTCAGGCACCAAGTATTTTTAGAAACATAGGGGATGGAATTCACCTCCGAACAGATTAAATGAGTCACAGAGTCATAGCGTCACACAGGATGGAAACAGACCCTTTGCTCCAACTCATCCACGCCAACCAGGTTTCCCAAACTGAACTAGTTCCATTTGCCTGTGTTTGGCCCAAATCCTCTCCATGTACCTGTCCAAATACCTTCTAAATGTTGTACCTGTACTCACGTCTACCACTTCCTTTGGCAGCTCATTCCATAGATTCACGACCTTCTGTGTGAACAACTTGCCCCTCAGGTCCCTTTTAAATTCTTCCCCTCTCATCTTTGAACTCCCCTATCCTGGGGTAAAGACCTTTGCTATTCACCTTGTCTATGCCCCTCATGATTTTATAAACGTCTATAAGTTCATCCCTCAACCTCCTGCACTCTGTGGGAAAAACGTCCTAGCCTTTACAGACTGTCTTCATAAATCAAACCCTCCAGTCTCGGTAACATTTTGTAAATTTTTTCCGCACCTTCTCCAGTTTAATAATATCTTTCCTGTGAAAAAATTAAGCCTCACCAATGTCCTGTACAGCTGTAACATGATATCGCAACTCTTATAGTCAATGCTCTGACCAATGAGGGCAAGCGTGCTAAACTCTTTCAGCATAACCTGTCTGACTGTGATGCCACTTTCAAGAAACTATGTACCTGAACCACTAGGATCTCTCTGTTCGACAACACTCCCCAGGCTGAAACCTATTTTATGTCAGCTCACCGGCTGCTTGCTCAATTTTCTCTCCCGTCTCAATTATTCCTGGCTGGTCTATCGTAGATCTGACGCTAGCTAATCCAGTAGTCCGATCTCAGCTCACACCAAGATTTGACCTTGTAAGACAGAACCCTGGCGGGTTGTAATATGGGTCCCACCACAACCACACATTTCATTCAGCAATGAGATTTCCCTGAATTGGCACCATTAATCTTCTCACCATTAAGGCAAGCATACCAACCTGCCCTCCTGACATTAGTCCTGGACATGACAGACAATGGAAATGTGGTGTCCTGATTTGTGGGCAGGGTAACTGGAGATCTTGCTGGATAAGGTGGTATAGTAGAGACATTCTCCCCATTTCTACTCGTTTGATAACTGCTAGTACTCCTCTGCTTCCTCAAACATCTTCAACACAAAAGAGAGAAAGCTTGTCAATCCTTTCCTGATTTTGTTTCCATATGTTTCTAATATTACTCCACACCAATCTTCTCTGCTGCCCCTCTCCAATATCTCTATACTTTTTCAACAGAAAGGTGAACAGAACCATATTTTGTCTTCTAAGTGTGGTCCCCAAGGTTCAATATAGATTTTATGTAACTTTCCAACTTTTCAATTCCATCTCTGTTCCTTTGTGACCCAAGTCATCCGGACCTTGAAGGACAAGATGCTTGGCTCAGGCGTGCGACAGGCTTCTAGATGAACTGACCCATGTCCATCTGGAATTTGACACTGGTCCTGCGCTGGGGACCCACGCCCATAACGCAGTGCCCCACAACCTAAGCCATCTCAGGGATATCATCCCAGTGCCCTGTCGAATGGCACGGAGGCATGATAGTAGACAGTGAAGAAAGTTTTCGAAGACTATGAAGGAATCTTGATTGAATGGGCCAATGGGCTGAAAAATGGCAGATGGAGCTCAATCTGGATAAATGCGCTTTGGTAGGGTAGGGTTTATGTAATTAATGGTGGGACCTTTGTGTAGTGCTGTAGAGCAAAGGGACCTAGGGGCTCAGGTACATAATTCTTTGAAGTTTGCATCATGTATAGACAGGGTGGTCAAAAAGGCATTTGGCATGCTTGCCTTCATTGCTCAGTCTTTTGAGTGAAGGAGTTGGGATGTCATGTTGAGGTTATACAGGACATTGGTGAGGACTCTTCTGGAACACTGTGCCCAGTCCTGGTCACCCTGTTATAAGAAGGATATTATTAAGCTGGAGACGGTTCAGAAGAGATTCATCAGGATGTTGCTGGGCATGGAAGGTTTGAGCTATAAGGAAAGACTGGATAAGCTGAGACTTTTCCCATTGGAAAGTAGAGATTAAGATGTGACATTATAGAGGTTTATGAAATAATGAGGGGTATAGATAGAGTTATTCATAGTTGTCCTTTTCCTAGGATGGGAGATTTCAAGACTTAAGGTGTGATTTAAGGTGAGAGGAGAGAGATTTAAAAAAGACATGACGGGCAAAGTTTTTATGCAGAGGGTGGTTCGTGTGTGGAATGAACTTGCAGGGGAAGTGGTGGATGGGAGTACAGTTACAACATTTAAAGGACACTTGGATTAGTACATGAATAAGAAAGGTTTGGAGGGATATGGGCCAGGAGCAGGCAAGTTAGACTAGTTTAGTTGAGGATTATATTTGGCTTGGACTGTTTGGACCGAAGGGTCTGTTTTCATGCTGTATGACTCTATCAATGTTATTCAGTTAACGTCAGAACACACGGCAAAGTCAAATCTAAAAGCCATCACCAAAATGATCTTGGTACCATGAAGATAGAAGAGAGCATTATTGTAATGCCAACAGACTAACTGTGTTGTTTGTTTGTTAGCCATAGAATCTCTGCAGTGTAGAAAGAGGCCAGTCGACCCATCAGGCCCGCACCAACCCTCCAAACAGAACCCCATTCAGAGCCATTCCCCCATCCTATCCCTGTAACCCCATATTTACCACAGCTAACCGACCAAGCCTGCACTTCTCTGAACACTATGAGACAATTTAGCATGGCCAATCCACACTGACTTGCACAGCTTTGGACTGTGGGAGGAAACCCAAGCAGACACAGGGAGAATATGCAAAGTCCACACAGACAGTCACCTAAGGGTGGAATCAAACCCGGGCCCCTGGCGCTGTGAGGCAGCAGTGCTAACCACGGACTGTAGACAGCAGTTAAGCGTCAAACATATCACTGTTGGTCTGGAATTAAAATAGACCACACCGAGTAATGACATCAGATTTCGTTCACAAAAGGGAAATAATTTTGACACAAACAGCTCAAGAGCAAAAAGGAATTGGTAACGAATGCTGACCCAGCAGGTGACACCCACAGCCCATGAATATACAGTAGCAAATTATTATAAATATGCAAATATCTGTGTTAGATGACAGAGGAGTGTCATTCTAGATCCTGTACTACCATGACCAAACAACAACAGAAAGTGCTGGAGAAACTCAGTAGGCCTGAAGGAATCTGTGCAGAGAGAAAGAGGTTAACGGTCTTTCTTCAGACCCGTTTTCTCCAGCACTTCCTTTTTTGATTTGTTTCAGATCGACAGCATCTCCTGATCTTTGGTTCATTTTCCTGTTGTACTATTCTCGCAGCCATTGTCTAACAATGGGGTATATTTTAGATGTTACCCCCACTCCACCAAGCAGGTGCCAACAGATAAAAAGTCACAGATACCATTAAGGAGGCATTTGGCACGCTTGCCCTTCATTGCTCGGATCTTTAAGTATTGGTGAGGCCACTTTTGGAGTACTATGTCCGGTTCTGGTCACCTCATTATAGGAAGGATGTTATTAACTTGGAAAGGGTTCAGAAAAGATTTACAAGGATGTTGCTGGGATTGGAGGGTTTGAGCTGTAGGAAGAGGCTGAAATAGACTGGGGCTATTTTTCCTGAAGTATCAGAGGCTGAGAGGTGACCTTATAGAGGTTCATAAAATTGTGAGGGACATGGATAGGGTAAATAGTCAAGGTCTTTTCCCTTGGGTAGGGTGGTCTAAAACTAGAGGACATGGGTTTAAGGTGACAGGGGAAAGATTTAAATGGGACCTAAGGGTTTACTTTTTCACACAGAGGGTGGTTCATATGTGGAATGAACTGCAAAGGGAAGTGGTAGATGCAGGTACAGTGATGACATTAAAAAAACATTTAGACAGGTACATAAATAGAAAAGTTTTAGAGGGATGTGGGGCAAATGCAGGCTGGTGGAACTAGTTTATTTTGGGAAACTTAGTTGGCATGGATGAGTTGGACTGCAGGTTCTATTTACAAACATAAGAACATAAGAAATAGGAGCACGAGTAGGCCATCTGGCCCCTCGAGCCCGCCCCGCCATTTAATAAGATCATGGCTGATCTTTGAGACTCAGCTCCACTTACCTGCCCACTCACCATAACCTTTAATTCCCTTACCTTTCAAAAGGTTATCTAGCCTTGCCTTAAAAACATTCAGTGAGGAAGCTTCGACCACTTCACTGGGCAGGGAATTCCACAGATTCGCAAGCCTTTGGGTTCCCAATTTCTGTGCAGGTATGGCTCTATGATTCTATGATCAGTAGTTCCAAAATATTGGATTATTCTGTGGGGTTTGTCCCTTGCTGGTATGGCATTGTCTTTAATATGGTCATATAGTTGCCTCTTCAAAACTATCTTAATTACTTCAGAGGACACTAGATAGGGTAATGTTCCGAGGAAGGTTCGCTGGACCCTGAAACATTGACTCTGCTTTCTCTCCATGCTGCGTTTTTCTAGCAATTTCTGTTTTTGTTTCAGATTTCCAGCATCCGCAGTTCTGTGGGATTTTTTTTAAGTTAGTGCGGATATCAGGAAGATGTTCCTCTTGTTGGGGAGACAAAAACTAGTAGGCATAGTTTCAGGATAAGCAGCAAATCTTTTAAGATTGAGATGAGGAGAATCGTTTTTCTTTCAGAGGGTAGTCAGTCTGTGGAATTCTCTTCCCTAAAAGTTGGTGGTGGCTGGGTGTTTGAATTTATTCTCTGGGTTAGATAGATTTTGATAGGAAAGAGAGTTGAACGTTACTAGGGAGAATTCAGGAAAGAAGGGCTGAGGCCACAAGTTGTGGTTTTATTGAACGTAGGAGCAAGTTGAAAGGGGTGAATGGAGCACTAATTTAAGTTACAGTCACTATAATCTTATTAGACCATGAGTCTGCCATCTCATGTGAGAAAGAGAGAGAGAGAGAGAGAGAGGACGGGCCGTGGTTTCACCCCAGGGTCATCACACCCTGAGGGGAGAGATTGAGAAGGCCGGTTCCTTATGGTAATGTGATATTACAAACATCAGAACTTTAATACCTGAAAGAATCAACAAAGCAGCAATAACTCTGTCTCGCATAAACTGTTAAGGAACAAAGACCAGCTGTTACATAGAGTCGAACAGCATGGAAACAGATCCTTTGGTCCAACCCATCCATGCCGACCAGATATCCTAAATTAGTCTCGTCCTATTTGCCAGCATTTATCCCATATCCCTGCAACTCTTCCTATTCATGTACCAATCCAGATGCCTTTTAAATGTTGTAATTGTACCAGCCTCCACCACTTCCTCTGGCAGCTCATTCCATATACGCACCACCCTCTGCATGACAAAGCTGCCCCTGAGGTCCCTTTTAAATTTTTCACCCCTCACCGTAAACCTATGCCCTCTAGTTTTGGACTCCCCTACCCTGGGGAAAGGACATTGGCTATTCACCCTATCCATGTCCCTTATGAATCTATAAACTTCTATATAGTTCATCCCTCAGCCTCCTACACTCTAGGGAAAATAGCCCCAGTCTATTCAGCGTCTCCCTAGAGGTCAAGCCCTCCAGCCCTGGCGACATTCTTGTAATTCTTTTCTGAACACCTTCGAGTTTCACAAAATCCTTCCTATAGCAGGGAGACTAGAATTGAATGCAGTATTACAAAAGTGGTCTAATTAATGTCCTTTATAGCCGCAACATGACCTCAACTCATTTAAGCAGTGCACTGACCAATAAAGGCAAGTGTACCAAACATCTTCTTCACCGCCCTGTCTACCTGTGACGCTGCTTTCAAGGAAGATCAAAAAACAATTAACCATGCCTAAGAAACAAAGGAGTCGAGGCTACATGAACAAAACCTTTGACATCTGCTTGATAAGTGGCTGCACAAGGATAACTGATTCTCCTGTAGAAGAATTTAAGGAGTTAATCACAATTAAGCTGCGTCTTCAAACAGACAGTCAATGCCAAATGTAACAAGAAACACAGAAGCTGCTTCTGATAAGAAGACAAGCTGCAGACTCAAGAAATCCAGAAGAGTAACCAATACTTTGGACAAAAGAGTCTAAAAGACCATTAATTGTTTTAACCCATAGATCTGAAGGGCGAAAGAATACTATATTAGAAGGGTTGGATTCTTCAGCAGAACTTTGAAGAACAATACAGCACAAGGATCAAACCTTGACCATCAGAGACAGATATAGCAAGAACTGTAGATGCTGGAGTCAGAGTATGGGGCTGGAGGAACACAGCAGGCCAGGCAGCACTAGAGGAGCAGGAAAGCTGACGTTTCGGGTCGGGACCCTTCTTCAGAAATACCCATTTCTTCACCTGGCTTAGCCTGCTGTGTTCCTCCAGCTCCACACTGTTATCATCAGAGACAGATACTTTTGGTTGAAATCGAAGCTAAATTCCACCAGTAATTGGGATGCGGAGGGGTCAGCACTGAACTTGGGTAGACAAAGTCAGGAGTCACATGACATCAAGTTTATAGTCCAATGGATTAATTTGAAATAACAAGCTTCCAGAGTGCTGCTCCTTGGTCAAGTGTAGTGACTACACCTGATGAAAGAGCAGCGCTCTGAAAGCTTGTGATTTCAAATAAACCTGTTGGACTATAACCTGGTGTTGTGTGACTTCTGACTATTAATTCAGTAATAGCCAAGTTGAGTTGTGGGGCTTAACTTGCTTACCTAAGGGGACTTATTTTGGTTGCTGCAAGCAATAAAAGTTTAAATAATTGTTCCAGTACTTAACTGTCTGTGAGATTTCTTAATAAGTAGCCAAATTAAAGGTTACTTGTGGTGATTTACCCACAAAGGGTGGTGAGTACCTGGAAAGTGCTGCCAGAGGAGGTTGTGGGAGCAGACACAAGAGCAGCATTCAAGAAGCACCCGGGCGAATAGGAAGGGAGTAGAGGGATACGGATCCTGTAAGTAAAGACAGTTTTAGTATGGAAGGGCAGTAGTGGTGCAGGCTTGTTCCTGTGCTGTATTGTAACTTCCGTCAGAGCAGGAATTGAGTCCACTCTGTTAGCATCACTTGACATCAGAACCCAGTTGTCCAGCCAACTTAGCTAAACTGACCACTCTGACATAAATAATAAATCCTGAATGGGTTTCATTAAATGGATTGATGAACTATCTGCTGTGGTTTTGTCTTGTCTTTCTCTCCTTTCTTCCTCTCTCTCCTCTGTTCTTTCACCACGCATGCACCAACACGCGCATGTGACCCCATGACCAGATCTCAAGCACAGCCATGGTGCCTTATGCTGTAACTTACAGTGAGCAGGAAAGTCCATTGTTTCTGAACTGAGTGGTCCCTGTGACTATGTCAGGAGTCATTGTACCAATGGGTGCCAACTTCGTGAAGCTGTAATAACAAGACCATAAGCACGCTAAATATTGGCGGCAGCTTGCAATAGTCAGAGCCAAGTGTTCCCATGACCAATGAGTCTGCCATATTCTGTGGTGAAAGATGGCAGAAAATTGAATAAATAACAGATGGAGGACACTCCACCAGCATCTGCATCATCAAATGATTGCAGAGCCCAACACGTGAATGAAAAAGACCAGGCTGTATCATATACAGGCAACCTCAGCTAGAAGTGTAGCATCATAGAGCCCTTCTGAAGCTCTCTCCGTTGTAGATGATGGTCTTCAGCTGGTTCTGTTCCCCCCACTTTGATGTCTTAGAAACACTAGCCATAGCAAAGACTATGGGTCCTGATGCATCATCTTGGACTGTATTATTGGAGTGACGTGCTCCAGAGCTAGCCATACCACTGATCCAGCTCGTCCAGCAAATAGGCATACCTACACTGCATGGACTGCAACTTTTCAAAAAGCCAGCCATCGCCACTTAATCAAGGACAATTGGAAGTGGGTAACAAATGGTGACCTGTCCAGCAACAATCACATCCATGACAATTTTTAGTTTAAAAAAAATCATACCTTAAAAGCTGAGATAACAAGGTGTAGAGCTGGATGAACACAACAGGCCAAGCAGCATCAGAGGAGCAGGAAAGCTGATGTTTTGGGTCTGGACC
>JAHRHZ010000081.1:8333176-8343480 GCA_024137785.1 Ginglymostoma cirratum
CAGCTTTCCTGCTCCTCTGATGCTGCCTGGCCTGCTGTGTTCCTCCAGCTCCACACTGTGTTATCTCTGCCTCCAGCATCGGCAGTTCTTACTATCTCTGCAATATCTGGCTGGCTTGTTTCTTATGGATAGCCTCAGGCTAGTGTTGTGCATTGTCTGCTTCTCCATGGAGTTCCAGCATTGAGAGAAGTTAGTGAGGTGGTTAGATTGACAGATCTGTGACTGCGCTGCTTTGAAATGATTTAATCAAGGTTTCCATAATCATGAAGGGTCTGGACAGTGGAGGTAGGGAAACACCTTTAGAGAGGGGTCAAGAAACAAAGCTCGCCAAATTAAGCTGATCGCCAAAAGAACGAAAGGTGAAGGTGGTGTCATCACAGAGAAAGACCCTTCAGCCCTCTGAGCCGTCGTTGGTCCAAAATAACCACCTGACTATTCCAACCCCATTTTCCACCGCTTGACCCATAGCCTTATGGGTCTTGACAGCCCAAGTGCACATCTAAAAATGTTCAAAGTTATGAGGGTTTCTGCCTCTACTAACCTAATAGGCAGCAAGTTTCAGATTCACACCTCCATCTGAAAAAAGAATTCCTCACATCCTCACTCAACCTTCCTCCCCTTACCTTATATCTATGGCCCCAATCATTAATCCCTTCACCAAGGGGGAGAAGCTTCCTTCCTGTCTATCCATGTTCTTCGTAATTGCATACATCTCAATCATGTGTCTTCTCAATCTCTTCTGCTCCAAGGAAAAAAATCCAGCTGTCCAGTCTCTCTTCATGACTGAAACTCTCCAGCACTGCCAACATCCTGGTAAATCTCCCTCTGCACACTCTCTAGTGCTATCACATGCCTCCTTTAATGTGGATTCCAGAACTGCACACAATGCTCCAGCAGTCGCCTAACCAACATTTTAAACAGTGCCAGCATCACCTCCCTGCTCTCAAACTCTATGTCCAAGCTAATAAAGGCAAGTATATCCTATGCCTTCCTAATCACTTGATCTACCCATCCCACTACTTTAAGGGACCAGTAGACATGTATACCAAGGTCCCTCTGATCCTCAGTGCTTCACAGACTCCTCTGGTTCATCATGTATTTCCTTGCTTTATTTGCCCAATCTGCATCACCAGATTGAATTCCGTTTTCACCGATCTACCCATCTGACCAACTCTTCAATATTTCCTGTAATCTAAGGCTATCCTCCTTGCTACTTACTACCCCAACAATTTTCATATCATCCTTAAACATACTGATCAACCCTCCTACATTCACATCTAAATCGTTTCTATATACATCACAAACATCAAGGGCCCCAGCACTGATCCCTGTGGAATTCCACTGGACCCAAGCTTCCAGTCGTAAAAACACCCCTCAGGCATCACCCTCTGCCAATTCTGGATCCAACTGGCCACATTTCCTTAGATCCCATGAGCTCTTACCCTCACTATCAATCTCCCACATAGGACCTTACCAGGGTTCTGAGGAAGGGTCACCGGACCCGAAATGTTAACTCTGATTCCTCTTCACAGACGCTGCCAGACCTGCTGAGCTTTTCCAGCAATTTCTGTCCTTGGACCTTACCAGGAGCCTTGCTGAAGTCCCCAAGTAGGCCATGTCGAAGGTATTGCCCTCATCTACACGTCTAGTCACTTCTTCAAAAAAATTCAATCAAGTTGCTCAGGCAAAACTGTACAGACGGCTCTTGATTAGTCCTGGCTTGTCTAAGTGCAAATTAATTCTGTGCCTCAGAATTTCCTTCTAATAGTTTCCTCACCAGATCCTCTAACCCCACACAGAAATGGCAACTGTGGTCCTTAATGGGCCCTACCCTTTCCCTGGTTATCCTTTAACCCATCATGTGTTTGTAAAATAATTAATAATTATCTTCATTTTACCTGCCATTATTCTTTCATGCTTTTTTTTAACTCTCCTATTTCCCTTTTTAAGTTTTCCCTTGTACATTTTTCACTCCTCAGGGTCTTCTGCTGTTCTGAGCCTTCAGTATCAGCCATAAGCCTCCCTTTTCAATCTTTATCTGATCCTGTATATCCCTCAATAGCCAGGGTTTTCTGGATTTGTGGGTGCCACCCCTTATCTTTATTGGAAGAAGTGGGCTTTATACTCTCCCTGTTTCCTTCTTGTGCATCACTGCTGAGGCTACAAATATTCACTCCTTCCTAATTGCCCAGAGGGAAGCTAAGAGTCAGCCACATTGCCATGTGTTTGGAGTTACATCTAGGTCAGACCAGGAAAGATCAGCACATTTCCCTCCCTGCAGGGCATTGGTGAACCAGATCCGTTTTTACAACAATCGACAACAGTTACATAGTCATTAGATCAGTTCTTCATTCCAGATTTTATTAAATTTAAATTTCACCATTTGCTAGGGTGGGATTCGAACTTGTGTCCCAGAATATCCGTCCCTCAAACCCAGCGTCTTTCACACTCACATGTCTACTGAAGCTGACTCACTCTCCTTTCACCTGTCATTCCATTCTATACGCGCTGTTCCTACCTTTCCACCACACCCAAACTGAAACCAAGGATTCACTTGGCGAAGTATCCCAAAAATTGCAATTCCATTTCACCAGTCGTGTGTCGTGAGTAACACAGAAGCAATGTGTGCTAATCATCAAATGGAAACTTGAACAGGCAAAGTTCAACTGGGATGCTGAGAGCCGTTTTTCTTCCTCCCCCCCATCCCACTCTAGATTCAATGACAAAATGATAAAATTACTTTGTGTTTTGTTAAATGCTTTCATTTTGTGTTTGGAAAATATTGCTGCCCAATTACTGTCATTAGTTCTGTTATGTCGTAACATCGGACTCATGGGTGTTCTTGATGGAAGAGAAGCCGCACCCATGTTATTGCAAGCTAATAGCGTTTGTTAACGATTTACTGGAGAAGCAAGGGCTTTCCAAATCCACGTTTCGGTTCTAAATGATCTGATGTCTCTGATTATACAGCCTGAAATAACTCCAAGACGCCAGTGTCCATCATCAAAACATAAAGTCATAGAGATGTTCAGCACAGAAACAGACCCTTTGATCCAACTCGTCTACGCCAACCGGAGATCTTAAATTAATCCAATCCCTTTTGCCAGCATTTGGACCATATCCATCTAAACACCTCCCAATCATATACTCATCTAGATGCCTCTTAATTGTTGTAATTGTACCAGACTCCACCACTACTTCTGGCAGGTCATTCCATACACGCACCACCCTCTGCATGAAAAAGTTGCCCCTTAGGTCTCTTTGAAATCTTCTCCCTCCGGCCTTAAACCTACACCATCTACAATTGGACTCCCCCACCCTGGGGAAAAGACCTTGACGATTCATCATATCCATGCTCCTTATGATTGTATAAACTTCTATAAGTTCACCCGTCAGCCTCTGACACTCTTAAGGAAAATAACCCCAGCCTATTCAGCCTCTCCCTGTAGCACAAACCCTCCAACCTCTGCATTATCCTTCATCTTTTCTGCACCCTTTCAAATTTAACAATGTCCTTCCTATAGCAGGGAGGCCAGAATTGAATTCAGTATTCCAAAAGTGGTCTAAACAATATGTTGTACAGTGTCAACATGACATCCCAACTCCTATACTCTATGCACTGACCAATAGAGGTAGGTGTAGCAAACAACTTCTTCACTACCTTGTCTACCTGTGACTCAAGGATCTATGAGCTTGTATCTCAAGGTCTCTTTGTTTACTCAGTCAGACTGGTGAGGGTGTCCACTTCCATCAGAAATTCGTAAGCTCCACTTGCTGCATTTTCCAATGATAAAGCTAGTCGTAGTGTTTTCTTGAAGTCCCGTTGGGCTTCAGCTAGTAGTTTTACATGGTTACATCATTAATTACACATACCAAACTGTCTCTCAGCATCGCATTACGTGTTAAACCAGTCACATGTCTCTGCCAATCATCCTAACCGAGTCAAAAATCCCAATATGGATTCCCCTGGTTCTCAAATTGCTGAATAAAGCAGGTAACATCATAGAATTAGAGAAGGCTTGGGGTCGTAATATTCTTTAACTAAAACCATCAACTTTTGAAAGGTTTTAGTATCTGGCGCCTCAGGGAAATTTAAGTTTCTAATAACCGAAAAAACTGCGGGTCCACAAGCTGTCAGGAGAATTACACGTTGTTTTTCATCTGCCCCAATGTCATTTGCCTGGGAAAAAATATTACATTCTATCTGCATTCTGGGCCCAGTCTTTGACAACAGAATCGAATGAGTTAAGCTTCCCAAATAACGTCATGATGCCAGAAATGCCTACCTTAACTCGAAGATGACTGTTGGGAGTGAATTTCTTCAGGAATGTGCTTTTCTCTCATTGCTGCAGAAATAACTCCATAGAGGCCAGTATCCCGTCACCACATCACCCTTTATTTACACTTGACACTGATCCAGTTGTCTCAGAGCCAGCTCTCAGAGTGAACAGAGCCTCTGACACTCCTGTTCTTATCTGTCAGCCAGGGCTCCCTGATTGGACCAGGTTAATAGCCCCAATCAGGGAACTCATATTCTATGAGGTCCACCTGGATGGCTATGTTACACCCAACACACAGTCTGGCTTTAAACATAGACATTTTTAAAATTTTTTCATGACATGGAGGTATCTCCAACATTTATTGCCCATCTATAATTGCCCTTCTACTGAATAACTCACTAGGCCATTTCAGAGTGAACCACGTTGCTGTGGGTCTGGAGTCACATGGAGGCTAGATCAACTAAGGTTGGCATATTTTTCCCTTTCTAAATTACATTCATAAGCCTGATGAGTTTTTACACCATTGACTATATGCTCATCATTGCTTTTAACTCGAGTTTTTCTTTAGTGAATTCAAATTTCATGGTGGGGATTTGAAACCATGTCCCCAGAATATTATCCTTCCGACATCAATAGACACGATGCGAAGGTTCCTGCCAGGAGCAAATATCAGGGAATGCTACATACACATATACATGGGCTAGATTCAGCCACAATATGGGTAGACATGCCAAAAAAGAGCATTGTACAAGAGTTGGTGTGGCATGGTGGCTCAGTGATTAGCATTGCTGCCTCACAGTGCCAGGGGCCTGGATTTGACTCTCCCTGTGCCAGCATGAGTTTCCTACAGGTGCTCTGGTTATCTCCCACAGTCCAAAGATGTGCAGGTTAGGGTGGATTGACCAAACTACATTGACAGGGATGTGTAGGTTAGGTGGGTTAGCCATGGGATATGCAGGGATTGGGTAGGAGGTTGGGTCTGGGTGTGTTGCTCTTCGGAGGGTTGGTGTGAACTTGATGGGTTGAATGGCCTGCTTCTACACTATAGGGATTCTATGAATGTCTGCCACAGTTGTATGTCCTGTGGCAGTACAGGAACAACTTGTATCATTTTTAATGTAAGTTGGGACAGAAGTTAAAATGGTCAAGAGGGAGGTCTGAAAGACATATGTAAACTAGTTTAATGTGAATATTGGGGACAACACAGTATGGAGCTGGAGGAACACAGCAGGTCAGGCAGCGTCAGAGGAGCAGGAAAGTTGGAGTTTCAGGTCGGGATCCTTCTTCAGAAATGGGGAGGGGGAAGGGAGTTGGGGAATAAATAGAGAGAGGAGGGGTGGGGCTGGGGAAGGCGTGGGATGGAGATAGATGGATGCAGATAGGGGGAAGTGGGGATTGGTCAGTGGGAAGGGTGGGACAGGTATGTGGGGAAGAAGATGGACAGGTTGTGTCAGGTCAAGGAGGCGGGGATGACAGGGAGGCTTGGACATGGATGAGGCCGGGGGTGGGGAGGTTTTAAAACTGGTGAATTCTACGCTCAGGCCATCGGGCTCCCTTCCCTTTCCCCACTTCTGAAGAAGTGTCCCGACCCAAAACGTTAGCTTTCTTGCTCCTCTGATGCTGCCTGGCCTGCTGTGTTCATCCAGCTCCACAATGTGTTACCTTTGACTCCAGCATTTGCAGTTCTTGCTATCTCCTTAATGAGAATATTGTTTAGATTTTGCAGTCAGTGGGATTTAAAAGCGAAGTTAAAAGGGAATCTCCAGGCATGTAGCAGCAGTGATGTTAAGTAGGTAAGCAACCAATCGCATTGAACTATTTACTCAGGAATCTAATGCATTTAAAATCCTTCGATTTGAATTTAAAACTTGAAGTAGCCACAGAGATGTATGAGAGGAGCAGCTAAGATAAAGATAAACAGCCTGTTAGCAAAGCAATTTTGAAAAAATGTAGCACGGGATTTTACAGTCCTCTGTTGTCTGGTTTGATAACTGGGAAAATCATCAAAACTTGGCTGCACGCTGGCCCTTGATCTGTCTTCCTTTTTAATCGGGGTTCTAGAGGCCTTATTAACATCCTCAAATAGCCTCCTTGTGCCTCTGAAATAGCTACCTCTACCCGGGGTATGTCTGATAAATTGACTTCAGTCCCAGTGACAGGACATCCTTGAATTCCAGCTGTCACATAAAAGACAGTTAGTATGTGAAAGGGTTAACAGACATCACAAGATCAGCTTCACCAATCAGGATATAAAGGGCTGTTCCTAGGAGGACCACATGGGTTAATTGTATTTGCAAGACTCTCTGAATTGTTGTTAAGTCCTACATAACTAAAAAATAATGAGTACTTACTCTGGAGTTCAGTTTGATCTCTTCACAGACATGTAACTCAGATGCAATGTACCTAGTTGTTCAGCAATATGGTATTAACCTATTCTGAAACAACCTGACAATGTTTTTCACTTTTACTAAGTTGCCCACATGCAAAATTGAAAAAAAATTCCTACATTATTTTGTAATGTTATTTTATTGATAACTAACTACTTAATAAGATTGAGGTTGTCTTCAGGTGAGGACTTTGTGTGGACATCCTACCCTACATAGAATCCGTAACTTAGACCGAAACCAATAATAAGGATTGGTGAAAAGGCAAAATGCTGCAGATGCTGGAAATTTAGAACAAACTCAGAGAACACTGGAAAAATCAACAGGTCTGGCAGAATCTGTGGAGAGAGAAACAGAGTTAACATTTAGAGTCTGCTATGACTCTTCAGAACTGATGGGTGGCTATGAATCTACCAAAGGGACTTAGATCATGGCCATAACAGTTAACAATCTCTACTGAAATAAAACAAAATATGTCACTACTTCAAGATAACAAGGTGTGGGGCTGGATGAACACAGCAGGTCAAGAAGCATCATAGGAGCAGGAAAACTTGACGTTTCGGGCCTAGACCCTCAACCTGTGATTAGTTATTTTTATCTCCTTCACGTGCTGTCTCATTAGGCTGTCTGACGTTCTATTTAATGCTTGCAATTGCTCTAGAAGGCACCTGCTACTGTCAATGAGCTGTACAGCAGTGTAATGCCCAACCTGCTGCATTTCATGTAAAGCGTCTCAGTGAACAATACATTTCAGAATTGCTTAACCCCTCCGATGAGTCAGTGCGATGTGTGCATTTTTAGTAACAGGGTGTGACGTTGCGGCTCCAAGGAATTCACTGAAACAGAGAAAAGCAATTTATTTATCTGGTGGCCCTGATGCAATTTCTTGCCACACATTCCTGGAGCTGGGTGCAGCTCCCCGGTGTCACAACAGGTATGGAGCAACCTTCATCCTTCAGCTTCCACATGTTTCAATTCACTTGCTGTCAGTGTACATGTGAAAGCTGAAGGATGAAACTGGGGCATGCCCAGCTCTGACTGCTAACACACTATTGTAAAGTGTATTTAGTTGTTAAAATTTTTGACATTTTCACCAAAAAGAAAACGTTCTTAGGCCATGTTCCGAGCAAGCTGTATGGAAATGCAAATTAAAGAACTTGAAAGAGAGCTGCCCTTTCTCACTCTGACCAGGGATAATTTAATTTTCACACCACAAATTCCATGTTATTGAACTTCCTATCTGTGAATAAGACAGCTCTGAATTGTTGGGACTTGCTCTATTGTATGTTAATGACTGTGAAACAATCCGACAACTTTTTCACTGCTGCTAGATGACCCACACGCAAAATCGGAAAGAGTTCTTATATTACTTGGTAATATTATTTAATTGATAAATTAACTGGGTAAATTGTTCAATTGCACGTTCTTTCCACCTACTTGGGGGGAGCATGTATCAGGAATTTTGATGGGTCACGCTTCAGGCTCATTTACCATCACAAAGGTAAATTGTCTGTGAGATTCGGAGAACATCTTTGCTCTGAAATGCACACAGGAAATGTGCATTGGCCATTCCCAGGGTTTTCTCAGGGATTTCACCCACGACCCCCAACCTCTGTGGACAGATGACTCCTGAGAGGAGGGCTTGAAGCCTGTCTTTTCCGGGATCCAACCCTGGGTTGGATTTTACATTTTTCCCAATCACTGAATGGATTTCACTAGGGGGTTTGTGTGGGGTTGGGTGCCCAGTTCACCAGTGCCACCCATCTCTGATTTTACCCCAATAATACTCTATGGAAGTACATAATCATAAGTGAAATGATCATGTTAAAAGCTGAATTGTCCATGATGTTATCCTGCCCTTGCAATAACAGGGTTGGTGTGGGCAAATGGACAGGGGTGGGCAGCCTGTTTTTCTAGAACAAAACGGAATAGAATATCCTTTATTGTCATCTTCTGAAAGGTTTCTAGAAGTGCAGGAAGGAACAGGGGTGCTGCCCATCAGAGCTAACCCTGTCCAAAGAGATAAAAGGTACTACAGATGCTGGAGAATCCGAGATAACAAGCGTGGGGCTGGATGAACACAGCAGGTCAAGCAGCATCATAGGAGCAGGAAAACTTGATGTTTCGGGCCTAGACCGATGCTGCTTGACCTGCTGTGTTCATCCAGCCCCACGCTTTCTGTCCAAAGAGATAATACTTTTGAAAAACTCAAGATGTCAACTCTGCTTTCTCTCTCCACAAATGTTGCCAGACCTGCTGTGTTTCTCCAGTAATTTCTGGTTTTGTCACTTACCGTTTAAATGTATGATACCATATATACATGGCATCTAGGTAATTCGCTCACTGTTACATTACTGCTCATAATAACTTGCTGTGTGAAAATTGACTGCAATGTCTCCAGCATTACAAACTTCAAAATATACATCACTGATTTGGAAATTGAAAGGTGCTAGATAAATGCGAGTTTGTTATTTTTGCTACTGGTTTATTAGGGATCCATTCCCAGAACCTGATCTACTGCATTTGCTGCTCACAATGTGGTCTCCTCTACATTGGGGAGATGAAGTGTAGACTTGGTGACCGCTTCACAGAGCATCTATGTCCTGCTCGCAAAAAAGACCCTAAACTACCTGTTGCCTGCCACTTTAATGCACCACCCTGCTCCCTGGTCAACATCTCTGTCTCAGGCTTGCTGCAGTGTTCCAGCGAAGCCCAACGCAAGCTGGAGGAACAACACCTCATTTTCCGCTTGGGGACCCTACAGCCCTCTGGACTTAATATTGAGTTCAATAATTTTAGGGCTTAAACTCTCCCATGTCCCAGCCCCCTACCCCACACACCAGGCCTTGTTACCACATAGCCTGCCATTACACACCAGCTGTTGTTAGTCACTAACCGTCCCCATTAACAACTATTTACCCTCCCAGCCTGATCATTAGCAACTCCTTTGTCTGTCCAACTGTCTTTCTCTCTCTTTGGGCCCTCTCCTATCGTTTACGCCCTACTTCACCCACCTCCCTATTTTCTGCAAATAAAGTGACATTTTCCCAGCCACTATCAGGTCTGAGGAATGGTCACCAGACCTGAAACGTTAACTCTGTTTTTTCCCTCGCAGATGCTGCCAGACCTGCTGAGCTTTTCCAGCAACTTTGATTTTGTTCCATTGATTATAGTTATTCGCAATATGCACAACAAGATTGCTAGAATTGGCCCAACGACACTTCAACATTCATGCATCAGCTGCCTTTTACTCTGGGGCAATGGCGGATGTGAAAATATTTATTTTTAGGCAAGATTTTTATCCTTGTGACTGACTGACGCTTATCTTAATTTGTGGCTGTGTTCGTGAAAGCCTGATAAAGCAGCAATGGCACAAGTCATAAAATGGAGCTCTGCCAGTTGCACCTTGAGCCCATTGAGTTTAATTCAAAAGAGCACATGGGTAAATATTAGCAATGCAATTGTGTAACAGAGATAGCTATAGAATGAAAGCGATAAAAGGTACTGCAGATGCTGGAGAATCCGGGATAACAAGCATGGGGCTGGATGAACACAGCAAGTCAAGCAGCATCATAGGAGCAGGAAAACTTGACGTTTCGGGCCTAAACCCTTCATCAGAAAATTTTCTGATGAAGGGTTT
>JAHRHZ010000081.1:8343880-8362896 GCA_024137785.1 Ginglymostoma cirratum
AAACCCTTCATCAGAAAATTTTCTGATGAAGGGTTTAGGCCCGAAACGTCAAGTTTTCCTGCTCCTATGATGCTGCTTGACTTGCTGTGTTCATCCAGCCCCATGCTTGTTATCTCTAGCTATAGAATGAAACCTGGTGTAGGTATGCAGGTCTGTGATACTGCTCTGCATATTTTCTATTGACATCACAGGGACAAATAGATTAAATAGAAAATGATTTATAATTACTGTCAAGCAGGAATTGGTTATACACAATAGATTTCTGACTTCTTCGCAGTAAATGAGTGCTAATCCAGGATGAAATGTTGTAAATAACTTGCTTGCTAATCGAAATGATTCACACCACAAAGATCTTAGCTTTCTATTGTAGCAACCTGATGCTTGCATCCTACTTTTCAGATACGGCAAAATAATCAAATCCCCAAATTAAAATCTCATTTCATTTATTGAATGTACCCTCAACAACAGACCGCAGGATCATGTCAGTCAGAGATAGCAAGAACTGCAGATGCTGGGAGTCAGAGATAACACAGTGTGGAGCTGGAGGAACACAGCAGGCCAGGCAGCATCAGGGGAGGAGGAAAGTTGACGTTTCGGGCGGGACTCTTCTTCAGAAATGGGGGAAGGGGAAGGGAGCTCAGAAATAAATAGAGAGAAGGAGGGGTGGGGCTGGGAGAGGCAGGTGGGATGCTGATAGATGAGTGCAGGTAGGGAGTGGTGGGGATTGGCCAGTGAGGTGGGATAGGTTGGAGAGAGGTTGTGTCAGATCAAGGAGGTGGGGATGAGAGGGAGGGTTGGTTATGGGATGAGAGAATTTTAAAACTGGTAAAATCCACAGTTAGGCCATTGGGCTTAGGCTCCCGAGGCGGAATACGAAGTGCTGCTCCCCCAGTTTCAGGGTGGCGTCATCAATGTTTTGTGTGAGTGTGTCTGTGTGTGTCTCTCTGCGGAGTGTTTGTCTGTTTGTTTGTCTGTGGGTGCATGTTCATGTGCATGTGTGTGTCTATGTGTGAGCGTGTGTGTGTGTGTGTGTGTGTCTGTGTGTGAGTGTGCATGTGTGTGAGTGTGCATGTGTGTGTGTACCTGGGTTTGTCTACATCTGATGTCTCTGTGTGTCTCTCTGTGTATGTTTTCCTGTCTATGTTTGTCTGGGTGTGCGTATCTTGTGTGTGTTTAGATGTCTGTCTTCGTATGTCTGTGCCTGTGCACGTGTGTATCTGTGTGTGTTCTGTGTCTACAGCACGATTAGGTATCCCATTTCTATTTCGATAGAGTGAGCATAAAGTATTATTTCCCGCAGATTGGTAAATTCAGATTCAAAAAGCAGGAGCAAACCACAAATCCTCAATGATTCTGTAGCTCTTTTGATCAAAGGATTAATTATCAAGTGATAAATTATCACAGTATGCAGCCTTCTCCCAATTTAGAGACTGATAGCTTTTAAACAGAAGTCTGAATTTCCCAGCAGCTAAAGGATCATATAACAGGATTTCATGTACAGCCGCAACAGGACCTCTCAACTCTTATATTCAATGCACAAAGGCAAGCGTACCAAACGCCTTATTCACTATCCTCTCTACCTGCAACTTTACTTTCAAGGAACTGTGGACCTGCAAACCAAGGTCTCTTTGTTCAGCAACAGTCCCCAAGACTTTACCATTAAGTGTATAAGTCCTGCCCTGATTTGCCTTTCCAAAATGTAGCACATCACATTTATATAAATTAAACTCCATGCCACTCATTAGCTCATTAGCCCATCTGATCAAGATCCTGTTGTACTCTGAGGTAACCTTCTTCGCTGACTAATTTTGGTGTCATCTGCAAACCTACTTACTAACCATACCTCCTATGTTCACATCCAAATCAGTTATATAAATGATGAAAAGCAGTGGATCCAGCATTGATCTTTGTGGCACAACGCTGGTCACAGGCCTCCAGTCTGAAAAGCAACCCTCCAACAACCCCTCTGTCTTCTACCTTTGAGCCAGCTCTGTATCCAGGTAGCTAGGCCTCCCTGTATTCCATGTGATCTAACCTTGATAACCAGTCTACAACGAGGAACCTTGTCGAATGCCTTACTGAAGTCTATATAGATCACATCCACTGCTCTGCCCTCATCAATCCTCTTTGTTACTTCTTCAAAAAACTTAATCAAGTTAGTGAGACTTGATTTCCCACACACAAAACTGCGTTGACTATCCCGCTAATGAATCCTTGCCTTTCTCAATACATGTAAATCATGTCCCTCAGGATTCCCTCCAACAACTTGCCCACCACCAATGTCAGGCTCATCAGTCCATAGTTCCCTGGCTTCTTCTTATCACCATTCTTAAATTGTGGCACCATATTAGCCAACGTCCAGTCTTCCGGTGTGTCACCCAAAGCTATCAATGATACAAAAATGTCTCAGCAAGGCCACCAACAAACTCTTCCCTAGCTTCCTACAGAGTTTTAGGGCATACCTGATCAGGTCTCAGGAATTTATCTACCTTTTGCATTTTAAGACATTCAGCATCTCCTCCTCTATGTTTAAGATGTCGCTGTTTATTTCCTCACGTTCTCTAGTTTCCTTATCCTTCTCCACAGTAAACACTGATGCAAAATACTCATTTAGTATCTCCCCCATCTCCTACGGTTCCACACATAGGTGGCCTTGCTGATCTTTAAGGGGCTCTGTTCTCTTCCTAGTTACCCTTTCATCTTTAATGTATTTGTAGAATCCCTCTGGATTCTCCTTAACCCTATTTGCCAAACTATTTCATGTCACCTTTTGCTATCCTGATTTGCCTCTTGAGTATATTCCTACTGCCTTTATGCTCTTCTCAGGATTCACTCAATCCCTGCTGTCTATACTCAACATATGCTTCCTTCTTTTTCTTGACAAAAAAACCTAAATTTCTGTAGTCATCCAGCATTCCCTATGCCTACCAGCCTTGCCCTTTACCCTACCCGGAACACATTGTCTCTGGTCTGTTGTTGTTTCATTTTTGAAGGCTTCCCATTTTCCAGTCATCCCTTTACCTGCAAACATCTGAACTCTTGAAAGTTCTTCCTTAACACTGTCAAAATTGGCCTTCGTTCAATGTGAAACTTTAACTTTTAGTTCCGGTCTATCCTTTTCCATCAATATTTTAGAATTATGGTCACTGGCCCCAAAGTGCTCCCCCACTGGCACCTCAATCACCGGCCCTGCCTTATTTCCCAAGAGTAGGTCAAGTTTTGCACCTTCTCTACTAGGTACGTCACGTACTGAATCAGAAAATTTTCTTGCGCACAATTAACAAATTCCTCGCCATTCAAGCCCTTAACACTATGGCAGTCCCAGTCGATGGTTGGAAATACCCTACCATAACCACCCAATTATTCTCACAGATGACTGAGACCTCCTTACAAATTTGTTTCTCAATTTCCTGCTGACTACTGGGGGGGGTCTATAGTACAATCCCAATAAAGTGATCATCCTTTTCTTAATTCTCAGTTCCATCCAAATAACTTCTCAGCAGGTATTCCCAGGAAAATCCTCCCTAAGTACAGCTTTAATGTTATCGTTAATCAAAAACGCCACTCTCCTTCCTCTCATGCACCCCCACCCCCCACCCCTTTCTATCTTTCATATTGCATCTATACCCTGGAACACTAAGCTGCCAGTCCTGCCCATCCCTGAACCATGTCTCTGTAATAGCTATGATATGTCAGTCCCATGTTCCCACCATGCCCTGAGTTCATCTGCCTTACCTGTTAGGCCTCTTGCATTGAAATATCCCTCCTACCTCATTCTCTGCTTTGTTCCTGCCTGCCCTGACTGTTTCACTTACTCCTTTTCCCAACTATATCAGTCTCAGACTGCTCTCTTTCCTCACTATCTCCATGGGTCCCACCTCCCTCCCCTTACTAGTTTAAATCCTTCCAAGCAGGTCCAGCAAATCTCCCTGCCAGTATACTTGTCCCCTTCCAATTCAGGTGCAATCTGTCCTCCTTATACAGGTCATTTTTACCCCAGAAGAGATTCCAATGATCCAAAAACGTGTATCTTTCTCCCCTGCACCAGCTCCTCAGCAACACATTCATTTGCTCTATCCTCCTATCCCTACCCTCACTAGCTCATGGCACTGGGAGTAATCCAGGTATTACAACCCTTGAGGGCTTACTTTTTAAATTCTTGCCTAACTTCCTATATTCTCTCCTCAGGATCTTGTCCTTATCTCTTCCTATGTCGTGAGTTCGAATGTGTACAACAACCTCCTGGTGGACCCTCTCACCTTTGAGAAAATCTCTGAGATATCCTTGATCCTGGCACCAGGGAGGCAACACACCATTCTGGTGTGTCTTTGTCAGCTGCAGAAAAGTCTGTCTGTTCCTCTGGCTAAACCGTCCCCTATCGCAATCGATTGCTTGGAAGCTGGCATACCCCTCATTCCGTTAGATTCAGTGTCGGTACCAGAAACCTGGCTGTCAGTGCTACATTCCCCTGAGAATCCATAAACCCCTACATTTTACAAAACAGCATTGGGGATGGGGATAGCCACAGGAGACTCCTGCACTACCTGCCTCCCTCCCTTACCTTTCCTGGAGGTCACCCATCTACCTGACTATATCTGCAGTTTATCTCCCTCCCTCCAACTGCCATCCATCACACCCCTTAGCTCCTGTATATTCCTCATTGCCTCTAACTGCCCCTCCAACCAATCCATGCGATCTGATAGGAACGAGACTAGATTTATATAGGATATCTGGTTGCCATGGACGAGCTAGACCAAAGCGTCTGCTTCTGTGCCGTATATCTCTATGACTGTATGACTCTAAGAGCTGGCCATTGACTTCAGGAGGCAAGGTGGAGGGCATGCCCCCTATCTATATCAATGGTGCTGAGGTGGAGATGGTCGACAGTATCGAGCTCCTGGGAGTGATGATCACCAACAATCTGTCCTGGTCACCCACATTGATGCAATGGTCAAGAAAGCACAACGATGCCTCTACTTCCTCAGGAGTCTAAGGAAATTTGGCATGCCTGTAAAGACTATTACCAATTTTTATAGATGCACCATAGAAAGCATCCTATCTGGATTGACTACAGCTTGGTATGGCAACTGCTCTGCCCAGGACAGTAAAAAACTACAGAGAGACGTGAACACAGCCCAGTCCATCACACAAGCCAATGTTCTACCTATTGAGTCCATCTACATTTGTCACTGCCTTGGAAAGGCAGCCAACATCATCAAAGGCCCCTCCAAGTGAGGCCACACCTGGAATACTATACACATATTTGGTCTCTTTACTTGAGAAAGGATGTATTTGCACCAGAGGGGGTGCAGAGGGGGTTAATTAGGTTGCTTCTGGAGTTGAGAGGGTTGGCTTATGCGGAGAGATTGAGTAGACTGTGACCTTACTCATTGGGATGTAGAAGAATGATGGGAAATCTTATAGAAACATACAAAATTACGAAGGGAGTAGATAAGATAGAAGCAGGGAGGTTGTTTCCACTGGCGGGTGAAACTAGAACAAGAGGGCATAGCCTTAATATAAGGGGGAGCAGATTTAGGACTGAGTTGAGGAGGAACTTCTTCACGTAAAGGGATGTGAATCTGCGGAATTCCCTGCTCAGTGAAGCAGTTGAGGCGTCCTCATTGAATATTTTTAAGGCAAAGACAGATTTTTGAACAGTAAAGGAATTAAAGGTTATGGTGGGCAAGTGGGTAAGTGGAGCTGAGTCCACTAAAAGATCAGCCATGATCTTATTGAATGGCGGAGCAGGCTCGAGGGGCCAGATTGCCTACTCCTGCTCCTATTTCTTATGTTCTCCCACCCGAATTCTGTCGGCAGAAGATACAAGAGCTTAGACACACGTGCCAACAGGTTGAAGAACAGATTTCTGATGAAGGGTCTAGGCCCGAAACGTCAAGCTCTCCTGCTCCTATGATGCTGCTTGGCCTGCTGTGTTCATCCAGCCCTACACCTTGTTATCTCAGCTTCTCCCACACTGTTCTCAGATTTCTGAATAGACCTGTCAAATTTTAAACTTAATGTTGATCTTGCTCTTTGTGCACCTTCTCAGCAGCTGTAACATTGTATTCCTCGTGCTGTTCTATTACGCTGATGCACTTTGTATGGTATGACCTGCCTGTACTGAACGTAAAACAAAACTTTTCACTGTACCTAGGTAGCTGTGACACTAATAAATCAAAACAAAATCAAATCACCCAATCTTCTGATCATAATCCAATAGACTTCCAGTGGCAAGGCACCCTCTAGCTTCTCCTGGTTTTTATGTCTCCACAAATCTGGTTTCTTTGAACAGGGCATGTGTCCTCACCAGCACCCTCCACTTGGTGGTTAATCCAAAAACAGTCCTTTCACCTCTTTCGCTGGCATAGAAGTACATGGTGTGGGCATTCTTGACTGTGACCATCTCCGATTAACTTATGTCAATCCAAGCACAGATATATTCTATCCCTCAGAATCCTTTCTAATAACTTCATCACCACCAAGGCTAGCTGAATGGCCTGTAATTCCCTGGTCTATCCCTTCCTCCTTTTTTAATAATGAGAAAATGTTAGCAGAACTCCAGTCCTCCGCACCTCAACTGTGTCCAGAGAGCTTTTAAAAGTTACTCCAGGGTCCCAGAGATCTCCTTGATTACTTCCCTCAGCAGCCTGGGATGTATCTTATCCATGTCTGCAGACCTAACTGCAGTGGAGGCGATGTCCTAGTTGTATTATTGCTGGACTGTTAATTCAGAGACTCAGATAATATCCCAGGGACTTGCGTTCGAATCCCACTGTGGCAGGCATTTTCATTGAATTCAATTCAATGGAGGGGGGAGGAAAAAGCATCTGGAATGAAGAGTCTAATGATGTCATGGATCCACTGTATTTTGTTGGAAAAGCCCATCTGGTTCATTAATGTCCTTTAGGGAAGGAAACTGCCATCCTTACCTGATCTGGCCTACATGTGACTCCAGATGCACAGCAATGTGATTGACTCTTAACTGCCCTCTGGGCAATTAGGGATGGGCAATAAATGTTGGCCTAACCAGTGAACCACTTCATCCTGCAAATGAATTTTTAAAAAATCTACTTTTAAGGCAGCTACTTCCAGCAACATTAATGTCATTGGGTGTCAAGGGACAAGATGGTTGGATTCTCTCTTGTGGAGATTATCATTGCCTGGCACTTGTGCGGCTTGAATGTGACTTGCAAATGGTATACTTTGCTTTATCATCCATTAATGCACAGAATATAGCTAGACAACAGCTTGAGTAATGTGTCACAAAGGGTGTGATCACACCAGAGACAGTGCAAAAGAGATTCATGAGATGATAGCCAGGAATGGAGAATTTTGGCTGAGCAAAGATTGGATAAACTGGGATTGATTTCCCCCCATAACAGAGAATGTTGACAGGCAATTTAATTGAGGTGTTTGATGGACATTGGAACACAGAAGCAGGAGTAGGTCACTCATCCCATTGAACCTAGGAGAGGCCTATTTAACAGAAACGTCAACAGGCAAGGGAGATAGATTTCATTGGTAGACGATTGGGAGAGAAATGTTTTCATCCAGAGAATGGTGGGAATTTGGAAATCAGTATCTAGAAAGGGGGACAAAGCAGAAAACTTCAGTGTATTTCCAAGTACTTGGATATATACTTAAATGTAAACTACAAAGCAAGAGATGGAAGGTGGGGTAAGGCTGGTTAGCACCTTTCCAGCAAGCACAGACACTACGGACTGAATGGCCTGGATTTGTGCCAGCCATTCCATACAATAGGACCCACTCAGGAACAGAATATGGCAGCTTATCATCAGTCAGGTCACATTTGGAGTATTGTGCACAGTGTTGTCACCGCACTAGAAGAAGGAATGTGGAGGCTTTGCAGAGGGTGCGAGAAAGGTTTACCAGGATGTTGCTTGGATTGGAGTGTATTAGCTATGAGGAAAGGTTGGACAAACTTGGATTGTCAGAGTATTGGAGGCTGATGGGCAACCTGGTAGAAGTGTACAAAATTATGAGAGGCATGGACAGGGCTGATAGTCAGACTCTTTTTCCTGGGGTATAAGTATCAAATACTAGGGGGCATAGGTTTAAAGTGAGAGAGGGAAAGTTTAAAGGAGCTGTGTGAGGGAAGTTTTTACACAGAGGGTCTGGAACACGCTGCCAGGGGTAAAAGCAGATACAAAAGCAACATGTAATTAGAGATCGGGACCAACATGGAGGAGATCGAACCCTTGTGAGGAGTGGGAGCCCAGTATGGCTAAGCACTTTAGAAAGACTGTAATGTTGAACTTGTAACTTTATTCCTTTGTTTTCCTACTTCAGGCTAAATAGGACAACATTGAACTTTTAACTATATTTTCTTATTTTTCTACTTTGTATCTCGGCACCTTTGTACCTAAGATGGCACTAGGGATGGCGACATTGTACACTTTTCACTGTACTCCTGTATGTGACAATAAAATAAAAATATGTGACAATAAAACCTAACACTCTAAAGATGTGCAAGTTAGCTGGATTGGCCAGGCTAAATTGCCCGTAGTGTTCAGGGATGTGTAGATTAGGTGGGTCTGGGTGGGATGCTCTGAGGTTCGGTGTGGACTTGTTGGGCCAAGGAGCCTGTTTCCACACTGCAGGGATTCTACGTTCTATGTTCTAATTCTCAGAGGCAATTAGACAGACACACGAACAGGCAGGGAATAGAGAGATACAGAGCATGTACAGGCAGATAGGATTAGTTTAGAATGGCATCATTTACCAAGATGTTGCCTGGATTGGAGGGTCACACAGTGGCTCAGTGGTTAGCACTTCAGCCCCACAGCTCTAGGGACCCAGGTTCAATTCCACCCTCAGGTGACTGTCTGTGTGGAGTTTGCATGTTCTCCCTGTGTCTGTGTGAATTTCCTCTGGGTGCTCCGGTTTCCTCCCACAGTCCAAAGATGTGCACATTGGGTGGATTGGCCTAGGGAAATGCAGGATTACAGAGATGGGGTTGGTATGGACTTGATGGGCCGAATGGACTGCTTCCACAATGGTGGGATTCTATGATCATTGTTGGTGCAGACATGGGGGTTGGCTGTGAAGGGCCTGTCCTGTTCTATCTGACTAGATATCAGGTAAGTTTGGCCCTGATTCAGAAACATACCTTTCATGATTCCATTGCTATGAATACAGATTTTCAGATAAGCTAATCAGCATTACTTTCCACCCACATTTCTGTAGCTTGAACCTCAGAACCTCACATTACACACACACACAGCAATTTTAGTCCCCAATCAATTATTCAATAGGAAGGATATCCTTCATGACAGCCCCTTCATATCTTCAAGCTGCCCTGGCTGTAAAGTAATCCGTGGATTATTTGTAAATACATTTGCTGCTGCAGCTTCAGAAGTATAGCCAATCATTACTTAGCAAACAGGTAATTAAAGAGCATATTATCTATTTGATGACAGAGATTTGCAAGGAGAAAGACCAGAAGACAGCAATAAAAAACAAAGGGTACAACTCTTAGAAAGGCGCAAGAACTGAGAGAGTTGCATGCATACATCCTTAAAAGTGACAGAAGAGAGCAGTTAATAGAATCCTAAACTTTATTAAAAGGTAAAGGCAAAGTCACCATATTTATACTGGACCATAGAGCTGTTGCCTCATTAGAGAGAGATGACCAGTGGTGTTGTTTTAACCTGAGGGTCACCATGTCTTGGGTGGGTCACCATGACTCGGCTGGGTCACCATGTCTCGGGTAGGTGGAAAGGTTGAGAAAGAGGGTCCTTCACGGTAACCCCAGCAATAGAGCCTGCTTCCGTGCTGTATGACTCTTCGGTCCAACCACTCCATGCCGACCGTAATCCAACACGAAACTAGTCCCACCTGCCTGCACTTGGCCCATATCCCTTTAATCCTTTCTTATTCATGTATTTATCCAAATGTCTTTTAAAACTTGTAACTGTACCTGCATCCACCACTTCCTCCGAAAGTTCATTCCACACACGAACCATTCTGTAACAAAGTTGCCCCTCGTGTCTTTTTTAAAAATCTTTCTTCTCTCACCTTAAAAGTATGCCTCCTAGTCTTGAAATCCCCAACTGTAGGGAAAAGACACCTTTACCTTATCTATACTGCTAATGATTTCATAAGCTCCTATAAGGTCACCTGTCAAAGCTCCGGCAAGAAAAGTCTCAGTCTATCCAGCCTCTCCTGATAAGTCAAATTTTCCCTTTCTGGCAGCATCCTGGTAAATATTTTTTGAACCTTCTCCAGCTTAATAATATCCTTCCTATGACAAGGCAGCCAGAACTGCTCACAGTACCCTAGAAGAGGTCTCACCAACAACCTCAACATGACGTCCCAACTCCAATACTCTAAGGAATGAGCAATGGAGACAAGTGAGCTAAATGCTTTCTTTAACCACCCTATCAACGTGTGATGCAAATTTGAAAGAATGATGTACAATTAAGTAAATAAGTCAGTGTGGGATTGAACCAAGGCGGTTGGTGTTGTCACTGAGCTTTTTAGTCAGCCAATCCCCTCAGCTTTAACAGGATCATGGAGTAAAAGAGTGAAGAGGTTGTGCTGAACTTGTAGAAAACTTCAGTACCACTTCAGCTGGGTACTTTAGGAAGGATGTGAATGCATTGGAGAGAACCCAAAAGCAGTTTATGAGCGATAAGGAATTTCAGTTAGGAGGATAAATTGGAAAAGTTAGGACTGTTTTCCTGGAGGAGAAGACTGGGAGGAGATTGGAGAGAAGTCTTCAAAAATCAGGAGAGGCCTGGACAGAGTAAGTGATGAGAAAGTGTTGCCACACTTTAATAGGATCAAAGACAAGAGGTTACAGATTTGAAGTAATTAGTAAAAGCAGAGGTAACATGAGGAAACGTCTTTCACGTAGTGAGTGTTTAGGTTCTGAAATGCTCTGCCTGAGATTGAGGTAAGGCAAGTTCAATTGAGGCACTCAAAAGACTGTGATTTGAAATGGAACAATGCACAGAGTTAAGAGGCGTGAAAAGGAAAGTGGAACTGACCAAGATGCATGTCTGTTGTAGGCATGATAAACCAAACAGCCTCCTTCCACACCAAAACTCAGAAGAAAGGACATTATACTGAAAGTAAACCAAGCTGATTCCTGGGGGCATGTGAAGGAGCATGTCTTCACACAAAGGTTTGATTTGATATTGATCTTATTGTACATATACCCAAGTACAGGAGTACAATGAAAAGTGTATAATGTCGCCACACATAGGTATGATTGATACAAAGGGGTAAAGACCAGTGGGAAACTAGAAAACTGGGAAAACTCCACACGTTAACAGAAAGCCACAAAAATAAAGCAATAAGAAAAGTAAAGATTATGAGAGTAAACTATCTCAGAATATAAAGACAGATAGCTGAAGTTTCTACAAATATATAAAACGACAAACAGTGGCTAAGGTAAACATTGATCTTTTCGAGGATGAGAAGCGGGATTTAATAATGGGAAATGAGGAAAAAGCTGAGGAATTGAACAGAGGTAAAAGGTACTGCAGATGCTGGAGAATCCGAGATAACAAGGCGTGGGGCTGGATGAACACAGCAGGTCAAGCAGCATCATAGGAGCAGGAAAACTTGACGTTTCGGGCCTAAACCCTTCATCAGAAATGGAGACCTCCTTTGACCCTCATGAGGATGCAATCCAGGCTGACGAACAGGTAGGGTATGTGCCCAAGCCATCTCCATTGTGACTGTCTCGCTATGGGTGTTGGTACGTGGCGTCCATTTGCATGATGCCTTTCGAGATCCCAGAATATCCCAGAAAGACTTCCAGCCAATTAATTACTTTTCCAAAGTGAGGTAGTAAAATCATCCTGGGATGGTGAGGTTGTTATTGGAGGAGAGATTGAGAAGAATGGGCCCGCATTCTCGGGTTTGGAGGAATGGAGGACTTCATTAATGAATGATTTCATTAAAACAGTCAAAATGCTTATAGGGCATGACAGGATAGATGCAGGAAGGAATGCTTTCCCTTGCTGTAGTAGGGGTTCTGAATGCTCCAGAATTAAGGACAGCGACAGAATATAGAGTAGGACATTTAGGACTGAGATGGGGAAGTATATCTTCCCTCCATGCAGGGTGGATCTTTGGAAGTTTTAGCCCAGAGTCTCCAACATTGACTATATTCAAGTCAGAGGTCGATAACTGTTAGAGAGAACAAGGATTATGGGGTAATTTGAGAATATGGTGTTAAGATTCAAGATTGAATAGCAGAAGAGGTTCAAAGAGCAGAATGGCCTTCTACTGTCTTATTTCCAATATTTTTTGGTAAGGGGATAGGGTAATGGCCCATCCCTAAGTCCCCAAGGACAGTTAAGAATCAACCACATTGCTGTAGGTCTGGAGTCACATGTAGGCCATACCAGGTAAGGATGGCAGTTTCCTTCCCTAAAGGACATTAGTGAATCAGATGTGTTTTTCCAACATTCGACAATGGTTCCATGGTCATCATTAGACCCTCACTTTCAGATTCTTTATTGAATTCTTTATTGAATGCAGGATCTGAAACGTATCCCTGGCACATTAGCTGAGTTTCTGAATTAGTCGTCTAGCAATAATTCCACTAATCTCCCCAGATGCTTATATGTTGTGAGTGAATACAAATAAAAAGACAAAAACAAAAATGGGAAATTAAGATGGATGTTATCAATGAACTATCTGAATAGTACAAAAGGCATGAAGAGGTAAATGACCTTCCTATGTTTCCATATTCCTGAAGATTGTTGTCTGAGAGACCCAAACTATCTCATAACAAATGACAAAAAAACTTACGTTAATACAAGAGATAACAAAGTGTAGAGCTGGATGAACACAGCAGGCCAAGCAGCATCAGAGGAGCAGGAAGGCTGACGTTTTGGGTCTGGACCCTCCTTCAGAAAATCATTACATTAATACAACACTTCCTTTGGTTTGAAGGTAGCCCATTGTGGTTTCAATGGCTGAAGACATATCTGGCACATAGGAAGATGGTTGTCATTGTTCGGGTTCAGTCTTCTCAGCTCCAGGACATCTCTGCAGGAGTTCAGCCTTTTATTTAAATTAACCTATTTTTCCTAATCAACCTCTTCAAAGATGTTTTTACACACCTCTGGAGCAGCTAGGACTTGAACCCTGACCTCTCGGTCCAGGAGTAAGGACATTACTTCTGCACCACAGGAGCCCCCGGAATTCCTTAGGGTAATGTCCAAGGCTCAACTATCTTCAGTTGCTTCAATCAATGACTTTCTCTCCATTATAAGGTCAGAAGTGGGGTCTTCATTAATGATTACGTAGTTTTGTGTGCCATTTGTAACTACTCAGTTCCATGGCCACATGCAGCGTAGTCAACATTCATCCTGCAGAAGTTCCAAGCAATGATCATATCCAACAAGACAAAATCCAACCAATTCCTTTTGACATTCAACGGCATAGCCATCACAGGCTCCCAAAGTATTAACATCCTGGGGGTCACCGTTGACTAGAAACTTAACTAAACCAACCAGTGTGGCTGCAAGAAGAAAAAATGAAAGAACTGCAGATGCTGTGAATCAGGAACAAAAATAGAGATAACAAGGTGTAGAGCTGGATGAACACAGCAGGCCAAGCAGCGTTAGAGGAGCAGGAAGGCTGATGTTTCGAGCCTAGACCCTTCTTCAGAAAATTTCGGTCTAGGCCCGAAACAGAAGTTGCTGGAAAAGCTCAGCAGGTCTGGCAGCATCTGTGAAGGAGAAAACAGAGTTAATGTTTCGGGTCCGGTGATCCTTCCTCAGAACTGATGGGGGCTGGGAAAACGTTGGTTTATATGCAGAAAATAGGGAGGGGGATGGGTTAGGGAGTAAATGATAGAATAGAGCCTAAAGAGAGAGAAGAGCAGTTGAACAAACAAAGAGTTCCTAACGATCAGGCTGGGAGGGTGAATAGTTGTTAATGGGGACTATTAGTGACTAACTACAGGTAGTGTGTGATGGCAGACAATGTGGTAACAAGGCCTGGTGTGTGGGGTAGGGGGCTGGAACATGGGAGAGTTTATGCACTAAAATTATTGAACTTGATATTGAGTCCGAAGGGCTGTGAGCGTTGGGAGTGTGGCTACAAGAGCAGGTCAGAAGCTATGAGTTCTGCAGCACAGAACTCAACCCTTAGCTGCCCAAGACCTGCATACAAAGAACATCTTTGGAGTATCAATGGAGAACACAGAGAGAATCCTGGAAAACCCTCCCTATAGTTATACCTGTACCAGATGGGCTGCTGTTCAAGAAGGCTGCTCATCACTGACTCCTCAAAGGCAATTAGGGATGGGCAACAAATTCTGAGCAAGACTGAGCAAGAGATACTCACATGCCATCAATAATTAATCTAAAGTGTAAGATCCGTGCGATTATTTACAGCTATTTAAACAGAAGTTAGGGCCTAATGGGGTATTGGTTTAATGTCTCACACACAATCCAACACTTCTTCAATTGTTGTATACGAAGAATTGTAAGAATTTAAGACAAAATGGAGGAAAAAGACCAAGGCTCAAAGAGATAAAAGGTACTGCAGATGCTGGAGAATCCGAGATAACAAGCATGGGGCTGGATGAACACAGCAGGTCAAGCAGCATCACAGGAGCAGGAAAACTTGACGTTTCGGGCCTAGACCCTTCATCAGAAATCCATACCAAGCCATGATGCATCCAGATGGAATGCTTTCTATGGTGCATCTGTAAAAGTTGGTGGAAGTCCTTCTGGACATGCCAAATTTCCTAAGTCTGCTGAGGAAGAAGAGGTGTTGTTGTGCCTTCTTGCGTGTTAGCGACTAGTTGCAGGGAACATTGTTATGACTGACTTTGGGTGGAATCTCCATAGACTCTGAACAACATGGACGTTAACAAGGTCAGTTGTGAAAATTGGGCAAGATCAGCAGAAAGGAGATTCTCAACGTCAAGAGACAGAATTCCAATTCTGCAACTATTTTGAATGCAGATTCTCTCTAGTCCACACCAACCCTCAGAGCATCCCACACAGACCCATCCCTGTAACCCACTTAATCTACACATCTCTGAACACTACATGTAATTTAGCAAGGCCACTCCACCTAGCCTGCACATCTTTGGACTATAGGAGGAAACTGGAGCACCCAGAGGAAATCTGCACAGACACAGGGAGAATGAAACCTGAGGGTGGAACTGAGCCCAGGGTCCCTAGTGTTGAAGGCTAGCAGTGCTAACCACTGAGCTACCATGCCACCCTTGCATTTGCATTAGTTTGCATGTATTAGTACCTCATTAGTACCTGATCTCATCTCATTGCTATGCATTTTCCGACTTTCTATGCACAAAATGGAAACCAGACATCAAGAGTGCCCAGCGTGAACATCAGAGTGGGTAGCTGCTTATATCAGCTCATTGCTTGTGCTCTGGGCCCTCCCTCCTGGACAGCAGTCACCAACATCTTAGGGCACCATCCATGGTTGCTGACCAACCCTGCTCTCTGTCCATGGGAGTTGGCATTGGACATGTGCCAGCCTCATCACACCCTCACAGCACAACTCTGACCCCATTACAATATGATTCTGCACTTCAGTGCGACAATTTGGAGTGCACTATCACTGCCCAGTGTAACGTTGCTGCTGATAGGACACTTTGCAAACAGGGACAGACACCCATCTCATGGATTGGACCAGGCTGCATCTCACGCATCCTCGCTTGCTGCCCTAACACTCACTTATTTTGCTTGGATGCTGACAGCATCTCTGTCTTGCCTTGCCTTTTGTGTGCTTTTGACCCCTCACCCTAAAACTGACCCCTGCGGAACTCAACCAATTACCAGCTGCCATCCTAAAAATGACCCATTTATCTCTACTGTCTGCTTTCTGCCAGTCAGCCAATCCTCTAACCATGCCAGGTACCTTGCCCTTAACACTATGGGCTGTTATTTTATTTAGCAGCCATCTTGTTAAAGGTCTTCTGTAAATCTGGTCAGTTCAATAAAAGTCAAAGGTGGTCTTTGGGGGCCACTGCTGTGGAAAGGGAGATTGGGGAATCCACTTTGGGGGTTACAGGCAGCGTGCTGGGATGCAGACGGGACAATATTTGTGAAGGGGGTGAAATGCAACTGATAAGGAGGGAAGGAGATGATACTGCATTGGAGGACATGGATCCAACAGAGGGACAGCACAGCATTAGGGGCCAGGACTCAGGGTGTGGTGTCAAGAGGTGAAACCGGAATTCAAGTTGCTGATGGGAGTGTGCAGAAGTTGAATAATGATGGCCTTCCAAGGAGATCAAAGAGATTTGTGGGAGCCCCTTGGTTACCAGGCTCAGCCTGTGACGTACTGGGCCCACCATGAGCTGTGTTAGCTTCCACACTCACGTGAACCATAAACGCATCTTCCAAATGGAAAATGACTGTGACCACTCCCGGAGCGGATGGAGTCAGATTTGAAGATACGAAGAAAGGTCACTGGATCCGAAACATTAACTCTGCTTTCTCTCTCCACCAGTGCTGCCTGACCCGCTCAGCTTACCCAGCAATTTCTGTTTTTGTTTTCGTTGGAGTCAGCCTTTTCCTCTCTCTGAGTGCATGGGCTGTACTTATGAACAATGTGAGGGTTTCCATTAATCAGGAAATTTCACAGAACAGATTCAAGTCATTTGTGATCCTAATATCCTGCATCTGAAGAAAACGTGGTGTCTGACTGTGTGGAATATCAATTCTGGCCACAAATAATACTGACCATGTCCTTGCAGATTGAAGAGAGTCATCTCTGCAATGATAACTATCTTGAGAGTGGCACCTGTGGGCCACCATTCACAAAGTCAGTCCAAGATCACACAAGGGCATGGAGCTGATGTCCTCTCATCCTGAACTGTAAGAGCTTGTCAACCAGCTTTTCGCATATGCAATGCTGCCTCTCATGGTTGATATGGGGCTGGGAGGACAAGGTGTCACCCATCATGCTGCACTTCCAATCTCCTGCTGTCTTTGTGAGGCCTGACCTGTTCTGCATTCATTGGAATAAGCCTCCTATGTCAAAGGATGTTGAGAGGCATTACATGGTCCTTGTTGCTGAAGTGCTCCAAGTGCCAATGTGTGGAGTGGTTTGCTTTAAGTCCTCCAAGTGTAATGGCATGGAGGGGTGCGCTAAACCATCCAGGGCCAGATGCCTTACAAGGCTGGTTACTGGGAGACAAGGGAAACCCTTAGTAATCATAGCTGCAGACTGAGACCGAATGCAGATGTAATGCAGCCCCTTCTTCAAACAGGACCATTGCAGAGCAGATGATAGGTTTTCCAAAGATGAGTTTCTGATGCTTGATTCTGTCTGGGGGCTGGGGGGAGAGTCCTTGCAGACCAGTCCACAGCGTGCTGCATTACCTCAGCTCTGTACAACTAGAGCAGGCATCAAGAGGATGTCATAGAGACTGCAGAACTGGGAGAGCGGCAGCAGCCTTCTGAGGAAGAAGGAGCGGGAGGAACATTACGTTCTGCATGATAGAGGACACCACCATCAGGTGAAACAAGCCAGACAGGATTTAGTTGAAATCCAGTTCCAGTAGATGGAAGCTGATCATTCATTGACTGTAACTTTGTTGCCGGTCAAAAGACAAGCAGCCCCTGTCTGTTCCCAGAAGCAAAAACAGATTCTGTTTGTTTCTTCCCTCTTCGCTTTTCCTGTTGCTGACCCAAAATGAACATTTACAACTGTCGAAGGCTTTCTAAATGCAATGGTCCCAAATTGAACAATAAGAAGACATTAGACTATAGCGTGCATTACAGAAAGAGTAGCCTTCAAATAGAGTCACAGAGTTGTGCAACATGAAAACAGACCCTTTGGTCCAACTAGTCCTTGCCAACCAGATATCCTAAATTAATCTGGTCCCATTTGCCATCATTTAGCTCATATCCCTCTAAACTCTTCCTATTTATATACCTATTCAGATGCATTTTAAATGTTGTAACTGTACCAGCCTCCACCACTTCCACTGGCAGTTCACTCCGTAAACGCACCACCCTCTGCTTGAAAAAGTCGCCCCTTAGGTCCCTTTTATATCTTTCCCCCTCACCTTAAACTTACATCTTCCAGTTTTGGACTCCTCTACCCTGGGATAATGACACTGGCTAGTCACCCTGTCTGTGCCAATCATGATTTTATAATTCTCTATAAGGTGACCCCTCAGCCTCTGACGTCTGAAAGATAACCCCAGCCTATTCAGCCTCTCCCTATAGCTCAAACCCTCCAACCCTGGCAACATCCTTGTAAATTTTTTCTGCACTCTTTCCAGTTTCACAACACCTTTCCCATAGCAAGGAGGCCAGAATTGAATGCAGTATTCCAAAAGTGGCCTAACCAATGTCCTGTACAGCCTCAACATGACCTCCCAGCTCCCATACTCAATGATCTGACCAATAAAAGCAATTATACCCAAGCAGGAATAAACACAAAGAATTGAGGAAGTTAAAAATCTGAAATAAAAGACAAATATAGATATAATCGATAGTAAGCTGAGAGAGAGATTAATACTCTCCTGGGCACATGATCTAGCACTTATCGCAGTTTCGGCTTATCATCAACAATCTCTTTGTTTGTTCTCTCTCTCTCTCCATCTTCATGTACTCTGTCCACCATCCCCCATCCCAGCATCAGTGTAAATGTTACCATTTCACAGCTCTGATGAAAGGTCAGTGAAATGTTAATTTTGTTTTTCTCTCAAAGGAAGCAGGAATTTGTGACGACACATCAACTGACATGGGGCATGCCTGAGATGTGTGGATGGGGCTGCAAAAATCTGAAGCTCACTTAAGGTGTGGCTAAAGTACATCTGGCGCAATGTCCTGTTTGGGCATTCAACAGGCGCGTCCTATTTAATGAGAAATAGTTGAACCAACACCAGGTATGTTTAAAAGAGATAAAAGGTACTGCAGATGTTGGACAATCCAAGATAACAAGCATGGGGCTGGATGAACACAGCAGGTCAAGCAGCATCATAGGAGCAGGAAAACTTGACTTTTTGGGCCTAAACCCTTCATCAGAAA
>JAHRHZ010000081.1:8367896-8401813 GCA_024137785.1 Ginglymostoma cirratum
CCTCTCCACCTATCCTCTCCTCTATCCATCCTCTATCCGCCTCCCCCTCTCTCCCTATTTATTTCAGAACCCTCTTCCCCTCCCCCATTTCTGATGAAGGGTTTAGGCCCGAAACGTCAAGTTTTCCTGCTCCTATGATGCTGCTTGACCTGCTGTGTTCATCCAGCCCCATGCTTGTTATCTCGGATTCTCCAGCATCTGCAGTACCTTTTATCCCTCCAAACCTTTCCTGTTCATGAAATTACCTAAATGTCTTTTAAACGTTGTAATTATACAAACACCCACCACTTCCTCAGGAAGTTCATTCCACACTGAAGCACCCTCTGTGTAAAAAATTTGCCCCCTCACGTCTTTTTTTAAAATCTCTCTCCTCTCGTGTTAAAATTGTGCCCCCTAGTCTTGAAATCACCCATCCTAGGGAAAAGACAATTACCATGAACTCTATTTATACCCCTTATAATTTTATAAACTTTTATAAGGTGCCTCTCAGCCTCCTACGTTCCAATGAAAAAGTTCCCAGCCTATGCATCTTCATAACGTCTTTTTGGCATTTCATTTACTTGCACTATCCTCAAAGCACAATTTCAAATTCTGATATTGAAGAACAAAAAAAAATTGCTGGAAATACTCTACCAGTTCAGGCAGCACCTGTGGAGCGATTAGGTTCTAATCAAACGTGAAGCATTAACTCTGTCTCTCTCCTCACAGATGCTGCCTGACTTGCTCACTATGGCTCGCATTTTGCTTTTTCATTTCAGGTTACCAGACTCCTGTGCTTCCAAACGATACTAATTTGAATTTTCGCAAGGATAAGATAAAAAAAAAGTCATCACAATCGTTGAGGGCTGTTCTTTCATGTGTGAGGGAGCGAGACAACTGATGGTGAGTTTAACCTGAGGGTCACCACTACTCAGGTGAGGTCATGCAGCTTGAACCTTTGTGGTAACATCAGCCAATGCAGGAACTGAACCCACGATGTTGCCATCTCTCTGTGCCACAACCGAGCCGTCCAGCTTTGCTAAGTTACACTACTGAAAATGTCATTGTCTTTTTCCATATGTAGATTGACATGCTGCATACTCCCAGAATATCCTGGTTCATTTCACGATTCTAGCGGTTGCTGTTGTATCTAGATATTGCGCATTTTTTGTGCGAGGTTCTGTAATTGTTTGCTAGTACAAAATTTAAACGATGCCACAGCCTTAGGTTCATTCAGCACAGAAACAGATCCTTCAATTTAACTCATCCATGCCGACCACGTTTCCTAAATTGAACTAGTCCCATTTGCCAGCATTTAGCCCATATCCCTCTGAGCCCTTTCTATCCATGTCTGTCCAAATGTCTTTTAAATGTTGTAATTGTACCCTCCTCTACTACTTCCTCTCTCAGCTCATTCCATACATGCACCACCCTCTGCATGCAAAGATTGCCCCTCAGGTCCTTTTAAATCTTTCCTTAACCTTATGCCCTCTAGTTTTAGACTCTTCTACTCTTGGAAAATGACCATGGGTTATTCACCTCATCTATGTTCCTCATGATTTTATAAATCTCTATAAGGTCACCCCTCAGCCTCTGATGCTCTAGGGAAAAAAGCCCCAGCTTCTAGATCATAGATCATTGAATCATAGAATCTCTACAGTGTGGAAACAGGCCCTTCGGCCCAGCAAGTCCACACTGACCCTCAGAGCATCCCACCCAGACCTATCCCCCTGTAACCACCTAATCTACACATCCCTGAACACTACGGGCAATTTAGCATGGCCAATCCACCCAGCCTGACCATCTTTGGACTGTGGGAGAAAACCGGAGCACCCGAAGGAAACCCATGCAGACACGGGGAGAATGTGCAAACTCCACACAGACAATCTCCTTATAAGTCAAACCCTCCAGTCCCATCAACATCCTTGTAAATTTTTTCAGTACCTTTTGTAGCTTCACAACATCCTTCCTATAGCAGGGCCACCAGAATCGTACACGGTATTCTGAAAGTGGCCTCACCAATATCTTGTACAGGTGTAACATGACGTCCCAACTCCTATATTCAGTGTCCTGACCAATGAAGGCAAGAGTGCCAAATGCCTTCTTCTCCATCCTGTCTGCATGTGACACCACTTTCAAGGAACTATGCACTGCACTTCTAAGTCGAAAAGCTATCTTGCACTCATCAGTAGCTGCTCCATGTTACTACCCTTGTAGTGTACATGAAAAATATTCTTCACTGCAAGATACTACAATCAACTGAGAAACCCATTCTGCCTACTATATAGAAGAGTAATGAGGTTTATAGTGCTGGTCAGATGCCAGACTGTGTGTCTCAAAAACTGGTAGACTGTATCAAACAACATGTCCCTTTGACTATCCACAGTGGGCAGTGTGCCAACTGTATTCAGAGATAACACAGTGTGGAGCTGGAGGAGCACAGCTGGCCAGGCAGCATCAGAGGAGCAGGAAAGTTGACGTTTTGGATTGGGACCCTTCTTCATTTTTCTGAAGAAGGGTCCCAACTCGAAATGTCAACCTTCCTGCCCCTCTGATGTTGCCTGGTCAGCTGTGCTCCTCCAGCTCCACACTGTGTTCTTTCTATCTCTGCCAACTGTATTCAGTCAGCTCGTGCTTGCAAAACTCAGAACATAGAATCCATCTTTAGATATAATTCTGCTGTTGGGCCCTATTATAAATGATCCAGATGGTGCTAAGAATTATGCTGGAAACCAATTGAAGGATATTAGATGGGCTCACATGCTCAAGTGCTAGAGGCTACATATGTTCACACACTGGTCTCTGTTCCGTGTCAACAAATACATTTGTTCATACATGTCAACGTCTTCATTGAGAAAGGGTTATGTAAGCTACTGTTTCTCGCTGCATTCCCCATGGCAACACCCTGACCAATCAGAGTCTACTGCCAGGTCTGATGTTAATCAGATTGACAGTTAACAGATCCTGCTGCATCTCCATGTAAGCAAGTCCAGCCAATCAGCACTCTCTTTTCATGCTCACTAAACTGTGTTCCCTCTCAAAGTTTTGGTTCTTGCTTTGTGTCTTGGTCCCAATGTGTGCAAGGTGTAAAGGTCTCACTTTGTGTTTCCTTTTCACGATGTTTATGGCTCAGTAACTAAACCAGATTACAATAATTCTTCCTTTGGCACTTTTCCCATACCTGGCTGGGAACCTGCTTAACGTCATGTGCAACTGCCTGAAAGCAACAGAAAGCGGAACACTGCCATCGCATTTTTAGTCTCAGGTATTTGCTTACGGTCTTTGTTTTGCTGCACTGAGCATTTCCTGATGTTTTTCCAACCACGTAATTTGATTCATTTATAATTCCTAACACACGTAAAAGATTTTCCTCACTTCAGTGCAAGGCGATAGCCATTCACTCTCCCAGTTAATAGGAAACAAGGAATCACATCTGGACAGACCTCCTTTTCCATTGATGAAGCCCAACTATCTTCAATTACTTTACCAACGATTACTCTCATCGTAAAATCCTGAATGAAGAATGCTGGTTAGTCATTTGTACAATGTTCCATTCCACTCATGTTCCTTCAAGTAATGAAACAACTCCCCTGTTCAGTTAAGCATCTAAACCCATGATTTAGGATTTCCTAATCTCTATCAACAGGTTGACATTGAGTGTATTTGCAGTGGGACCTAGTAGGGGCTCATGGTGCCTTTTTTCTTGTCCAGTGTTGAGTTATAGAGATGTACAGCATGGAAACAGACCCTTTCGTCCAACTCATCCACGCTGACCAGATATCCTAAATTAATCCAGACCCGTTTACCTGCATTTGGCCCATATCCCTCTAAACCCTTCCCATCCAGATGCCTTTTAAATGTTGTAATTGTACCCGCCTCCACCACTTCATCTGGCAGCGCATTCCATACATGCACCACCCTCTGCATGAAAAAAATTGCCCCTTCAGTCCCTTTTAAATCTCACCTTAAACTTATGCTCTCTAGACTTGGACTTCCCTACCCTGGGGAAAAGACCTTAGTTATTCATCCTAACCCTGCCTCTCATGATCTTATAAAGTTCTGTAGGGTCACTCTTCAGTCTCCAACAGTCCAGGGAAAATATCCCCAACCTATTCAGCCTCTCCCTATAGTTCAAACCCTCCAATATTCTTGAAAACTTTTTTGGACCATTTCAATTTTAGCTATAACTTTCCTATAGCAGAGAGACCAGAATTGAACACAGTATTCCAAAAGTGGCCTAACCAATGTCCTCTACAGCCACAACATGACCTCCCAACTCCTGTACTCAACGCACTGACCAATAAAGGCAAGCGTACCAAATACCTTCTTCGCTACCCTGTCTATATGCGACTCCAGGTTCAAGGAACAATGGACTTGCACCCCAAGGTCTCTTTGCTCGGCAACACTCCCCAGAATCTTACTATTAAGTCCCGCCCTGATTTACCCTATGAAATGTAGAACCTCACATTTATCTAAATTAAACTCCATCTGCCACTCCTCAACCCATTGACCCATCTGATTAAGATCCTATTGTACTCTGAGGTAACCTTCTTCGCTGTCCACTACATCTTCAATTTTGGTGTTACCTGCAAACTTACAAACGATACCTCTTATGTTCACATGTAAATCATTTACGTAAATCAATGGGATGAAGGGCCTTTTATTGTGCTGTAGACCTCTATGACTCAATGAGATGTCTAGAACTTCAGAGTTCTCACTACAATATGTAGCTTAAGAATTTAAGAGAGTAATGTATTTGTAAGCTATTGAACAATGAGAAAAACAAACTAAGGGGCAAGATGACGATGTCAGGTAAGAGCAGAACTTTCCATCTTTGAGAGTTGACTTTAATTTTGGTGAACAAAGATAAATAGCAAGTCTTCTCAGATATGAAGGTTTGATTTATAAGGTGTCCTAGATTTCTTAACCCACTGCAGGAAGTCTTAGTTATGACTGACATAAAATACAAGGCTCAGCATACATGCTTCATGCGACTACCGTACAGTTAATGTGTAACAACAGATTGGCTACTCTGTCATTAATAAAAATACTCTTCCAAATGATAAAATTGTCCCAATAAGTGTCCCTTCCATTCCTTTTCCCTCCCTACTTTTTGAGCTGTGTCAACAAAGGCTCAGTTGGTACTACTCTTGCTGCCCTAAAGCAGGAGGTTTTGGTCAAGTCTCACTCTGCAGAGCTGTGCAGAGAAATCAAGACAGGCTGCCTAGCAGAATGCTGAGGCAATCCAACCTGTCACTCTGGCTTCAATGGAAGTATAAGTGACCAATGTGTAGCCTATTCACTGTCGCCTATTTTTCTCACTATCAACACAATGACTGAGCATGGACCAAGTGTTGAGGTCTAACCTGATATCCAAGTGAAGCCAAGTGAGGGTTCCTGGCTCTCTGAGTTGACAAGGCATCAATAATAACAAGTTGCATTCACGTAGACAAAGTGGCTCCACAGAGGACTTGTGAGGTGCTTTTAGAAGGGGACAAATAGTGAAGACTTGTCATTGGAGAAGGAAGACTCAGCAGCAGTAGAAGTAAAAGAAACTCGCAATTTTCTGACCAAAAATTTTCATTCAGGATTCCTGTTCCTGAAGGGTCATTGTCTATTGATGTTTCTCTTGAGCTGTTTATTTCTTGGCCATTCTACTTGTCATCAAAATAATTGTTAAGAAGGCAACTTACATTCCCAATTCTCTTTCCTTGGAAAGAGCCACAGCGTCTTTCAAATTTCTAATTTCCCTCAAACCATTTTCCATTTAATTTCCAACTAAGTTCCTGTCATCGTAGTTTACTCATCCACTTCCACATACAAATGATGTTGTTTTTACCTTGACCTTAATTACGAAATAAAACTAGACTATCTCCATGCGTAGGTTAGGTGTGACGCTAATGCACCGGACATGCTCTTTAGCGTAAGCATGAGGAAGTGAATGTATGAAATGTTAAAATTAATTCTTTGTTTTTAATCTTTGAAGCAACCATTGCTGATTCCTCTTTATGCCCAATAGGGATTTGCAATTATTAAGATCAAATGTGTGTTTTTTATTGACAAACACAGAGAATTCTAGAGAAACTCAGCAGGTCTGACTGCATGTGTGAAGACAGGAACAGAGCTAACATTTTGAGTCCAGTGACCCTACGATGCTGCCAGACCTGTGGAGTTTCTCCAGCAATTTCTGTGTTTGTTTCAGATTTTCAGCAACTGCAGCATTTTGCTTTTATTGTTTTACAACTTAGATGTTGCATGGCCATTTCAGAGGCAGAAAAATTACTATAGGGCCAGAGTCACATATCTTCTTTCTTTCTCCTTTAGTCATTCACAGGATGTGGGCACCACTGGCTAGGCCTGCATTTATTGCCCATCCATACTTACCCAGAGGGCATATTGCTGTAGGTCTGGAGTCACATGTAGACCAGACAAGGATGTCAGTTTCCCTTCCATTGGTGAACCAAAGGGATTTTTCCAACAATCAGCATTTGATTCATGGTCATCATTAGATTTTTAGTTATAGATTTTTAATTGAATTCAAAGTCCTCAATTTGCCGTGGTGAGATTCAATCCGAGATCCCCAGAGCATTGCCTTGGTCTCTAAATTAAGAACCCAGCGATAAAACTGCTGGGTCATCGCCTCACCGTGTCAAGCCAGCTAAGTGGTAAATTCCCGACCTTTCTCACTTGTCCAGTAAGTTCATGTTCATTATTGCTGACACAAGCTTATTGCTCCTGGGGTGGCAGGGTGGGTCGGTGGTTAGCACTGTGGCCTCACAGCATTAGGGATCTAGGTTTAATTCCAGCCTTGGGTGATTGTCTATGTAGCGTTTGAGCATTCTCCCTGTGTCTGTGTGGGTTTCCTCCCACAGTCCAGAGAAGCACAGGTTAGCAGGTTAGCCGTGCTAAATTACCCATAGTGTCCGGGGGGGGTGTGCAGGTCAGGTGGATTAGCCATCGGAAATGCAGGGTTGTAGGGTAGGGGGGTGGGTCTGGGTGTGGTGATCTTGAGAGGGTTCGTGATGCCTCAATGGGCCAAGTAGCCTCTTTCCACACTGCAGGGAGTCTAATCCCAATTTCATTTAATGAACTCCATTTAAATGCTCCAGGTGACATTTAGATGTAAGTCTCATTATTCTAATCCTCTAATTCACAACATAATCATTAAGCTGCAACACTCCAAGGCATTTTGTTATTTGAGAGAGCGTTCCACACTCGTTTGTGTATAACCGTGCTTGATTTAATAATAGATCCTGGCATCGTACCAATCAGTTACTGATTTGCTTATGACATTCACATGATAGGTAGATACGTTGTCACTTCTAAATAACTTCTTTGTGAGAAACTAATTCACATCTTATTGCATTTTGGCAGCACCTATTATCTAGGACTGAGGGATACAACAGTATCCACAAGTATAGTAACAATCATTAATTTTCCTGATGCTCTTTGCATAAGGAGATATAAAGATCAAGAAGGATGTTGGGAAGGCGATGGTGCATATGTTGGGGTATAAATGTATAAGTCAATAGGATTTTTGCAAGAAGAGGTACTTTTTTGATAAACAAATAAACCAAAGATCTGCAGATGCTGGAAATCAGAAACTGAAATTATTCTGTGGAGGCCAATATCCCATCACTAAGTCACCCTTTATTTACATGTGCACAGACCCAGTCCCCCTAGAGTGAGGAGAATCTCTGAGACCCCTGTTTATGTCAGCCAGGGCTCCCTGATTGGCTCAGGTTAACAGCACCAATCAGGGAACTCACATTCACTGAGATCCACCTGGCCAACCATATTCCAATCACTACAGAAACAATATCAGAAATTGTTGGAAAAACTCAGCAGTTCTGGCAGCGTCTATGAAGAGAAGTCAGAGTTAAGATTTTGGGTTCAGAGAGCTTTCCTCACTCTAATTCTCTCTCTGCAGACCTGCTGAGTTTTCTCAGCAATTTCTGATTTTATTACTTTTTTTACAAATTCATTCGCAGACTATAGTTGTCACTCGTGTTAGCACCAGTCCACAAACAAGAATCATTGAATTCATACAGTGCGGAAGCAGGCCATTCAGCCCATCAAGTCCACACCAACCCTCTGAAGAGTATCCCACCCAGATCCATCTGTCCCTGCATTTCCCATGGCTAACCCACCTAGCCTGTACGTCCCTGGACACTATGGGCAATTTAGCACGGCCAATCCACCTAGCCTGCACATCTTTGGACTGTGGGAGGAAACCAGAGCACCCAGAGAAACAGACATGAAGAGAACATGCAAACTCCACACGGACAGTCACCCAAGGATAGATTCAGAGGATAGTTACAGACTCAATCAGCCCAATAGCCTCTTTCTGCACTATAGGGATTCTATGATTCTATGCATAAAAACATGAGCGTTGTTTTTTATTTTATTATAGGCATGATTTGAGATTCATTTGTGTGTCTAGAATAAAGCTGTTGCTCGATATAGACTCATAGAGTCATGCAGCACTACAACAGACCCTTCGGTCCAACCAATCTATGCCGACAGTAATCTCAAACTAAACTAGTCCTGCAGTTGGCCCATATCCCATTTCTTATACCAAACACCTTTAAACATTATAACTGCACCTGCATTCACCACTTCCTTTGGAAGTTCATTCCACACATGAACCTTTCTCTGTGTAAAAAAGTCACCCCTCATTTCTTTTTAAAATCATTTTCCTCCATCCTTAACAATATGCCAGTTTATCTTGAAAACCCCCATCACAGGGAAGAGACATCTGCCATTCACCTTTTCTACATCCCTCATGATTTTATAAACTTCTATAAGGTCACCCCTCATCCTCCTACGCTCCAGTGAAAACAATCCCAGCCTATCCAGCCTCTCCTTATAACTCAAGCATTCCATTCTCGGCAATGTCCTGGTGAATCTTGTCTGAACCCTCTTCAGCCTAATAATATCCTTCCTATAACAGGGAGACCAGACTTGGACACAGTGCTCCAAAAGTGGCCTCACTGACATCCTGTACAATCTCAACATTATGTCCCAACTCCTATAAGCAAAGGTCTGAGCAATGAAGACAAGCTAAATGCTTTCTTAACCATCCTTGATGCAAACTTCAAAGAATTCTGTACTGAACCCCTAGGTCTCTCTGTTCTATAACATTTCCCAAGCACCTACCATTAATTGTATCAGCCCTGCCCTTGTTACTTTATATTCACTTCCTTCATAATAGTTATCTAGATTTAAAATATCCTACCTTTGTGTTCCGTTTATGGAAGGAGCACAATGGGGCAGAAAGCAAGGCTACCCAGTTCTGATTTAACAGGGTTTGCTAGTATAACGTAAGTTACTGTATAGTGGGACAATGCACAATTGCAGAATTGTTACAGTACATTTGATCTATTACATCTACTCCCACTCTGCAGACGACCAGCTCACTTCATGCCACTTTCCAGCCTTCTCCCCGTAATGCTGCACATTCTGCCTTTTCAAAACAAAAGTAATTTGAAATCCCTTTTTTAATGCCTCAATTGAACCTTCAGCTCCCAAACACTCAGACAGCGCACTGCAGTCCCTAAGCACTCACTGTGTTGCGGGAACACAGATCTAAGTGTGCGATGCTCCATTATGTCTCTTGTCAATCTGTGCCTCTGTACAAATCACAATATTTAAACCAGATCTGTTAACATATTACTGGGAAAAAATTAAGATGTAATTTGGTCTGAGCAGCAGAACAGGCTCCAAGGAGTGAACAGCTTACTCTTGCTCCTATTACCTAATAAAACAAATAAAAACCTGGATGCCTCTGTGTTATCACTTTTACTATAAAAAGTAAGTGAGGCTCAGGGCTGATGGACTTTCTTAAAGCTATGTCTTTCTATTTTCTTCTTTTTTCTTAAACTACTCAAAATAGCACCAGGTTGTGGTGACAGTGGGAAAGTTTTTCACTGAATTTTACTGTTTTTCTCACTGTAAAATACGTGTGACAATAAAACCATTCATTCATTCATTCAAAATATTTAATCTGATGGCGGGAGCTGTCACTGAGTCCAGAGCTCTTGTGGTGCATTGGTAGTGTCCCTGCCTTTCAGCTAGGGACCATAAGTTCAAGTCCTATTTGCTCCAGTGATATGCCATAGCATTGCTGAACATGTTGACCTCGTTTTTTGAAAAAGATGCCTTGGATTGCTGAAGTGTTTGCATTGCTTATCTCATGTTATCCGATACAGTTATCAAGTAGATAGTGAAGATGATTCAGGAAATTAAACAAGCCCAGAATCAGGTCTATGGGCAGAAATTCTGGCCCAGGATCCCAGTTCCCCTTTCCTTGGCTCCCAACCCAAGCACAGTGGCCACAACCCAGACTCAAGTACTGTCTGACCCCTTGCGGCCCAGGTTATGGGCTTTGATATACTACCCTTGTCTGGGTTCTGCCCATAATATAGAAAGTCAGGTACTAATGAACAGTGGCAACGTCCCTACCTCTTAACCAGGGGCTCCAAAATCAAGACCCACATGCTCCAGAGGTGTGTAATAATGTGTCTGATCTACAGAGATGGGCAGCATGATGACTCAGTGGTTAGCACTGCTGCCTCTCAGTGCCAGGGACCTGGGTTCAATTCCACCCTTGGGCAACTGTTGGTGTGGAGTTTGCACTTTCTCCCCGAGTCTGCACAGGTTTGATCCAGCTTCCTCCCACAGTTCAAACATGTGCAAGCTAGGTGGGTTAGCCATGGGAAATGCAGGGTAGGATAGGAGGGTAGGTGTGAGCATGATGCACTTCCAGGGGGTCGGTGTGGACTCAAAGGGCTGGATGGCCTGCTTCCACACTGTAGGGATTCTATGATATTGAAGTTCAATCATGGACGGTTTGCAGAAGACCATATGGAGAAGAAAGACAGGTTTGTAACACAGAAGTCATTGGAAATGAGGTGGCTGTCTTAGGAATACTAAGAAAACTGCTATAGGATCCATTGTTGGACATACACTTGTGTGGCTCAAGAGATGGAAGATAGGTTGGTCATAGGTAGAAATGCTGAGAGCTTACAACCGGAAATGTTAGAGTATGTTTAGCTAGCAGTGTGATTGTAATCGCTAAAAAATGCAGTGTATATATCATGGCAGGTGAACGATGGACATTATAATTGACATTGGTAAGGTTATTTCCTGACCTTAGTTATCAGGATAAATCTGTGAAAGCTGATGTTTACCAGGTGATCAGTGAGTTAAATGTAAATAGTATGGATAGCCTAAGACCAGAAAATTGGCCATGTTAGTTCAGAAGGCAATGGCAAAGGAATACAGTTTCAAATTGGAGGAAAGAATGCTAATTGGATAATTTTACTAATGAGCCAGCACAGGCATGGTGGGTAAATGGTCTCTTTCTGAGCTACTTTACAATGATTCTATGATTAGATATTAAGACACATTTAAGATTGATATCCAGAAGTTCTTAATTGCAGATACAGTGATCAAAAGCTGGACTGGACATCCAGATACATAAGTAGGATTAACCATGCCAATGTCAATTATAATGTCTATTGTTCACTTGCCATGATATATACATTGCATTTTTTTTAGCAATTTATCATGAGGAGGGTTAATCATACAGAATTTATCAAAGAACCAATTGCATGTGCAGGAGGTACATTTTTCTTACGGATATTCATGGGATGTAGACATTGCTGACAAGGCCAACATTTGGGGAAGAGGTGGTGAGCCACATTTTTGAACTGCTGTGGTTTGTCTCATCAAAGTTCTCCGACTGAGAAAGTACCAAGATGTTAGCCCAGGGTCAGTAAAGGAGCCTCGACATATTTCTGGATTAGGGCAGTCGTAGGGTCATTTATGGCACAGAATGAGTCCATTTAGCTCCTCATCATCTATTCTGATTCCTTGTACAGCAATCAGGAGGTATGCAAATTGGAAGTGAACTTATCACCCACAGTCTCAAGATGCATTGGAAAGATAGCATCGAATTTTGAAGACTGTGATGAGAGTTGATTGACAAGAGTATCTTAATCATTGGGATAATGGCAGTCAGTTGTTTCAATTTACATGTAGGGACAATGCTAATGAGTCTACAGGTTTTAGTCCTTTTGAACTAATAAATGGGTATGACTTGAGGTGACCAATTGTCTTTAATTGATAAACCACAGTTCAGAAACTACACTTCAGAGGGAAACTGACCAAAATCTATGAATTGGTATCTGAAAGGTGCTCAACAATGGAAACTAGAGCAGATAGAAAGTCCAATTTTTGAAATGCTGTTGATGAAGGCAGATTGTTAAAGTAGTTACTTGTCTCTAATGAACCATTAAAAGTAGTTTTCACTGGAAATTATCAAATCAAACCTTATCAAATACATGAATTGGAAAAGTTTGGAGGGATATGGGCCAAGCACAGGCAGGTGGGACTAGTTTAGTTTGAGATTGTGGCTGGTGTGGACTGTTTGCACTGAAGGATCTGTTACCGTGCTGTCTGACTCAAAATGAAACTCAATGAAGTAAGTCATGTAGTGAGCACTCCAGACGGAAGAAAGAGCTAAAGTGCCATGTTGAAATGATGTAATGGCAGTGATGAGAGACAGAAAAGAAAGGACACTTACTGACTGTAGTAAGGCATGAGCTAGAAATATCAGATCAATCAGAGAATGAACCAGAAACTGAAAGTTGACCATCCAATAAATGGATTGGAAACCACAGAGGAGCTTAAAAGGTTGGATAGCATTATCCTTTACACAGACTTTAGATAGGCTTACAGAATTATAAATCAATTTGTGGTGATAGGCTGGTGAAATAGTTTTGGCTGTTCGTGATGGTAATGAGAGGGAGGTAACACCTTTAACTGCCTCAATCTGGAGAGATTAAATTCACCATGAGGGAAGGGATTAAGGGATAATGGACAATGACATTATTGAATGGAATCATTGAAGCTGGAATTTACAAACTGTAACAGGGCAGAAACCAAATGACTCACAATGATTCTGCATTGATTATGGCAATATCCATGCAGAAACAAAAGTGAACTTCAGCTCCATTCCGAGATTGAAGGATGGCATTGATTGAATCACATAATTTATCATAAAAACCAACATGCTAAAAAAAGTATTGGCAAGTTCTGTTGACTGATAGAGATGAAGAAATGTTGGTTTATGTAACACTGGATGGGCTTTATCAGTGGAAAGTCACGCAGTTTGGAATGAAAAATACATATCTCAATGATTAACTAAGAAAATCATTGCAGGACTGACTCTGTAACTGTTGCTTACACTGATGCTTTGGTTGGTTTTAGCCAAACCTGGGAAGAACATTTACACCATTTGACCGAACAGGCTACTAAAAGTCAATTTGGTTATAAATCTGGTTAACAGTGAATTTGTCAATGCAAAGATGATTTATTTGCACCACACTGTGGAACAGGGACCCGAAGATGTGCAAGTACAGGCTCGATTGGATTTTCCACACCTAGGATGAAACATGAAATATTATAGTATATCAGGATGACTAGATTCCATTGCAAGTTTGTTCTGAACTACAGCACTGCTGTTGCACATTCAATTAATTTGTTGAAAACAGGCAGAAAATAAGAATGGACAAAAGAATGTAAAAGTGCCTTTCAAAGCATGAAAGTTCTGCTGACAATTGCATCTGTTTCAGTCTCACTGAGTTATGTGTAGTTGTTTAGACAGCCTGTTGATGCCAGCAACTTTGTTGTGGGGCTGTTTCACTGCATGATGATGTGAGGGGGATTGAATAGCCAATCAGTTATTTTTCAACGAAACACAACAGCAAAAACATTCTACAATGGAAAATAAACAATGAGATGGCTCTACATCACTTTGAGAATATTTTTTATTCATTTATGGGATGTGGGTGTTACTGAGCAAGTATTGCCCATCTCTAATTGCCAAGAGGACAGTTAAGAATCAATGGGTCCATATGCACATGTAGGCCAGACCAGGTAAGGATGGCAGTTTCCTTCCCTAAAGGGCATTAGTGAACAAGATGGGCTTTTCCAACAATTGATTCATGGTCATCACGTTACCAGGGTTGGAGGGTTTGAGCTGTAGGGAGAGGCTGAATAGGCTGTAGCTATTTTCCCTGCAGCATTGGAGGCTGAGGGGTGACCTTATAGAAGTTTATAAAATCGTGAAGGGCATGGATAGGGTAAATAGACAAGGTCTTTTCCCAGGATAGCTGAGTGCAACACTGGAAGGCATAGATTTAGGGTGAGAGGGGAAAGATTTAAAAAGGACCTAAGAGGCAATTTTTTCACACAGAGTGCGGTGCATGTATGGAATGAGCTGCCAGAGAAGTGGTGGAGGTGGGTACAATTGCAACATTTAAAAGGCATCTGGGTGTGGATATGAATAGGAAGAGTTTAGAGGGGTATGGGCCAAATGGGACTAGATTAATTTAGGATATCAGGTTGGCATAGATGAGTTGGACAGATGGTTCTGTTTCCATGCTGTACAGTTGTATGACTCTAAATTCCAGATATTTACTGAATTCAAATTCCACCACCTGCCATGGCAGGATTCAAATCCAGGTCCCCAAAACATTACCTGTATCTCTGGATTAACAGTCCAGCGATAATACCACTAAACCATCACCTCCTCCTTAGCATCTGGGTTTTTGTCTGTGTATCTGAAGGGATTCCATTACTAACTTGTAAGTATGTTATGTAGCCATGGTGATTCATTTTAAAAACAGCACGAGAGAGAGAGTTCCTGGTGTGTAATGGGATCTTTTCATTGGGACAGTTTACCAGTGGACAAAGATACATTTATGCATTTGGCTTTCCATTTGGAAGGTGAGAGACTGACTTATTTTTCTTTTAATTAGAGGAATGTCCTCACTATTTGGAAAAAAAAAGCCTTTTATTTCCAGTTTGGGAGATTTTACAGAAGTTGTGGCTGAAGCTGACTGTGTAAAACAATTGGTCCTGAGAAAGGGAGATCATTTAGAATTGCTAAGAAATAGGTTACCTCAGTGTAAGGAATTTACTTTTACAGTCCCAGGACAGGTTAAAATCTTGAAGGATTTATAAGAAGCTGTGAAAGTTGACTTCATTGAATGAAAGTTCCAATAAGAAGCCAATACATTCTCAAGATGTGGAACTGAAGTTATAGTTGAGAGGTTTCAAAGCAATTTAGAAATGATCTATGAGTGTGCAAATATGTGGCAGATACAGTATAATGCGGATAAGTATGAACTTATTTGTAAGACAGAATGGAAGGATATTATTTAAATAGTGACAGACTACAAAATATTGATATACAAAGGGACCTGGGCATCCTTGTGCATAGATCATTGAAAGCAAGTGTACAGGTGCAGCAAATTTTAAGACGGTAAGTGGTATCTTGGCCTTCATTGTAAGAAAGTTTGAATACAGGAGCAAGGAAGTCTTATTGGTGCTGTACAGGGCCCTTGGAGGGACCACACTGAATTGAGTGCAGTTTTGGTTTCCTTACTTAGGAAAAGACATACCTGCTACAGAGAAGGTGCAGTGAAGATTCCCCAGACTGACTGGGGTGATGCTTGCTATACAAGAAGAGATTGGGTCAACTGAGCCTGTATTCACTGAAGTGTGGAAACAACATCTCTATTTCAAAATTCTCACCGTTATTTAGAATTCATTGTTTCGGCTCTGTCCGTGCAACCCTCTTCCAGTTCTGGCCTCTGATGCATCTCCCATCTTTATCACTCTACCATTAGTGGTCATGTTTCCATCTGTGATACCCTAAGCTCTGGAAGATCTTTAATAAACCTCTCTGTCCCTTGCTTTAGGCTAGTCCTTAAGACCCACCTCTTGGATAAAGATTTGAACTGTTTAATATCACCTTATGTACCTACAATCAATACTTATATTTAGATATAAAAGGGACTTAAGGGGCAACTTTTTCACACAGAGGGTGGTGTGTATATGGAATGAGCTGCCAGAGGAAGTGGTGGAGGCTGGTACAATTACTACATTTAAAAGGCATCTGGATGGGTATGAATAGGAAGGGTTTAGAGGGATATGGGCCAAGTGCTGGCAAATGGGACTGTATTAATTTAGGATATCTGGTCAGCATGGATGAGTTGGACCAAAGGGTCTGTTTCCATACTGTACAACTCTATGACTCTATGACCCCTTTAATAGGTATCCCATCTCCATGGCAATGTTCTCATGCTAGCTTGTGTTCAGCAGTGGTGGAATGCTCACTTTTCAGTGCCAGCACTTTCCATTGCTCAGGCTGTGGGCACCCTATGTAAATAAAAGCTGCATGCTATTTCACACACTGCCAGCCTAGACTGAAGTAGTTACCTGGTCATTGTTGAGTCCCATGGCCTAGGGGAATGTGCCACAAGAAAGTTAATGACCTTCTGTGCTCCTTGAAGGTATTTACCATAGAGCACAGAAACAGGCCCTTTGGCCTAACATGTCCATACTGACCAGGTATCCTGAGCTGAATTTGTCCTGTTTGGCCCAAATCCTTCTGAACTTTTCCTATCTGTGTATCTGTCCCAATGTCTTTCAATTGATGTAACTGTACTTACCTCTACCTCATCCTCTGGTAGCTTGTTCCATTTCATAGAATCCCTACAGTGTGAAAACAGTCCATTCAGCCCTCCAAAGAGCATCCCACCCAGATCCACCCCATTCCTGTAATCCTGCATTTCCCATAGCTAATCCACCTCATCTGCACATCCCTGAACACTACAGGCAATTTAGTACAGCCAATCCACCAAACCTGCACATCTTTGCTCTGTGGGAGGAAACTGGAGCAGACCCATGTAGACTCAGACAGAATATGCAAACACCACACAGACAGTTGCCCAAGGGTGGAATTGAACCCAGGTCCCTGGTACTATGAGGCAGCAGTGCTAACCACTGAGCCATCGTGCCACCCCTTTTCTGCCAAATGTGACACACTTGTGCCTATCCTTTTGTGCTAAAAGGTAAGACAAGGTAGAGGTGATGTCAGCAACCAAGAAAATGCAAAGTGAGTGCTAAGTGCAGATCTTTGACAGACCATATATTCTGAAGAATAAGATGGGTGCCTCTCCCTGTGCTCAACACAAGCCATAACTGATGTTTTGAGGCGTTAAACTGGGTCTGGGATAGGGTAGGGTGCTCTTTGGAGGAATGGTACAGACTTGATGGGCCAAATGGCCTCTATCTTTACTATAGGTTTCTAGGTCTCGCGGTATCTGTGGAGAGAAAGCCGAATTAATGTTTTGGATCCTGTGACCTTGAGAAGGGCCACTGAACCTGAAATGTTAATTCTGCTTTCTCTCCACCGTTGCTGCCAGACCTGTAGAGTTTTTGATTTCCAGCAACCGAAAGAACTGCAGATGCTGGAAATCAGCAATGAAAACCGAAATTGCTGGAGAAACTCAGCTGGCCTGGCAGCATCTGTGGAGACAGAAACAGAGTTAGCATTTCAGTTCTGGTATGATACTTCCACAAAACTTTCTTGTTCATTCCAATTAAGGGTTTATTTGGCTCAGAGTTTGAATGTTGGCTTCCATCCGGAGTTTTCGCAAATGCCTTTTCAAAGTCAGGGTAAAGTATGTTTGCATGTTTCTTACAAAAGTAATTTTTCATTTTACAACCGAATACAATCAGTTTGTAAAATTGTTGATATGTGGTTTAAATACTCTTCAAGTTTACCGTGACATTCGGTTTTACGATTTGACATGGAATGTAGGTGAGACCAGTAGGTCCTTTATGAATAGAAGGACAGGTTTAGCCTATTCCATTCCTCTGACACATCCCTGAGTGTCCAGTGATTCCATTAAAATGTTGTTAATGTCTCCCTAGTCCTCCTCTATTGTCCCCTTCAGCACCCCGAGACAACGATCATCTGTCACACGTGATGTAAGATCATTAACCCTGTCTAGAATTTATAGTGATCATACCATTTTATTATAGCTATTCCTGTTTGGAAAAGATTTTCCTGTAAATTTTTGAGGCAGGTACTTGTTCAAGGGGATTTCAAGAAGGTGATGGATGGGGGTCCTGAGCTGGTGCTTGTCTGCTCCAAAAGTTTTTCTTTCTTCTTTCCTCGCTCTCTCCCCCTTTTGTTTTCAGTCTTTTTTCTCTCTACTTATCTTTTGGAGGGAACTTGGTTGTGGAGATGGCTGTGCCAGCCGGGGGCACGAAGCGGGGGCGTCAAGGTTGGCCACTGAGGCAGTTGGTGTGCCTGGGGAGAACTCTGGAGGTCAGTGGCATCGTGGAAGCGGCTGGGGGTCCGGGGTGGCACCACAGAGGGACAATAGTGGCCCGTGATGTGGTGACTGGTGAGTCTGGATGGCAGCCGGCAGTGAGCTGGCAGCAGGGAGGTGCGGGCATTGGGAGATCAAGCGTGGGGAGAAAGATTGAGCCCGTGTGAGGAAAGCCCAACATGGAGTAACTGCAGGCCTGTGGCTAAAGAAGGACTGTAATGTGAAACGTTTAACTTCATCTCTTATTTACTACTTTATGCTGACAAGAATTGTAATGTTGAACTTCTAACTTATTTCTTAATTCTTCTATTTTAACCAAAGATTTTGGATCTAGGAGATGGCGCTGTGAATGGTGACATTGTACACTTTTCATTACACTCTTGTCTCCCTGTACTTGAGCACATGTGGCAATAAAACCTAATTCTAATTCTAATCTTTCAGAACATTAACTTTAATTTAAACTCATCATTACTTTAATTTCCAATTCTTACAGTTTTGTTTCTTCTCTGACTCCTCCTTCACTGTTGCATCAGCAAGAGGTATTTTTTTCCGTGTTGTGTTTATCTTCTGATCTGTGGTTGCCTTTTCTTGTGCTCTCACTTTAACCTTTTGATCTTTTTTTCACTTGCTTCTTCAATTTACTGTATCCGTTCTTCACAAAGCCAGAAAAAGAGGGATCCGAAACAGGCTATTCAGCTCATCGAGTCTGCTCCGCCATACAATGACATCTTGGCTAATCTGATGATCCTCAACTCCACTTCCCTGCCTTTCTCCTTAACACCCGATTCCCTTACTGATTAAAAATACGCCCAGCTCAGCCTTAAAGATGCCTAATGATCCACCTTCTGCGGCCTGCTCTGATAAAGAATGCCTTAGATTTGAGTCCTCTGAGAAAATAAATTTCTCCTCATCTTTGCCTTAATGACTCTGAGATTATACCCTCTGATCCTAGACTGTCCCACAAGGGAACAGATCTTTCCACAACTACTCTGTCTACTCCTCTAAGAATCTTGTATGTATCTGTTCTCCCACTAACGGTCGCAAAGGCTCTTTCATGTTAGATTTAAGCTTTATGGTTTTGAAGTTCAGCATTAACCAACAACAACCTGTATTTATATAGTGCCTTTGACAGCTAGCCAAACACCACAAAGATTTATAAAAACAAAATGAAAGAATTGTGGATGCTGTACATCAGAAACAAAAATAGGAATTGCTGGAAAAGCTCAGCAGGTCTGGCAACATCTGTGGAGAGAAATCAGAGTTAACATTTCAGGTCAAGTGACCCTTCCTCCAGTTCTGAAGACGGTCCCAACCTGAAACATCAACTTTCCTGCTCCTCTAATGCTGCCTGGCCTACTGTGTTCCTCCAGCTCCACATTGTGTTATATCTTTTTTAACGCATTGAACCCATATCCAGCCTTATCCAGTGCAGAGTGGTTAAGAGCCTGTAATCAGGAAAGTGTTTCAACTGTAGCCTGATTTATCATTATGCAACAAAATAAAATTTTAAAAAGGCAAATGTACAAAGGAGCTCTCCAAATGTATTCGAGATAGTAGGAACTGCAGATGCTGGAGAATCTGAGATAACAAGGTGTGGAGCTGGATGAACACAGCAGGCCATGCAGCATCAGAGGAGCAGGACAGCTGACGTTTTGGGCCTAGACCCTTCTTCAGAAATGGGGGAGGGGGAGGGGAAAGGGGTTCTGAAATAAATAGGGAGAGAGAGGGAGGCGGATAGAAGATGGATAGAGGAGAAGATAGGTGGAGAGTCTGTCTCCTCTCCAGTTAAATAATATATGCTGTTAATATATGAGTTAAATAATATATGCTGTTTTTCCATAGGTTTTGTTTATTTACACTGATTTATGTTTGTTTTGAGTTTGAACAAGACTGGGAGGATAGTTGTTACATAAGACAATGTCCAAGATGCACCAATGGGTCTTTCTCTATCAGAGAGAGGCATTTGGTGGTAGAGTCACGCAGCATGGAAACAGACCCGTCCTATCCAATACCCGTCCTATCTCCAGGAGAATTCCCAAACATTTTTAGGGCCATGAGATCTTCCCTGTCCATCTAAGAGGTGAGACAGTGCCTCTGCTTAGAAACATAGAAAACACGGAAAAGAGCTGCAGGCGTAGTCCATTCGGCCCTTCGAGCCAGCGCCACCATTCAATGACCATGGCTGATAAAATCTCTCTGCTTAAAGTCTCCATCATTGGCGAAACAAATATGTTTAGCCCCAGAATTTTTGACTCTGTAGCTAAGCAAGTATTGTACGTAACCAACTCCACTTGCGCATTTTGGACATTCTTGTGTTTACGCATTGATGAACGACGAAACTTCAGTTTAAAAAAAGTGTATACTTGCTTTGTTTCCAGGCATGAATGCATAGATGTAGATATTTGGGAGGGTGGGTAAATGACTGAGCGAGGACTGAAGTAATGCCTTTCCAGTTTAACAGCATACCTTAACGCATATTGTTTCTTTGCGCAGACAACGCCTTGAAAATTGCTACTGGTCGCCAGTGTACGTTCCTTAAGAATGGATATAGGCTTCAAGCATGCAAGGAGATAAGTTTGTTTCACCAGAGAAAGAGTATGAAATTGTGCTTTAAGGATCGCATGAAAAATTGAATAAATAAATGAAATTGCACAAGATGACAAGAGATGGAGAGATGAATTAATACACAATGCATTGTAAAATTTCTCTGACACAATTCAAATAAATCATAACCACAAATACGTGAACAAAAATACGTCATGTGAAATAAGACACTCTTAACACCCTGCCTGAGACACACAAGATAGCATTCAAATATTGGCTTCAGATCAATCCGCTCAGTCTCGCACACGGGAGTAAGGACTGAACATTGTTTGGAGAGGTATTTGCATGGATTTGCAACATCGATACAGTGATACACACAGAGCTTTAGTTGTTATTTTAACGAGTAATCTTGTGTAAACGAATTAATCAGTTACATATAGATATTTTTCAATCAAAACTGTTCAGAAATATTATTATTGGAGCAGGTGGGAGTTGAACGCGGTTATATGTAAACTGGGTAAACCAATCAAAATATTTAATTTGCTAAAAATGGTGTCGCTTATTCGTGATGGGGTGTACGCGGGATGCGATTATAGGCATTGAGAGAGCGAGATTTACTGATAAAACGACTTTCAAATTGTGACACAGTGTAGCAGCAAACAGGTGCTTTGGAAGGCAGGTAGACGTTTAGAAAATATCTGATTAGCTTGTTTGTCTGGCATTGATACTGAACGAAGGAAGGGTGAACTTTAAGAGCGCTCGTTAACTTGACTGAAAAGAAATTATAGTGAAAATGCAGAGTTTAGGCGCTGTGAACGGTTTGTGGAGACAATGCCCTTACACGTGGGCTACGAGGCATGGGTTCAAGTCCCACCTTCCCCGGTCATACAGCTGAATGTTAAGGTCTGTAAGCTACTGAAGTTGACATAGAAAGGGGCATCTTCTAATGCGGAGAAATCTGGGACGAGTGCTTGCCCTTTTAGAATAAGGGGTATTGCTTTACCTTTATGGTCACATGCACTCAGTGAAAAGTTGATAGAAGGTTTTAAACAGAGATGAGGAGAAATTACTTCTCTCAGAGGGTCTTCAAGCTGTGGAATTCACATCCCCAGAGTGCAGTGATTGCTGGGACTTAGGGTAAATTTAAGAAGGAGATTGACAGATTTTTAATTAGTGATGGGTTGAAGGCTTAGGTTCTTAACAGGTTGATTAAAAATATCTTCACTTTGAACCTCACTCTCTTGCTGTTAGAGGGGAAACCACCCTCGTGGAAGGTGCTATGTAAATACAGGACTTTCTATTGTTTGATTTGAATATCCTTTGAATGTAATTTATTGTTACGTACGTTCAAAATAAACTGCAGTGAAAGGTGTGCTCCATCACTTGTACATAAGCATCATTTATAAATTAAAATAAGGATAGCTTAAAGAGAGCCCAACTTTCCTTCTTCACTGCTTTGCCACTGTCATAGTCCTGCTCTGGGCTATCCAGCCCACGCTATGCCACTGAGAGTGTATTGCTGCCTTTATTCTTTAAACATGAATGGGTTAATGTCCATGTAACAGTACTGAGCAATGGTGAGAAACTGCTGATAGAAAAGAACTAATTTCCAGTCAATTACTGAGAAACGTGTTATTCCCATGAAATAGTTTTTCTGGCTTGCTGGGTCTTCCACTCTGCCTCGCAGTAACTTGTAACTTTCCCTCAGGTCTAACTAGCATTAGCTGCTGTTTAATTTCACTGTGTTGTATTGACCCATCAGGTTAAACTCATGAGAAGTTGGCTCTCTCGCTTTAATGAGAGAGCATCCCTATGGTCCTCTGGTACTACGGCAATGTTACCTTTAAGTTGGGCAAGGCAAACATGGTGTTCCTTTAATACACCAGCTTGGCAAACACCATTAACAGGTTGAATCCCAATGGGGCCAGTCTTTGCCTTGCAATGATTGGCAATGGGGAGGGTTATCTTACATCTCACTGTCTGATAAGCACTAAAGTTCTTTCACGCCTGAGTAGACTGGAGTATGCCTTGTCTGTAGTACTAACATATTCCCCCAGCCAAACCTCCATAAGGGCAGGATCACCTCCCACATGCCCATGCATGTTGTCCATTTTGACCTCCCATCTTGCAGTTGGCATTGGCTACATTCAGTGACTGGCTTGATCAGTGCTGGCACAGCTACACCCAGCCATTGTGAGCTATCAGTCTTGGACAGTGTCCACTTCACCCCAGTCTGACCCTGTCAGTTAAGCCTGATGGGTTGCAGTATTCCTCTCTTGTTGAACCCTTTGTTGAGCTTATGCTGTATGGTCCAATCAATCATTAAGATTCCTTTTACCTCCAGTTGGCCCTATCCTGTGACAAAATCCTGCATCCCTAACATGATGAGAAAGTTGCACTTATGTGGCATCTTTTACAATCTCTTGCCACCTCTTCCTTTGCAGACAATGAAGTAATTTTGAAGTGTAGACTCTGTGGATTTAAGATATCTGGTCAGCATGGCAGACCAAAAGGTCTGTTTCTGTGCTGTACACCTCTATGACACTGTGATTGCATTGTCTGCTTTTAGTAACACAAGTTGAGGGGTAAATATTAGCCAAGACACAAGGGAGGAGTCCCAGATCTTGTTTGAATATGAAGGAATCTTGTTTAACATAAAGGACAGACAGAGCCTCATGTGAACTATGGCACCTGTGGCAATGTGGCACTGGACAGAATGTTAGTGCTGGGCACACTAGACCTTACATTTTTATTGTGCAGATTGTATACTTAAGCATTCATACATGTGCAATTGCCTTGTAATGTATTCTAATTCTCTGTAATTGGTTTGAATTATAATTACAATGATTTCGATTTGTTTCAATCATCACAACTCAGTGCCTGTTGCTATGATGACTTTTCAATAGGCAACCATCTATCTATCTTCAAATGTCAGAGCTGGTATTTAACCCACAGCCCTCAGATTCAGGGCAACTGAATCATCAGCTCCACCCTTCCTCGATTCTTCCTTTCCCCTAGTGAATCAGGGCCATGAAATTGTAAAATTGCACAGCCGAAAGGATTTTTAATGAGTGAGGGGATCAAGGATTATTGACAAAGAAAAAGACAGGAAAGTGTAGCTGAGCATTATCGGATCAGCCATGATCTAATTGGAATGCAGAGCAGACTTGATGGGCTGAATGGCTGCCTTCTGCTCCTGTGTCTTATGGTCTAATTTAAAATCATTTCCTATCGCCTCCCAATTCCTCACTGAATTGTCCCCTCCTGTTTAAGCAACCTTTTCTAGTTTCTTAATCTAAATAGTATCATTTGCTCCTCATTTTAGCTGTTATATTTTCTCTGCTCAGTCTATACAAACAGTGGGAATGGATCTTTAAGAGATTAACGCCAGCCATGGAAGTTTGTAGAACAGGGAGAGGTAATACATTGAGAGCAATACTGAAATACTGAGTCCCACTGTCCTGTTGCACACAACAGAATTCTCTCCCACAAATATCTTCACTTTATGACCATTGTTTCTGATTACAAAGCTTCAGGGAATATTGTCCTTCATTGCTAGAGGGTGGAGTTTAAAAATAGGAAGGTTATGCTGCAGCTATTTAGGGTGCAGGTGAGGCCACACCTGGAGTACTGTGTACAGTTGTGGTCTCCTTAATTGAAGATGGATGCACTGGCACTGGAGGGGGTGCAGAGGAGGTTCACTAGGTTGATTCTAGAGTTGAGAGGGTTGGCTTATATGGAGAGATTGAGTAGACTGGATCTATACTCATTGGAATTTAGAAGAATGACGGGGAATGTCATAGAAACATATAAAATTATGAAGGGAATAGACAAGATAGAAGCAGGGAAGTTGTTTCCACTGAAGGGTGAAACTAGAACTAGGGGAAATAACCTCAAAATAAGGGGGAGCAGACGTAAGTCTGATTTGAGGAGGAACTTCTTCACCCAAAAGGTTGTGAATCTATGGAATTCCCTGCCCAGTGAAGCAGTTGATACTACCTCATTGAATGTTTTTATGGCAAAGATAGATAGATTTTTGAACAGTTAAAGGTATTAAGGGTTGTGGTGAGCGGGAGAGTAAGTGGAGCTGAGTCCACAATAAAGATCAGCCATGATCTTATTGAATGGCGGAGCAGGCTCGAGGGGCCAGATGGCCAACTCCTCCTCCTATTTTGTATATTCAGACCATATGGATTGCATCTTCTGTCCTTTCTTCTGTCCTTCAAGTCTTTTTGACCATGACTCCTAATTTCTGCAGTACTGTCTCTCAGTTACTTCTCTGTTCATGCAAGTTATTGTCATCTTTGAAAGTCAAGAATCCTGCCAAGACTTTTAGCATATTTTTGACCATCACTACATCCATATGCTTGATAACCAATACAGCCTCCCGGTTCGTCAATTCTTTACTTTTCATTTAGGTCATTTTGTGGTCTCGTCCCTCCCTAGCTCTGTGACCTCCTTCGTTCCGAGAACCCAGTGAGATTTCGGGACTCCTCCATAGCTTGCCTCTTGGATTTCCCCGACTAACTTCCCACTGTCATTCCCAGACCTGAGTTGGCCTTAAGCCCTGAAAATCCCTCGCCAAAGGCCTTGACCACTCTCTCTCTGTCTACCTATCTCTCTCTCTCCTTTCCTCAGAGCTTACCTTTCCTGAGTGAACGTTTGTCACTCTGTGCTAATAACCACACAGTGCTCCTCAAGGTGTTTTGCAATTTTGAAGGCACAAGTTTTTTAAAATTTATTTTGTGGGACGTGGGCATTGGTGGCTGGCTCAGCACTTCTTGCCCGCCCCTAGTCGTCCTTGAGAAGGTGGTGGTGAGCTGCTTTCTTGAACTGCTGCAGGCTACATGCTGTGGGTTGACCCACAATGCCACTAGGAAGGGTATTTCAGGTTGCTGGTGTTTGATATCCTGAGTTGCAAATAACGTGAAATCTGTTGGCAAACAAGTGGTATCCCCTCTGGAAAATGAGGGTCGATTCAGAGAATCAGTGTTCTCAGAGTATCGTAGCAGTTTTGCTTCTAGTTTGCAGGTGGAAATCCTCATGTTCAGAAGCTGCTGTGCTGGGGTGATAACTGTGTGGACTTCTCTTAAGAAGATAACTAATTAAGGAATAGTTTTGATAGACATGAGGTTGGCATGCCCTGAAAGCAGCTGATAGTGATTTATGTAAACTGAACTACAGAGAATATTTAATTATTGGATAAATACTAGACATACCTTTGTCTATGGGCACAGCACTTATAATGAACAATAGTGTCAGAATAAGTGGATTAGCAAACAGGGCATTCAGGTTCAATTTACAATGTAAACTGCAATCAGATTAGAATATAGTTCCACCTACTAGCATTTCAAAAGATGTGTTAATACTTATGATTATTGCTACTACCCTTTGTTAGTGTTTGACCTGTTCTACTGAGTGCACAAGGAGGTGTTTTCACTCAACTGGTAGTGCCTCTGCCTCTGAGCTAGAAGCTCTGGGTTTGAGTCCCACCTTGATGGCCAAGGAAGGTGCATTCATTACATGGGCAAACTGTCATAAGTATCAAATGGCAGACCATGCCAATGGCACGCTGTAAGAGCAGGAATGAGTTATGTGATGGAAAGAAGTTTGAAGCCTCTGTCGTCACTACCAACAGATCTAAGCTGCAAAATAGAGTCATATGTATGGAGATGTACAGCACAGAAACAGACCCTTCCCTCAACTCATCCATGCCGACCATATATCCTAAATTAATCTCACCCATTTGCCAGCATTTGCCACATATCCCTCTATACCCTTCCTATTCGTATACCCATTCGGATGCCTTTTAAATGTTGTAATTGTACCAGCCTCCACCAACTCCTCTGGCAGCGCATTCCATACACACACCACTCTCTGCGTGAAAATGTTGCCCCTTAGGTCCCTTTTAAATCTTGCCCCTGTCTCCTTAAACCTATGCCCTCTAGTTTTGGACAGCCCCACTGCTGGGAAAAGACGTTGTCTATTTACCCTATCCATGGGGGTAAAAATTGGCATATTGCCACAGAAACTCAGACTCCCTCAGTGAACCGCAGTGCAAATTTGTTTCGTGAATCACGTTGATGGTTATCCTAACATGTGACTCTGGATGTGAAAGGGCATGGAGACCAGCAGAGAAGGAACAGCTTAAAACAAGGGTGAAATAATTGCTCGCAAATCATAATGCTGATTTCTTATGACAGCTTGCCAATCTTATACACGGACCAAAAAAATGTTCAGCATGAGGTAATTACAGATAAGGAATTCATTATTCTTCATCTTTTCCGAAAGTTCCCTGTTTCATTACCAATCTTTTCTTGGGTTTTCCCCTTTCCTGTACTTTGCGGGAAAAATAACTTCCCGCTGTCAATCTAAAATGCATCTTTTATTTTTACCCGTATGCTTAGCTCAGTTGGCTGGATGGCACCTTTGCTGTGCAGTGAAGGTTCAGTTCCCAGACCGGCTGAGATTACCATGACGGCCCCACCTTCTGAATTTGCTCTTCACCTGAGGTGTGGCGACCCTTAGATTAAACATACCACTGGTCATCTCTGTCTATTGAGAGAGTGGGGCTATACTGCCTTTACTTGTCGTTGTACCACTCTCCCTACCCTTAGAATTTGATGCAAAATACTGCTTCAGTTACCTTATTCATCCTCTTAACTTTTAGATACCTCCCAGAAATTCACCTTTCAGTTAATTCCAATTTATCCCCATTACTCATGGGGCTATGGGGAAGACCAGGAGATTGGGATTGATTGAATAACTCTACTAAAGAGCTGTAATTTGCATTCTGGTCTGAATGCCTCAGTCTCTTCACAGACAACAGCAGAGAAGTGTTACACTCATTAACCCATTCATATCACCATAGCCGCAAGAGTAGTGCAATCACCATTGTAAACCCCATAATCACCTTCCCACGATGAGTGAAGCCAATGGTGGAGTTGCATGATAATTCAGAATGCGAGTCGACAGAGCTGGTTGCTAAACATTTTGTCTCAATATTTGATGATACCAAGATGTCCTTGGTGCAATCATTGCTGTCCAATAGATCTCAGGGCTTTGGGTGTCTTAAATGAGGAAATTATTCCACTTTAGTGAGATGACCTCTCTGTCCATTGTACTGCCTGACAGTGGGATCTTTTGGCACTTATTCTGGCCATTGTTCGACACAGCATTATCTGGCAGGAGCATATTCTTCATCAGCCCTCATCTTCTGGACATCTCCAATTTAACTCACTTGTTAACTTGTACCTGGTAGAATTGTGGTTGTTATTGTTTCCATCTCTTCAACAATTTTACATCCCCTTTTTCAGGTGTTGCCTCTGAGGAATGGGACAAAGTATCTGCTGTAGCTTGCTGTTCTCCCAGAGGTTTGGAGGGACACGGGCCAGGAGTGGGTAGGCGGGACTAGTTTAATTTGGGATTATGTTCAGCATGGACTGGTTGGACCAAAGGGTCTGTTTCCGTGCTGTATGACTCTATGCATGTATGTTAGAGGTATCATGGGATAAGGGAGAAAGCGGGAATGTAGCATTGTGATAGATGATCTTATAAAATTTCAAAGCAGGCTGGAAGGGTGAAAGATCTACTCTTGTTCCTCATTTTTAGTTTGCATAGTTTGACCCCATTTATAGCCTGCATCAAACTTCGTCAGCCTCAGTCTGAATTGTGTACTTATCGAGGTATTTGTGATAGCTGCTTCGAATGTGAGAGTGTCTCAGTGGATAGACTTGTACCTGCTAAATCCAAAGAACCTAAGGTCAAATCTCATTCCAATGGACCTGAGGCCAAACATCAGGCTGACACTCCAATGCAGTGCTGTCAGAGACAGCCTCTTTCAGATAAAACCGAGACATTGTCAGTTCTGTAAAATGCATGGCACTGTTGCCAGACAAGAAGGGAAGTCCCCCCGAGAGTCCCCCAATATCTATCCCTCAACCTACATCATTAAAACAGATGAACTAGCCATTGCTAAAGGGTAGATATTAATATACGGATTATCACATCTACATTAATATTAGGAATTAATATAAGATCATGGCTACTTGGAGATGTTTCTGTCCAGCAGCTAGTGGTAGGGTTGAAGTTGCGAGCTGTGTACATAGTTAGTAATTTAAATTCAAGACCATGTTTGTTGACATGATCTTTCCCAAATCCTCTCTCAGAACCCAAGGTAGAACTGTCTTTCTTGGAGACAAAAACAAAGTTGCTGGAGAAGCTCAGAAGGTCTGGCAGCATCTGTGAAGGGAAGAACAGAGTTAACGTTTCGGGTCCGGTGACCCTTCCTCAGAACTGCCTTAATAATGCCAATCAGCCTTAGTATTGGAGCCTTAATATTACCCTTGTCACCTCAATGTTATGGGGAGCACGTAGTGAGTGAAATGGCTGTTACTTTCTTCCTTTTAACAAGTCACTTTGTAAAAAAAGCAAGATGTTGCAAATCTGAAGTGCTAACACAAAATGTCAGGTTAAGCAGCCTGTGTGGATGCAGGAGTTATCCATCACGTTAATACATTTGTCATGAAAGCTCAAGTAAGTCAAAGAAAGTGTTAGCCCAACTCTCTCCACCATCATCGCTTGAATGTTCCTCACACTTGCTGCTTTTTATTGTTGGGTTAAGCACTTTGTATTTAGAATAATCTAACAAACAAGGTATCAGAGGCACAAATATAACATTAGGTATATTTGAATGGCCTTGAATGGGGAGATAAACTATTGGAATGTTATTAACTGATCCACACATCCTCCGGGGCTGAGCTAAATGTAGCTTGAGAAGCCATTTGCAGTCTGGTGGAGATAGTAGGAACTGCAGATGCTGGAGAATCTGAGATAACAAGGTGTAGAGCTGGATGAACACAGCAGGACAAGCAGCATCAGAGGAGCAGGAAGGCTGACGTTTCGGGCCTAGACCCTTCTTCAGAAAGACCCTTTTTCTGATGAAGGGTCTACGCCCGAAACGTCAGCCTTTCTGCTCCTCTGATGCTGCTTGTCCTGCTGTGTTCATCCAGCTCTACACCTTGTTATCTCTGCACTCTGGTGGAGATGTAAGTAAGGCAACAGGGCAAGTGACTTTTTTAGAAGGGATTGAACCGTCCAGAAAAATGCAATCAGTCAACGTCAAGGAGTAGTGGGACCAGTTTCACAAGCATTCCGTCGCTCTTACTTAAGCACTTTGCCTACAAGGCCCAAAAGAGAAAGACAGAAAGGAAAACGTCATGAAACTTGTAACATGACACCAACAATCCTCACATAAAAGACCTGTTTGTTAGACATGCCACAGCCACAGCAAATAATAACCCATCTCTGCAGAGGGAACAGGTATCATTTGGACAGATAGCTGTGGAGATTGACTCCTGACTTGTATAAGTCGGTTTTCATTAGCCAGAATCAGACTGCTAGAAAGAACGAAACTGATTTAGGTAAGTGGCATTTTTGTTCATTTCTTCAGTGATATCTTTAAAGAAAATGGTATTTTCTAGAAAGATTTTTTTTTGCAATGGATAAATTGAAATAAATCCTGATTAGTAGTCAACCAAGTGTTGGAATTGTTTTGCTTATCCTCAGGATGAATGGCCAATATAATGATTGATTATTAGAATTTAATTCTGTGTATTAAGTCTGTGTTGCCTGCAGTTGATTTGTCATTGTGTTCTTGATGTGGTAACTTAGAGGCTGGAACTCGCATTCCCAGTGTAAAACTTCATTGCAAACCTGGAAGCAGATGCCATCTGTAGAAAGGTGGATTGTGCCTTTGCAAAGCTGAAAATAATTAGTTTGGGTGGAGGTATTGTCGCATTGTGGTGTTATATCTGTCACTCTGAGAAAATAATTTGAATTTGTTAAAGCAGTAAACTCCTGCCTAATAATGAATATGAGCGCTCCTGGAGAAGTAATTTAATTTGATTTGATTCGTAATTGTCACATGTGCCGAGATACAGTGAAAAAGTACTATTTTGTGTGATAACCGGACGAATCATACGTTGCGCAAGTACATCACACTTCAGTAAACAAAAAAGAGATAATTAATTAATGAAGACATTCCACTGAATGACCTGTTTCCAAAATAATCTGCAGATGTGACGAAATATTGCCATGAGTAAACGTTTAGATTCACTATATAAATTTCTGGAGAAAAATGCCTCGCCTTGCTTAATGCTGTTTTCTCAGCTATACTGAGAGATCAACAGTGCAGCAATGTTCCAATGACCTTGAGGCTAAAAGGTGCCAACTCCCTCTTTATCACTTAACCTGTGTGGTCTGGAAGATCCCACATCAGATTGCTATTGTGGGGTTGAATTGGTTTTGCCGGCATCAACGAGGAGAGATAAGACCTCCAGAAACTCTCCGTCTCCTTGTAAATTGTCAATCCATTCATTCACATTATACGACCAGAGACTCAGGTGATACTGAAAATAAGTTAAATGTTCAGTTTAAAGGGGGAAAAAGAATTGCTGTTCCTATAGATAGAAAATGAGAACATTTTGCACGCGATTTTGTTATGGGGAAATGGCAGGTGAATGACCTTTTGGAGTAAAAATTACATGCAACATTCAAATATAAAGCAAGGCTAAGCAAGTGGAGATTCCAGTATCTGCAATAATTTGCTTCTACAGTGTTATAACTACTTGACATTAGTACTGGCTTTAATAGAAAAACTTGCACCAAGTCAGGATTTTAGGAGGTCCTTAAAGTGTATTATGTCAATTAAATGTTTTTTCTGCAAGTGTTCCTGTTGTATATAGAAAACATGGCAGCAATTCTATCAACAGAGAACTCTGGCAGCAATGTAATCACATCCCCTCTGTTACTAGACTTTTGAACAGACCACTAAATCTGATTTCTCTCTCTCTGCACCTTCTCTGCCACTGTAACACTGTATTTTTCACTCTGTCCTGCTACCCTGCTGCACTTTGTACAGTACGATCTTCCTCTATAACACACAAAACAACACTTTTCAGTGTATGTCAGTACATGTGGCAACGATAAATCCATCAATCAAGAAGTTGCTGGAAAAGCTCAGCAGGTCTGGCAGCATCTGTGGAGGGAAATGAATTAACGTTTCGGGTCGAGTGACCCTTCCTCAGAGTTCCACAGTTGATGCCAGATCTGCTGAGCTTTTCCAGCAATTTCTGTTTTTGTTTCTGATTTACAGCATCCTCAGTTCTTTCGATTTTAATTCTTTCATTCTTGAAAATATGTGGATCTCAACTGCTTTCTGTCACAGAGGATTCCGCAGACTTACCACTCTCTGGGTGAAGAAATATCTTCTCATCTCAGTCCTAAATGGCATACACTATATCCTTTGATCCCTGGATCTGATTCCTAAGTTATCGGGAACATCCTTTCTGCATTTATCCTGTCTAGTCCTGTTAGACTTTTATCGGTTTCTAGAAATTCACTGATTCTTCTAAGCTCCAGTGAATATAATGCTAACCAATCCAGTCTCTTTCATTAATGCTGGGAGATCTGTGCATCAGCAGAGATCTGCAAACCTCCTGACAACATTGTTTCATTACATGTACCAGTCTACAGCCTTTGGGCTCCGTAGGAGCCAGGTAGGAGATCACCTCATATTCCAATCAACCTCCCTCAGATTCTGGGAACGACAGCACCCAGACACAGTCAGTGAGATGGAGATCGATTCATAGAATCAACAGCATGGAAAGAGGCCCTTCAATCCAACTCATCCTTCATTTTAAGGTTCAATGTAGTCAACAAGGTGTTGCTCCACTAAAAATTCCTCGTAATCCACAAGATACATCCACGGATAGTCAGAGAGCCAAATTTCTCAGTTCACTGAATAAGTACAAGATTAAAAATATTCCTTGCACACTTCCTCAACAGCAAGAGATAGGCATGACTCTCCCAAATTAGCATAAAGAAAATGGTTTCCACAAAGTTAACAGATCTGAGATTCAAACAAGTCAACAAAACACTGTTGGCAGTGCCTCAAGACTGTATATCACAGTGGCTCAGTGGTTAGCACTGCTGCCTCGCAGCACCAGAGGCCTGGGTTCACTGTCTGTGTAGAGTTTGCCTGTTCTCCATGTCTATTTGGGATCCTTCCAGGTGCACCAGTTTCCTCCTGCAGTCCAAAGATGTGCAGGATAGGTGAATTGGACACGCTAAATTACCCAAGTGTCCAGGGACGTCTAGGTTCGGTGGATTAGCCATAGGAAATGCAGAGTTACAGGGATGGTGTGCAATGCTCTTCTGAGGGTCGATGGGCTGAATGGCTTGCTTTCACACTGTAGGGGTTTTATGATATTTTTGCAAATTCCCTGAAACAGCTGTTACCATTCTTCTATGTGCCTCAGTTCTATTGGTCTTTGGAGGAGTATCCTGCCTTACCAGAACAGAAATTTACCTGTAGCTGGTGGTATGTTTAAGGAAGCAGCCCAGCTTCATCAGCCCAGCAGCTATCAGTTACTCCTTGGTCTTTATGTAAAAGGATGGGAAGAGGCATCCAGTGCTAAATAGGGGAAAGTGTCAGTTTACCAGCACCTTTCACTAAAATATAGATGCATTTGATGTGGGCTCAAGCAAATCTGAAGCAGGCAATAAAACTGGTGTAGTGGATCGGAGCATCAACCTGTTATTTATATCTTTGTTGAGTCACATTAATAAGTTTTTTTCAAAGATACAGATTCCAGGAAGTGCTTTAACGAGAAAGACATGTACATGATGGAGTTTAGAAAGATGAGGTGGAGGTCTCACTGAAGTTTACAGGATATTGAGAGGCCTGAATAGAGTGGATGTGAAGATGAAGTTTCCACTGGTAGGAGAGACTAAGACCCAAAGATGCAACCTGAGAGTGAAGGGACAGCCCTTTAGAACAGAGATAAGGAGGAATTCAGAGAGTCATGACTCTGGGGAACTCATTGCTGCAGAAGGCTGTAGAGGCCAAGTCATTGAGTGTCTTTAAGACATAGATAGATAAGGGGATCAGGGGTTTTGGAGACAAGGCAGAGAATGTTGAGAAACATATCAGAGATAGCAAGAACTGCCGATGCTGGAGTCAGAGACAACACAGTGTGGAGCTGGAGGAACACAGCAGGCCAGGCAGCATCAGAGGAGCAAGAAAGTTAACTTTCGGACTGGGACCATTTTTCTGAAGAAAGGTCCCAATCCAAAACGTCAACTTTCTTGCTCCTCTGATGCTGCCTGGCCTGCTGTGTTCATCCAGCTCCACAC
>JAHRHZ010000081.1:8416813-8429129 GCA_024137785.1 Ginglymostoma cirratum
AGCATCAAAGGAACAGGAAAGCCGACGTTTCGGGTCTAGACCCTTCTGCCCGAAACGTCGGCTTTCCTGCTCCTATGATGCTGCTTGGCCTGCTGTGTTCACCCAGCTCTACACCTGGTTATCTCAGACTCTCCAGCATCTGCAGTTCCTACTATCTCTTTTGAATGGCTGGTGCTTTATGGCTCATTAGGTCAAGTGCTTATATGGTCATGAAACACTAATCGTCATGGAGCAGTCCAGGCAGCTTCTAAACAATGACCTTAATTGACTTTTCTTGGATTTAACAAGCTAATTGGCAGGAAGCTGGGGGGTCAGGTAAGTGACGGGAGAAAGGATATAGAGGGAAGAATTTCCAAGCTGCTCCACCCCCAATATCAAGAGCAATATCCTTAATTTTCCATGTCGATGACCACACTAATCTCTCTTCCCAAAAACTGCCCGGCCTGCTGAGTTTTTCCATCAATTTTATTTTGATTGCAGTTTTCTAGCATCCTTGCTGTCTCAAGCCTGTATTACCCTCTATTATCTCAATCATGACCCCTTTGAAGAGGTTTAGCTCTTCTGTCCTACCAGAACCTGATGAAGGGCTATCTGCCTGAAAGATTAACTCGGCTGCTGTCTTCACAGATGCTGCCAGACCCGCTGAATATTCCCAACACTCTGTTCTTTTTCTGTGACCTTTTGAGTCCATAATACAGTTTGACATTTCAGAGTAATATTGCAGAAGAGGTGCTGTGTTGTAAGTGCTACTGGATGAGATAAACTGCATCTGGCCCCCTCACCGACATCTAAAAATGGAGCCTGAGGAAGAAAAAGAGGAAAGGGGAATTTTCCCTGCATTCCAGACAACATTTATTGCTCAACTAAGACTTCAAAGTGTAGATTATCTGTCCAGAATAAAGCATCTTGAACAGGACAGCAGCATCCAATCTGGAGTGTATATAAACAATCATTAAAGATGTTAATTTTACTGAAGCATTATAAAACAATTCCAACCAGATCCTAATATATTTCTTTCCTTTAAAGCTCAATATGATATACAGAAGAACTCTGCCTAATTTTAGACAATCGAAGGTCAGGAGTTTCAGGTAGGCAATGGGCTCAATTTAACATCCTCGGTCACAGTTAATTAATGAGTACCTCTCCCGTTATGCTATATATATACATGTATAGTGTTCAATATACAGCTTGGAACTAAAGTGGTCGCATGATTTAACAGGAGACCATTGAACAGCAAGACTTGGATAAGCATAAGTTAATGATAGGATTTTGAGAAGTACAGAGTTCACTTGCAGGTGCATGGTTTGAAACATTGGCAACATAAAATTGAGCAGGGAATGTTGGTCTGTGAGAAAGCTTGGCCACAAAAGATCAAATGAACACAAAACTGTGACTGCAGAGGCAAAGCATGTGGAAAGGAAACGTGTTCCCTCTGTGTTAAAAATGCATTAACACGCATCCAACATTGCAACTTGCGCATCTTAAAATACACTCACACGTGGCTTATTGATTGTCAGGAACATGATGTTGCTCAGATAGAGGCCATTAGGCACATCAAGTCAGCACCAACTCTCCGAAATGCAATCCCACCCTATCCCTGTAAACTCACATTTATCACAGTTAACCCATCTAGACTGCACACTACAGGGCAATTTAGCATGGTCAATCCACCTTACCTACACGTCTTTCGACTGTGGGAGGAAACTGGAGCACCTGGAGGAAACCCACACAGACACAGGGAGAATATGTAAACTCCACACAGTTACCCAAGTGTGGGATTGAACCTGGTGCTGTGAGGCAGCAATACTAATCACTGAGTCACCATGCCACCCCTTTAACATAGAACAATCGTAGAATTTCTACAGTGTGGAAGCAGGCCATTTGGCCCATTGTGTCCATATCAACCCTCCAAAGAGCTTCCCACTCAAATCCAGCCCCTAAGCAATTCCTGTTACCCTGCATTCCCTACAGCCAATTCACCACGCCTATACATCCCTGGACGCTCTGTGCAACTTAGCACGGCCAATCCACCCTAACCTGCACATCTTTGGACTGTGGGAGGAAACTGGAAACCCACTGGAAACCCAGAGGAAACCCACACAGGCACAGGGAGAATGTGCAAACTCCACACAGAAGGGTGGAATCAAACTCACATCCCTGGCATTGTGAGGCAGCAGTGCCAATGTGCCATTCTAGTGATGTTATACATTTATTTCTCCTTAAATCTATGTAACAAAGGATTGTCCATAAATGCAATGTTGAAATGGCAAATTCTCAAATTTGGAAGATGGGACTGCAAACCACAGTAACATAATGTCCAGTGCGCATAATCACTGATGAAGTACTGATACTCCAATTGCTCAGTTTATTAGCCTATTTTACTAATCAACCTTTTTCACTATCTTCATTAAACATACAAGAGGTGGATCATATATAATTAGGGTTACAGTGGGAGATGGTTGGTTTAAACATTGATATGAACAAGATGGGCAATTCAAATTTGGATTCAGCCTTGCTGTTTATGTTCTGCTCTCTCATACAACAACACGGTCCCTAAAATATACCAAAATGTGAAATCAAAAGGCTGATGTCAATGAATCTATTAATGTGGTATGTTTAATTTATTTCTTTTCAGTCCGGGATCCATTGTTGTAAACAGTAGCTTGATTTATGAAGAAAACACTGAACCGCTATCTCCTTCAGAAACAGTAAAAGTGTTGGCGAACGAGGTGTTGACTAATAGCACGGACGTAAGCAGCCTGTCAATCATTCCAGAATCCATCCAGTCTGAAAGTAAGTCTTGGATGCTGTGAAAAATGTATGATATTTCATATTGTAGGGCATGCCTCAACTGGTACTTGCGAAGCTTGATGCCATCTGCATTGTCCTTTCCATGCCACACACATAAGAACATAAGAAATAGGAGCAGGAATTGGCATCTGGCTCAGCGAGCCTGCTCCGCCATTCAATAAGATCATGGCTGATCTTTATCGTGGTCTCGGCTCCACTTACCCTCCCGCTCACCATAACCCTTAATTCTTTTACTGTTCAAAAATCTATCTATCTTTGCCTTAGAAACCTTCAACAGGGTAGCCTCAACTGCTTCACTGGGCAAGGAATTCCACAGAATCACAACCCTTTGGGTGAAGAAGCTCGTCCTCAGCTCAATCCTAAATCTGCTCCCCAATATTTCGAGGCTATGCCGCCTTGTTCTATTTTCATCCGCCAGTGGAAACAACCTCCCTGCTTCTATCTTATCTGTTCCCTTCATAATTTTATATATTTCTATAAGATCCCCCTCATTCCTCTAAATTCCAATGAGTAGAGTCCCGGTCTGCTCAATCTCTCTGCATAACTCAATCTGCTCAACTGTGGAATCAACTTAGTGAACCTCCTCTGTACCCTCTCTGGTGCCAGTACATCCTTTCTCAAGTAAGGAGACCAAATCCGTGCACAGTACTCCAGGTGTGGCCTCACCAGGACCCTATACAGCTGCAGCATAACCTCCCTGTTTTTAAATTCCATCCCTCTGGCAATGAAGGATAATATTCCATTTGCCTTCTTAATCACCCAGGTCCCTCTGCACAGAAGCATGCTGCAATTTTTCACCATCCGGACTTGGAATTATATTGCAATTCTTTCATTGTTGCCAGGTCAAAATCCTGGAACTCCCTCCTTCATGTAGCTATGGATGCCTGTGCAGCCCACAGGCTGCAACAGTTCACAAAGGTGGGTCACCCATCATCTTCATGAGGGCAACTAGGAATAGGCAAAGAATACTGAGCAATGCCAACAAATGCAGCACAAAATGTGAGTAGAGCTGAGGTTCCACAGCAGATCAGGTAATAGGGCGGTGTGTTTCTGTGTGCTGTAATGATTGGATTCCTGGAGGGAGTTTTTCCAATATTCCCACCAATGTAATCAATGGCTCTCCCTGTAGTGATCAAGGAGAGTGCGAGGAGGTTTCTCTGGTGTGTAAACATTTGACGTTTAGTATATGGTAGAATGATCAATTTCTGTACTATCCAAGCAGCTTTCCACAATGTTTAGATAGCATATTAAAGTGTCTAATATTTTTGAAATAAATAACTAATTAAGTGTTAAAATCTCTTTAGCAAAATCAATACATGTTTCACTCTGATTTTATTCTGACCCATGTTCCAGGAGCTGAGGTCCCATTTGGATCACATTCCATGCATACTAACGCAGGGGGAAGCACTTTTAGTGGTAATCAAAATTGTCATTTGTAGGGATTTGTAGCTGTCTTGACATCTGGCTCCTGGCATTCTGCAGGAGTGATGGTTTAATAAATCCCAACGCCAGCATGCTGTACTTTAAATGGAAAAGGAAGGCACCATGGGCTTGCTGCATCTGTCATTGTCAAGTTAGTGTTTAATGATCAATTGCTGATCAGGAATCAGTTAATTCTGCTGGTTAGTTCACTCAAACAGGAAAACTATTAGAAAACATGATGCTCACATTACAGCAAACCAATTTCAGTTTACAGCAGTTTGTAGTCACAAAGCAGACTGTCAGGCAGAGTTGCAACATTGTGTACGTACAGCACGTCGTATTCTTACACATGTTTCAAAAACTATCACCTCCTTACTTCACCTTTCTCCAACAGGAAGTCAGCTGAATCTTATCAAAACCTCATTCTGCAGCCCTGTTGCTGCATTGTGTCGTCTGGGACAGAATTTGTTCTAATGACCCAATCACCTGACTGAGCAGCCTGTGCCAATCTCTAAACCCAATACCAGCCCACTGAAAGCCATGAAGTTAATGAGAGTGGAAGTGTTGAATTAATAAATGCACACTGCATGGAGGGGTCTCCAAATTGGAGGTTACATATTGATACATCACTGCCACATTATCTAAGAGCTTTCCTGCATTTAAAAATCTGTAGCTGGAAAACTGGCATCTGCAGATTGCTGTCTACAGAATTCCCAGACACTCCACCAGGAATAAAGAAACTAAAATGTTCCACAATCCATGCTGTCAGCTGACTGTGTTTTCAAACCGATTATGTTTTTCTCAGATATCACCATCAACAATTTGGAGCCAGTTTCTCTGAATATTTCCTTTGTGATAGAAAATGAGACTTTCATTGAGATGCTCACCAACAATGCTTCCATTGCCTTTACAAACCTGCGAAGTGCAATCATCCCTTGGGTATGTAGTAACAAATTGTAAATACAATTTCTCTGGCTCATTTGGAGATCTCAAACAGCTGAGATTAACCATGCAATTTGTCTGACTGAATTTCTCTTTCAATCAAACAGCTTGAAAATGTTCTCAGGTCAGGATTTTCCCCAAACGTGCTGCCTGGTTCCAACATTGTGTTCAGGTATGTCCGATCTCATCCTGATTTTTTTCTTCAGGATTTTGGAGGCTCCCAAAGATGTATCTCTCAGTGACTTGTAGCTGTTTGAGGCTAATGTTACAGTGAATATTTGCGCTTCATTATTCAATGCCCATCGAGAACACAGTAGCCCGAATCACAGTTTCAGGCTCAGTACAATCTCCCGAAAATGTTTAAATATACAAATTTGAATCAAAGTTGACAATTGTCCTCAGAACTTCCAAATTAGGAATGGAAATCGCTCCAATTGATTCCATGATCATAAGAAATCACGGCTGATCCTTCCCTCAGAAGTGCTTTGCTATCCTATCCCTGTAGCCACTGATTCCTCGCAGGTTGTAAGACAGTTTACAAATTCACCCCACCTTCATGCTTCCACACAGAGAAATAAACCCGCTGCGGCAACTGAATTTGCCTAGAAGTAGCCCCATATTGAAAGGATGGAAGAGAGGCTCACATTGGATAGAAATTTCCAAGACTACTGGATGTTAAAACATTGTCCAGTGACGTTTACCCAGTGAGCTCTCACTGAAAGGCCGGTCTGTGTGTTGGTCGCTCGTTTTGGAATAATTTTAACACTTGGCCGCAGTGTTTGCCAGGATAATGGAGAAACGTGTGAAGGGTACAGCAAATCTAATTTCTTCCATCTCCCAGTGTCATCGGAAGTTAAAATGCGCCCATCCACATGAAGAAAACTTTCCTCTTATTAATTTTCTTTACAGTTGTTTGAACCAGTTGTCCAGCTGTCATGGCTTATTTTTTTCATATCAACATTCATCTTGCTTGTATGAGGAGCTCCCAGTTGATTCTTTTCAAAGTCGCCTTTCTGTAGTATTTCCTCTCAAACCTGGTCTCAGAAAGCAAGAGTCTGACTTGGGAGTCTCTCTCTACACTGGCTAAAGGTCATGATTGCTGTCCATTTGTGTTTTGGCAAGTAAACCTGGTCACCAGTGATCTTTCTAATGAATCAGTGGTTACGTTGATAGGACAGGGCCGAGCTGATGTCTGACTGAAGCATTGTAAGTCAATGGCATCCTGGCCTTGGATTAATGTTTAACAGGTATCTGAGCCAGGCGCTAACTGAATGAAACACTGTGAGTGAGCCACATAGGAGGAGGGATGCTAAGCGACTTAATGAGCGGGAATCCGGCCAGCAACAAAGCAGCCTATCACATTTCTGTTTGTATTCCAGCAATGCTTCCTCAAAGGTGCAGGTGGTTGCACACATCCAGATCAACACGACCAAAGTAGAAAACCGACAGTTGCTGCGAGATCTGATCATTAATAATGTTAACATTTCGGGTTTTGATATCATCAGATCCACTGTTCGGGTAAATGGTAAGTGCCTGTTTGTGTTAATGTGTTTTGTCTTGATGACTAGCATGTTATAATGCAGCTCAGAAATGTCTCAATGTGCTACACCTGCGAAGAAGATAAACTGGCTTGAAGACCAGACTTTACCCAGCAGGTCTCGTGGCAACTGTGGACGACGGAGAATGCGTGAGTGGCAATGCTGTGATTGGACTGCACTGGAGAAATGGCCAAAATGATGGGATCTGCAACACTTTTGCAACAAAAATCCCACTGGCTGTGCTTAGTACATGTGGGAGCAGTTTGCAATCTGGCTAGCAGTAATGATTGGAGGAGTTAGCTGACTTATATTCCGGGAAAGAACGGAGAAGGGTTAAATTGTGGACCTTATTTGATAAACGTCTCACATTGACAGATCTCTTTGTGCCCCATATTTTAATTAATGAATTTGACGCCAAATCTTCCAGTGTAGTCACCATAGTCCCAGAAGAACATAGGACTGATCTCTCATTAGAGAGAGAGAGAGAGAGGCAAACAGTAGTGAGTTTAACCTGAGGGTCATCGCATCTCAGGCAAGGAGCAAGGTTGAGAAGGAGAGTCGTTCACAATAACTTCAGTCACTATAGGAATTGAGCCTACACTCTTTGTGTCACACTGCATTACAAGAATAATGTAGCGAGTACATCTGCACTGCTTAAGGTACCAACTTTTAATGGTGCTGTCCTTCCATCTGTGTTGGGAACACGCACTTCATTTAAAACACCATGAGTGATGGTGTGCCGTTTGAAAAGAAGTCGAGATTTAAAAGTAGCTTTATGAGACTTTGGCTCGGCCACACTTACAGTGTTGCATTCAGTTTTGATCGCCACGTTACGGGAAGGATGTGGAGGCGTTGGAGAGGGTGCAGAACAGGCTTACCAGGATGCTGCCTGGATTAGAGGGTAGGAGCTATAAGGGAGAGGCTAGAAAAACTTGGGTTGTTTTCTCTGGACGGTTGGAGGCTGAGGGGAGACTTTAAAGAAGTCTATAAAATTATGAGATGCGTAGATAAGGTTGGCAGGTAGAATCTTTTTCCTGAGTTGAAATGTCTAATACTAGGGGGCATGTATTTAAGGTGAGAGGGGGAAGTTCAAAGGAGGTATGAGGGGCAACTTTTTTACATAGAGAGTGGTAGGAGTGTGCAGTACGCTGCCTGAGGTGTTGGTGGAGGCAGATATGATAGGGGCATTTAAGGGACTTTTAGATAAGCACATGAATGTGCAAGGAATGGAGGGATATGGACCAAAGGCAGGCAGAAGGGATTAGATTAATTTGGCAACATGTTCGGCATAACATCATGGGCTGAAGGGCCTGTTCCTGTGCTGTACACATCTATGTTCAATGTTCTGTGCAAATGAACTTTTAGACCTGATGTATTGTGGTCTTTCTTTCCTCAGGTCAGGGTCTTGAAGTTGACCCTATTCAGGTGGCACTAAGGTTTGAAGCTATTGTGTTCACAATTGATCTGAACAATAGATCGAGTCCTCAGTTCAATCAACTCAGTTCCAGAGTGACAAATGTGGTAAGTCTTCAATGCAGACTTGGATGGTGTGTGAATATGAAATGAATTTTCTACAACTGCCAACGATACTGTTGTCAGATTTCCAGCCGTGCTTTGCAGCTGCGTTTCATTACGGCAGCTTATTCACAGAATCCTTACAGTATGGAAGCAGGCTATTCGGCCCAACACCGAACCTCCAAAGAGCGTCCCACCCAAACCCATCCTATCCCTGTAACCCGGCATTTCCCATGGCTAACCCACCTAGCCTGAACAGCCCTGAACACTCAAGGGGCAATTTCCCACAGCCAATCCATCTAACTGCACATCTTTGGAACGTGGAAAGAAACCGGAGCACCCGGAGGAAACCCATGCAGACATGGGGAGAACATGCAATCTCCACACGGACAGCCACCTGAAGGTGGAATCAAATGGAGGTCCCTGACCCTGTGAGGCAACAGTGCTGACCATCGAGCCACCCTCACATATTTGAAAGGAAGAAAATAAAGATTATTGATTTACAGATGCAATACTAAAACTTCAGCTCTCAACCAGACAGAGACAGTGCTAACATAATTAGAAGCTTTAACAAGTTAAACTAAGCAACACTATTTGCTGTTTGTCCTCACGCATTACAGTTATTATAATCGTGATATTCTGTTAGGGGCAGTTACCAGGACCTATCAGAGCCTAATTCAGTGTAAGCATCTTTGTGAGAACACTCCAAGCAATTCTTGGTCCATGAAAATAATTGGGTGGAAAGTGGTAGCAAACAGCTTCACATGTTAACAAGAGGTGCACTTGGTGTGCGTGTGTGTGTCATCGCCAGGCATAGAGGCTCTGAAAGGTTCATTGCAGTCTGTAATTACATGAGCATTGCCTTGGCACCACCAGTGAGAGATAGCCCTGCAAATTGTGTGAGTTCAGCTATGCGAGGTCTCTGTGTGTAACTCTTGAAGCAGCAAGGGCACACACCAGGAATTCAGGCCAAGGCATGTTCAAAGCTCAGGATCACAACAGCCAGGCCTGATGTCCTCTGCCCAACGGCTCGTCCATTTATGGATCATGTGCGAATGGATCACAGGCACGGGATTAAGTGGGCACCGGGGAGGCCAGAGTTCTTGATGTGGTTCGGAATTCCTCCACAAGAGTTGACACGTTCCATTGTGAGCCCTGTGTGTGTTTTCTATCAGTGAAATTCATGCAGCTTGAATCCTATTGCTAATGTGCCCTCCCCTCTTCCAGAGCTCTCCATTTGGAGCGATAGATTTCTTTGATTTCTAGGGATTCATGTCCCTAGAGTCTGACACAGAGACATCTACAGACATCTGCATTGCCCCCATTAAACACACTTACTGTTGTCTTCTTGTGCTTTAGGTGAACGGTATCTTTGGAAATGATCCGAACTTCGTTGAAGTCATAATCAATGGATTTAGGTATGTAGCAATCACTTGTAAAGAAAGAAAATGCTGAATATATCTCTGTGATTTGGATAAGGACAAGGTCCTTTTCTTGTCGTTGGTGTTATTTACATCTGCCAGAACCAATTGGTGCATTCAACGGATTTGATCCATCTGTATTTTCAGGCTACAGTGTGTCCACTAAAATTAATCTTTTCATAAATTCCTTTTTGTTTCTTTTTATAACAACCTAGGAATGGATCTGTTATAGCCGATGTAACAGCAGTGTTCAGTGATAGAACAACAAACAAATCGACTGTTATCCAAACAATCATCAATAACAGTGACGCATTCACAAATGCCAATTTCACTTTGGACTTCAACTTCCTTACAGGCGCAAGTATGTTATCCATAAATATAACACCTCTGTGTGTGTAGTGCTTAACAGTGAATCTTTACGGTGAATAAACAAACTGCTCTTGAAGTCGCAGCCATCTTGAGCCAAGATGGTGGGTACAGCTTGTTAATCTTTTACCCATGCACCAGCTCTACACACAGACACACACACACACACACACTCACACTCACACACACACACTGTCTCTCACACACACACACACACACACACGCACTCTCACACTCACACACACACACACACACACACTCACACACACAGACACACACACATACTCACACACACACTCTCTCACATACACACGCGCTCACACACACGCGCACACACACCCACACACACAGACACACACTCGTGCACACACACACACGCAAACACACACAAATACACACACGTGCACACACTCACACTCACACACACACTCACACCCACAGACACACACACACACGTACTCACACACACACTCTCTCACATACACACGCGCTCACACACCCACACACACCCACAGACACAGACACACACACACACAAACACACACAAATACACACAGACACACACTCGTGCACACACACACGCGCAAACCCACACAAATACACACACGTGCACACACTCACACTCACACACACTCTCTCTCACATACACACGCGCTCACACACACACGCACACACACCCACACACGCAGACACACAAACACACACAGACTCTCACACACACACACGGACATGCACGCACACACACAAACACACTTACACACATACATACATTCTCACACATACACACACACACGGACACACAGACACACAGACACACACACACAAACAAACCCACTCACACACAAACACACACACAGACACACAGACACACACACAGACACACTGACACACACAAACACACACACATACACTATCTTTCACCTGCAGTTTCTTGATGTGATAAGACCCTGGGAAGTGTTGCTGAGCAAAGAGACCTTGGAGTGCAAGTTCATAGTTTCTTGAAAGTGGAGTCACAGGTAGATAGGATAGTGAAGAAGGTGTTTGGCCTTTATTGGTCAGTTCACTAAGTATAGGCGTTGGGAGGTAATGTTGCAGCAGTACAAGACATTGTTTAGGCCACTTTTGGAATATTGCATGCAATTCTGGTCTCCCTGCTGTAGGAAGGATATTGTGACATTTCAAGGGATTCAGAAAAGATTTACAAGGACGTTGCCAGGGTTGGAGTTTGAGCTATAGGGAGAGGCTGAATAGGCTGGGGCTATTTTCCGATGGAGCGTTGGAGGCTGAGGGGTGACCTTACAGAGGTTTATAAAATCATGAGGGGCATGGATAGGGTGAATTGCCAAGGTCCTTCCCCCTGGGTAGGGGAATCCAAAACTAGAGGGGCATAGGTTTAAGGTGAGAGGGGAAAGATTTAAAAGGAACCTGAGGGGCAGCTTTTTCACGCAGAGAGTGGTGCGTTTATGGAATAAGCTGCCAGAGGAAGTGGTGGAGGCAGGTACAATTACGACATTTAAGAGGCATTTGGATGAGTACAAGAATGGGAAGAATTTAAAGCGATATTGGCCAAATGGTGGTAAATGGGATCAGGTTAATTTGGGATATCTGGTCAGCATGGACGAGTAAGACTGAAGGGTCTGTGTCCATGGGGAAGGGGGAGCCCTGATGGGATTTGAAAATGAGGACAAGAATTCTAAAGAGAAAGTGTTGCTTAACCGTGCACCATTTAGGCCAATGAGCCATAACTGTGATACTGAACGACACGTACCAGGCTGTTTAGGCACAGCAAGCTCCCACAAACAAGGAGTTTAATAGATGAATAATTTACTTCAGGTGTTGGTTGAAGGATGAATGTTGGTTAGGACTGCCATTGAAAGCTATCCTAGTGTCCTTCAAAGTAATGCTGCCTGATCTTCTACCTGAATGGATAGGCAGGAGCTTAGCTAAGCTTAATGTTAACTAAGCTACACAAAGTTAAGGGTCTCTAAAATAATTCCATCATAATAATATTGTGTACGTTATTTCAGCTGGTGGTGCTAGGTGTGGTTAGAAATGTGACAATCCTGGATTTCTCCTTGGTATCTTCAACTTCTCTACCATTCTGAGATTTTTGTTTTAATTCCATAATTCACATATGAACATTTGAAATCAGGTGTTCTCAGTGATTTGGAGCAGAAGGGTGAGAGATAAAAGGTACTGCAGATGCTGGAGAATCCGAGATAACAAGGTGTGGGGCTGGATGAACACAGCAGGCCAAGCAGCATCATAGGAGCAGGAAAACTTGACGTTTCGGGCCTAGAC
>JAHRHZ010000081.1:8434129-8457668 GCA_024137785.1 Ginglymostoma cirratum
CAGATGCGGCGGAGGCGAAGGAATTGGGAATAGGGGATGGCATTTTTGCAGGAGGGTGGGTGGGAGGAGATCTTGTATCTTGCGTTTAACTACATTGTTAACAGATTTCTTTCTCTTTATAACTATATAGAAATGGATCTGTTGTGGCTACTACAGAATTTGTATTCAGAGCTGATTCAACTCAGCAGTCTGATGTTGTCCGAAGGCTTGTCAATAATGCAACAGCATTCAACAGTTCTGGTTTAATCTTGGACACCAATCTCCTTATCGGTAGGTTACCTGTGAAGATGCCACCTTCTTTTCTTTGTAAATAGCATTTAACTGGAAATCTTTATGGTCAGAAAACAGGGATTAACTGCCTTCTCTAGAGCTCTTTAAGGGGCAGAAAGACCAGGGGCATGTTTGGGTGCATACGTGTATAGGCACTCGCAGTTCCTTGGTGTGGGGCATGCCCTCAATGAGTTGAAGATGTACTCTCATGGCATGGGCAGTCGTCTAGCAGACTGCGCCACGTGCCCTAGTGAAACCCAGTACTGGGGCCAGTTTGTTTCTCTCGCCATGATCCATGCAATTTTGCTTTCATTCTTTTTTCAACAGGGGAAAGCGGCCTGAGAAGTGGGTCAGGCCAATGGTCTTGAACATGTTAAGCCTGTTGTAGAATATGTCAGAAAAGGAACTGTATTTGTATAACACCTTTAACAATAGTGAATGTGTCTGGAAGGAGCATTATAAAGCAAATACGACACCAAGTTACCTGCAGTGGTATGATGAGCAGAAGCTGGTAGATTTGGAGGTACAGTGGAAATATGACACTGAGAAGTTGATCAGCCATGATCTAGATGGATGGGCTAAACGGCCTTCTCCTGTTCCTATTTTCCTAAAGGAAGAAAGTGAGATAGAGAGGTGCTGAATCATGAGAGAATTCCAGACTTTGGAAACAGTGAAGCAATGAAGGGATTTGTAAACAAGGATGAGGATTCTAAACTCAAGAGATTGTTTAATCAGAAGCCGATGTAGCTGAGAAACGCCCATTTGTGCCTACCCACGGTTTCCTATCTCTTAACCAATTATTGGCAGCCATTCAGATTGAAGAGTGTGATAGTTGCTGTCTATCCCTCGAATTGGCAACGAATAAACTTCAGTTATTGTTTAAAAGAGGATGCAGCTTATTTGGAGGCATCTTGGTGACATGTTTTAAATGGCTTTTTGAGGGAATTCGCAAAGCAGCCAATACTACTTGTACTGTTCGAAGCCACGCACGTTATTCTGAGAGATCAGAATCTGTCACATCTCTCAGGTGCATTGAATGTAACTCTTTCTGTTCACAGCTACCATCACCACTGCATCCACTACCACCTCTGCATCGACCCCCACAGTGAACCAGCCATCTCCTGACAGACCCTTCCCAGGATTTGCTATTGCGATCATTGTTATGTGCCTGTTGGCTATAATTGCAATTCCATTCCTCATCGTTCTGGTAAGTCCATAAAATCATTTTCTCAGGACATTGATCTCAGCATACAAGTAGCTATCATGGCAGCCATTACAGTAATGAGAATCAAATTTGACCAAGTCTTCTCCGTGTCTCTTACAGTTTGTTAAGACCGGATTTTGTTCCAAAGTGGCAAATGCATTCAGACTGGAAGCACCTGATGATTTGGATATGAAACTTCCAATGTTTGGTGTAAGTGTCAACTCTAGCCAAACCTTCTGGTTATACGTTAAGGCAGGATTGCAAATTTCTCTTTAAGGATTTCTGCTTCCTAATGTGTAGATGGGAGCCATCTTGGGGAATCCCATCGGTTGGCTCAGCTTTAAGCATCAACACTTTCCAAAACTTATTGATTAAAATGATGTTTGAACTCAATTCCAGTCCATATTGTCGGGGTCATGCAGCAAAGAGATTGCGCACACATTTTAGGAATATTTATCAATGAATGAAAGGAAATACAAACTCAGTCTGTGAAAGTCACTTGGTTGGGTATTAGAAGCAGACTAGATCATAACTTTTGAAATACTTGACAGAGATAAAATTGCAGGACGACAGCGAAAGAGCAGGGGAATGGAGTGAATTGGATTTCACCGTCAAAAAACTAGCATAGGCAGGACAGGCTGAGTGGCCTCCTGCGTTTAAAGTTTCTGTAATAGAGGGCATGCTTTTAGATACCAATCCCCCACCCCAGTTATGACCAAAAGCTGGGGGGATTAGTAACCTCTGGCTCCATCTCCTTGCCTTCAGAATGAACTCGGTCTCTCTCAGCTGTCTAGATCGATCCTACTAATGCGTGGAGAAACTGTTGACTGCCGATCTGTAGCTTATGACTTCAACGTAGAGTCATACAGTACAGAAACAGGCTCTTCAGCCCACCATGTGTGTGCTGGACAACAAACAGTAAATTACGCTAATCCTATTTACTTGCACTTGGTCCATTGCCTACGATGCCCTGGCATTGTAGTGCTCATCCCGATAATTCTTAAACATTGCGCGAGTGCCTGCTTTTACCACCCTGTCAGGAGGTACCTCTCACATTTCTGCCACCCTCTGGGTGAAAAAGACATTTCTTTTAAACCATTCACACCTTGCCTTAAAACATATGACCTCTGGTCTTACATGGGGAAAAGATTCTCGCAATCTGTGTCTCCCTTAATATACCTCAATTGGATCCACCCTCAGCCTCCTGTGTTCCAGGGAAAACAAACTCAGCCTATCCCAGCATAACTGAGTCTTTCCATCCCAGGCAGCATCCCCCGCACCCTCTCCAGCGCAACTGTGTCCTTCGATAGAAAGTGGAAACCAGAACTGCACACGGGTTGAAGGGTTGTAACAGCGGTTCTTGTGTCTCACGTTAGGGTCGATCGTACACCTTCCAATGACGATGGGATGTCACGGAGAGAGACAACATGAACTTTGCGTCGAGAGAAGTTAACTGGCATGGATAATGAAGAACACATATGAAGGCTGTTCATAACAATGATTATCTCACGGACTGCCCAAATTAATGCCACACATGAACTGCCAAACACTTGTGCTGTCACGCTGCTCCAGAATTACTTTTAAAATGACTGCCTTCTCGAAGCAGGTGGTTTCTCGGGTAATCAGTGAACACATTCACCACAGTGGAAAGCATATGCTTTATGAGGCTGTATGAGCAGAGCCTGCCAATTCGATATCCCTTCGTGTTGGTAGTTTTGTCTTAAATGTTAAATGTGAGTTTGTTCTTTAAGGTTCCCCCTCCACCCACTATCCCCACTCCTCCCTCTTAGTGAATAATTACTTCCTTTGTGTATCTGTGGCCAAAAGCGGAGTCAGTGTAAACAGAAGCCTGACTTTGTATTTGTAAGGCTTTAATTCACCTCAATTGTTATATTATTAATATAGGTAAAGGTAACTCGCACTCGGTGAAGTTGTATTTATAAAGAGTTCCTTTTTGCGTAGCACTGTTACAAAGTCACTGGAGGCCAATGAATAATGTGCTGGGTAGCTCAATGGCTGAGTTTAAGATGCTAATGGGAAGAGTACAGCAGTAGAAGACAAATCTATGGCTTGTAGTTACAAGCACCAATATGAAATGAGGGCGTTGAGTGTGTGGGTGTCCATGAGAGGTACAGGTCTCCCTCATTTGCAGATGATTTCCATACTACGGTCTTTGGGAGTAATAGGAATAAAAAGATGCACGGTTTCACTGAAAAATGAGTGGCTCTGTGTCACAGGTTACCCTGTATCCTCTCAACACAATTTCAGCAAAAGGACAACTGAAGTGCAAACCTACCCTAATACTCTGAAAATGTATATTTGCACATGACACTGCTGTTACGTTATCCCAATGTACCCAGGCATTGGTTTTTTTTATTACCACAAGGCACGCAGAAGAAAGCTAAAGCACCAGCAATGGCCTCACTCAGAGAGATTGTTTGAGCCAAGACTTTTGTGAAGAGGTGGATTTAGTGATCGTGGCTGTGACAGTCCCAAAGAGTGTGCTCATTTTTCCCTGCACTCTGTTTAGCTATTTGTGAAGACAGCCAACCTTTACACGCAACATCACAGGTTTTATCGTAACTTTTCAGTGAGCAGGGTCGATGGGGTGGAGAGGCCTGAGAATTATTCATAAAAATGCCTCCTGGCCCGATGTGTAGCATCAGCAGTTGTTGCGAAGAAATCGGGGATTGAGATGCTCAACGCACGCATCTGGGATTGTCCTCTCTGTGCGGCCGCCAATTGCGTTAACCATGAAAGTCAGAACTTCAGCCAATCGCTGATGCTCCATTTCAGCTGCAAGACCCCAGTGTCCCACATGTGTGTGCCAATGATATGAGGCACACTCAATTTTCAGTGCTGTCAGTTTGCAACAAAAGGATGTTCCAAAGACTAAGGCAGATTGCATTGTGTTTTGTATTTACTTCTTGTCTTTGATATTTAAGAACTTTTTTTTGTTTGTATTTGTATGTATTGTTTTTGAGCCACTGTAAAACTATTAAGACCAGTGGCCATTCAGGGATGAGAATGTTAATTTTGATGTGGGAAATGGGCATATAGGTATCAGTGGAAATGTGTTTCAGATCAGACAGGGTGTGTCATTCCAATTCATTACATGTATTGATCATGGAAAGCTGTCCTCATTTGAAATCACTGTACTCAGGGCTGTCCTGAAAATCTAAGCTTGTATGTATTTCTGGAAAACACTAATTGTTTCTGGTTACAAAATTCACATTAAGCCCTCATCTTCTGGTATACACATTGACAAAATTCAAGTAGGTTTGGTGACTGAGATATTTGAGGCTCATTAATGATTTCAGTTGCAAAAACTCTGCACTTTAACAAAACAACTCCCCTCCCAGTCTCACAATAAAACTGGCCACGGCTGTTGAAAACCAGTTGAACTGGAAGGAGCCAGCTGGAATTAACTTTGCTGAGTGTAGCTCATGTTCAGTGGGACATATGCTTGACAACTTCCAAACACGCAACCCTTGTCATACTGTCATCAGCAGTGCTTGTCCTCAGAAATCTAGCCACTAATAAAATCTAGATCAGGGCACAGTGGTCCAGTCTGCCTCTAAACGCCTTAGCAGTACGAAAAGTTCTTTGTGAATGTGTACCACCTTAGAAGTTTGAGAAAAGTAATGTGATCTGCAATAAATTGTGACAGTATTGTACTGTCACATCTCCTGCTTTTTTACAAGTCTGGACTCAATCAGACTAAACATTTTAACATGTGAACTATTGTCTAACTAGTATTCGTATATTAACATGAATGAAATTACAGAGAAAGCAATGCAAAATAAAAAGGCTTTTTCCTAAGGGATCTGCTCTGGAGGAAAATATATTTGTGGTGACTTTCACTTATTCTGACTGTTTGAAGCACTGTTAAGAGTGACGAAAATGTGCCATTTTAACGTAATACCTATAATTCAGAGAAGTAATTATCACATGCTTTATTGAAAACAAATATGCAACTAAAAAGAGATATTTTTCTGACATAATGTATTTTTTGTAAACAGTACTATTAAATAAATATTGCTGATAATCTAAACTGCTGACATTTATGGATATTCATTTCACATCTCTTAAACACAAAAGGAATTTTCTTATAAAAGCGCCTTTGACCTCTTCGTTTACCTGCATCGAACAAGTGGTCAACCCTAATTCTCTGTGTGTCTCATGTGTTTGATGCTACTTTATGTCTTGGTTAGGCATTATCTAAGTATGCTTCATTAATCTCAGCATAGTTTCTGCATTAAATGTGGACTGTGTTAAATGCCAATGAAAATAACAGCTTCAACCAATCAACATGAGTAAATTGCAATTTTTGGCCTGGACTTAATGGGTCCAGATGTTACATTTTATTGTCCATACTGTTGGTTGTCCATTCTAAACATTGTGTTTTCAGTTTGCCGCCTGGTCCTAAACAGTGAGAAAGAAGATGGAATAGTTTCTACACTGGGGTTATTTATCCCCACTTTGGCAAATTGAAAACTTAGCCCCGCTAACGCGACTGGCAAAATTGCAAGCTGCTTGTCGAAAACTCTGACAGTCCAGCCTGCGATGTGGTTTCTCATAATGTCCTTACTACTCTTTCTGTTTAGTAGCTTTACCTGCATTGATTGCAGGGGAAAGTGAGAATTCCTCAAACCAATAACAGAGAGGGGTAAATCATTTTGAAGAATTGGAGGTCAGCTTGGAGGTGGATGAGTACAAAGTGCTACATGGATCAATTAAATGCAGCAATGAAATCAAACCAAGTCTGCATTCAAGTAGTGTTTATTAAAGCTTAACTACATAGAAATAGTAAGGGTATACATCATTGGAGCTCTACACGCACACCATGGAATCTGACGTCATTATGATATAGCTCCTTTTACCGATGGCCAGCAGTTATTCATAGAATAGAATCCCTGTAGTCTGGAAACAGGCCATTTGGCCCAAGAAGTCTACACTGCCCTCTAAAGAGCATCCCACCCAGACCCATTCCCCCAGGCTAACCTGACCTAACCTGAACATCCCTGGGCACTATGGGCAACTTAGCATGGCCAATCCACCTAACCTGCACATCTTTGGACTGTGGGAGGAAACTGGAGCATCTGGTGGAAACCCACACAGGCACAGGGAGAATTTGCAAAATCCACACAGACAATCATCCAAGGGTGGAATCGAACCCAGGTTCCTGGCCCTGTGAGGCAGCAGTGCTAACCACCGTGCCGCCCCTATTATTAATATAGTAAAGGTACAGTTAACCCTTAGTCCACAATGTAAAGGTCTTTTTTATCTTTGTAGATTGACCAAATGGCTTTCGTCATCCATAATCATGTTTCAGGGTATGAAAGCTTTGGGAATGGATTGTAGCAAGTAGTTGGTTCATTTTACTCTCAGTCTGGTCATCAATGGAAAAGAAACTGTTTGGGTGTAAAATGGACTGCCATTTCATTTTGTTTTATCCAGCCATCAAGATGCAGATCAACCCTACAGGATAAATGGCAAATTTGCAAGCTACTCTTAAAACTGCCATAGCAAATTCAGCACAAAAGAGGACAGGAAATGACTGCCCCAGGCACACAATCTCCTGAAAGTCTGGTCAGGCAGCATCAGGGGAGCAGGAAAGCTGACATTTCGGGTCATTTCTGAAGAGGGGTCCAGACCTGAAACGTCAGCTTTCCTGCTCCTCTGATGCTGCCTGGCCTGCTGTGTTCATCCAGCTCCACACTTTGTTATCTCGGATTCTCCAGCATCGGCAGTGCCTACTATCTCCTGCAAGTCTGGACTGAAGGTAGAAACACTGCCTCTGGGTAAACCTCTTATGGAGGTGTTCTGAACATAAGGGTTAGTGCGTCCTAGAAAATGTATCAGGAAAAGATTGACAAGGGTGGGTCTCTTCTCTCTTGAAGGAAGAAGGCTGAGCGTTGACCTAACAGTGGTCTTTACAATTATAAGTCAATGTTTCCAAACTTCCAAACCCACAAGAACTTTAATGTGTCCATCAACGTGTCTCATATTTTCATGTGCTTGGTCCATCAACCAGGAACCATACAGGACCCATGCATCGAGTTATCATTTTGATTGAACTAGCAAAGCAAGGGAGTACATAATGAATGGTAGTACTGAGGATCAGTGGGATCTCGGTGTGTAGGTACACTGGTCCTTGAAGGCAACAGAATATATGTACAGGGTGGTCAAGAAGGCATGTGGGATACAGGCCTTTATTAAGTGATGCATTGGTAAGAAGAGTTGGGAGGTTATAATGGAGTTGCGTGGGACATTGGTTAAGCTACATCTGGAGTACTGTGTGCAGCTCTGGATCCCAGCTGATTAGACAGCTGGTTTACAATGCGGGGTAACGCCAACAGCTATTCCCACAGCATGAAGGACTCTCCTTCTCAGCCTCTCTCCTTGCTTGAGGTATAGAGACCCTCAGGTTAGACCACCACCAGTCATCTCTCTCCATTGAAGGAGAAACGCTTTGGTGCACTAGGACTATGGTAACATTTACATCAAGACCAAGTTGACAAATTCAATTGAACTTCACTGAAGATTGTCTTAATCCTCATTTTAAGTGGGGCTTCCTGTTAATTACAATTTTATTCAACTCAGGAGTACTGGAGAAACTTTATTGCCCACTAGAAAAATATTTTCTAAAAAGAAACCAAATACTTCCCTGTGGTTCCAGGCATTTGCACATTTTATTTTTACATTCTTTCGTTGAATTTTAACAAAATTATTTTGTTTGATAATAGGAGTAACAGCTGTTGCACTTGTTAGTGTTTAGCTTGTTACATTTCAAAAGGAATTTTATTTTCTATTTCAATATCTGTTGAAGCCCTCAGGACAGTGTGGCATCTTTTTTATTGTTTCCATAAAACTTCTTTAAACTGAAGTGATTTTAACTTGGTTAATCAGTTTGGATTCCTTATTTAGGATTATAGAGTCATAGAGTAGCACAGAAACTGACCCTTCAGTCCAATTCGTCCATGCCAACCAGATATCCTAAATTAATCTAGTCCTACTTGCCAGCGTTTGGCCCATATTCCTCTAAACACTTCCTATTCACTTACTCTTCAGAAGTCTTTTAAATGTTGTCATTGTACCAGCCTCCACCACTTCCTCTGGCAGCTTGTTCCATACATGCATTGTCTTTTGCATGAAAAAGTTGCCCCTAAGGTCCCTTTTAACTCTTTCCCCCTCACCTTAAACCTATGTCGTCTGGTTTTGGACTCCCTCACTCAAAGGAAAAGACTTTGTCTATTCACCCTATCCATGCCCCTTATGTTTTTATACACATCTATAAGGTCACGCCTCACACTCCGATGCGCTAGGGAAAAAGACTCAGAGTTTTCAGCCTCTCCCTACAGCTCAAACCCTCCAACCCTAGCAACATTCTTGTAAATCAAGTTTCACAATGTCTTTCCTGTAGCTGGGAGACCAGAATTGAACGCAGTATTCCAAAGTGGCCTAACCAATGTCCTGTAAAGCCACAACATGACCTCCCAACTCCGCTACTCAATGCACTGACCAATAAAGGCAAGCGTACCAAATGCCTTCTTCACTACCCTATCTACATGCTTTCAAGGGCCAATAAACCTGCACTTTAAGGTCCCTTTATTCAGCAACACTCCCCAGGACCTTGCCATTAAATGTATTAGTCTTGCTGTGATTTGCCTTTCCAAAATGCAGCACCTCACATTTATCTAAATTAAACTCCCTCTGCCGCTCCTAGGCCCATTAGCTTGTCTGATCAAGGTCCCTTTGTACTTTGAGGCAACCTTCTTTGCTGTCCACTACACCTCCAATTTTGGTGTCACCTGTAAATTTACTAACCATACCTCCTATGTTCGCATCCAAATCGTTTATATAAATGACAAAAAGCAGTGGACCCAGCACCAAAATGCACACTGCTGGTCACAGGCCTCGAGCGGTTTAGTTTTTGCTACATTTCTTAAAAATTGCAGGGTATCTTGTTATGTCCCTGAGTGAAATGAGTAAAAAGGTTAATTCTGCTTGAGGCAGAATGTGTCAGTGACAGAGACAGTGAAATTGCAACCGGTCAGCAGAAAAAATTAGTTTCTATTCAATTGATTCTCTGAGGAGAAGAACGAAACATTCTCTAATTGACAATTCCTGCATCACTTTTGCATCGTCTTACAATTTGAAAAGAAAACATTTTCCTTAACAATAGTGAGCAAGCTACTTTTCCAAATCATCTTTCTTTTAGCTAATTTTTTTTACTGATCTGCTCGGGAAATACACTCTGACATTCACATCTTTTTAAATTCTTCACAAAAAGGTCCAAAGTATTTTAGATTAATGTCAATTCTGATGATTAGCTGCAATAAATTCCCATTTCTTCAACATGTGTCTGAAAACAACAAATGCTGGAGATCACAGTGGGTCAGGCAGTAGCCACGGAGAGAGAGGAAGCTAACGTTTCTCATTACAACCTTCTGGGCTTAATATTGAGTTCAACTCCTTCAAATTGTGCACAGAGTTAACATTTCGGGCCCAGTGACCCTTCCTCAGAACAGAACCCGAAATATTAACTCTGATTTCTTTCCACAGATGCTGCCAGATCTGTGCAGCTTTTCCAGCAATGCTTGCTTTTGTCTCTGATTTGCAGCATATGTAATTCTTTTGGTTTTCACCTTCAAATTGTGAAACCACTTCCATTCCTTCCCTTTCTTTTAGCTTTAGTTGTTACATTCTCTGTCACCATGTCTTTTCCATCCTCCCCCCACCTCAGCGGGACTGTCTGTCCTTTCACATCTAGCAGCTAGACACACCATTGTTCTGCCATTCGCACATTCCGATCACTTAATCTGAACTACCGACATCTTTTCTCCACCAGCACTCCAATACCCAATCCCCAACTACTGCAGATAACAAAGTGTAGTGCTGGATGAACACAGCAGGCCAAGCAGCATCAGAGGAGCAGGAAGGCTGACGTTTCGGGTCTAGACCCTTCTTCAGAAAATTTCGGTCAGCTTTCCTGCTCCTCTGATGCTGCTTGGCCTGCTGCGTTCATCCAGCTCTACACCTTGTTATCTCATATTCTCCGGTATCTGTAGTTCCTATTACGTCCACCCACTACTGCATATATGCTGCCTCCTTCACACTTCAGCTTTGATGAAGAGTCAACTAGACTCGAAACGTTAGCTTGCTCTCTCCTCGTGGATACTGCCTGACCCACTGTGATCTCCAGCATTTGTTGCTTTCTGTTCAGGTCCCAACATCTGCAGTAATTTGCTCCTACACTGTCTTTAGGTGGTCAGGTGGCTAGCAGCGGAATTGGCTGTGAGTCTGGTTAAAACCAACAATAGCGCATGCTGGCAACTTTTGTCAAGCTACTTTGAACTCTGTAAAACTGAAAGAACTGTGGCTGCTGTGGATCACAAACAAAAACAAAACTTGCTGGAAATGGTCTCTCTCCCCCGACCCCTCACACACACTCACTCTCTCTCTCCCCCGACCCCTCACACACACTCACTCTCTCTCTCCCCCGACCCCTCACACACACTCACTCTTTCTCTCGCCCGACCCCTCACACACACTCACTCTCTCTCTCCCCACTCTCTCTTTCACACACACTCACTCTCTCTCTCCCCCGACCCCTCACACACACTCACTCTCTCTCTCCCCACTCTCTCTCTCACACACACACACTCTCTCTCTCTCCCCCTCACACACAAACACACTCACACACATTGTATTTAGTTCAAAAAGCACACAATTAATAGACAGTCTGTCAATGTGGTGTTTATAAATTCCTACTTTAGAAATAAAACCAGCCTGACTCCAAACCAAAACACAATCAGATTCTAAACGAGGCCTCACACCTAACATGCGTTGTCTGACCTAAAATGTCACCTCTTTACGCTGATAAAAGCTTAGCTTTCTCAGGGCAGTGACTTGTAAGAAATTTGGGGATTTACATATACATACCAATCAATTAAAACCTTCTAACTGATTAAAGATTTAACAGCATCTTAGGTTTGTTTAATACATCCTCATCAGTAGTGTGATCCTTTGATCTTTTACTTATACATTCTGTCTCTGATGCCACCTCTCTTACTAACACATGAAGAAGGAGTGAGGCTGCAGAAGCTTGTGTTTTCAAATAAACCTGTTGGACTATAATCTGTGTCATGTGATTTCTGACCTTGTCCACCCCAGTCCATCACCGGCACCTCCACATCATTGGGTAAGTGCCAGAGAAGCTTCTGGAAGGATGATTACATTTTGGAATAAAAGTTGGCAGAACAGAGGATTCTCAGGAGTGAGCCTTTGAGACTACATTTGAGAGGTGGGTTATGGGTAATTCTATTAAAATAGGGGTTAAAATTGCCAGAATTAACTTGAGTAGCGTTAAATCTACTAAACAATGTGTTTCCACACTGGCTTGCCTGGCCAACGTCAAAGCTGACCTCCCATCCCTGCAGGAATGTGGGATACCGCATCTCAGCAGCTACAGGAGATGGTCAAGCTTATACACTCACGGCCCTTCAGTTTGGTCAGGAGTGAAATGGCAGCCATTCTTACGGCCTGGGTATTCTGCTGTGAGGAAGGAACTTCACCATCTCTGAAGTTAAGGAGGTTGTGGGCAGGTGCCTCCTTGTGGCAGACGGGAATATACGGGAAAGCTGCCCTAAGATTAATTAGCGTGAGGTTGTTGACTTGCTCACTGAGCTGGCTTGTTTTTGTTCAGACATTTCATCACCGTGCTAGGTAACATCATCAGTGGAGCCTCTGATGAAGCGATGTTATTCTACTCCGCTTGGAATTTATGCCGTCTGGTCTGTTATGGTGATTAGTGTCATTTCCAGTTTTGATCTGTATGGGTTGGTATATGGGGTCCAATTCTATTTGTTTGTTGATTGAAGTATGGGTAGACAACCATGCCCGTAGGAATTCCCATGCATGTCTATGTTTGGCTTGGGCTACTATGGTTCGTACTGTTACCCGCGATGGAGAGAGAGGGAGTGGCGCTGTCAAATGACCAGTTCCTGCTTCACTTTGGCAATGCATTCCTCCCAAGATTTTGTGCACACCCCGCCCCCTCCGAATCATATTCCCAACACCCTCAGGAAAGCTGTCCTGGCAGTCAAGGGAAAGAAGGATTGGTCAGCCCAGTTCCTAGAGAACATGGCCTCACTCTTGTCTCGATTTACCTCGCCTCTCGGGGCAGTTTAAACTGGTTGCAGATGCTCATAAGTCAGTTGGTATGGTTAACCATAGTAGCCCAAGCCAAACATAGACACGCACGGGAATTCCTAGAGGCATGGTTCTCCACCCATAAAGCAAGTATCTCCAGGAGGTGAAGAGCTCGCAAGCCTCGCTCTTTGCCTTAGAGGCCTCCAAGATAATCTTCTGGTCCAGGGTCCGCACCATGGAGTAGGATGAGACGTGCTCACATTTCTGCTTGTAGAAGGTACACAAGGAGAGATCTGTGCTCAGCAGCCTGAAGGAAGAAGATGGCTCAGTAACATGTGACATCCTGAGGATCAACACATCCTTTTATGCCAGACTGTATGACACAAAGCCTACAGACAGTGCGGCCTCCTAGTTGTTCCTGTCTCCTATCATGGAGGTCTTAGACGTCAGCACGTGGGAGAAACCGGACCAGCTGTTATCACTGAATGAGCTGACCAAGGCCCTTGAGTCCCTTGAAAAGAATAAAACTTTTGGAAGTGATGGCTTACCGGCTGAGTTGTATTTGGCTCTGTGGGACTTGATTGGCCAGGACCTGCTGGAGGTGTATGACAGTACGCTTCTGGCAGGTACCATGTGCGAATCCATGAGGAAAGGTACCATCACCCTCATCTACAAGCAGAAAGGGGAGAGGGAGGAAATTAGAAATTGGTGACCAATATCAATGCTGAATGCTGACTACAAAATCCTGTCTAAGGTCATCGCCAATGAGGCCAGGTCTGCACTGGGATCAGTGATTCACCCTGACCAACCTGTGCTGTACCAGGCAGGACGATCTCTGAGAGCCTTGCACTCCCCAGGGATATGATTGCCCACATGCAGGACAATGGATGGACACCTGCCTCATCAGCCTGGAACAGGAGAAGGCCCTTGACAGGATATTGCTCAAGTACATGTGGGACGTGCTCTCCAAAACAGGCTTTGGGGAAGGAGCCTACAATTGGTACCGACTGCTCTACAGCAACATCATTAGCGCAGGCTCAATCAATGGGTGGGAATAAGAAAGCTTCCCGATCAGATTCGGAGTCAGGCAGGGCTGCCTAATCTCTCCTGCCTTGTTGTGCATTGATTAGAGCCTTTTGCTGAAGCCATTAGGAAGGATGTGAGCCTGAGAGCGGTGACTATTCCAGGCAGCAGAGGCCTGCAGGTCAAAGCCTCCCTGTACATGGATGACGTCACCATTTTCTGCTCAGATCCACAGTCAGTGCGCAGACTCATGAGCATCTGCGACCAGCTTAAACTGTCTCAACAACCAAGGTAAATCAGGACAAGAGTGAGGCCATGTTGTCTAGGAACTGGGCTGACCAATCCTTCCTTCCCTTCACCGTCAGGACAGCTTTCCTGAAGCTGCTGGGAATATGATTCGGAGGGGACGGAGTGTGCACAAAATCTTGGGAGGAACGCATTGCCAAAGTGAAGCAGAAACTGGTCCTTTGGCGGGATCGCTCCCTCTCCATTGTGGGTAAAAACCTGGTCATCAGGTGTGAGGCAATCTCTCTGTTGTTGTATGTGGTGCAGATCTGGCTCAATCCCCAAAACTGCATTGTTTCAATCACCTAGCCATCTTCCATTTCATCTGGAAACCTAAGCTAGACTGGGTCTGCAGGGACCCCATGTACAAAACTCTGCGGAGGAAGAACACATCCAACATTGCCCACATCCTGATGGCCACTTTTGTATGTGGCTGCATCAAGCTGTGTGTAGACCCTCGGTGCACAGACACCAGGTGTCACTATGTACTGAGGTTCTACCTTTCCCCAGTGCTGTGGAGGATGGCACTGGCTGCAGAATGCTCCAAGTAGTTGGACTGTTCCATATCACCTGTCCTTTGTTGAGAAATTTGCAAAGGAAAACAACTTTGACCACCAGTCCATCAGGAAGTGGTCAGCACTCAGTGTCCTCGAGACCCCGGGGAAAAGGAGAGGGTGGATCTTGTCACATGGTTCCCTGACCAGACTGTAAAATTCATTTGGTAGAATGCCTCACCACCAGGACTTTCCAACAAGAACCAGGACATTGTGTGGCTGGTGGTGAGAAGGGCACTGTCTGTGAGATCCTTTACGTACGCCCGGGCGGTCTGCACCACTGCACACTGCCTGTGAAGCTGCTGTGGGGTAGGGTAGAGACTGTCACCTATCTCCTTCTGGAATGTGCCTTTGCAAAGGAAGTCTGGAGAACATTGCAGAGGTTTTTATTGAGGTTTGCCCCAAGCAGCTTCATGATGCAGGACTCTGTGCTCTACGGTCTGTTCCCCGGGATGCACACTGTGACAAACATCGACTGCACCTGGATGACCATCAGCTGAGTGAAAGAGGCTCTTTGGTCTGCCCAAAACCTGTTGATCTTCCAGAACAAGGAGTTGATCCCAACCAAATGTTGCAGACTAGACACTCCAAGGTCCAGGACTATGTGCTGTGGGGTACATTAAAGCTTGGGGCAGATGCCATCAAGGCACAGTGGAGAAAGTCTACTGTCTGAAGTCCTCCTGCTGAAGTTAAATGAGGGTCTGTTCGGATATCGGAGCCTACTACTGCCTCAAATATATGTAAATGTTAGTATTGTATGTGTAAGACAGGTCTTTGGGTTTTTGGATTGAGTCGGAATCCAATGTTTTGTTTATTTACATGATTTGCAACTGCACAGATCGAACTGCTTAGCTACTTTTGTCACAATTTATACATTCAAAAAGATTATTTATGAATGAAGTATATTAGTGAACTAAAAACAGTCTTCAGAGAAGACAAAGAACCACAAGGCAAGATCTACACCGAGAGCAAAGTTGGCCACTTACCTCGAAATGGAGTAGTATTTATTTCAAGACCACCGTCTGCGGCAAGAAAACATTTAATGTTCTGAGAGAGTTCTGAGTCCTGTGGCCCTTGTTCAAAGTTAGAGTAAGAGTTTTGTGGGAATCAAGTTAAAGTATGTTAAAGTGAGGTTAAATGAAATGAGTTAAAATTGAAGATACGTTAGATGAAGAAGTAAATGTTAGAGCAGATACAGTTTTGTATTGAGTATTGGTACTTAAAGAGTTAAATAAAGAAGGGTTTGTTTAATTAAAGATAGTAAGAACTGCTGATGCTGGAGTTAGAAGAAGGGTCTGAAGAAGGGTCCCGACCCGAAACGTCAGCTTTCCTGCTCCTCTGATGTTGCCTGGCCTGCTGTGTTCCTCCAGCTCCACACTGTGTTATCTCTTGTTTAATTAAAGTCCGAGTTGACTCCCTGCCTTTTTTTTCTGTCACGCAGGGGAAGAACACCTGGGAGCAGGTTGTTATCCTTTTGGATAACAAGCTACAAAAACAGAAATTACTGGACAAACTCAGCAGGGCTGGCAGATCTGTGAAGAGAAAACAGGTTTAAGGTTCGTGTTGAGAATTCAGACCGTCTTTAGCCACTCGGTCAACAGAATGTTTTGCATTAGGTACATTGAATCTTTAACTAAACAATGTCTAATGGATCAGGTAATTCTCATCTCCTTGAGTTTAAGTACTTCAAGCATTTCGTGAAGGACTCTCATTTAGTTTTGGTCTATGGATCAATGTTATTGCACAAAACCATTGCCTTCTGCATCAATGTTAACTATTCTTCAGATTGTGGTGATATTACTTGCTGTGTTCGTTTTATTTGTTCTTGGGGTTTATGGAGTATGGTTGGCATTCATTGGCAATGTCTACTTGCCCTTAAGCTGTTGACAGTAGTTCCTCCTTGAAAAGCTGGAATATGTTCACTTCAGCAGCTCCTCAGTGCTGTGAATGAAGGAGTTTCAGGATTTTGACTCAAAAACAATGAAGGAACAGCACTGTATTTGCCAGCTCAGGATAGTGAAAGGTAACATCTCAGAGTGGTTACAGCTCAGGGGGAGGCTATTGGGCCTGTCGTGTTGGTGCAGGCAGGGCACAGTTCAAGGGGGCACGTTAGCCTCAAGCACCCAGGCACAGGGTTCATAGGGGCAGGGGATTGTGGTTATGCTGTGCCTGGGTAGGAATTGGACGGGGTGGGGAAGCAAAAGTGCTCAGACCAAGGTTTATATGCTCAGGTTAGAGGGTGGGGTCACATGCTGGCATGGGGGCGGTGGAGTTACATGCTGGGGTCGGGGGTATGGGTCACATGCTGGGGTCAGGAGGTGGAGTTTTTTTATTCATTCACAAGATGTTGCTGACTAGGCAGTATTTATTGCCCATCCCTAATTGCCCAGAAGCATTTAAGAGTCCACCACATTGCTGTGGGTCTGGAGTCACATGTAGGCCAGACCAGATAAGGATGGCAGTTTCCTTCCCTAAAGGGCATTAGTGAACCAAATGGGTTTTTCCAACAATCAACAATGGATTCAAAGTTGAAGAAAATAAGACTGGTTATATTCAATTCCTCTAGTTATGAAGGCCAGCATGCCATTAGCTTTCTTCACTGCCTGCTGTACCTGCATGCTTGCTTTCATTGACTGATGTACAAGAACACCTGGATCTCGTTGTACTTCCCCTTTACCTAACTTGAATCCATTTAGGTAGTAATTTGCCTTCCTGTTCTTGCCACTAGAGTGGATAACCTCACATTTGTCCACATTAAACTGCATCTGCCATGCATCCGCCCACTCACCAATGCACATTGGGAATGTTCAATCCCATCTTATTGGTGCATTAGTACATTGGACCTTTGCCCATTGGAGCTATGGCTTGGTTCTCGATTCCAGGGAATTCTTAGCGATCTTAGGAGTGTTGAGGACCAGCAGACCAGAGGGGCAGAATGGGACTTCATTTCTGAACCTATGGATCCAGGCACGATATTTTTATATGCAGCATCATTGACTGTCTGAGATGTCCAAATTTTTTAAAAATTCATTCATGGGATGTGTCCATCACTGGGCAGGCCAGCATTTATTGCCCATCCCTAATTGCCCAGAGAGCAGTTGAAAGTCAACCACTTTGTTGTGAGTCTGGAGTCATGTATAGGCCAGAGCATGTAAGGAGGCAGTTTTCCTCCCTAAAGGATATTAGTGATCCCATATTGGTATCCACCGTACCCAACCCCCTGCCCCCACCCCCACTCCCGAAATCAACACCAGTTTCATGGTCATCATTATTAAACTCTTACTTCCCCATTAATTGAATCCAAATTCCACTATCTGCCATAGCAGGGCTCAAACTAAGGTCCACCAGCACATTAGCTGAGTTCCTGTATTAATAGTCTAGCAATAATACCACTAGGCCATTACATCTTGTTCATCCTCAAATTGGAGGGTGTCCTGTAGAACAAGGAAGTGTTCTGAGTTAACTTATATATAACACAGTGTGGAGCTGGAGGAACACAGCAGGCCAGCCAGCATCAGAGGAACAGGAACCAAAATAAATAGAGAGAGGAGGTGTAGGGCTGGGGAAGGTAGGTGGGATGGTAATAGGTGAGTGCAGGTAGGCCATGGTGGGGATTGGTCAGTGAGGTGGGAGGAGCGGATAGGTGGGAGAGAAGATAGACAGGTTGTGTCAAGTCAAGGAGGCGGGGATGAGAGGGATGGTTGGTCATTGGATGAGCCCAGGACTGGGGAGATTTTGAAACTAGTAAAATCCACATTGAGACCATTGGGTTGTAGGGTCCCAATGCGGAATATGTAGTGCTGCTCCTCCAGTTTCTGGGTGGTGTCATTGTGACAATAGAGGAGGCTCGGGATGGACATGTCGCCCAGGGAGTGGGAGGGGGATTTAAAAAGTCTCTCGACTGGAAGGTGTTGTTGTTTGTCACGAACAGAGCGCAGGTGCTCTACAAAACAGTCTCCGAGCTTCCACTTGCTCTCCCCGATGTAGAGGAGGCCACATCGGGAGCAGCGGATGCAGTCGACCACATTGACGGATGCACAGGTGAACCTCTGTCTGATGTGAAAGGTTTTTTTGGTTCCTTGGATGGAGGTGAGGGGGGAGGTGTAGGGGCAGGTGTAGCACTTCCTGCGGTTGCAAGGAAAGGTGCCAGAGGTGGTGGGGCTAGTGGGGAGTAGACAAGGGAATTGCGGAGAGAGCAGTCCCTACGGAAGGCAGATAGGGGTGGAGAAGGATTTTTATGTTTGTTTGTGGGGTTGGATTGCGGGTGGCAGAAGTGGCGGAGAATGGTGCATTGAGTCTGGAGGTTAATGGGGTGATAAGTGAGGACAAGGGGGATTCTGTCTTTGGTTTTGTTGCGGGGAGGGGGTGTGAGGGCAGAGCTGCAGGAAACGCAAGAGATGCGGTCGAGAGCATTTTCGACCACTGAAGGGAGGAATGTTCGGTAGTGGAACACCTCTTCTTGGGAGCTGGCGTGGCAGAAACGGAGGAATTGGGAATAGGGAATCACATTCTTGTAGGAAGGTGGGTGAGAGGAGGTGTAGTCTAGGCAGCTGTGGGAGTTGGTGGGCTTGAAATAGATATCAGCTTCGAGGTGGCTACCAGAGATGGAGACAGAGAAGTCCAGGAAGGAGAGAGAGGTATCAGAGATGGTCCACGTGAACTTGAGATTGGAGTGAAAGGTGTTAGTAAAGTTGATGAACTATTCAAGCTCCTTATGGGAGCACGAGGCAGCGCCGATAGTCATTAATGTAGCGGAGGAAGAGGTGGGGGATAGGGCCAGTATAACAACAGAAGAGGGACTGTTCCATGTACCCTACAAAGAGGCAGGCATAGTTTGGGCCCGTGTGGGTACCCATGGCCACCCCTTTAGTCTGTAGGAAGTGGGAGGAGTTGAAGGAGAAGTTGTTAAGGGTAAGGACAAGTCCTGTTAAGCAGATGAGGGTGTCAGTGGAGGGGGACTGGTCTGGCCTGCGGGATAGGAAGAAGCAGAGGACCTTTAGGCCATCTGTGTGGGGAATGCAAGTGTATAGGGGCTGGATGTCCATGGTGAAGATGAGGTGTTGGGGACCAGGAATTGGAGTCTTGAAAGAGATGGAGGGTGGGGAGTTCCTGGACTGGGGGAAGAAAATAGAGTTGAGATGAATGGAGATAAGTTCAGTGGGGCAGGAGCAGGCAGAGACAAGGGGTTGGCCGGGACAGTTGGGCTTATGGATTTTGGGAAGGAGATAGAAACTGGCAGTGAGGGGTTGGGGACGATGATGTTAGAGGCCGTGGGTGGTATGTCCCCTGAGGTGATAAGGTTATGAATGGTCTGAGAGATGATGGTTTGGTGGTCAGGGGTGGGGTCATGATCAAGGGGGCAGTAGGAGGAGGTGTCAGAGAGTAGGCGCCTGGCCTTGGCAATGTAAAGGTCAGTGCGCCATACCACAACTGCGCCACCCTTGTCTGCGGGTTTTATAGTGAGGTTAGGGTTGGAGCGCAGGGCTGTACGTTCTGTGGGGGAGAGGTTGGAGTGGGTGAGACGGGTGGAAAGGTTGAGGCGATCGATGTCGTGACGGCAGTTGGAGATGAAGAGGTCGAGGGTGGTGTCCAGGAGTAGGGTGTGTGCTGGAGGCAGGAGAAGTTGTCTGTAGAGGATGGGTTAGACTCATGGTTAAAGAAATAAGTGTGGAAGCAAAGGCGGTGGAAAACTGTTTAATGTCCAAGCATGAGCAGTATTGGTTGATGTGTGGGTGGAGGGGGATGAAGGCGAGTCCTTTACTGCGGACTAACTGTTCGTCCTCTGTAAGGGGGAGGTCTGGGGAGGGAATGGTAGGGCTGGGGGCTGGGGTTAGAGGCAGATCTGGTGGCTGGGTTGGAGCTGGGTGTCGGGGCGCAGTTAGTGACATCAACAGCAACGTCGGCGGAAGTGACGGTGTCCTTGGTGTAGGTGGCGCTCTTGGTCTCGGCGACGGCAGTGGCAGTGTCCGCGGTGTGTGTGGCAGCAGCGGATGATGAGATGGTGACCACATGGTCAATGGCACCAGGCACATTGTGGGGGAAGGTCCTGGGTAGGGTTGAGGACTTGGGGGATGTGGAAGAGGCCTGTGTTTGGTGGCAGGCACTGGTAAGTTTAGTGTACTTATGGTTTTTAATGTCAGATAGTGCGGAGTAAGATCGTTGGTTGAGGTTGTGGATCTTGTGAAGAATGAATAACAGAAGAGGTCTTCCTTCCTGCAAGAACACGATCCCCTGTTCCCAATTCCTCTGCCTTCACTATGTCTGCTCCCAAGATGGGCGTTCCACTCCCGAACATCCCAGATGTCCTCTTATTTCAAGGACTGCAACTTCCCCCCCTCCAGTGGTCGAAAACGTTCCCGACCGCATCTCTTGCGTTTCCCGCTCCTCTGCCTTCACATCCCCTCCCTGCAACAAAACCAAAGACAGAATCGCCCTTCTGCTCATGTATCACTCCATTAACCTCAGGATTCAACGTATCATTCTCTGTCACTTCTGCCACCTACGATCCGACCTCACAACCAAAGATATATTTCCCTCCCCACCCCTATCTGCCTTCCGTAGGGGCTGCTCTCTCCGCGACTCCCTCATCCACTCCACACTAGCCCCACCACCCCTGGATGTTCATCCGTGCATCTGCTAATGTGGTCTATTGTATTCACTGCTCCCGATGTGTCCTCCTCTACATCGGGGAAACCAAGAAGCTCGGAGACCGCATTATATAGCTACTGCGCTCTGTTCGCGACAAACGACAACACCTTTTGGTCACAAACCACTTCAACTCCCCCTCCTACTTCCTGAACGACATGTCCATCCTGGGCTTCCTCCAGTGTCACAATGACAGCACCCGGAAACTGGAGGAGCAGCACTTCATATTCCGCATTGGGAGCCTACAACCCATTGGTCTCAATGTGGATTTTACCAGTTTCAAAATCTCCCCAACCCTGGCCTCATCCCATGACCAACCGTCCCTCTCATCCCCGCCTCCTTGACTTGACACAACCTGTCCATCTTCTCTCCCACATATCCGCTCCTCCCACCTCACTGACCAATCTCCACCAAGCCCTACCCGCACTCATCTATCACCATCCCACCTACCTTCCCCACCCCCACCCCTCCTCTCTATTTATTTCCTCCTCCCCATCCCTGAAAAAGGGTCCCGACCTGAAATATCAACTTTCCTGCTCCTCTGGTGCTGCCTGGCCTGCTGTGTTCCTCCAGCTCAATGCCGTTATCTCTGACTCCAACATCGGCTATTTTTATCATCTTCTGAGTTAACTTGCCGGAATTGAACTAATTTGTGCAATTAATACTTTGTTAAGAATGTCAGACTTTATCAATGGTTATGTTTCAAAATATCTCCTTTAATTCAAAGTAAAATGGAGTAGGTTGGGAAGGGGGGAATGTCACATCATATTAAATCTTCCTGGCTATGACCTGGTTGCCATTGGAATAGAGACCTAACTGAAAACACATTGAATGTAAAGTGGAGGTTTTCAGAGACTCACAGAAGGAAGCTGACCCTACCTCACATGGACCCTCACAGTCTCAGAGTCAACCAGGCAAAAGGATGTGGTGAAGAAGACCCACAACAGATGCTGTCCAGTCAAGGAATGAAAGAAAAAGGATTTTTTTTCAGATTAACAACCAAGGAGAATGCTATTGAGGATAGACCACCAGCTCACAGCACTGAAACCTGTGCAGAATAAAAGGCCAACGAATCACCAGAAGGTACCTTGTTTCTGGGCATCCATTCGCGTACTCTTAGAAGATCAAATAGATGGGACTGTTCTTAAAGGGCTCTGGAAGAATCACCCTGGTGTGAAAGAGGGTTAATGCTGAATCCAGGAAGAGTTTAGAACTTAAAACATAAAACTACATTTCTACTGGGAATGTGATGTCATGTAAAAAAGAGGCATGCATGTTTCAGATTCTCCAGCATCGGCAGTTCCTACTATTTCTCTCATGCATGTTTCAGTTGTGTTTAAGAAGTTAATGGAGAATACCTTTCCTGCAGAGTGGAGTATTAATTTAGTCAATGCTGATTTTAATTGCAGCCCCACAAGAACTCTACCACCTCAACTCACTTCAAGCTGATGCCATTTATGGTTTTCTATATACATTAGCCCATATAACATATACAACAGATAGTCAGGTTCTGTAGAGTCAGATATCTTGAAGTTTATTTACAACAACAAATAGTTATAAGGCTAAACGCCACAGCCTTACACACATTGTCTGGGTTCTGACCTTACTGATGTCATTGTACATTACACTAATTCCCTTAAATAGAGATAACACATGTGTCAAATGTTCTGTAACTCTTTTGAAACATGTAGGTCTGAGGCGTCTGGAATCTGTGCCATAATATAACGCAAACCTTGCCTTCTACTTTAGGATTCATCTTAAAAGCTACCCTACTTTGGAAGATTCTCTTTTTCTTTAAGATTCTCCTTAAAGCCCAACTCTTAAACATTTTTTTGTTGACTCAACATCAATTTCTTTCATCCGATTACAAATTCTGTGAAACACCTTTTGAAGTTTTACCATGTTAAACATTCCTTATAAATTGTTCAAGGTACAAAAGACTGTGACACTATAAATCATCTTCACAAACTGTGCGTTGAACAAGGTGGCGTACATATGCAAATGATTGTAGTGGCTCAGATTTGGAATGGGACACATGTTTTTAGTTGACTAGTACTCGACGCAATGGTTTAAGATGAAGTTGAGGTGATTACAGTAATCTGCAATGGTTTAAGATGAAGCTGAGGTGATTACAGTAATCTACAAATTCAGTTATTATACCCTGCTTCACACCTACATCATTCGAAAATCACATCCATAACTAATTGTAGCATGTAAAGGTTACTGGAAAACCAAAACGGTCTCAGTGAGCTGCTTTTACGTCAAAATGTTGGCTAAGGATGAGAGTGACACAGCACTAAGTTAGTCAGAGACAACAGGCATGGGGCTGGACGAACACAGCAGGTCAAGCAGCGTCATAGGAGCAGGAAAACTTGACGTTTCGGGCCTAAACCCTTCATCA
>JAHRHZ010000081.1:8458068-8468257 GCA_024137785.1 Ginglymostoma cirratum
TGATGAAGGGTTTAGGCCCGAAACGTCAAGTTTTCCTGCTCCTATGACGCTGCTTGACCTGCTGTGTTCGTCCAGCCCCATGCTTGTTATCTCGGATTCTCCAGCATCTGCAGTACCTTTTATCTCTGATACACTAAGTTAGTCAGAGCTGGCAGAACCAGTTTTGAATGCAGAGATAACAAGGTGTAGAGTTGATCATCCAGCTCTACACCTTGTTATCTCAGATTCTCCAGCATCTGCTGTTCCTGCTATCTCTGGATGAACACAGCAGGCCAAGCAGCATCAGAGGAGCAGGAAGGCTGACGTTTCGGGCAGACTGATTCGTTTCACAGATATGATATATTTTCCGATTAACAATCACAAAATGAAATAGTTTTAAATTAATGGAATTTGCCCTTGGGCAATTTGCTACAAACTGATGAATATTTCTGACAAACCCACTTCTGCTAAGTCATTCCTACCTCATATTCTTCGCATTGCATTTCGTGGAATCATAGGATTTACAGAACAGAGGAGGCCATTTGACCCATCATGTCTGTACTGGCTCCCAAAAAAAGCTACCCAGCTAGTCCCATTCTCCAGCCTTCTGTCACTTTCAAAATATATATATCCAGCCCTCTTTTGAAACCTCTTAAGGAAGCCGCCTCTATTTGTGTCAATGTTTTGTCCACGTGCTAAAGCGACCTGATCTTTACTTTCTGTTAAAAATAAATCACTTGGGAGAATACAGCGACAGTAATTAGAAAAATTCATTAGTATTGGACTTTTACAAGTGTTGTTTTCAATCTTTCCACCTCGGATTTCAGATTCTGGAGATCTATTATGGATCCATGATCAAGTAGGTACCTCTAGTTGCTCAGTCTCAGCATTTCTGAGCTTGAGAAGCATATATAAGTGACTGAAAGTTTCCTGGATCTCAAGTCCCAAGAAGGTGGCATCCCAACAGCAACAAGGGAATAGGGCAGGAAGCAAGTGAGAATCCATAGTGTAACTCCAAGAGTGACGCACTGACAAATCCAATTTCAGTGCAGTTTGGGTATCCATTATCCATACATCTGTAAACCGAAAAGACATAAAAATCAAAGGTCTTTTCGGAAGCAGGCCTGTGGACATTCTTAGTTCACCTTCTTTGGAAAACAATTTCACTTCTGGGTCCGTTTGGGTTAAGCAAACCACACAGAGGGTGGTTCGTATATGGAACAAACTGCCAGAGGGAATGGTAGATGCTGGTATCGTTACAACGTGTAAGAGAAAGTACATGAATAGGAAAGGTTTAGAGGGATATGTGCCAAAAGCAAGCAAATGGGACGAGTTTAGTTTAAGAAACCTAGTCGGCATGGATGAGTTGGGCTGAAGGGCCTGTTTCTATGCTGTATGATTTTATGACACTATGGCCAAACTCACAGCATCTAAAAATGTGTTCAGGCTGAACTAAATTATTTTCCAAAGGCCCCAATGGATTTGAAAAGACTAGTAGACCAAAAGGTCAAAATTATCCTTTGTCTGAAAATCAGTTCGTCCTGAGGTTTTTGGATTAAGGATTCCTGACCTGTACTGATTGCAGCTGAGAGTGACAACATATCAGAGGCCAAGCCATTGCCATGTAAAGCAAATCCATAGTAACATGGGGCAACCAAATTCGCCACAAGCACCGGAAAAGGACTCAGGACAAGTAGGAGAAGAAAACGAAAAGTGGTAACTGAGATATTCACTTTGAATATTTCACCTTGCAAATGAAGATCCATTATGACCAGTGTGTTTTCTTTCCCCCAAGTAATATGGTCTTTTATTTCAAATGGGTTTTTCTGTGGAATGGACAGGTAACAGCTTCACATGGTGTGTTGCCTCCCTGGTTCCAGGGAAAGGACATGGTTGAACAGGTGCAGAACATTCTACTGCAGAGCTGTCAGCCAAAATTATGTTCATTTGAATTTCAGGAACTAAAGATAAATTTAAGAACAGCCACTCAGAAGATTGGAAACTCTGTCCATTCCAAAGATGTGCAGGAGGGGTGGCTTCGCCATGTTAAATGTAATATCCAGGGATGTGTAGATTAGGTGGATTAGCCATGAGAAATGCAGGGTTATGGGGACAGGGTAGGGGGTGGGTTTGGGTGGGATGCTTTTCAGAGGGTCAGTGCAAATTTGATGGGCCGAATGGTTTGCTTCCTTACTGTACAGATTCTATGATTCTGTCTTGGATTCCTCCCTATTCACCAAAGCTACGAAGTGTGGGTAAGATCATGTAGGTGAATGCACGGTTGGAGGAACGGAGACGCGGAGGAAGGCTTCAGATTATTAGGTCGCTAGGACCAGTTTGGGGATTGCATCTCAACACGCTCAGGATCAAGGGTCTTTCAGACAGCTAAATAGGTTGAGGGTTTCATCTAATTTGGAAGAGGGAATGGACCTAGATGGCACTTTAGGGGCAAATATTAACCTACTGTATCGTAAAATTGTGCCAACACAGGAAGCAGCCTTTCAAACACATAAGCATACATGTGAATACATGGATTGGGATCAGGAGTAGGCTATTCAGCACCCCCCCATCCTGCTCCATCATTCGATGAGATCATGTCTAATATCACTGCAGTCATAAATCCATACTCCAGCCTACTCCCAAATAACCTTTCATCCTTAACAAGAACCTTTCCCTCTCTATCATTAAAATGTTCATGGACACTACTTCCACCACCATCTCAGACAGAGAATTCCAAAGATCAATGACCTTCCAAGATCGAGTCTGAGATGTACAGCGCGGAAACAGACCCTCTGGTCCAACTCATCCATGCTGACCAGATATCCTAAATTAATCTTCTCCCATTTGCCAGCATTTGGCCCATATCCCTCTAAACCTTTCCTATTCATAGACCCATCCAGATGTTTTTTAAATGCTGCAATTGTACTAACCTCCACCACTTCGTCTGGCAGCTCATTCCATACACACACTATATGAAAAGATTGCCTTTTAGGTCCCTTTTTAAATCTTTCCCCTCTCTCCTTAAACCTATGCCCTCTAGTTTTGGACTCCCTTACCCTGGGTAAAAGACCTTGGCTATTCACCCTATCCATGCCCCTCATGATTTTATAAACCTCTTATAAATGTCACTCCTCTGACACTCCAGGGAAGATAGCCCCAGGCTACTCAGCCTCTCCCTATAGTTCGAGCCCTCCAACCCTGGCAACATTCTTGTAAATCTTTTCTGTTTTAAATGGACTCTGTTTAAAAATCAGAGATCCTAATTGTCAACTTTCATCTAACAGGAAACGTCATCTCCTTGTCCGCCCTGGTAGGATCCTCAAGATTTTGCATTTCAATCAAGTTACCTGTAGCATTTCTAAACTCTCTGCATGTCCAGCCCATCGTCATAAAACGACACCCCTCATACCAGGCATTAGTCAGGCAAACCTCCTCTCAACTGCCTCCAATATGTTTACATTTTTCTTTCAATAGGCTGACCAATACTGTGCATTCCCAATGTGGTCTCACCAGTGCCATCAATAACTGAAGCATAATTTCCCTATTTTTGTATTCAAATTCTCTCCCAATAAATCTTAATATTCTAGTAAATTTTGTAATTATTCAACGTACCTGCACATACTACACTTGTGTTTCATGCTTGAGGAGATCCTGATTCCTCTGTATCTCAGAGCTCTGCAATCTCTCACCATTTCGATAATATGCTTGGTTTTTATTCTTCCTGCCAAAATGAACTATTTCACACTTTCCCACGTTGTACTTCATTTGCCACATCTTTTCCCACTCATAATCAAACTGTACTTTTTTTTAAGCCTCTTTATATCCTGTTCACAACTTACTTTTCGACCTATCTTTGCGTTGCCAAAAAATTGGCAATCATAGCTTATGACTCCTCATCAAAGCCATTTATACAAATTGTAAAAAGTTGATATCCTCGCCCTGATCCCTGTACCATACCACTTGTTACATAGTATTTTCAGGTTGGCACTATCTCTTAGAAGGTATAAACGGGTAAGAACTGCAGATGCTGGAGGCACACAGCAGGCCAGGCAGCATCAAAAGAGCAGGAAAGTTGACATTTCAGTCAGGTGACTTCTTCAGAAATGCTTCCCAATGCTTTGTATCAGACATCCAATCTTCTATCCATGTCAATAGAGTGGCTCAGTGGTTAGCACTGCTGCCTCACAGCTCTAGGGACCTCCGTTTGATTCTGCCCTTGGGCAACTGTGTGTCAGAGTTTCCTTTGGGTGCTCCAGCTTCTTCCCACAAGTTAAAGATATGCAGTTTAGGAGGATTGGCTATGCGAAATTGCCCAGTGTGCAGGCTAGGTAGATTAGTCTTGGGAAATACAGGGATAAGATGGGGGGGGATGGGTCTGGTTAGGATGCTCTTTGGACTTTGGTCAGTGTGGGCTAAATGGCCTGCTTCTGCACTGTAGGGATTACGTGCTCTACATCGTGAGCATAATTTTCCACAGTAACTTTTGATTGACACCTTATCAAACGTCTTCTGATAAATCCAAGTACACTAGTTCCCTTTTATCTCCTCAAAGAACTCTAATGGGTTATAGAATTCCTACAGTGCGGAGGGAGACCATTCAGTCTGTCAAGTCTGCACGAACTCTCTTAACAGCATCTCATCCAGACCCAACAACATAGGAAGAGAAAGGGACAAAATTCTGAAGAGAACATAAGAAATTAGGGAATAGGAGTGGGAGGATAGAGCAGATGAATGTGTGGCTGAATTGGTGGTGCAGGGAACAGGGATTCATATTTTTGGATCATTGGAATCTCTTCTGTCATAGAAATGGCATGTATAAGCAGGTTGGTTTGCATCTGAGTCGGAAGGGGACCAATATCCAGGTGGATAGTTTTGCTTGTGCTACTCAGGAGACTTTAAGCTAGTAAGTGGGGATGGCAGAGTTGAGGGTCCCAAAGAGATAGTGAGAAGAGAGATAAATCTAAGGCTGGTACAGTTGAGAAGTGGACCAAGTCAAAAAGTCAAGGCACACAAGAACAAGGGAGAGAATGAAATAAGATAAGATTGCTACATTAAACTGCATTTATTTCAGTGCAACAGGCCTGTCAGGTAAGGCAGATGAACACAGGGCATGATTGGACACATGGGACTAGGATATCATAACTATTACAGAGACATGGCTCAGGGAACAGCTGAACTAGCAGCTTAATGTTCCAGGGTATAGATGCTGTAGGAAGGCGAGGAGGGGGAAATGAGAAGAGTGGGAGTAGCGTTTTTGCTTAGGGATAACATTACAGCTGTACTTATGAAGGATATTCACATAGTACATCCAGTGAAGTTATTTGGATGGAACTGAGAAATAAGAGTGTATCCTCAGCTCCCTACTGTACTCCCTATACACCTACAGCTGTGTTGCCAAATTCCAAATGAATGCTACCTACAAGTTTGTTAGAGATCAGTGGTATCATCAGCAACCACAAGTCAAAATACAGAAGGGAGATAGAGGGCTTGGTGACGTGGTGCAATGAAAACAATCTGTCTCTCTAGTTTTGCTAACATTAAGAACTGATCATCGACTTCAGAAAGAAAAAGGAGGAGAACGTGCCCCCCCCCCCCAGCTACAATGAACAGAACTGAGGTTGAGATGGTGACGAGCATCAAGTTCCTCAGTGTGACGATAACCTAGGAGCTGTCCCGCGCTTCCCAAGTAGATGAGCTGGTCAGAAGGCACAATAACTTCTTCAGACGACTCCGGAAATTTGGTGTGCCCATAAAAGGTCCCTCACCAATTTCTACAGATGCACCATAGAAAGTATACTATCCAGGTGCATAACAGCCTGGTATGGCAACTGCTCTGCCCAGGAATGTAAGAAACTACAGAAGGTGGTGCACAGCCCAGGCCATCACGAAAGCCAACCTTCCATCCATGGACTCAGTGGGCCATGTAAACAACCGCGGAAAGGCAACCAACAAAGACACCTCGCACCCCGGTAATAACCTCCCACAACCTCTTCCATCAGACAGAAGATACAGAAGCCTGAACAGACGCACAAGCAGGTTCAGGAACGGCTTCTTTCCACTCATTAATCAGACTGATGAATGGACTCTAGCCTCAAATAACGTAACCTGCACGCCTCCAAGTCTTTTTGATCTGTACATCCTTTGCTTGCTATAATCTGCTTGTACCACTTGTAAACAAAGTTTTTCACTGTATTTTGGTACGTGACAATTTAAAAAAAAAAAAAAAAATCAATAAGGACGGGATGATCACCTTATTGGGATTATAATATAGGCCCCCCCTCCATTACTCAGCAGGAAATTGCGGATCAATTTCCTCATTAGATTTCAAATATCTGTAAGAATAATAGGCTGGTTATGGTAGGGTACTTTAACTTTCCAAACAGAGTTAAGGGCTTGGATGGAGAGGAATTTAAGTGCTTACAACAAAATTTTCTTATTCAATATGCAATGAGCCTATTAGAGAAGGAGCAAAACTTGACCTTCTGTTGGGAAATAAATCAGGGCAAATTCTGTTGGGAAATAAGGTATCACCAGTGACTGAGCTGTCAGTGGGGGAGCAGTTTGGGGTCAGTGACCATAATTCTAATAGTTTTAAAATTGTTACAGTAAAGGGTAAATCTGACCCAAAAGTTATAGCTCTAAATTAACGCAAGGCCAATTTTGGCAGTATTGGGCAAGAACTTTCAAAAGTTGATTGGTAGAAGCTATTCGCAGCTAAAAAGGGGCAGTTAGCAAGTAGGAGGCGTTCAAAAGTGAGATAGTGTGAAGGACAAGGTTAGTAGGTGTAGGGAATGCTGGATGATTGCAGAAATTGAGGCTCTGTTCCAGAAAAAGGAGGAGGTATACATCAGGCATAGACAGCTAGGAATGAATAAATCCCCAGAGGAGTATAAAGGTAGGAGGAGTATACGGAAAAGGAGAATCGGAGGGAGACATGGAGATACCTTTGGCAAATAGGGTTAAGGAAAATCCAGAGATTCTACAAATACGTTATGGGCAAAAGAGTAACTAGGGATAGAATAGGACCCTGTCTTAAAGCACAAAAGGTGGATAAAGCCTTGGGAGTTGATCAGGTGTATTCCAGAACTTTGTGGGTAGCTAGGGCAGTGATTGCTGGGCCCCTTACTGGGATTATTTGTATCCTTGATAGCCACAGGTAAGGAGCCAAAGGACTGGAGGTTGGCTAATGTGGTACCACTATTTGAGAAAAGTGATATGGAAAAGCTAGGGAACTATAGACTCGTGAGCCTGACGTCAGCGGTGGTAAAGTTGTTGGAGGGAATTCTGAGGAACAGGATTTACGTGTATTGGGAAAGGCAAGGACTGATTTGGGATAGTCAACATGGCTTTCCGTGTGGGAAAATCATATCTCTCTAACTTAATTGAGCTTTTTGAAATAGTAATGAAGAGGATAGGCAAGGGTAGAGCAGTGTCTGAAGGTGGATACCACCTCCCTCATTGTTTTCCACATTTTAGCTCTGCATCATCCAACTTTTGAAATTATGCTCTGCATCCGTCAACTCCTCAAAAGTCCAGGGCATTGATATAAATCAATATTAAAATGTTAACTTTTTAACAGTACCACTGACCATCCCTTCCACTCGGACAAACATTGAACACAACCCTCTGCTTTTCAGCTTCCAGATTGTTATCTCAATTGTCTGTTTAAATCTCATGGGCATCAATGCTGCTGAGAAATTAAGTCGAGTATGTCAGTCTATCAAAACATATTTTGAAAGTCCTTATATCAACAAACTCCTCCTTTATGACTAGTCGGTGACTACTTACCTTTAACAAATTCTGCACTGACTCATTTATTAGTCTAAACCTAAATGACAATTAAATTGTTTTTTCTAGCATGATTGCCTCAAAATTTCCCCATGAAGGTTAAGATGACAGGGACTGAACTGCTTAGTTCTGAATTTTTATTTTGGTACAATTGCAATCTGCTAAGCTTGACCTCACCCTTTTATCAAAACAGACCCCAACAGTTGAGCATTGTAGGGCTGGAGATCACAGAGAGAGGAGGAAGACAGGTCACAGAAGAGAACTTTAGTATAAAAAGTAAACATAGGCCAGTGAGCGATACTTAGTGCAAGTTAGGTACAAGGCTGAAACTTGGTTTTAAGGGCATTTTGGGATGAAGGTTGGGAAGGCGAGGATTCGAGGTGGCAGTGAAGGGAGCATTGGAACACAGGGAGCATGTTCTTAGTTTTTTCTAACAGAGCTGCTGCTATCAAATCACTGTCCTAAATGAGAGATCAACAGCATGGAGAAGGGCAGGGTAAATGCTTTTGATGGGCTCCTGCCAACGAACGTTAGTTCAGGCACAGTGGGTTGAAAAACCTCCTTCAATTCTAACCATTTGATGATACTGTTACTGGAAGTGTACGGTCAGAGTCTGCAAGCTCCATGCAGTCACCCAAGGTGGGAATTGAACCTGGCACCTGGCGCTGTGAGGCAATAGAGCTAACCACTGTATCACCTTGCTGTCCTCCATTCTTCAGTTAAATACCACACAGGCACGGAGGGCAGGGCTCCCTCCAAATCCCAAGGCAGAACAGCAGTGAATATTTGATGGCCACCATTTCCAGAGGAAAATCTAAAGCTGAGGAACAACATTTTCCAAAAGTTATTTGGAGGGACATTCTCCCAGTCTAGGACAGCAAGGTGGCATGGTGGTTAGCTCTGTCACTTCATAGTGCCAGGTAATCAGGTTCAATTCCCACCTTGTGACTGCATGGAGCTTGCACACTCTCCCCATGTCTGCATGGGTTTCCTCCCAGTCCCCAGATGTGCAATTTAGGTGGATTGGCAATTAATTGCCCATAGTATGCAGGCTAGGCGACTTGGCCCAGGGGAAACACAGAGTTACAGAGATTGGGGATGGATCTGGTTGGAATAGCCTTCGCCGTGTTGGTGCAGACTTGATGGGCTGAATGGCCAGTTCCCACACTGATTCTATGGTACAATTGGACAAGCAAAGGTTTCAGATAGTGTCTTGATAGAGGGTATAACTAGAGTTATGCCGTGTCAATAGCCAGGTGGAAGGAGTGTTTTCTGATATTGACTGAGGGAAGAGTATGAAGTAAATACAGGAACAGATCCTGAATGACATAAAAAGTTAGCAGTGAAGCAATTGGGAAGATATGTTTCTTGTGAATTTCCAGTTCCAAAATGAGTGACTTTCATTTCTATGGTCTCTATCTTTAGACTTAGCCATAGTAGGAAAGTGTAGATTTACAGTTAAAGCCTTCCATACATTTCATGTAATCATAGAATCCCTACAATGTAGAAGTAAGCCATTTGGCCCATCAAGTCCACACTGACCCTCAAACAATGTACCATCCAGACCCACCCCACTGCCCTATCCCTGTAAACCACACCTATCCTACACATCTCTGGACAATTTAGCACAGACAATGCACCTGACCTACACATCTTTAGACTGTGGAAGGAAACCAGAGCAGCTAGAGGAAACCCACAGACATGGGGAGAACATGCAAGTTCCACACTGCAGATTTCTAGGATCCTATTGGATAAGTGAGGGTTTGAGATAGTGATTTAAACTAGAGCTACAGTTATGCATTAATAGACACAGTTACCCAAGGCTTGAAGCAAATCCTGGTCCCTGGTACAGAAGTGGTAACCACTGAGCCTCCAAGAAGAGGATAGCAGCTCATTTCCAGTTTCCCACTGGTATACCTGCTGCCTTGTCGTGCAATGGGATATTTTCTTGCCTCCAAGAGAAGCTGCAAGTTCAACGCTCACTAGGCTGAGGAAACTGTGCTCAAGGCAGGCAAAGGAGCTTCAATATTGGAGTCCTTCCACCATAAGCCGATAGCTGGCAGAAAGAATGGGTGAGATTGCTCACCAGCACATGTAAGAAAGACTAACATCATGCCCCAAATTTAAAGCCCTATGGGCAGTTCGCAGGAGAAAGTCAGGATGGATGCCAACTGCCACCTTGTGTTGCATAGAGATGGCGAAGCTCCAAATCAAGACCTGTGGGTGTGGAATAGGGTTGGTATTGTTTAGGAAACTACGCACCTTCGCCAGTAATCCTACTGCTCAAGAAAACCAAATGGAGGCAAACCTGCAATAACAAGGTGTAGAGCTGGATGAACACAGCAGGCCAAGCAGGAGAGGTGACGTTTCGGGCCTGAAGGGTCTAGGCCTGAAACGTCAGCCTTCCTGTTCCTCTGATGCT
>JAHRHZ010000081.1:8468657-8516634 GCA_024137785.1 Ginglymostoma cirratum
TTCCTGCTCCTCTCCTGCTGCTTGGCCTGCTGTGTTCATCCAGCTCTACACCTTGTTATCACAGGTTCTCCAGCATCTGCAGTTCCTACTATCTCGGAGGCAAAGTTGCTCCCATCTCACTTCATCCATAAATCTGAACCAAGCAAGGACTAGAGATTCATGGGAGTTTACAGTTTGGAATTCTTGTAAAGTGCTAAACAGGGTAAATCCAAGGTAGCCAGGAAGTGCAGAACCAGGTCATTTAGTTTCAGGGTGTGCAGGTAGGCCATTTAGGAGTGAAAGGAGGATATATTTTCATCACCCAGAGAATGGGGATCCTCTAGCTCAAAGAGATAGAGGCCAAAACATTGAATGTTTGAGAGGAGTTACATACCTTTTTTTGCTCCCTGGTCCTAAAGAATGGTATGGAAAAAGCAGGAACCGAGTTGGATGATCAGCAATGGCAGAACAGGCTCAAAAAGGGCTGTATGGTCTAACCTACTCCTATTTTCGAAACAGAGTCTTCCACTTGTGGTCTAAATCACAATTGTCAATCTGTTTACAAAACAGAATTAGTATCGTGAGCAGAACGATTCACAAATCCTATGCTGCTTCATTCCAAGAGAAAGTTTCAAGTGGCCATCAAAAGGTGGGATATGGGATTCATCCCATTTGTTACCAGCCAGCACCTCCAGCTGAAATCCCACTATGCAGAAGGATGTAGGCGAAGCAAACCTTTGAGAAACACAAGCTTACAAAAAGGGCTAATGCAGCAGCTCTTTGCTGAAAGAGAGTGATTTAAGGTGTGGCAGTCAATTGGTACAGACATTAGATGTCACCAAACAAGAACTAGATTAAGTGGAATTTTGTTATTGTTCCAGGTAAGTGGTGAATTTGCCTTTGATCGTGCTTTCCTATATAAAAAAGGGTTGCGCACAGCTAAAAAGAAGAGGTATCAAATCAAAAGGAAGCCACTTAAGTTTGACTAACAGTTTGGTCAAGGAATGAGGTAAAAGAAAATGCACAAGGGTCAAGAGCTGAGGTGGTGAAGGTATGTGTTTCAAAAAAAAAAAACAGTAATAGGATGTAGGCAAGAGATAACAAGCATGGGGCTGGATGAACACAGCAGGTCAAGCAGCAGCATAGGAGCAGGAAAACTTGATGTTTCGGGCCTAGACTAGTTTTCCTGCTCCTATGCTGCTGCCTGACCTGCTGTGTTCATCCAGCCCCATGCTTGTTATCTCGGATTCTCCAGCATCTGCAGTACCTTTTATCTCTGATAGGATGTAGGCAACATTAGTTAAGGCCAACTTATTGTTTTCTGTATACAAACTGGTGATCTGCTGATCAGGCAGCCTCCATGAAGAGACCAAGTTAATGTTTCAAGTCTAAATGAGGCAAACTCTCCAATCGATACTGAAATAACAGGGTGTAGAGGTGGATGAGCACAGCAGGCCAAGCAGCAGAGCAGGAAAGCTGACATTTCAGGCCTAGACCCTCCTACAGAATTCTTTACATTTCTAAAGAAGGGTCTAGGCCCGAAACGTCAGCCTTCCTGCTCCTCTGATGCTGCTTGGCCTGCTGTGTTCATCCAGCTCTACACCTTGTTATCTCAGATTCTCCAGCATCTGCAGTTCCTACTATCTCCATAAATGGTGCCTGACCCACCGTGAGCACCAGCATGTTTTGATTTCAGCATCTGCAGTAATTTGCTCCTAATTTATTATACACTTCCAGTGGAGTCAACCACATTGCTGTGGGTCTGAAGATGGGTAGGCTAGATCAGGTAAAAAGATAAAAGTTTCCTTCTCTACCAAAAGGGACAGGAGTTAACCAGAGTTTTTTTTTTTAAAAAGGCATTGCATGGTATTCCCAAGTCATTAGCTTTGTGTTCTGCATTGCTAGTCAACTGCCACCCCATTGTTTCTTCATAATGTGAAGACAGTTGGAAGAAAAATCCAGAGACATCATTAGACTGCAAAGTGGAGAGCTATAAAAGCTTGAGTTAATTATTTGAACCTTGAAGGCATTGGATGACCAGAAGTTAATGCCAAGATAGGACGAGTGATGCAAGCAGGATAGAACAGGGAATAAAAGGATTCAAACTGAAAGAGAACAGTCGGTGCTGGAAATCTGAAAAACATCTGGAGAAATTCTGCCAGTCTGGCAGCATCTGTATTTTGGGAGGTGGGGGTCAGTGAACAGACTTGGATGAGCCGACAGGAACAAGAAAATCAGCCCACCTGACCTCTGGAAGTGTCAACCTTGGGCATGTAAGCATGGATGAGGGCTCTAACTGATGGGTGGAGGGGAGCAGAGACTTGTAACATTGTAAAGACTAGGAGTGTAAAAACAAGTCAAAAAGGGAGGTGGATGCTTCCAAAGCAGGTTAGAGACTAAGTTAAGCTATCAACATTTAACTGTTAAAGGCAAGACTCACCCTCAGACATAAAAAGGTATAGAGCTGGATGAACACAGCAGGCCAAGCAGCAGAGGAGCAGGAAAGCTGACGTTTCAGGCCTAGACCCTTCTTCTGGGGATGGGAGACAAACTGGTCAAAGAGGCAGGGATGGAGCCAGTAAAAAAAGGAGAGGGTAGGTGGGGAGGATGGACAGGTCAAGGGGGTGGGATGAGGTTAGCAAGTAGGGGATGGGGTGGGAGGAAGGACAGATTAGGGAGGCAGGGTCGAGCTGGGCTGGTTCTGGGATGCAGTAGGGGAGAGGGGAGATTTTGAAGCTTGTGAAGTCCACATTGGGCTGCAATGGCATCAGGGTTCCAAGCAGAATAAGAACTGCTGTTCCTGAAACTTTCGGGTAGCATTGTTGTGGCACTGCAGGAGGCCCAGGATGGACATGTCATCTGCACAATGGGAGTGGGGGTGGAGGAGTTTAAGTGGTTTGTAACTGGGAGGTGCAGTTGTTGAGTGTGAACTGAGCATAGGTGTTCTGCCAAGCAGTCCCCAAGTGTCCACTTGGTTTCCCCGATGTAGAGGGGGCCACAATGTGGTACACTGCATCTGCTGTTCCCATTAGCAGATGCGTAGGTGTACATCTGTTTGATGTGGAAAGTCTTCTTGGGGCCTGGGATTGTGGGTGGGAAGGAGTGGTGTGCAGGGACAGGTGTAGCACTTCCTGCGGTTGTAGGGAAAAGTGCCAGGTGTGGTGAGGCTGGACAGGAGTGCAGAGCAGACAAGGGAGTCAGAGAGGGTGGTCCCTCCGGAAGGCAGATAAAGGGTGGGGAGGGAAAAATGCCTTTGGTGGTGGGGTCGGATTGCAGATGGCAGAAGTGTCGGAGGATGATGCGTTGGATCCAGAGGTTGGTGGGGTGGTACGTGAGGGATTCTGTTTTGGTTCTTATTGCAGGGAGGGGGGTGTGTGTGAGAGGAGGCAATGGCCTAGTGGTATTATCACTGGACTGTTAATCCAGAGACTCAGGTAACATTCTGGGGACCCGGGTTCAAATGCTGCCATGGCAGATGGTGGAATTTGAATTCAGTAAAAATATTTGGAATTAAGAGTCTAATGATGACTGTGAATCTCCCCGCAACTCATCCCTCACACCCCCTCCCTGCAATAAAACCAAAACAGAATCCCCTCAGCCTCACGTGCCACTCCAACACTTCTGCCATCTGCAATCTGACTCCACCAAAGACATTTTTCCCTCCCCACCCTTGTCTGCCTTCCAGAGGGACCACTCTCACTGTGAGTCCCTTGTCCACTCCACACTCCCCTCCAGCCCCACCACACCTGGCACTTTCCCCTGCAGACACAGGCAGTGCTACACCTGCCCCTACACCTCCCCCCTCACCCCAATCCCAGGCCCCAAGACGACTTTCCACATCAGGCAAGTGTGCAGTTGAATATCTGCTAATGTGGTATACTGCATCTGCTGTTCCCATCGTGGCCTCCTCTACATCAGGGAAACCAAGTGGAGGCTTGGGGACCACTTTGCAGAACACCTATGCTCGGTTCACACTAAACAACTGCACCTCCCAGTGACAAACCATTTCAACTCCCCTTCTCCCATTGCACAGACGACATGTCCAGCCTGGGCCTCCTACAGTGCCACAAAATGATGCCACCCAAAAAGGTTGCAGGAACAGCAAGTCATTCTGTTTGGGAACCCTGCAGCCCAAATGGTACCAATGTGGACTTCACAAGCTTCAAAATCTCCCCTCCCACTACCACATCCCAAAACCAGCCCAGCTCATCCCCAGCTCCCTAACCTGTCCATCCTCCCTACCTACACTCACCTTTACTGGCTCCAACCCTGCCTCTTTGACCGGTCTGTCTCCTCTCCTCCATCCGCCTCCCCCTCTCTCCCTATTTCAGAACCCCCTTCCCCTCCCCCATTTCTGAAGGGTCTAGGCCCGAAACTTCAGCTTTCCTGCTCCTAGGCCTGCTGTATTCATCCAGCTCTACACCTTCTCATTCTCCAGCATCTGCAGTTCCTACTATCTCCAAGACTCACCCACATCTGGTTTGCAGATATTCTGCTAACTAGAAGTAGTAGAAAAAAGGTGTAGAGCCTAATAATCACAAGGATATTAAAATCATATTAAAATCAGTGCTGAGAGTACAGAGAAACAGACTAGTCAACCCATCACATCTATAACCAGCTCTGAATGGCACAAAGTGCATTCATTATTCTCCATAGATCTGTAGATTTGCTTCCTTTTCAGAAGGCTCAATTTGATTTTCACTGCTTCAAGGGAGCCTCCTTCCCACTCAGTACACACTCGACCCTAGTCAGGAAGGTTAAGACCCTTGGGAGGACATCAAGGGGAGATGAGTGAATGGGGTTGAAAAGCTAGTCTATCAACAATTGCTTAGGCAGGCATTAAGTCAGGTAGAGACTATTGCAGATAGCCAGACTACAAAAAGATTTAAAAGACCAGGAAGATGGAGGTGCAGAATTAGGCCATTCAGCCCATCAGCTGAATCCTCAATTACACTATCATGCCTTTTTCCGTATAGTCCTTGATCCCCTCCCTAATTAGGAGTCAGTCTCAAACTTTGCCTCAAGAGTTAGAGTATCAACAAGCAGCTGCAGTAACAAATCCCACAGATTTGCTACCCTCAGAAGTGTACCCATGTTCTCCTACAAAGGGAGACAGCTTCTGCATCTTGCCCATCAAGTCCCTAAAAGAATTTTGTATGTTCCAGTAAGGCTGCTCCATTCTAAACTCCAAATACAGGCCCGACTTCCTCAATCTCTCTCTTCACAAGACAGTCCCTACATATCCACGATTACCATAGTAAACCTCTTCTGATCTGACCTGTCATCTTCAATACCAGAAATCTTTCCCGATTAGAAAAGCAAAGGGTAGTAGATACTGAGAAATGACACCAGTTGTGAGCCTGCCTCCAAGCCACACAACATCCTGACTTGGAACTATAATTGCTTCAACTGTTGCTATGTCAAAAGCCTGGAACTTGATCGTGGTATCCCTGCACATCACAAAAACTGCACCAGTTCAGTGGTACCAGCACCTTAGAGTAGAGTAATTAGGTATAAGCAATAGGTGTGCTAGCCAATGAGGCTCAAAAATTGAAAAGAACAGCCCTTCACTACAAGCTTCAACTTATCCAGGAATTTCCAACACTGGGTTCCTTGGGAACAGTACATTTTGCTCAATGCAACAGCTGGCTTACATTGATGCATTTCAGATGCTGGGGATATCCAAGCTTCTTATTCAAATTCCCTTCATGGGATCAGCCTCAAATTTTATTCAAATAATCTCCAGCCTTGCCAAAAATGCATCCTTTTCCTACTTCAGCATTCTCTGCTCAATCCACCTCACCCAGAGCAATTGTTTTTGCTATCACCCACAGCAATGATTGGAATGGAGGAACAAACAGGGAATAGGCTACTCTGTAGTATGAATGGTGGAGCAGGATCAATGAAGTCTGCCTGAACTGTCAGCCTTTCCAACCCTCAGCTCCCCTCGATTAAAATAAAACCAAAAATGTTAGAGGTTGAGATGGCAATCCAAGCTTCCACTGCTCTGTGGAAGAGAATTCTTAAACAACTTAACCATCATACCCCTTCATCTGTAGAAAATAAAAGATCTTGCCTTTATTTCAAACCTGTGTTCCAAGACTCACATTACCCCACAAGGGGAAAATTCCTTAAACTACTCCTTTCCCACTTCATTCCTGAGGATCATACATTTACCCCCTTCCAATGAAGAGAAAAATACTGCTCAAGTCTTAAGGTCTGCTTCTATGCTGTGTGACTTCGGTCCAACCAGTCCATGTCAAACAATTCCAAACTAAACTAGTCCCACCTGCCTGCTCCTGGCCCACATCCCACCAAACCTTTCCTATTCATGTACCTGTCCAAGTCTTTCAAATGTTATTATACCCAATCCACCACTTCCTCTGGAAGTTCCTTCAACATATAAACCACACTCAAATTTGCCTTTCAGTCTTTAAAGTCTCCAGACACTGGATGTCAGACAAATGCTGGAGAAACTCTGCCAGACTGGCAGCACCTGTGAAGAGAAACGGATACCATTTAGAGTCTAGTATGAAGCCTGGAAGCATCATGCCAGCCTCAATGTTAATTGAGGCTCTCCACAGATGCTGCCAGAGCTGCTTAGCTTCTCCAGCATTCTTAGCATGTGGTTTACATTTCTATCCAATTGGCCTTTTGCCAACCACCTTACATAGGTCATTTATTTTACAAGAGGTACTTTTCAATAGTAAAATGAATTTGAAACTCACTACTCAGCCAGCCATATGCAGAAGAGAATTAAAAAGCTGTACTGGAGTGTTGTAGAGATAGTATGAACTACTAATGCTGGAGAATCTGAGATAACAAGGTGTAGAGCGAGATGATGAACACAGCAGGCCAAGCAGCAGGAAGGCTGATGTTTTGGGTCTAGACCTTTCTTCAGAAAAGGGTCTAGGCCCAAAAAAAAAAAAAAGCTTTCCTGCTCCATTCATCCAGCTCTACACCTAGTTATCTCTGGAGTGTTGTAATCAGTATTCTGTACATTAAAAAGCATTTACAATGAGGGAGTGACACTAACCTGTTGAAAAAGGCAAGAGGGAGTTGTAGCAAAAGCAGTCCAACTGGATAGAATAGCCTTGCAGTGGATGTACAAATACCCAAAGCTCAGAGCAATAGTAGACTATAGTGGAGGGACAAACGTGTACTTAACTCTACAAAAGCCCATTAATACCACACCAGCTGCATAACATTGACACAGCTAGCATGCTCATGTTGAAACTCAATGCATGCACATACTATACAGGTTGTGCATTTAGACTTTATGCTTAAGCAACCTAAAGATTGGATAGCTTCAGTACAAGCAAGAACATCAATAAGAGGAGTAAGCCATCTGACCACTCGAGCCTGATCTGCCATTCAATAAGATCATGGCCAATCTTTTCTGTTAGCTGCCTGCTCACCATAATCCTCAATTCATTTACTACTTGAAATCTGCCTTAAAACAAACATTCAAGGTAGCCTCAAAATGCTTCACTGGGCAGGGAATTTCACAAACTGGGTATCGGCAGCAAAATTACATCCTACAGCAAGGAAAGAAACAAAGAACAAAACAATCAAAAAACTTTATTAAAAATTTACAATAAGTTACTGGAGATTTGTCTCCACAGACTTTTGTACAAGTATCTTTTTGTTTAAGCTTCTATAAGTCACATTTTACACATTTCACTGCTGAAATTACTACAACAGATCAGCTATAAGTCACTGAATGCAAAAAAGCAACTGTTGCATTTGGCACACATGAACAAAATTTAAATTGCATTGATATCTTGCTACAAATGGCAGTTTTTCCCCATTACTCTACACCCCACACCCAAAACGACAGACAATTTTGAGAAAACTCTAAAGTCACTCTCAGCCACCTGCATACTCACCTCTTGGAATGGAGAACTTGACCTCTCCATTTTGAGAAGTCACTGCATCTGGCTTATATCCAGTTATAAAATGTCAAACCACAACCTTCACTAACTTTGATAACAGAATCCTGTCACTGATGAAAGTAACCAAACCAGACAATGAAGGTACACATGTAGTTAGCCAAAAGAAAGCATGAATGGGTATTTTGAGGTGTAACATTTCTGGTCAGGACTACACAGTCAGACAGCAGCACCAGAACTTGTTCTGCTTCAGTCAACAGGTTTTAAGTTTGTTACAAGACATGCTTCAGTTAAACTTCCTGCTCAAAAGGAGGGCTTAAGCTACTGTCAGGCATCTTAAATATGACACATCAGGATGGGATCCCATTTTTTCTGGGAACCTTGTTTTTCCAGTGATTGAGACAAGTGACTCACCTATATTAAAACAAACTCTATCCTGGTGCACAAAAATTTAAAACATGAAACAAAGTTAAGGTGATTGACAGTCATAGGTTCCCAATTTTAAGAAGAGGGCCAAAAAGTTTGTGTTACCAACCCAAATGCAAGTAAATATTCTCTATTGTAGCATTTCCCACAAAAGATGCCCCAGAACTGGTGAATACTTGTTTGATCCTATACATCCCAATTAGACTACATGAAAGATTATGCAAGTCAGAGCCAAGAGACAATGGGACAAGATTTAAAACCACACCAGATCCCATGAGCAAATGAGGACCACACAAACCAAGTCAACTTTCACTACAAATATTTGAGAATGAACAAGTGTGAAAGTATCACATGATCAGATTATATTTTGCAAGTTAGTTACATTGGAACTCAAATTGGCACAAGATTAGATACAAAACAGTACAGACCTCTGTTTATTGACTACATAACCACACACACTGAAGTACTTCAATCTTAGTTCAGTGTGATCAAGTCTGGAGTGCAATGCTTCAGTCTCCTTGGAATGGTGTTTAAGCAGACTTAAGTGCAGATGCTGACTAACTACCACCAGTGCCTTCAAGTAGAAGTGTAGAATTCAAGACGTATATCAATATTGATTTTAAGATGCATTGGCCAACAAACCTTTTTGCTCAGCCATGTGCAAATTGCTGTGGCCTCTTTTCCGAAGGGATTATAGCCACAAATATAAAGTCAGATAATTATTGTACGGTTTCATTACATTACAGATATGATGGTGATGTTGTCCAATTCACAAAACTCAAGTCCAGTCTACTGAACAAAAAAAGTTAATCTAGACAGGGTCACCAGGGAGAAAAGGTAGTCAAATTCCATTTTAATTGTAGTGACATAACTAAATCCAAGCATCAACTCAAACTGGCTGCTCAGTGTAGACTTTCTGAAACAATCTCCAAAGTGGCCATTTGAAACCGGGATGCCCCATCTAGATTTCTTCCAGACATCATGGAAAGCACACCAATGCCTTCCATGACCAGTCTGATGCCAAGTAAAATAATGACAAACATCAGGAAAAGCTGGGATAGAATTTATAATTTCATCTCGAAGCTGAACCCTGAATATGCAATGTTCCTCTTCCAACTAGAGCAGCAAAACGAAATCAGGACAAGTTCAATCTCATCCACAGATCTTTGATCGAAAATATTATGAGTTGAAGGAGTAATTGACATATGTTGGTTCATGGAGCCTGTAACTTTCTGGATTCACCTGAAAAACATTTAAACAAACAGTAAATAGTCTCCTTGACACAAAGGGAGTTAAAACAATGCAGAAATTTTAAAATAAGCCCTAGTACAAAGATTGCTTCCTAAGTTTCAATGCACAAGCTGCAGTTTGCTTGAATTAGAGTTGATGCATTTGAATACTCAAAAGAACCAGTTGGTTTCAAGAATGTTTGTTAAAATTAAATGAAATCACACCCTAATCCAGAATATAAGTAAAACTTAATTCAAAAATCAGAATAAATTGACCAAGTTTCTTGTAATTAAACAAGGAAGCTGCTCAAACTGGATCGCCCCATAAACAATGAAGAATTTGTCATAGTATGCAAGACTTTGTCTTGTGCTTATCACAATAATGCAAACTAAATAGAAAACAAATATTTACACTGAATGAAGTGGATTCTGATGGGCTCTTTAGGAGGTTCTAAAGGAGGGTCACTGGACCCGAATTGTTAATTCTGCTTTCTAGCCATAGATGCTGCCGGACCAGAATTTCCACGATTTTTGTTCCAAACTTTCAGCATCCACAGTGCATAGAATCCCTACAAAGTGGAACTGGGTCACATGGCCCAGAGTACATGACTGACCCTTCGGGGAACGTCCCAGCCAGACCCACCCATGACCCTGCATTTCTTGTGGCTAATCTACCTAACCTGCACATCCCTGGACACTGAGGCAATTTAGCATGGCCAATCCACTTAATGGTACATCTTTGGACTGCGGGAGCAAAATAGAGCAGTCAGGAAACCCACAGACAGGTGAGTGGGGAATCCAACCTGTAAGCTAACCACTGAGACACTTGGTTTTATTTGAGTATGGTACTAAGTCTTAAAATAGTGTCAAGTGGGTCCTATCTGCAGAAATCAAGTGTGGTGTGTTAAACTAGTTATTGATAACCCACCCAATTTTATTATATTGCAAAAATCATCCTTTAAATTGAAGATCTGAGCACTGACTGAACAGTCAAAATTCAAGCCACGTCCATGAGGCATAGGATTCCCTCAACAAAAAAAAAAAACACTTGCATTTGCATTACACAAGGAGACAGAATAGGAAGCGGAGCAGAATTTGGCTGTTGATGAATTGGAAATGCTTGTTGTGCAAGTTTAGGTCATACATGGACAGAAAAGCCCTCTTGTGGTGCAGAGGTCATGTCCCTACCCCTGTGCCAGGATGCCAGGTTCCTGTCCCACCTGCTCCAGAGCCACATAACATTTCTAAACAGGTTAATTAGGAAAAAGTGAACCAGGACTGCAGATGCTGTAAGTTGATGACAAAAAAAAAAACAGCTTGCTAGAAAAGCTCGAAGGTCTGGCAGCATCTGTGGGCAGAAAAATCAGTTAAAATTTTGGGTCAAGTAACCCCTCAAAAAAGGAGGCTAAATTAAGAAAACAGGCAAAATGACAGCACAAATACAAGGTGACAAGACTGCCATTCATTGGATAGACTACACCCAGAAACACTAGAGAAAAACATTTGGGTATCAGATGAAGTTGAATTTTTATTTTTCTAAATCATGTTCAGATGTAATTACACACCTCAGACAGGTTCAAGTCACCTGTTCCACTTGGTCCAGAGGTAGGGACACAAACTGCATCACAAATGAAAGGCTAAAACCCAAGGATGGATTCAGTCCAGGTGGTTTAACACCTGGTCACATCACTTTCCCCATCTGCTCATCTTTAGATGGCGATTAGAGATTTTCCTTACCCCATCTCAAGGTCCTAACAACCTCAGTTTTCAAGTAAAAAACAGAACCCATAGCTTGGCACGGAACACCAAAGACTCTCAGCCCTAATGGTGCTCAATTAAAGTCAGTTACCACTACTGGGCACATGCCTAAGGAATGGTCTCACTGGGTCAGATACCATGGGTCAGACCTGGAGGAAGCAGATACCAGTTAAGCCCTGTTTTAAAAAAAATCAGGCTTCTGTATATAGACAGAAACAGGCTGATGTCTCAACTAACCGATCCTAGAGGTTGCTGACTACATTTGTTCTTTCATTCGTGGGATTTGGGTATCATTGGCTAAGCTCAGCATTTATCGCCCTGGTGGTGAGCTGTCAACTTGAACCACTATTTGATTTATAGGGGCAGTCCTCTAGCATGAGAGTCCCAGTAGTTTGTTTCTTCAGTTACTAGTGATGATATCATTCAAGTTGAGATGGTTACAGTTGTGGTGCAGTGCAAGGGAACAGGAATTTGCAGGTAGTCGTGCTCTACTACCCTTGTTTTTAATAGTTGGTTGAGAGATTACATGGAACATGCAGCCTTAGAAACCTTAGTGGGTTAATACATTGTAGATGATGCACACTGCTGCCAACGTGCACTAGTGCTGGAGGGAGTGAATTGTGAAGTTGGATGATGGGGCAGGATTTAAACAGGCACATTGACAACATCAGCACCTAAACTAAAATGACTTTTGGGTAAGGTGGTGAGCAGTGTTACTGGGACCAGAAGTGGATCTTCAAGTTCATATTCTAATTTTGGATCACTTGATCAAGAGAGACTTGGCATTTAAACATTCCAGATGTAGCCTATGTTAGAGACAAACCACTGCAGATGTTGTAATCCAAGGTAGACAAAACTGTAAGACTGGCAACATCTGGCAAGAAAGGAGCAATGTTTAGGGTGTAACCAGTCCCAAAGGGTTATACCCAAAACATTGACTGCTCCTTTCTTGCCACATGTTGCTTGCCTTGCTGTGTTTGTCTACCTTGGATTCCAGCATCTGCAGTTGTTTGTCCCTAACCAAGTTTTACCACTACAAAACATCTATTCAAAGGAACCCCACTTTGAAGTTCTCTGCCTCCCACAGCAAGACTTAGTGAGCCCCTTTCTCACTGCCGTGACCTCTTCAACCACACCACAAAACAAACCCAGCCACATGACCTTCCTCCACCATCTCATCCCTCAAGTCATAAGTACGTTTTAAACGTTCCAAATTTGGACCTGCCTTCGATGCTCCATACTCACTTTCAATGCCTCCAGAAACAATTCACTCTCGAGATTCTCCATACAACTTCTCCGTAGTGTGTCAGCACCTCCGCGTCCCTCCCCCAGCTCAAGGCCTCCTTTTCTCAAGTTTGCAGAGGACCTCTGCTCTATATTCAGAACAGTCTCCACTCACGATGACTTTTTTGCTTCATATTAGACAAGTCCTCGATGACTATACCCAAAACGTTGACTGCTGCTTTGCTTGGTGTTCTTCAAGCCTCCCGTTGTCTACCCCAAAAGGTAACCTATACCTTGCTGCTCAGATTTTGCTGATAGCAATGCATTTGCCACAGAAATGGAAGAAAGCTCCCCATGAAGATGTAATCTGTGGTGTGGAGTTTGCCTTTCGTTGACAAATGCACTGAGTCAGTTGTCAGAGAAACTCTAGTGCAGAAAGAGGCCATTCAGCCCAATGAGTCTCCACCAATCCTGAGCATCCCACACGGATTCAGCACCCCTACGTTATCCCAGGACACTGAGGCAATTTTAGCATGGCCAATCCACCCAAACAGTACATCTTCAGACTGTGGAAGGAAACCAGAGCACCCAGCAGAAACCCCCTACAGACATTGCACGTGCAATGTCCACAGTCACCCAAGGCTGAAATCGAGCCGGGGGTCTATGGTGCCGAGAGACAGCTAAGCAGAGACACCATGTGCTCCAGGCTTCCAGCAAGATCATCAAGCAGTCATAGCAAGCTAAGAAACACAATGCACCGATTACACCAAAATTAAGGAGGATTCAGTGGCCGTTGAAAAGTGAGAAATTTAATATTCCAAAGTTAGGTTTGCACAGCAAGCAAGCTGATCAGTAGTAATTGCAAAATTAGTTTGCTTTAAAAGCCAGTTAACCTTCAGGGTGTTTTTACAATAAGCCAACAGTATCAACAAGATTGGAACTTCTCACCAGTTTAATGATTGTCTGCAGACAGGTGGGGGTGACCTTAAGCTTGAGGTAGAGATGCCAGAGCCGGACTGGTGTAGACAAAGTCAGAATTCACAACACTGGGTTATAGTCCAACAGGTTTATTTGAAATCAAGCTTCTGGAGCACAGCTTTGTCTGAAGTCTGGAAAACTCTGCTCAGAGCAGATTTCACAAGCTTCAAAATCTCCCCTCCCCCAACCGCATCCCAAAACCAGCCCAGCTCATCTCTACCTCCCTAACCTGTTTTTCCTCTCACCCCAAGCCACACCCCCATCTCCTATCTACTAACATCATCCCGCCCCCTTGACCTGTCCGTCCTCCTTGGACTGACCTATCTCCTCCCTACCTCCCCACCTATACTCACCTTTACTGGCTCCATCCCTGCCTCTTCGACTTGTCTGCCTCCTCTCCACCTATCCATCTTCTATCCGCCTCCCCCTATTTATTTCAGAACCCTCTTCCCCTCCCCCATTTCTGATGAAGGGTTTAGGCCCGAAACATCAAGTTTTCCTGCTCCTATGATGCTGCTTGACCTGCTGTGTTCATTCAGCCCCATGCTTGTTATGCCTTGATTTCAAGTAAATCTGGTGGACTATAACCTGGTATCATGTGATTTCTGACTCAAGATCAATGGCAATCTGAGGAAATTTGTCATTGTGAGCACCTTTAAAGTTAGTTTAAAAGACATACACAAATTCCAGGAGTTGAATGACAATGGAACACTGGTTACAGTTGTAGTAAAGTCAGAATTTTAAAGTAAACTTCACTTGCCATTTGCAGTTCAGAAGTCCCCACCCTCATTCTTTCCAATATGTATGCATTACAGAAGGATACAGAATTACTTTGAGGAATTGTCTTGACATCATAAGGCCCATAAGAGGAACTGCATGGTGCTATAGTAAAAGTTGCAGACTATGTAGACATGCCAAAAGAAAAAAGTGTTTAAGCAGGGCCAAACTAGACTGTGCTGGATGATAATGAGGAAGGAGAAGCTTTACCAGAACAAGAGTATTAACTGTAAGAGGTGATAATGGAGGGCTGTAGGGGAAGGAGTAGGACTGGGAGCCACCCATACATACATATCTGACTTGAATATTGAGTGGGTGTTCAGGCATGGTGTAAGAGTTTAAAAAAAAACATAATTGTGGAGTAGATATTTAAGGAGCTCACCTCTGGCAATGGTATGTTACTTGCGTTCTCACGTTCAACGTCCCAGGCTTCAAACACAAAGCTCTTCTGACAAGCTGCACAGAACCTATATTTCCAGCACTAAACCACAACACAAGAGAACACATTTCAATTTGCTTTTACAAACTTAAAATACACCAAGATGTAGGATTTGAAGTCAGTTCCAAAACAGCAACTCCAATGCTGTATCTAACCCTGATCACCAGATTCAAACCTATCCAGTCATCAACACCAGTGTCTTCCCACCTCTTGTTGGGAATAGCAGGCTTAACTTTGAAGCATTGGTGGTAAGCACATTTGTACTGAAATGTTTGTGGGCAGTCCCCAGGTTACAAACTGTTTGTTCAAATTGTGTCCAAAGTGACTTAATGTACTCAATGTAGTACAATGAAATAGCTATTTTGAAGTACAAGCAAATATTTGCATTTTGCACCCTTAAAATTAATTCAGATCATGTTCCTAAGTCAGGGATCACCTGGATATTAAACTGGAGGAGAGAACAGTCAAAGTCATATAGACCTTTCAGCCCTACTCATCTATGCTGACCAGTTTTCCCCAAACTAGTCCATTTGCCTGCATTTGGCCCATATCCCTCAATTTTTCCTATCCATGTAACCGTCCAAATGTCTTAAGTGTTGTTGAACTTGTCTCTACCACTTCCTGACAGCTGCTTCCTTACATGCACCATCCTTTTGAAAAAAGTTGCCCCTTAGGGCCCTTTTAAAATCTTTCCCTTCGCCTTAATCAATGACCTCTAGTTTTGAACTCCCCTACCCTAGGGAAAGGCCTATTCACCTGATCACAGTATATTTAACTCAACATTCTAGCTGTTTGATGTGAAACCTTCAAGAGTTCAATCCCCACCTGCTCCAGGTGGCGCATAATCACCTTTTCAAACCAACCTGTTCAGATATCTACCCTACAAAGGCTAGTTTTAAAAAAGTTAGGATCAATTCTGAATTGGAGGTTGAAAGGATGATTTAGGGTGTTCTTCTGGATAGTAACCGAGGGAGATTTTAGAAGAACTTCCTACAGTTTTCCTTAACCAAAGAACAATTGTAGCACTCACCCTTGTGGTTAGATTATCCATAGCAGGAAGTTGAGAGACCATATCCTGGCAATGTATTGCTTATTTACATTAAAGAAATGAGTCTCAATAAACATTCAGCCTTTTAATTATAAAGGACTTTAGGACCAATTTTTGTCAGTTCAATACATTTTTAAAATTAACAGGGGGGGGGCACACAATAAAGTTCACATGTCCTATAGAGAACCTTACTCCAAGCTAACGTACATACAGCTTACTTAATGCGCGTAGCTTTGCTACAACCAAAGATAGCTTGATATTTCCCACTTCCAGGGGGGAACAGGTTCCATTTGTTTTTAGCAGAAATTAGCCGTGTACTTGATGTGGGGTCTAGGCCTAAAATGTCAAGCTTTCCTGCTCGGCCTGCTGTGTTCATCCAGCTCCACACCTTGTTATCTGTGTACTTTGTGATGGGGAGTACAAAAAAGTTCTCTAGTACCATACAACCACACAATGCAGAGAGCTTGTTAAAGGCCGAGATAGTAAGCACTGCTGATGCCGGAGTCAGTGATAAGCATGGAGCTGAAGGAGCACAGCAGGCCAGAAAAGTTGATGTTTCAAGTCAGGACCCTTCTGAAATGGGGAGGAGGAAGGGAGCTCAGAAATAAAGAGAGGAGGGTGGGGCTGGGGAAGGTAGGAGGGATGGTGATAGGTGAGTGCAGGTAGGCAGTGGTGGGGATTAGTCAGTGTGTAGGGAGGAGGAGCAGATGGACAGGTTGTCTCAGGTCAAAGAGGTGGGGATGAGGGGGAGGGTTGGTCATGGGACGTCTCTGGCGTAGAGGAGGCCACATTGGGAGCAGCAGATACAATAGACCACATTGACAGACGTGCAGGTAAACCTCTGTCTGGTGCCTTGAATGGAGGTGAGGGGGAGGTGTAGGGGCAGGTGTAGCACTTCCTGCGGTTGCAGGGAAAAGGTGCCGGGGTGGAGTGGACAGTGGACAGTAGACCCTATGGAAGGCAGATTCGGGCAGGGAGGAAAAGGAAATGTATCTTTGGTTGTGGGGTCAGATTGTAGGTGGCAGAGAACGATATGTTGAATACAGAGGTTCGTGGGGTGATGAAGGGACAAGGGGCGATTCTGTTTTTGGGAGAGGGGATGCAAGAGGCGGCACAGGAAACAAGAGATGCAGTTGAGAGCATTTTCAACCACCAAAGGGGGTGGGAGTGGGGGTGCGGAGTTGCAGTCTTGGAAATAAGACGACATCTGAGATATTCAGTTGTGGAACACCCCATCTTGGGAGCACATGCGATGGAGGTGGAGGAGGAGGAGGAGGAATGGGATTGCATTCTTGCAGAAGGGTGGGAGAGAGGAGGTGTAGCCTACTAGCTATGGGAGTCAGTGGGCTTGAAATAGATGTCTGTTTTGAGACGGTCACCGGAGATGGAGACAGAGGTCTAAGGAGGAGAGAGGTAAATCAGATCATCCAGATGAACTTGGGGTTGGGGTGAAAGGTGTTAGTAAAGTTGAACTGTTCAAGCTTCTCGTGGGAGCGTGAGGCAGCGCCAGTACAGTCAACATAGTGGAGGAAGAGGAATTGTTCCACATATCCTACGAAGAGGCAGGCACAGCTTGGGCCCCATGCGAGTTCCCATGGCCACCCCCTTAGTCTGTAGAAAGTGGAAGGAGTTAAGGGTAAGGTCTATTCCATCTGCTCCCGATGTAGATGAGGCCACATTGGCGAGACCAAGCAGAGGCTCAGACTGCTTGAACAGAGCACAGGTGCTCTGTTCACGACAAGTGACAACACCTTCCAGTCGCAGACCATTTCAACTCCCACTCCCAGGGTGGGATGTCCATCCTGGGCCTCTAGTATCACAATGACGCCACCTAGAAACTGGAGGAGCAGCACCTCATTCCACCTTGGGAGCCTACAGTCCCATGGCCTAAATGTGGTTTTCACCAGTTTCGAAAGCTCCCCCACCGCTGACCTCATCCTATGACCAACCCTCCCTCATCCCCTCCTGACGTGACAACCTGTCCACCTTCTCTCCCACCTATCTGCTCCTCCTACCTCAGACTAATCCCCACCACTGCCTACCTGCACTCATCTATCACCATCCCTCCTACCTTCCCCAGCCCCATCCCTCCATTTATTTCTGAGCTCCCTTCCTCCTCCCTATTTCTGAAGGGTCCTGACCCGAAACATCAGCTTTCCTGACCTGCTATGCTCCTCCAGCTCCACACTTACTGACTCCAGCATCAGCAGTTTTTAAATCAGACGTGATCAGGATACTGCATCTGCAACCACCTTAGACTGCAGGTTAACCTAATGTGAACAAACACCACAGAATTCTATACAGATGAACGAAACACTCACAAGAAAAGCCAGGACCGGGAGAGAGATGATAGCTAAGCCACACAGCAGGATGATTGCAATTCCAAATCCTGGGAAGTGGATACGTTCATAAGGCCGATCCAATCTTGCACCTGAAAAAGGAAATTTTGAATCATCTCCAAACAAGCTTAGTTATTAATACTAACATTAACTAACTGGAGGGGGGTTTGGAGCAAATCCTGTCACCATACTGTTAACTCAATTAGTCAGCTTAGACATGTCCTTGCCTGGTTGACACCAACCAAAAAGCGGAGTCTTTAAGAACTTCATCCTCAATGAGGGAGCCTTAGGTCAATACACATCCAATAGTCTGCACTGAAAACCCTGCTAACATTTCCACCTGCAGTCACATTAGCTCCCGCTATCAATACCGCCCACAACATTCTCACTTTACTTCCTTCCAATGAAAATTGATCCACTCTAGTGAAGGTGAGAATAAGCTTAAATATAAATAGGACAAATAAGGCAGCCACATTGACGCACTTGGAAAACTAGTGAGGGTTAAGTAGTTACATTAAGACCACCATTCTAAAAAAGCAAACCGAAGCAGTGAGGTGCATTTTTAGTGGAGACAGTCATACCTACATGGAACATTGGTTAGACTAGACTACAGATACCAAACATAATTCCAAAGAGAAAAGATCCAAGGCATTTGAAGGTTTACTGGAATAATACATAGTACAAAGCATACCAGGATGATTCAACAGGCCAGGTTACCCAGCCTGCAGAAAAACAGGAACTCTAGTGATCTGATGGAAGCCCACAAACTCAAAGTGTAGAGATAATTGACTTGACCTCTTTAGCTGTGGTTCTGTTAGCGAAGAGTCATGATTAAGTTGATGTCAGGAAAAAGTGCTGACTCAGTGCAGAAGCTTGCGACTAAAATTAAACAAAAATGCACTGAAATTGTAAAATGGAAAGGATTAGATGGATGCATTGAGGGTTAAAGGATAGCCCATAAACACTGGCATAGACCTATGGCTTAAGTGGTCTCTTATAGTGCAAATATCTGACTAACATGGGGCTTAAAAGGCAGCACAGCAGGGCTTGACAGTAGTTGGAGGGGACACTGAAGGATTCTATTGAGTCACTAAGCCACCCAATAATGGTGAGCACTGCTGCCTCAGTGCCAGGGTCCCAGGTTTGATTCCATCCCTCAGACAACTGCCTACATAGAGTTTACACTTTTTCCCTGCATCTGTATGGGTTTCTTTCAGATGCTCTGGTTTCTTCCCAGTTCAGTGGATTGGCAATGCTAAATTGCCCCTAGTGCCCAGGCTGGGTGGGTTAGCAGGATACAGTGGGTCTGGGTAGGATGCAGTGGGTCAGTGAGACTTGATGGGTTGAATGGCCTCCTTCCACACCATAGGGATTCTAAATCAATAAAACCAAAATGTCAGTCTCTTGACAAAGCCCCCACTACATTTACATTTCCAAACAGAAGGCAAGATCAGCACATAGTTAATTCTCTTGAAATACACAGTCAGGTGGGGGAAAAAAACAGGGGGGCATTACATGCAGCCCATAGTGCCTGTGCTAACTGAAAGGTGCAGAGTAGTTCTACTGCTCTGCCTCTTGCCCAGTCTTGCAAATTCCCCCTTGTTTGATTACCTGGATTGGACTATCAAATTTCCTCAATGCACTGTCAAACAATCCATTCCCAATAGTGAACCTTCTCCTCAGTGGACCCTTTGTCAACTACTTAATGCTGTGCCTCATTCAGATACGTTTTCTGCATTGTAACCAAGTCAACCCTCTAAATAATCATCATAATTTGGTACAAAACCCCTACCTGTAACCATTGAGGCTACATTCACATTTCCAAACAGCTCCTTTGATACAGAAAGTGCATTACTTTACCTTAACTTTAAAAGGTTTAAGCCTACAAGCAGATTTGGCAAAGTAATACTAAATTAGAACAGAAACAAGAACAGCAAAATATTGCAATAAACTAGAGAACCATATGAGGGCACTGTGATACCAGTCCATCACTGCAATTGAACACATTAGTGACAAAGCAGTCACATCTTAAAGAGTTAAGAACAAGTTCAGTTATACCAAGTTACTCAAAAAAGCAGCTAGCTATTCAGATTTGGCCAGAGGTCTGACAGCATCTGCATTTACAGCATCGTTGGACACAAGTAGGGAAGATAGGCACTTCCCACAGCAGGTGATAGTTGGATGTGTTGTCCTGATCATTTTTTTAAGTGCAACACTTAAACAGGTCAGTCTCCACAACCCAGATGCTCTAGGATATTGTATGCAACTCAATGAATAAGCAAAGGGAAAGCTGCTGCAATGCCAACTTCAGGATCTCTGAATACATAGCCTTATAGCAGATCACAATGTAGGAATTAAGGCAGCTTGTTTATCTCCAAAGATCACTGGAATGATCATCGTACACACTGGGGAGAACACCTGTTCTTTTATAAAGACAGAGCACATGAAAGCACACAGCTTCGGTCTTAACATCTTAGTCATACAACATAAACAGACTCTTGTCCATGCGGACCATAATCCTAAACTAGTCCCACATCCTTCCAACCCTTTCCTACTCAAGGTATCGAAGTGTCTTAGATGCTGTAACCAAAATTACATCTACCACTTTCTTTGGGAGTTCATTCCACACAAACCATTAAAAAATTGCCCCTCCTGTCTTTAAACTTGGACTTATCTTAAAAATATGTCCCCCCTTAAAATCCCCTCCCTGGGGAAAGACACCTGGTCATGAAACTTTAAAATCATCCCTCAACCTCACACTATGAAGAAAAGTCTCAACCTACCCAGGCTTTTATAACAAACCATCCATTCCAGCAACATTCTGGTAAGTCTCTGAACCCTCTCCAGCTTAATACAATCCTTCATATAGCTGCACATAGTACTCCAGAAGAGGCCTCACCAATGTTATATCCCAGACTCCTATACTCAAAAAAAAAAAGGGGCAAGCAATCCTCTTCAAAGATGAATGCCACTTGAACACTGGAGTGCACTGAAGTGCTATAACATACTGACTTGAACCCAGGATTAGATGGTATCGTTAGAACAAAACCAACCACCACAGTCCTACACTAGAACAGATATACCCAAGCTCAGTCAAGTGCCCAGGGTAAATTTGTAAATCTTTTCTAAAGATGGTGATATGACAAAAAAGGTAATTCAGCCTTAATTGTATGGAGAGTTAATTTCCAACAGGTAATAAAGGCCATTTTTGGGAGTGGTTGAAACCTTATGAAGTGTTTCAATTTTTCCAACACTCCCACTGTCTCTGGAGAAAAAAAAAAGTCCCAGGGCAGGTGGTAGCACTAATGAGCCTGCTCAGTCTATCCATCTCTAAATAGAACTGTCTCAAGACCCTGGAGATTTAACATTGTGTTCAGGAGAATGAATTTACAACATTCTCCGGATGTAGAGCACAAACTAGAAGAACATGGATTAAAAAAAGGTCTTTGACTAGAAATAACCCCATATTAGCAAGAGATCTCTGCCCAACCAGTTGGAAGGTTTTATCCAGCGTCACGTGACAAGATGTCACTAGAATTTTAGCCTTGCTTCATTGGTTTCCATGGGACACCAGACCTTGGAAGTTAGACAGTGGGCAAACTGCAAAGAACTTGATCACTTGCCATTTCTTATTGCAACAACTACTAGATAAAAGTTGTTTATCCAAATGGTACTGTTCAGTTTCTACTACAAAAGCTTGACCAATATTTAGCTCTCCAGTTCAAGGACACTAGCTATATTCAAATTCAAAGCAAAAACAAAAAACTTTGGAACAGTCAAAAAGTTGGGGGAAGGCTTTGTACAAGTGAATATTCTTAAGTTCAAAGGGTTTCCAAAACAATTAAGCCAGCACACTCCCACAATGTCAGGATGTATTGGTCATTAGGTGGATGAGTAAAAACATGAACCTATTGAGCTGCCACTTGAGACCACAATCTATTGAGCACAGGAACCACTGCAACTGTTAACCTCATTGTAGAGAAAAATACACAAGGCAATGGCAAAAGATGTAGTGGTGTTGAATGCTACAAGGACCAGTTAAACCAATGTTAGTGTCAATAAAAAAAGCAAACACATTCAGCTGCTAGGCAGCCAACCAATCAGGAAGCAGCACGTCTGCCTTCCCACTGATTTTAGAATCCACTCAGACAAAACATCCCCATGAGGACACAGCATGTCACTTCCAAAAAAACCAGAACAAACAATAGCGTAAGGATAATGTGGCAACAGTGTAATCGTCCCCAACTAGTGCTACAGAATTGACTGATCAGGGCAGGATCAGGTGGACAGGGAGTGATTAAAACACAAACACTTGTTATTTATTATTTCCTTAGCAGCATGGACTACAGTTTGCTTTGAGATTTGGCAATGCTGCAAGGCATATCAGGAATCAGCTTGATTGATAAACTACATGCAGTTGGTGATGCCAAACAAGATAAATTACTTTGTTGGTTCTTGTGACAGCAACATTGGATTACTAGTCCAGAACCATAGGCTAGTGTCTTGAATATGGGTTTGAATCCCATGTGAAACTAGATTTCACATTTTAAAGAAAAAAGTACTAAAAGAAAAACTACTAATGCAGTTGCACACACGTTTCTGTTAATAATTCAGGAGGGATGATGGCCTAGTGGTATGGTTGCTAGGCCATTAATACAGGGACCTGGGGTAGAGCTCCAAGGACTGAAATTGTGAAGTGTGGATTCAATATGAATTTGGAATTAGTCTAATGACTGAAATAGTCAATTGGAAAATCCACCTGGTTCATTAATTTCCTTTAGGGAAGGAAACTTCAATCCTTGTCTGGTCTGGCTTATGTGGCTCCAGACCCACAATGTGTCTGACTCAAGTGCCCTTTTGGCAATTAGGGATGGGCAATAAATACTAGTCTGGTTAATGTCCACATCCAGAGAATAAATAAAACCCAAGATTGAGAAGTGCCCTATTAAGGGGCTATCTTGTCTGAGCCATCTAGACAGATTAAAAGGATGCTAGGCTAGAGGAAAATGGCTATGGTACAATCAAGGGAAGTAGGTTGAGGAAACTGAAGGGAGATGGGTTGAGTAGGAGTCTTTCAATGCCATCTAGTTAGAGTTGGAACTGGAGTGACAAGTCAGCACATCCCATAGACAGTAATGTTAGTGTTAACAACTCATACCCATCAATATGGAGAGCTATATCCTTAAAACTCAAGAACAGGAAAACTTTCCTCTAATCTGGAACAAAGTTCTTATTGAAATCAAGGTGAACACTGGAGATAAATGTAAGGTAACATGCACCAGAACTCCTGATTTTTAAGGCAGAGGGCAGAGCATGGCATGAAACACTGGTCACCCACCAGCTCGGACAGAATGGCACAAGTGGATGGCTTCAGGTTGGAACGGCACAACTTGACAATGTTTTAATCCTGTATCTTGTAAATATTACAAATGCCAAGAAGTACAAAGCAGACAAATTGTGCAGCTTTGCCAAGTCTATGACTTAGTCCTGATCAGTGACCAAGGAGAAAACTGGTCAACATGAAAACTTCACAAGAGGAAAAAATACTTGATTCATCTGAGGGACAGAGCTGTGCAGTCAAGGAAAGATCTGCAGCAAATCCAAGGTCCCACAACTTGTTCCCAAAGTAGACAGGAAGTATACTCAAATGGGTTGATATGACTGGCAACATGAATCTAGCTCCTATAAACCCATCTCCAAAAATAAAGCTTAAACGCATCGGGCAATTGACATTTTAATCCTAGGGAGTTTAAAATGGACAATCATTTCCAAAATCCACATACACTTGACTCTGGGTAGTAGCCCTTTGGAAGTACTGACATTCCATGCTTCCACACAGTTAGAAGTTTCATTTTCATCAAATTCCAGAATTTCAAAGTGCACTTCCTGGAAATGCTGTCAGGAAGATTGCATGCAGCTGTAATATCATTTGAAACAATTATGGTTTTTTGGTAGTCCAAGAAACCTGATGCTTCTCAGCTAAAATATCTTGGCACACAATGGAGGTGACACTAAGATTGGAGTTTAAAGGCAGTAATTTAAAAAGTTGCCACAAAAAAGTATTGTGGTAACATCCTATCAAAACGACAAACTAAACTACTCAGGGTAGGTGCTGGCTCCAAAGTGGAACAATCAAACCTGAAGACAATACATTAGAAACCCCAAATGGCAATCCTGAGGACTCTTGGGTATGGATTTATAGGAAACTTTCCATCATCTTCAGGGGAAAAAGGTGGCAGACTTGAACTAGAGAGATTTGCCAATTGGGTACGAAGATTCTCAGATGCAAGGTGACTTTGAAACCTTGCATGGAGTAGGTGCATCATTGGCAAGATCACCTTTTGGTTGCCCATCCCTAATTGCCCTTGAAATAAGTAGCTTGCAAGAACAATTTAAGAGGATAGTGAAGAGTGAACCACATACTATGTGTCTGCAGTCATGTAGGCTAGACCAGAAATAAAAAGATGGCAGATTTTCGTCCCAAACATACATTGAAGAACCAGACAGGCTTGCACAGCAGAGGGTGGAGGTCATGATCAGTTAAATTGGACTAGCTTTACATTCTAACATTCGTTAGCTGAAGACAAGCATTCATGCACGATGTCAATGGACCAACTGACCACCTCCTGTGCCATACAAGCAGCATGATACCCCAAAACATGCTGCTTCAATTATCTTGCAGACTTTGCAAGTTCAGGAATAGCAACAATGGCTCTAGTGGCAGCTAGAAACTATAAAGAGAGCTTCAAGAATTCTATTGTATTAAAATTGTGGTCATGTGATTGTTGCCATGGTTTTGTGTTCTTTGACTGCACAAGGCAATTAGTGCCATGGATGTCCTCGAGGGGATTACCTTCAGCAAAGCCCCAGAACACTGCCACAGTAGTAATTAGCTGTAATGCCCTCTGGGACCTGTTACTTTGGTGTGTTAAGGCACCTGAAAGTCATTTTACTACTGCTACAGCAATAATAGTTTCTCGATGGGGATGGGGGAAGAATGGGGCAGGAAACTTACTTTAGCCAATACGTCAGTTGAAGACATGTGGAATTTCACTTTTTAGTAGAGAAAGTGTCAAATTTTAATCAGGTAACTAGCACTCAAAATTTCTTGTTCCAATGAGGGTAGACCATTTGTCCCTTTAGCCAGGTAGGTCCAAAAAACACTGATTAAAACTTTTTATCCAACCTAATCAGATTTTTACACAATGAACAGGTAAGACATGAACCTCCTGACCTGGAGGTAGGGGCACTACTGCTGCACAAGAACCCTCTATATGCATTTGACAAAGGGTACTTGGATTTAGTTTTCAGCTGCCACTAGTGACGCCTGTTACTGTATAAATTTACTCACAATGAAGGCCAATGTTTGCCTTCCTAAGACCTACCAGTCTATTTCCTTTGACTAAAAATCAATGAAGACAGACAGGCTAGTGTAGCAAGCAATGAAGGTAAATTGCACATTGGATTCAGAAGTAGGAATGGCCTGGGACTTTGAGACCTTGAGGTGTTGCATGCATTTTTTGTCTCCCTACTGGACAAAGTAGGCACTTGTCACAGAGAGTGAAGTGGAGGTTCACAAGGCTAATTCCAGGGATGGCAGGTCTGTCTTGCAAGATGACATTAGTAATCAGGCCCAGTGGAACCAAAATTTGGGAGAATGAGGCAGACCCAAAAAACTGAAAACATGTAACATCCAATAGAGCTAGACAGATGAGATGCAGAGAGCATATGCCCTTAGTGGCTAGTCTAGAATCAGGAATCCAGGATTGGCCATTTGGGACTGAAGTGAGAAAGGGTGAACAACCTGTGGAAGCTAAGTCATGGACTGTATTGGAGAGAAAATAACAGCTTGTTTACATTTTAAACGCATCACAAGGAAGTTTATCATTGATTTAGAGAATCAAACATTGAATGGCCTATGCTTGCTCCTTTAAGTTATTGCAGGGTAGGGGAGCATGATTAGCATCTAGAGAACTGGCATCAAGAAATGTATGGTTCAAGAGAAGAAATTAAAATTGACAAGCAGCAGTCCCAGAACACTTATCACAAAGTGTGGTTGGCAATTTCTTTGCTAAGTGCTCATTGGGGACTGTACACGTGACAAAAACCAGAAAAAACTCCATTTGCCTGTCGTTCATCCATTCAGACCAAAGCAGAAGATCCAAGGCTTCACAACAGGGTTTCAAGTTGGGGGTTGGGACAGAGTGAAAGTTTGTGATTGAATTGAAGTAATGTCATCATGGGCTTGGATGGGGTTATGACACCTGTGCATCCTTAGACCTCCACACAGCCAACTTGTCCCTGATCTCAACGAGGGGTTAATATTAAGGATCCAAATAGGGGTAGAGTGGAAAAAAGGTCAGAAAGTGCCCTTTTGCAAAAGTCACTTTGGATCTGAAACTATTAGCCTACAGAAGCTACAATCTTACAAAAAAGATAATCCTTGTCTGTGGCTTTCAGATATAGAATTTGTAGTAGAGACAAATAAGGTACCAATCTTGCTGGTTGCTTCCTCACACCCCCTCCCTCCAAAAAAAGCTGTGTTGCTTTTATATAGGCATACCCGAAACTAATAAGATTACTGTAATTTCTTAATCTGTACTCAAGGACAACATGGTTTGTGTTGTGATGCTAACTTCTGGCATTGTGGGGTTGGGGGTAGTGTTGCCAATCCTCAACTATTTAGTAATAAAAAGCCAAGTTTGCTATATGAAGGGTTAATCAAAGCAGTGGTAGAGGATAAACCACTAGTCAAGTTTTACACAAGGTTTGTTTATTCCACGATAACCAGTTAGTTAGTTACAACTAGTTAAACATAGCTGGATCCTGATGGTCTTTGCAGTTATAGCCATCACCATCAAGATCTTGTGCCAGACTGCCCCTTCAGTGCCTGAAGATGGACAGTTGGATGGGGCCTAATGCAACTTCAGCACCACTTTCTTCCCCCCCCACCCTGCATCAATATGCAAAAGCATCCTTACTCTGAAAAAGGTGAAAAACTAGTCAAAGTGGGAGCCACTGATCAGTTGGTCAAGTTCAGTAAAGTGAGCTGCATGGAGGATCTGGCTAGTTGTCTACCTCAGACTTAATTCTGAAGAGGAGTCATACCAGACTCAAAACATTAACTAATTCTCTCCAGAGATGCTGCCAAAGTTTCATCAATTTCAGTATTTCAGATGGGTTGAGGTTTTACAAACAAAAAGATGGGCCCCCCCCCAAAAAAGTGTCTTTATGATATTAATCTACAGTGACCTGAATAAAGATGCAAAGTTAACCAGTAGAATTGAAGCCAAATTAAAAAAATCTAGCAGTCATGCCGATCCATTCCTCCAATTCAATTTCAAAGTTCAAAAACAAAGAAGTAGTCAGTGCTCAGTCAGCTCTTTAGCTGATCTTACCTCCAACAAAGAATGAGTAAGGATCAACTGTAAAGTCAGTCCCTCCCAAAACACTCCTGGAATCAATGGAGTTGAAGAACAAATCCAACACCTCGTGACTGGTAGGCAGGTTGTTGAGAAACACCAGATCACTTGTTACAAACACAGACCCTCTCCTTTGGTTAAAAAGGGGGACATTGAAGGACAACAAAAGACAAAAAGAGAAGAAACAGCTGATATTAGAACAAATCATATTATAAAGCTGATATTTAACAATTCTGTATACAGGAATTAAGAACTAAAAATGTTATGATCCTGGCTGAACCTGCTACAGAAGTAATCTGATCCCAAAATGAAATCTGGCTTGATTAAATATTTAAACATGTATTCAGTGAAAGATTGAGACCAAGTGTGCCAAAAATTATGCAAAAATAAGTAGTACTGTATATATTTCAGAGACCTAACAAAGTCTTAGCTACTCCAAGATCACCTCTTTAGTGAGATCAAATTTCAAAGAGTTTCTATTCTGATCCAACCTATATTTGGCTTAAGTGCCAAACTCCTGTCTTGAGCTTTGAAGTCTTCTCTCAAATGCTTAAAGAATCTCAACTTTGAACGGTTTGCAGTTGTAATCAAACATTCTTGGTCTGGATTTTTTTTTTTGCAATCCTTACATTTACGTAACATTCCCTTAACAGCTCTTTGAGCAACCTCTAGAAGGGGCTTGATTTACATTTGACTTCAGGCAACTCTCCAAACTGAACCAAAAAAAGCTTTGAACCACATTTAACATTTGCCCATCCTAGATTCTGCTGAGCTAATGCTTAGTGCCTCTAATTCTAGAGTTGTAAGCTCCCACAGTATAAACAAATTTTCCTTAAACACTGGAGGCAGCACGTGGGCTTAAAAATATGGACCAACACCTAGATGTCACTTGTTGGTAATATAAATTTAAAGCATGCATAAATTTCACACATTTCAGTTTACAAGACAATTAGTGACTGACACCCTGGAAAATTTATGATTTAGGCAAATGGAGGAAGAATTCCTTTGGACAGGCTAAATAAGCATCAGGAAGAAAGTCAAAGGATTTACTAGTCATGATTTTAAACAAAAAAGTGAGGAGATATTGATTGTACACAATGATCTGTACACTCACTGGGATAGCTTTCTTCACTTCACACAGATTTATATCATGGAAAGACCCTTCAGTCCAATTCATCCATGCTTACTAGCTATCTTAAATTTATCCTGTCTCATCTGTCAGCATTTGGTACATATCCCTCTAAACGCTTCCTACTCATGTACCCTTCCAGATGCCTTAAGTTTTGTAATTGTACCACCATCCACTATTTCCTCTGGCAGTTCATTCCTTATGTGCACTACCCCTGCACAAAAAGGTTGCCCCTTAAGTCCCTTTTACATCTTTCCTCCAACCTTAAACCTATGCCCTCTAGTTCTGGCCCGGGCTAACCTAGGGAAAAGACATTGGCTACTCATCTCTTCTACACCCCTCAATTTTAAGCTTCTGCTTTCTACTTAAATTAGTTGCTCGGTTTAGCAGAAAAAAACAGGAATTAAAAATTTGCTGCATTCAGCCTTCCCTAGTGAGATAGTGGGTGCACCTGCAGCAGTGTACCATCACCTCCAAAAAGGGGCACCTCCATGGCAACAAACATTGCCCTACTAGCATTACCCATGTCTGCAGTGTGACTATAATTAGAAGATATCCCTCAGCCATTTCAAAAGAAGGTCAGAGGTGACTATTGGCCAGGGACCTGCAGTCTAAGCTCCTCAGGAAAACCAATAGATAAACAGAGGAAATATTTGGTATTGCACAATTTAAGATTAAGCCACAAGTGAAACTGGGCAGCTATGCAATTGTTTCGTGGGGGAAGGTCACTTACCCAAATTGTTTGATCACAGCTTGCATGAAGTGGCCATAATTTGGCTGCAGGATCATCTGCAACTAAAAGCAAAATTGTTTGCTAGATACAAGATCATAGCATTGTTATAGTGCTGAAGGAGGTCACTCAGACTGGGTCTGCACCACATACAAACAGTATGCAGGCAAAAACAGCAGTAATGTAGCAGTCTTAAGGGGGAAAACAGTATCCACTAGAATAACTAAGCCAAGGACTAGGATATGATGTCCTAGAATGGAGCCAGGACACCTGATCTAAATTGACAGCTACAATAAGTGTTCTGAACCAGTTTCCCCACAACACATACCTCACCCCTGAAAAATGAACTAACTTAAGATATTAAGCTATTCAAAACTTGCTCAAGTAAATGTGTAAGCTAAAAGCTTCTCTTGTACACATTCCAGGTGTGTATGGCATATTGGCATCACTGGCCAGAATGACAGCTATAGCTCCCCTTGAAAAAAGTGCCCTCCTAAGCCATTTCAGATCAGAATCACATTCATGGCTCTGGAATCTCAGGCCAGGCTAGGTAGGTATGACCAGTTTCCTTCCCAAAAGAGGATATGTTTTTAAAACTAGAATTAATCGTCTTGTATTAGAAAAACTCATTCTAGATTTTGTTGTGAAATTTTGAATTTCATGCAATGCCATGGTGATTTGAATTTGTATTTACAGGAAATTAACTGGTGGTTCAGTGCAATGATATCACCACTTAGTGTAAACAAACAAACTGCACATTGACCTTCAAAGCAAGAAGATTCAAGAACAGGAACAAGCTTGTCTTGCCACAATTATACTGGGCATTGGTAAGGCCACACCTGGAATGTGTCTCATTGGAGGAAGGATGTTTTTGTTAGAGGGATTGCAAAATTTGACCAAATTGATTCCTGGATTGGTAGGACTGACATGGACACATGGAGTCAGTTATAAATTCCAGCAAATGCAGTTCTAAGTGTTGGGGGGGTGGGGGGAGGGGCTGGTGGAGTTGGTGAAATATCAGATTTCAAACCAACAGGACTAGACAGGTTCAATGCAAGAAAAAAAGAAGTGCACCCACTAGGAGGTCAGGGAGTCCATAAGTGGGGCAAAGATTAATGAGTAAACTGTTTAGGTCAGATGAAAAATTTGACTGGTGAGCCTATGGAACTTACTACCATTGTAAGCGATCAAGGCCAAAACATTGGCATTCAAGTAGGTAGATATAGATCTCATGGCTAAAGGGAACCAGGATATGCATGGAGGGTGGATTATGGTATTGAGTTCCACGATCAACCATGATCACAATGAATGGATGAGCAGCCAGGGGGTCAAATTGCTTACTTCTAGGTTAAATGTAAATAGGTTTAGTTAATGGATTCTGCAACTGCACATGGAGTAAAGTGGGTTCTGGAGTCAGTGCCCTTTCTACAGGAGTTTGCTTTATTCAAATTGTAACAAGGATGAGAGATTTAGTCGAAGACTTTGGTCATTCTTCTATGGAAAGAGCAATACTGAGAATGGAACTCTAGAAATGTTTGCACAACCAACAGACTGAACATTTTAGGCTCAATATAGAAAGCAGGACAGTTCATAATAGTTGACTACTTTAGGACAAAATCAAACCTTCGGAGGCAGGGAGAGAAAAGTGATCAGTGGAACAACAAAAAAGCAATGAATTCTGACAGAAAATGCTGGAACAGTCTGTCAGACTTTGAGCGCTTGATCTTGGAGATCATGAGGCAAATAGAATTGATCAAGTTTGCATAAAAATTAACTGCATCCAAACTTGGCCATCTATTGAAGAGGCTTAAAAAAACTGGGCCAGACTAGAACTTAACAGTATGCGACCCATTGTCTGAGGTAACACATGGTAGGAGAAGCAATTAGTTAGTAACCAAGCAGCTAGCTTCCTATCTGCACAAGGAACAAATGAGACATTATATTCTGTTAAGGTGGTATCAAACAAACAGTCTACAGAAAGAGCCAATCTCCCCACTATCCTGAAGATAGTAAAATACGTTACATTTTCCTTACATGTACCATAATCCTGCCTCCATGCATATCCTGGTTTCCTTTAGCCACGAGAGCTATATCTACCTACTTGAATGCCAATGTTTTGGCCTCAATCACTTACAATGGTAATAAGTTCTACAGGCTCAGTCAGAAATTTCTCATCCGATCGAAATGGTTTACTCAATCTTCACCCCACTTATGGACTCCCTGACCTACTAGTGGATGCCTTTTCTCTTGCATCGAGTTGGTCTAGTCCTGTTGGTTTGAAACTGATTTCTAGATCCTACTCCCCATTTGCAGGTCCTTCCATACTAAAAGTGCTATCCGAAGCACATGACTTCTTTAATACTTGTAGCACTATCGTCTGGATAAAGTCCTGTAGATAAAAGTCAGATTTATTGTTGTCAAGCTTGACACATGTCACAAGATCTTGCCCAACCCATTGTTTAGAACTACACTCAAGGTGCATTGTACACAGTCAAGTCAGCTGCCAACTTTATCTACAAGTGACTACACCCTAATGTTAAATCAACCATGAAGTGCTGTTGAGCTGCAAGAGAATGTAAAGAGCTATATTTTCTAGACTAAATTGGAGCCAAAAACAGATTTTACATAAAGTGGCAACATTTTCCTGATTATATTGCACATCCAACAATCAGATGACCAAGTCACCAGCAAGATCAAAGTATTAAAAGCTACATAAAATGCACATTAGTGCAACCAGTTAGGCAGCTACAATGATGTTTTGTCTTTTATAAACACTGATCAAAGAACAGAACATTAGCAAAAGCAGAACAGGTACCTTTTGCGTCACGGTCATAACGTATTTGTGGCAGAAAAAAGGGAAGCATTGCCTAGACATAAAAAACACCAGAAAAAGGAATCATGATAAAGGAACTTACTGCTCGGGTCACAGCCTTGCCAAGGCTGCAAAAATATGCAGATCGTGAATCTCTGAGAGTAGAATTGTATTTCCGGTTGGTGATCAGAAAGGAAATTGGAAGAACTCCAACACTGACACCAGACCCTACAAATACAAGTGAGAGATTATAGCAGCATCCAAATGCCCTGCTACTTAAATATCACTTTCCACCTATTGATATCTAACATAGGTATTTCTCAGCTTTGTTTTAGTGAGATGTTGGGATCCATTATTTGGCACAAAAAAATATAGAATTACAGCAAATAAAGTCTGCACCACTTATTCCTTTGTCCTTTTTTACTTCTGCATATATGTTTAAAAACACATTTACTTCAGGTGAGAGAGAGTCAAGTTTGCGAAGGTCATCAACACGAGTTAATCATATGTGCTAGAGGTCACAAGACTGCCATTACATGCCCCAAAACCACAAGCAAGAGGGTCTACTGGTCACCAGTTAAGTTGTCCTTCAGAATTATTAGCCTGAAGATATGCAGGGAGGCTATTGGTCACTTGTTCTTATGATGCAACAGTGGGTCAATTGCTGCACGTTCATTCGCTACTTACATTTGGAGAGTGACTCAAGGAAACATTCAGTTTTAGCACAGAACCAATGATATCCTTCATGCTGTTTGCAATTCAGTTGGAAAAAGCTAAACTTCATGGATAAGGAGGACATCTCTGGTACAAAATGGCCCACAGTGCATTGTTTTTAGTTGCATCCCATCTTTTAATTGTGGCAACTCAGCAACAGTTTCTCAATAAACTTGGGAAGAACATTTTAAAATCAGTGGTAGTGGTACAGTGTAATTTCATTGGAATGGTAATGGAGCTCCAGCCCTATATGTTCTGAGGTCATGGGTTCAAGTCCCACACCATGGCGGATGGTGAAATTTCAATTCACTATAAGTGTAAACATTCACCTAATCATAAAAATCAATTCCTACAGTATGGAAGCAAGCCATTTGGCCCATCGAGTCTACACTGACCTTCTGAAGAGCAGCCCAGAGACGGAACCCAAACCCTCCAGTCTATTCCTGTAACCCTGCATTTCCCATGGCCAATTCACCCAACCTGCACATCTTCAGACTGTGGGAAGATGCCCACTCAGACAGAGGTGATGTAAACTCCAGTCATCTGAGAGTGGAACTGAATCCAGGTCCCTGGCATAGAGGCTGCAGTGCTGCCAACTCAGCCACTGTACCACCCATGTAATGCCAGCCATCAACAGTCAAAAAAACTCCGAACCACTAATGTCATCTGGAATTCTGCTAGCTTTAGTATAGCTCCATTACTACAGTAATATGGTTAACTCAAATACCCTCTGGACAAATAGGATCTGGGTAGTAAACACTGACCAACCAGTGGCATCCACATCGTAAGCAAATTTTAATCTCAACATGAAAAGTCATCAGACCAGGCTTGCCCACCCACCCTTCATAGCATAGCCTTTTAACCCAAAAAAGGGAAACCTTTGACTATAAAAAGAATGATTCTTTTGGGAAAGACCAAAATTATACACAAACCAGGAGGGCTCACTTTAGCCCTGCTGTAATAAAAGCTTGCGTTCCATTCTTCCTGAAGTGGAAACATCAACTTTCCATTTGCCTTCCAGTCACCTTTATTTAGCAGCACTCCCAGATTCCCCTGTACTCCAATCTTCATTTAATTAGTATATGGCTTTTATTCATGCTGCTAAGTACATGAGTTCACATTGGGCTGCCTAACCATGGCTATCACAAAGATCCTTTCCCTCCAGACTCAAATCATACTTCTAGTCTCATGCCAGTACAGGGATACCCACATATTCACTTCATCTATTCCTAGGTTTCAGTTAGAATTGCAAGCCAATCTGTTTTCTAAGTTAGTACTAACTCCACCTCATCTACATCGAGACCAAAATATTTAGGTCCAGATGAACCTCATTCTATGGTTTTAACAGGTTAGAAATGTTTAGGTGGTAATTTCCCAGGTTCTAGGAAAGGTTCCATTGGTCTGGAAAATAGCAAATCCAACGCCTCTACTCAAGGTAGCAGGTGGCAGAACAGAACATTATAGGCCAGTTAGCTTGATGGCTGTCAAAGGGAAGGTATTGGAATCAATTAAAGAAATTATAGCTGCACAACTAGGTGAGCTCAAGGTAATTAGGAAGAGTCAGCATAGCTTTATCAAAGGGAAGACCATGCTTAGCCAATTTGTATCCTTTGAAGGAGTAACATGCTGTTAGCAAAGGGGAGATTTAAATACTGTACTTGGATTGCCACATGGAAAAAGATTGTTGCAGAACTAAGCCGATATGGGAAGTAACATGTCAGCATGGTATAGCCAGGAAGCAAAATAAAACCAATATATGTAGAGGGGATACAGGACCCAGGGAGACAAGCTGTTAGAACAGAGGAGGAATTTCTTCAGCCAAAGGGGTGAGAAACTGTGGAACTCTCAGCTTCTAGTCTTCTGTGGCAAAGTCATCGTCTTTAAGACAGATATAGAATCTACAAGAGAGGATCAAGAGTTACCAGGTAGAGGGCAAGAGAATGAGTTGTGAAACTTTGGCCATGATTACATGGTAGAGCAGACTTAATGGGCTGAATGGCTTTATTCTACACCTCCCTCTTATGGTCTTTGACAAGCAGGACATGAACAGTACATTCCCACAGGCGTCTGTGCAGGGACCTCAACTTTTGAAACAACAAACAACAATTGAGAGGAGTGAAGATGTGGTAGCTAAATTCACATAATACCAGATGACAGGAAAGAATGTTGAAGGAAACAATGGCTGTTGCAAAGGGAGGGGGTAGGTCATGAGGGGCCAGAGCAGAGGGGAAAAATGTGATCACAGTTGATGTTATTACTGGAGTCAAATCCCAGATTAAGACAAGTCAAGTCATCAAGCCAGATTTCAACAATGCATTCTTTCACTGAAACAAAGAGGCTGCAAGCTTTGTTTTAACAATAAAAGGAGTGTATTCACTAAGGAATAATAAAAATATGCACACAAGTTAATAAATATTTTGAAGCCATTAAATTACAATCTACCAATCCCATAGGCACTTCCTTACAGTTCTCAACTGCATCTAAAAAGTCTTAACTGTGGCTTCAATTTGCCTGGAAAGTCTGAGCCTTAACCCTGAATCAAAGGAAAAAGATATATTGGCTTTGGGAGCAGGCCAGAGAAGGATCATTAGGCTCATCCAGGGTATGGAGGGCCTGTTTTGAGAAGTGAGTAGGTTGGACCTCTACTTGGAGTGGAGGAATTAAAGATGACCTTATTGAAACAAAGATTCTTAGGGGACTTGACAGGGTTGATGCAGAGAGGATGTTCCATCCTATGGGAGTCTAGAACTAGAAGGCATAACCTCAGAATAAGAGGCTACACGTTTAAACCAGATGGAATGGAGGGTAGCACATGAGGAGTTTTATACTGTGCAGAGTTTTGGTCTCTTAAGGATGGAAGCAGTTCAGAAAACTGGATTGAGTCAATTGTCTCAGATTGAACAGGCTGGACTCATCTTATTGGAATTTAGGAGAGGGGTAACTTGATTGAAAATGAGACCCTGAATGGTCTTGTTAAGCTAGACACAGAAAGGATATTTACTTGCAGGCAATGTAGAGCTAAGGGTCACTTTCAGAACATAACATCTCATCTCTTCTCTTCCAGGGTTGAGACACTCTGGAACATTGCCATAAGTCAGTGGAATCAGAACGATTTGACATGAAGATCCCAGTCAAGCAAAAATCTCAGGTTAAGTCAGGGTTAGATTGGAATGTAGATTTCAAAATAGAAGTAGGACAGCCATCACATTGACCAGTGTAGGCTTGAGGGGCCAAATAGTCTACTTTTGCTCTTATTTTGTAGGTTTGTGCAAAAATAATGAACTAGATACCCACTACTCTTCTCCACACTATGCTGGCTGAACATTTCCAACAGTGTTGGATAAGGAAACATTCATCTAAAGTATACACTTTGAAGCAGTCACAGGTTACTTAAATTTTGCCACAATTAAGTGTGATACAATAATTTGCAACCAATATTTGTGTATCTACATAGAATTCCAAGAACCACATGCAACATAATACATTTGTCACAATCATGAAGCTTACCATTTACTTTCAGAGATCTCAGATCCACAGAATTGTTAACAAGGCTGCTAAGTAATTGCAGAGCCTCCACATCATCGACGTGTACAGAAGTGATCAACAGTGCTGTTGCCTGAAGGTTCACATCTCCTTGGATACGTCTGCAAATAATTAAATACAACCAAATTTCAGTATCTACAGACTTGCCAATTCTGCAAACCTAGCAATTTCTTTGCTTCAACTGAATGTCTCTAACAAATAAGAGCAAAGACCAAGACCTAAATTTGGCAGGTCAATTATGACAACTTTTTGTATGTTACCAAGGCAATATGCAACTATTAGTACAACAAACACCATGAAAGTATCGGAATAACTTCCATGCAATTTTACTCCAATGCATTTGGAAACAAGTTGACCTCAAGCTGGTATTACAGAACAAACCAAGTTGGCATTTGCTTATCCATCAGTACTTCAAGACATTGAAGTTCTTACAAGCATGGAGACTAAGAACTTTGAAATGGACAGCATAATGTTGTACCAAATGAGCTTTTGCACATAATTTTCATCTAGGAACGAGTGTGAATCGTGCCCCAGAATTGGAATACTGCGCATTTGATTGAATGATCAACAACAGATCATTTGTAGCCAAGTTACAAAACTTGTCAATCATTGATTGAATAGTTCATTAATGCCTGATGAATCACTGGCTAAAATTTATCCAGAAAGATTATTGCATTCATGAATTTTCAGAGTGCAACTAGGCACAGGCAGCACACATTAGTCATGGTAACAGGATGTCAACATATGATCACTTAAGGAAAAAAGTAAAGCTAATGCTATTGTCAGGCTCCACAAAGTTTTAATTCAACATGGACTCCAAATGCTTTAAGCAGTCAAGATTTGTAACTCCCACTCCTGTTACCAGCTGCAGGAAATTCAAATTCACAATTGTGAATAAGTCAGGAGATGGATTATTCTTCAACTAGAAGTTTCCTTGCCATTTACTTTTTATTGTTTGGCTTTATAGATACAAGATTAATATGATCTGTTGTCCTTTGCTGTTGGTGTCAAAGGTAACTGCAAAGATTTCAGTTGTGCAGTTAACAAACCCAAAAGGATATTTACAATATGCTTAAAGATCTTGGGAAAGTTGAGATGACTAGAAGGGTAAATCATTAAACCATAAATCTGAATGACCCTTTATCATGAGAAATAAACTATTAAGATAGGAGCAGAGGTAGGCTATTTGGCCCTCTAAGCATGCTCTGCTAATCAACTGCATAATGATTAAGGATCAATCTTAATGCCAAACTTACTTTCCCCCCATACCTTTTGATCCCTTAAGCCCAAGATGGATATCTAACTGCTTGAAAGCTTAATGTTTCGGCCTCACTGTGGTACAAGCTTCCATAGGTTCACATTCTGGGTGAAGACATTTCTTATCTCGGTCCTACCCTGTATCCTCAGACAGACTCCTGGTTCTAGGCTTCCTGGTCATCAGAAACATCACGTCCTGTTAGAATCATCTTGTTCTTAATGAGGCCTGTCCTCATTTTTTAAAAATTCAGGTGAATATAGTCCTAACAAGTCCAGTCTCTCTTCACATGCCAGTCCTGCCATTCCAGGATGGAGTGTAGTAAGCTCTAACTGCATTCTCTTACACCAAGTATCCATGTTTTGTAACTTTTAGTTAAGCACTAGTCAGAAACAATACAAGTTACACATGAATAAACTGATGGTTCAACTCGAGATGAATTTCACTGAAAGTGAATACTGTCACGGGCAAGTGTGTGCACATGGGGCCAACTTCACTGATCTGACCCTCTAATTGTAATCACTTGCAGACATATTCCATCAGAAGTCCCCATGTACAATTACCATCAACATGATGCACATCTACTAACATCCTCATGTCCACAGGGCCTGAAGTCAACTTTCTAGACTGTCTGATGCTGCCCTCACCCCACCCCCATCACCTTGTTTGTAATCTGATCCAAGATATAAAGTCACTGACCTTTCACATGCCTGAGCTTTTTTGCACCATGTTTCAGATTTCATGCCCTTTTAGCTCACTCATTGCTGCTGAGGGGGTTGAGTCTATATTCCTTCCTGATGCCATGTGTTTTTGAAGTGCTTTGCTGCCTTCTCATTTGTGCACCTCACCTTGGACTGATCACCTTCATGCTCCAGCTTTCTGCTAGCTATTCTTCATCTGAACAAGTGACGTGGCAACTTCCTGTTGATACTGTTTCCAGGTGAAGGGTTGCCAAACTACATGGAAGTGTCCCTCATTTTCCAATGAAATTACTTCTGATATCTTTCCAAGAGATTCAGGAATAAGCACCCTGGTCCAACCTTAAGTTAGTCAATGCAGGAAGGAAAATTAAACTGCTAAGTCAGAGGCCAGCATTGTGGAACAAAAAAAAAAAAAAAAAGAGTTCTGCCACAGTACGCAAAAGCTTACTTAAAAAGGGACATCTGACAAGTGGGAGGCTTTCAAGAGTGTGATATTGAGCGCTCAGGCATTATTTTCCTTTCTAACAGGAACAATGGATGAATAAAGATACTACAGTTATAGTCAAGAATAAGAAACATTGACAACTTGGTTCAATTTAATTTCTTTAAAAAAAAGTGTAGGGGTATTCTTAAGAAATCAGGAAGACTAAGGGGATAGCAGATAAAGGTTAGTGATAATCCAAAGAGATTTTACAAATCTATTAAGAGCAAGATGGTAACTAGGGCAGATCAAGATGAAGGTTGTCATTTTGTGTAGAGCCCCAGAAGATGGGACAGATACTAAAATGAATATTTGTCAGTTTTTAAATTGTGAAGAAAGAAAAAGGGAGACCAGGAGAATAGAGGTAAAATTGACTTAAAACAGTTCACATTAGAGGAAGTTCAGAAGGTCTTAGAAAATTAAGGTTGATGTGTCTCTGGGACCTGACCTAACATATCCTAGAACATTGTGGGAAGGGAAGAAATTGCAAGATCCTTTACAGAAATATTTGCAACACCTGTAACTATGGGTGATGTGCCTGATGACTAGAGGGTTGCTAATGTCGTACCTTTGATTAAAAAAGGCTGCAAGGAGAAACTGGGCAGCTATAGATGCAAGTGCCTAACTTCGGTTGAGAGTAAATTGTTGATTTTAAAGTGATGCGATTTATGGACATTTAAAGAGGCAAAGAATGATTAGAGATAGTCAATTTTTGTGCAAGGAAAATATTGCCTGTCAAATTTTATTGGCTTTTGAGGAAGTTATTAAAAAGATAGAAGACAGATGTTGTTTATTTGGACTTTAGTAAATCCTTTGACAAGTTTCCACATGGTACTCCAATTAGTAAAGTTAAGTCACTTGAGATTCAGAGTGCCAACTGGCTTAACAGGAGACAATAATGAAGGGTTGCTTTTCAGACTGGAAGCCTGACACCAGTGTTCCACTGGGAACAGTTCTGGGTCTACTTTTGTCTGCCATTTACATAACTAATTTGGATGAGAATATAGAAGACATGGTTAGTAAGCTTGCAGACATATTCAGCAGCAAAGGTGGTTTTCTAAGATTAGAAAAGGGATCTTGATCAAGTGGGTCAATGGGCTGAAAAATGGCATATGGAGTTCAATCCAGATAAATGTGAGGTATTGCCTTTTGGTACAAATTGTAAGTGTAGGACTTACAATTAATGGTGGGGTCTTGGGTAGTGTTTAGAAGAGGGACTTGGGGGTTCAAGTATATATCATTCTTTGACGTTTGGATCACAGACAGGGTGGTTAAAAAGGCATTTGGCATGCTTGCCTTCATTGCTCAGTCCTTTGATTATAGGAGTTGAAGTCATGTTGAGATTGTACATGGCATTGGTGAGGCCTCTTCAGAACTGGCCACAGTATTCCAGGCCACCCTGTTATGGAAGAATATCAAGCTGGAGAGGGCTCAGATGAGATTTACCAAAATTTGACAGCTATGGAAGGTTTGAGTCAAAGAAAGGCTAGAACTTTTCACTGGGGTGTACAGCTTGAGAGGAGACCTAAAGAAGTTTCTGTACCCCCTCATCTTAGAGTCAATGGTAATTGTCTTTTCCCCAGGATGGAGATTAAGACTCCAGCACACATTAAAAAAGACCAAGAGGAAAGAAATTTTAAAAATTGCAATTTAAAAAAGTGGTTTGGGTCAGGAGTAAACTTCCAGAGGAAATAGTGGATATGGGTACAATTTGTGTTTGAAAGATATTTGGATAAGTACACAAATAGAAAAAGGTTTGGAATGATGTGGGCCAGGGAGGTGGGACTAGTTTAATTTGGGATTAATGTTCTGCATGGATTGATTGGACTGAAGCATCTGTTTGTGGAGTGACTGACTCTGCTCAGTCTCAGGAGAGACATTTCCTGAGGACTGATGCTTAACATCTTAATTCTGAAGGGCAGTTGGCCCGTTTACAAAAAATGGTAAGATAAAATTTACAAGGACTGCTCTTGGAGATATGGGTTAGCGAAAGCAGTGTTGGAGCCAAATTTCATGATACTTCCAATTAAAAAAGGTCATGACCTTGGCTGCATACCTTCAGCCAACTCAATTGGAAGTGTACTCACATGGATCTTGTAATATTGAACTCTTGGACCAGATACTTTTCCTCCAGGGTTTCCACAACCTTTAAAGACAAACTGGATTTAAAGAGACTGCAGGGAGACATTTTTTTAAACTACATAAAGATACCATTCTTCAATTTGAATTCGAGTAGAGAAGGCATTTCTGCGGTTTTATTTATAATAGGTTTAAAGGAAAAAGAGATGTCTTCAATTGCTGGCAGTGTTCAACATTTTATATACCCAATTGCACATTGTCAGATTCAGAAAAGATTGATTTGTCATGTTAGCATAAAACAGTACTTGGAGAGAAAAGATGATGAATATGGAATCATTTTGATTACTATTGAACTAGTAAACCATTCACCAAACAATCTAGGAAAGACATTCAAATTTGAACCCTGGAAAATGGAGAATCTTAATTCAATTTAGAAAGTTGTGCTCAGTTTTGCTGATTCCAAAATGATTAATGGTCATAGAAGTCCCTAGCAGTCTAACATTCTTTAGTGAAATAATCCTATCCTCACTTGATCTGAAGGAACACAGCAGGCCAGGCAGCATCAGAAAAGCTAACGTTTTGGGTCAGGACACATCTTCAGAAATGATTTCTGAAGAAGGGTCCTGACCTAAAACATCAACTTTCCTGCTCCTCCAACAATCAGTGGTTATTATCTCTCACTTGATCCAAGCTGAGAAAAGTCCTACAACCATGAATTAATGCTCCACATTCCCTTTAAAAAGTGACCCACTAAACCTTTTCAGTTAGAGCTAAGTAGCAACTATTGGTTTTGTCAAAGCTCAGATGACAAATGTAAAACTAGGAGACTAATCCACAATGGAAAGTGGTCATAAAAATCATTCCTTAGCTATTCGTGGTATAGTGGACAGTGAAAGGTTACCTCAGTACAATGGGCCCTTGATAAAATGGGCTGAGGCATGACAGATGGAGTTTAATCTGTATACGTGGGAGGTGCTGCATTTTGGAAAGGTAAATCAGGGCAGGACTTATACACTTAATGGTAAAGTCCTGGAAGAATATTAACAAACAAAGACCTGGGGGTGCAGGTTCATAGGTCATTGAAGGCAATAGAGAGGGTAGAGAGGCATTTGGTACACTTGCCTTTATTGTTGATCAGTGTATTGAGCATAGGGGTTAGAAGGTTATGTTGCAGCTGTACAGGTCATTGGCTAGGCCACTTTTGGAATAATGCATTCAATTCTGGTCTCCTTGCTATAAGATGTTCTGAAACTTGAAAGGGTTCAGAAACAAAGGACATTGCCAGGGTTGGCGGGTTTGAACTATAGGGAGAAGCTGAATAGGCTAGGGCAATTTTCCCTGGAGCATATGCTGAGGGGTGACCTTAGAGGTTTAAGATCTGAGGGGTATGTATGGGTGAATACACAAGGTTTTAGTCTCTTTTTCTCTCTCCCTGCATCCCCCTCCCACCCCTGTAGGAGATGAAACTAAAGGGCATAGGCATAAGGAGAGGGAGGAGGATTAAAAAAGGGATTGGCAGTAACTGTCCAGAGGGTGGTGCATGTGTGGAATGAGCTGCCAGAGGAAGTGGTGGAGGCTGGTACAATTAAACCTTTAAAAAGGCATCTTTATGGGTATATAAATAGGAAGGGTGTGAAAAAGATATGTGCCAAATGTGACTAGATTTAACTAGGAAATCTGGCAGGCATGGACAAGTTGGAGCAAAGGGTCTGTTTCTGTGCTGTACATCTGACCATTTTATTGCAACATCCCTGAAAGTCACAAACTTAGGTTGATTAGAGATGGAGTAACAAATTAATCCAATTTTCTACTGTTTATCCTCATTAGGGTATGGTCCAAATTAACTATCCAGAGTACGACACACAGAAGCAGAGTGGTACAGATTAATAAAATTGGAATTTCCCAAAAAGGTTTACAGACAACCCCTTACTTCGCACCACATTTTAAAAAGAATAAAGTTTTGAACTTCCACATGACACTATATAAGCCACCACTATACAAGATGTAGGATTTTGAACTGCAGACCTCAAGTAAACAGATTATATTTATCTGGATTCTGTAAAATACCTACCAAATTCTTCAGATGCTCAAGTAGCTCTGGATAAAATACTGAGTCATCAGACCATGGACCAAATCCTGTGCTCAAAGCTGTGAATTCAATGGTCATTCTCTCAGGCACCAGGTTTGCTAGACTATAACCTGAAAAAAATTGCAAAGGTTTTTAATCGAATCATTTGGAAGCAGTCTTCAACAGTATGGAGGATTGTTTCCACAGAAGGCCAGAATATTGTAACATATGCAATAAAATTAGCCAACTCTTTAGATCAGTTGCTGGTCTATTTTAAAGGCAAACACCAAAAATGTTTGCTATTTCTTCTGTTGAGGAAGTACAGTGCACCAGGATGAGGTTTCTGCAGTCTCAGACTGAACCACATGCATTCAATCAAGGAACAAAATGAAAAATTTCCTGGAGCATTGGTATGTGTTTGTGAACTAGAGTTGGTAGGAAAATCTAAAGCATGAAGGCATTGACTTTAGAAAGCTCCCAAACATTTTCTGAAGTAAGAGGGACTTCATATAAATTGCTCTCAAATATGCCAAGCTGCATTCATATGTTCAATCAACTTCAAAATACAAAGTTAAAACTCCAAATGGGGCAAAGGAAAGAGAATGTTTTTGCACATTTGCTGGATCATCCCCAACAAGTCCATTCTCTTTACTCTGCTCTCAAAGAGTTCGTTAGAGCTGGAAATTCCAATGTCTGCAGGTTGACTGCTATGGGCTTTCAACCTATTCTGCTCCAGAAAGCAAGAATGAGGACAAGATTTGAAAATACTATTGACAGGCCAAGATCCAAATTGGTGTTTAAACTGCTGTTTAATGACAGTACCACTATTTTTGTATTCCCAGAGCAAACTATTTGAATTTCAAGGCTTCTTGGATCTTTAATGAGGAACATTACAGCAGCTTATTAAATGGGGGCTGCAATGATATTTTCTTTACCTTAAAGTTAACTTCACTCAGGGGTGGGGGGGTGGGGTGGTGAGGAGGAGAAGAGGGGCAGGGAAGGCAATGACAGCTACAACATTATCCACACACAAGTGCATTTCATTCATAAGAATCTTTAAAAGTCACTCACCATTGCAAACAACAGAACTGGCATCAATCTCCAAATCAGTTGGAACCAGATCTTTGCGGTACACACGCGTAAGCACTGTTCGAACAACATCAGAACTACTTGGCAGAACAGCATCATTCTGGAAGACCAACTCACTCTTCACTTTAACTGACCCATTCCTGTGCATCATGATGTATAAACAGTCAAAGGGGAGTTTCTAAACCATTAGACATTTATCACGTGGCTTTGTAATAAAGCATGGGGGGGTGTGGGGGGGGGGGCATCATGCAGGTCTTTCAGCTTGTCAAAATTAGATCCTCAAGCCAAGCTAACTCCTCATTCTGACAACTGTCAGTAAATATCACCCTTCAGATAATTCTGTTAGGTGTTGTGTAGACAAATAACCCATTATGCAGAATGGCAGATTGCTTTGCAGTTTTACAGAATCGAAAAAGCAAAAAAATTTCACATCTGTAAGGGCCCCAATTCAGAAGAATGTGTGCACACAAATTGCCTCTAATTAGACCCCCTTCTTTCTACCCAAGGTGGGTGCAATATGCTGGGGTAGCTTTACATCTTGTCAATTGTAGCCATTTGTCCAGCTTGCTGTACAAAGAGGCATCAACAGGCACAGAATTAGGCCAGGATAGGATCAGCTTTAATATCCTAAAGACATTCAGCAAATTCATTTTAAACTGGTACCTCTTTAGACAAGGGCTAGGAAGGCAATGGCATTTTTCAAAGGAAAAAAGCTTACCACCAACCAATGTTTCAGGATTTCAACATCTCTAGTTTTAATCAGGTCAGAAACAACACCAGGTTGTAGTCCAACAGGTTTATTTGAAAAATCACAAGCTTTCAGAGACTTCACCTGATAATAGAAGCAGCACTCTGAAAGCTGGCAATTTTGAATAGTTTGACTTCTGACTTTATCCACCCCAGTCCAACACCAACATCACCTCAATTTTAATTAGTTATCAGAGGTGGAGACATAGTAGCTGTCTTTTTTTGACATTATACCATGCAATTGGCCTACTGCATCTTTAAGGCCAACTAGGGGTTGAATCTAGAATTCTAGATTCTCTGTTCAAATTCAGGACACTTCTTGGTATTAACAGCTAGACAACGTAAACTAACCACCTCCTCAAATTTAAAAAGGTCTGACGTATGTGACAAGATAAGCACGAGAATCAGTTAAGATAAAACAGACCTAACATAAAGGGCAGTATCTAAGTTGGAGATCATCTAAGAATCCCTACAGTGTGGAAACAGGCCCTTTGGCCCAGCAAGTCCACACCAATCCTCAGAGCATTCCACCCAGACCCGTCCCCCTGTAACCCACCTAATCTACTATTCCTGGACTGTAGAGGCAATTTAGCATGGCCAATCCACCTAGACTGCGCATCTTTGGACTGTGGGAGGAAACCTGAGCAAACCCACGCAGACACAGGGAGAATGTGCAAATTCTACACAGCCGAGGGTGGAATTGAATCCGGGTCTCAGGCACTTAGGGGCAGCAGTACTAACCACTGAGTTAGTGATTTCTTTGTATTTGTAAAGAAATCACATGCTCAGATGATGCAAGAGGAACTGACATTGCCTGTCCTAAATGCACATTTAGTTTTCACTCTACACATTGGTAGGTTCCAGATTGGGCACAAATGTAGTAAAATAGGCATCATTGATTAAAAGAACAGATCGACCTTTTATGTTGGACTTTTGCAATCACTACAAGAGGAAAGAAAGTAATTCCTACTTACGCAAAATTAAGAATCTTGGTTTCGAGAAAGCTGTCACCATAGCGTGCAGAAAATATGGGGTCCAGCTGAAATAAATAACATCCCTTGAATTACATTGCAAACCAGCCAGCCAACTAAGCAACTGACCCTCAACTCCTATGCCAGCTGAGGTGGCTATGAAGGACTCTCATCCTCAACCCCCATCTGAGGCACTGTAACCCTCAGGTTAAACCACTAGACGTCTCTCTAGTGACAGCAGCTCCATGGTCCTTTCAAACCATGGCAAATTTACCTAGCATCAGAAATTTTATGCAGCAAGTCATGACAATGAAACAATAGATTGCCCTAGCACCATCTGTCCCACAGAACAATTGACTAGATTCCTGCCTCATCAATTCAGCGAAATGGCATCTCAAGCGCACGACTACCATTACTTGGGAAATTTTTAAATAGGTAGCCAATTAGGTCCACTTGTCTCAGACCTCTAAGAGTTTATATGCCTGCAGTATTTATCCAATTTCATTTTTGAAGGGCAGAATTAAGAACCAATTCAGTTTGTATTGTACAGCCACCCACTACCCAAGGGGGGGAAAAATGTCCTTCCTTTCTGGTTGCACCTTGTAAAAATATGACAAGGTAAACACTAAATTTGTTCAACCACATGGAAAGTTACTGCAAAATAGGCTGGGTTTAAAGTCTAATGTTACAAGCCGGTAAGAAAAATGATAAGGTAAATAATCCTTTGAAGTGATTTGTTAGAACTTCAACATTGCTACATTCAGTGAGAATGAAGTCAACTGCAATCATTCCAGCTTCAAGCTGAAGACAGGGACTCTGACTGAAGCCGTTTATTCAGTCATACAGCATGGAAACAGACCCTTTGGTCCAGTGTGCCCATGCTAACCATAATCCCAAACTAAACCAGTCCCACCTGCCTGGTCCATTTCTTCCAAACCTTTCCTACTTATTTATGCCTATATCTTAATGTTGGAATTGTATCCATATCCACCGCTTCAAGGATTTCATTCTACCTGCTGAAAAATTTGCCCTTCATGTGTTTTTATAATTTCTTTGGTCTTATTAAGAAAGCATAGCCCAGTCGCAAAACCCCTCATCCTAGATAAAGGCTATTACCATTATCTGTTTATACTCCACATTTTAGAAATGCAAGGTCACTTCTAAGCCTATGCTCCAGTGGAAAGAGATGCCAGCCTATCCAGCTTTTTCTAAAAAGCTGGATTTCCAGCAACATCCTGGTAAATCTCTTCTGAACCTCTCCAGCTTAATATCCTTTCTATAACTGGGTGACCAGAACTGGACACCATATTCTGAAGAATTTCTTAAAGCTTGTTGGTTCATCAACTGAAATTTGGAAAGACTCCAGTTATAGATTTTAATACAATGTTCATTTAAAGTGACCGAGCTTGCATACTTACAGTTGCTTTCACCACTATTTCCAGTTCTTTGTAGGCTTCTGAAGATTTATTACTCAAATCATCTGTATAGTTTCGATCCAGGATGTCAAACTGCAATAGAAGGGGATTACGGATGACTGAAATGTGGGTATACAAGGCAGTCTTACTGGACTCTGTTGAACTGCTGTCTTCAGGTTCCATTCTAGCAGCTGTCACCATTGTAAAGAGCTGCATGCCAGACTCACTGGGTTTCATGTAACTGCCAATAATTGAACTGGTTTCAGGAGCCACATAGCTTGTATTGTCCGCAGAAGTGGACAGTTCCTCAAAAGTGTTTGGCTCCCAGTAGCTGGAAACCGATAAAGCTCCAGAAGCACTAGGCTGAAAGTTGGGGCTAGATGAAGTTATGGAGAAGTACTCAGAGGTACCAGGAAGCTCATTAGTTGTGACTATTTCTTCACTGATAGATAGTTGCGTGTAGGGCAGTGCTGTGGAACATTCTGCTGCAGAGGTACAAGAGGACCCAGTGGTAGCTACAGAATTGCAGTGTTCTCCCTCTGAAACATCTGGAGAGGGCCAACCGGTCCCAATAGAGGAGGAAGCTGTGGAGTAAACATCCTCAGAACCATCTGGAGATGGCCAGCTGGTCCCAATTGAGGAAGCAGCTGTGGAGTATACATCCTCAGAACCATCTGGAGATGGCCAACCGGTCCCAATTGAGGAGGAAGCAGCTGTGGAGTATACATCCTC
>JAHRHZ010000081.1:8516644-8575196 GCA_024137785.1 Ginglymostoma cirratum
TCTTGCCAGTGGTTGCCCTGTGCACTACTGGATGACCCACTGGGGTCTGTAGACCAAGACGTAGACAGCTGCTTAAGTATAGCAGAGGTCATGTTTGTGTTAACTACATCAGATTCTGTGCTAAACACATGAAGGATTGACTCAGTTGTGGACTCTGATCTAGGTGTGACTGTCTGTTCTGCTGATATCAATTTATAAGCACTAGACTCAGTACCTTCTGAAGAGATGGTGCTCAACTCCATTTTGTCAGAAGGGAGTGCACTGTCAAGAACAGATGAGCTTGGTAAATCTTGTACACTAGATAATGAAGATCCCATATACCGGAATGGAGACTGGGTTGAAAATGCAATTGTAGGAGTCAGCCTTCTGTGCCAAGCTGGCTTCTCGTCTCCACTGGAGAGTTTAGTTGGTGAAACAATTGAAGACTCAGATAGGAGAGGTTTTGGAGAGACCAGATTAAGATGCTTGGCTTGTGTGTTCCTGGCATATGTGTGACTTGATGCTATCATTTCTGTTGGCTGCACAGCTACCAAGTTAAGCAAGTGTTTGCTAGAGGTAGATGTTTCTTCAGATACAGATTCCATTCCTTCACTTTGCAAAACACTACCAGTTTCACGGTTGTCAGTGCTTAAATCCACAGTAGCAGTTAGAGACTGATCAGTATGCAGCAATTCCTGTTTCCCATTATCTGTCACTGTAGATTTATTTGAAAGTGCACGCACAGAATGACTTCTGGAAAGCAACTTCAGGTCCTCTGAAGTATTTACTGATATCAATTGATCCAGGATGTCCTCATCCACTGGTGTTCCAAGGAGACCACCTGAAGAGTAGGGGGGGTGGGGAGAAAGAAAGACTGCAATAATAATTCAAACAGAATTTGATCTGAATATTGAGACAGTTACAGGTCAAACGAATGACACAAACAAAAGCTTGAACCACTCATGTTGAGGCTACAAACTGGGTGGAATAAGAGGCTAGCTAGATCCCCAATTTTGTCCTTAACCTCAAAGCTGACCAAGGACCAGTATAATGTAAGCAGAATGACAACTGTAGATTAGCAACATCTACGTATGACTTAAGGATGACACTCCACTATGCCAGTCTCAAAGGATACGGAAGGGAAAACAAGTAATTGGATAAGGATGGACTAGTAACAAAGCTAAGGAATAAAGAAAGATGCCACAAAAGCAAAATGTTGCATGAGACAGAAATCCTCATCAGGTCAGGCAGTGGAGTGGAGAACAGACTAAAAATCTTCTGGAAATGTCAGATTTTTTAAAAAGTGCTTACGGGATTATGGGAGTCACCAGCATTATTGCCTACCTGTCTCTCCTGGAGAGAATGGAAAAAGACAGATGTGGATGGAGAGGGGATGATGCCATGATTACAGGTAGGAGAGTTTGAAAATAGATGAAATAAGCTCATTGCAGAGGGAACTGCAATAAGGAGCACATAGTCAACTGATGACTTAGATGGGGCATGCAAACAGGTCGATGAAGGAGCAAAGTCTTGTCTTCCAGTTAGTTATGGTCATGTAAGTATCAATGGGTGTCATGGATGGCAAGTGAATGATGTTCAGGAGATTACCAAACTCCAAGCAATGTCCTTATGCTCAATGATCCACTTGCAATGTGGTGAGAAGGTCAATTAGTCCCAAGTTGGTGCAGTAATTAGCATGGAGGTACGTTTCTCAGTAACAAAAAAGGTGAAAGGCATAAGACAAATGCTGGCTTAATGAGTAATATCAAGCCTGGAACAGCAATAAGAAAGTAGCAAGATAAAGTGTAGAAGGTTGGGGTAAGGACAAAACAAGCAACAAGGGATAGCAGGAAGAAAACACAAGTTAATAAAATTTAGAATTGCAACCATGCCAGTGGGTAGGGGTGCAACTCATTTATGCACAAGATTGAGATACAACTTCATTGGTAACAATACGCTGTAGATACGGAAGAATCGTGGCAAATGACTGAAGTACAAAAGAAGTTAACAGATTTCTTGTGTGCTAACTTTTTAAGGAGTCATGAAGACTGAGACCGACCCAGAATCATTCAATGGCACAAGCTGTCACTGGTGATCTACCTACAGCAATAAGAGGTAGCATAGAGAATCAGCAACCAGCCAGGATTACTTCATTGCTGAGTGACTGTCTTCTGAATTAGTAACATATCCCAACAGATCTGGGATACTATGATGAAACGGAGTTAGCAACACAGCAGGCTGGTAGAAATTGGAGTGGGTAATATTAGAAAACTAATGGTACCAGCTGAACAGGTCAGAAAAGTAGCTAGTTTTAATATTGCTCAGCACTACACATACATCAAGTAGTAGACATATACAGTCTACAGTTTGTTAAACAATTAGATCAGTTCCTGCAGATTATAATTTACAGCCACTTCCTGTTGTGGTTTACTATATTCTCCAGACTCATTGCATGCATGGTATCTTCCCAATATGGTCCCTGCATTTGTTTTATCCCAAGACATTCCATTCACATTATGGCATCCAACCAATGTCTCAGCCCACATTGGCTGTCTGAATGTTGAGGAAAGTTGAGAGCAAGAGAAAGAGTGGGGGCTGATCTACTAATACCATATTGGAACACACTACCCTATCACAACCAAGCAAAGCAGATCAAATAAAAGAGGTACTCGAAGCAACCCAAGACATGACACAATGGAGACACTAAAACACTCAGCCCAGAAAGGGTTTGTATATTTTACAACTGGGTTGTCTCTCTAGAAGAGCAGAGGATCACACCTTTTTCCACCACATCTGAAAAAACCCATCATGTGACAAAACATTTTAACAACTTCTTGTCTGCAAGCATCTCAGTTGCAGGCTTTGAGGCATACAGTCTACCTCAATTTACAGGCTTGCAAGGAAGTGGTGAGGAAGGGATAACATGGACACAGCAGGCCAAGCAGCACCAGAGGAGCAGGAAAGATGACGTTTCGGGCCTAGAGCCTTCTTCAGAAAAGGCATTAGTTAGGTGGACAATATCTAGAAACTTCACCATGGCTGCAGTTTCTTTGCATATTTAACCCTTCTAAACAAGCCAATCTCTCCCAAAAACCTGTTCTAATAAAGTGGATGATGTAATGTCAATCATTTAAGTAAATACAGGGAATGACAATGCACAATTCCAAAAATCAGTGGGACAACATCCTTAGTTTAGACTAATTGCTTGCTCCCAATTTTAAGTAGAATGTAAAACACTGGAATTACTTGAAAAGATTTCCTAGTCCAATACCTAGAGAGCAGGCAGGTAGTCTTGGGAAATTTTAACACTTCTAAACCCAAGCCTAGAATAAGAGGTAACAAGTACTGCAGATGCTGGAGAATCCAAGACAAGGTGTGGAGCTGGATGAACCCAGCAGGTCAAGCAGCATCATAGGAGCAGGAAAGCTTGACGTTTCAGGCCTAGACCTTTCTGGTGAAAGCTGCTGCTTAGCCTGCTGGGTTCATCCAGCCCCACGCCTTGTTACCTAGAATAACAGGGACTCGATTAAACAAGATCCCCAGCAGTCTTGCCAAAATATTGACTAAAATCACCCATTTGAGGGGAATCATTTCTCTTTACACCACTGCCTGCCTCATCAGGAGGGAGGGAGGGTCATTGATCTGTTCCTCAAAAGAGACAGGAAACAGTTCTTGAACATTTAAATCAGAATTGGATTGATTTTTGCTAAGCTGGGCAGGTGGTAAAAATAAAGGTGAAAGCATGTAGAGTGATGAGATCAGTAAGGCATCATGTTCAGTGGCAGACTTGAAAGGCCAAGTAGTGCGCTCCCAGTCTGTGTCTGTATCCCTTGGCAGAACAATCCTTATTATTCTGATCTGTCCATCACAGGTATTTTTGTAAAGTAGGATCAATTTAAAGTAATCTTGATACAGGTAATGCCATATTACAGAGTTCTGCTTGATGGAGCTGAGTACTACTGATTTCCTTATCCATTAGTTGTACCTCATGTATCTAAAGATGCCTTTCAAAGGAAAGGTGATTTTGTTTAAAAATAAAGAAATTTGCCAGATATAAACACTTGGCATCATCTTGCAGCCAAAGAACATTCTAAATTATTTGCCACCAATGTAGTGCCTTTAAAGTTTAATGTCAGTCAATGCTGAAAGTAGCAGCTATATTTAAATCAGTGATAGCAAGAACTACAGATGCTGGAGTCAACTGTATCCACTGCTCCTGATGTGGTCTCACTGATGGGGAGGAGGCTAAGTGCAGATTTGGAATCCATTTCATAGAGCATCTGCACTCTACACACAAGTGACAATGCCTTCCAGTCATCAATTTTAACTCCAACTCTCACCTCACCACCCCAACCCCTAAACTCCCTGGGTGACATTTCCATCCTGAGCCTCCTCCAATGTCATAATGACACCACCCACAAACTGGATAAGCAACACCTAGTGTTCCACCTCTGGAGCCTACAGCCTGATGGCCTAAAAGTGAATTTCACCAGTTGTAAAATCTCCCCACCCCTAGCCTCAACACATCTAACCTGCCCTCTCATCCCCACCTCCTTGACCCGACAGCCTGTCCATCTTCTCTCCCACCTATCCACCCCTCTGATCTCAGGCTAATCCCCACCACTCCCTACCTCCACTTATCCATCACCATCCCACCTACCTTTCCCTTCCCCCGCCCCACCCCACCTCTTCATTTCTGAACTCCTTTCCCCTCCCCATTTCCAAGGGTTCCAACCCAAATGCCAACTTTCCTGCTCTGCTAATGCTGCCTGGCCTGCTGTGTTCCTCCAGCTCCATACTGTTGTCTATATTTAAATCAGCATTTTCCTCACTGCTGCACTGTTGAGGTGCCATGCTTCAAATAAGATGGCATCATTTAGATAGGCACAAAATCCCATGGCACAATTTCAGGAAGGAGAACATGCCCCAGTGTCCTGGCAAATACCTTTCCCTCAAACTACATTGAAAAGCAGTCAGGTTATTGCATTGTTTATAGGAGTTTGTGCTTATTCCCCATAATAGATGGCATTTCAGAAGATTATGGGATGTAGAGGGGCCACATTAGTGAAATCAAGACTCTCAGTTAAGTCCTGACACAGCAAAATTACCTAGTCTGGAGTAGGTCTGGTTTAGATTAGAGTCAGAGTAATGGAATCATAGTCAGCACAGAAACAGGCCCTTTGGTCCAAACAGTTCACATCAACCATGTTTCCAAACTAAACTAGCCCCACCTACCTACGCCTGACCCATATCCTTCCAAACTTCCTATTCATGAAGTTGTGCAAATGTCTTTTAAATATTTAGCTGTACCCACATCCATCAGTTCCTCTGGAAGTTCATTCCACACAAACCGCTCAATTTGCCCCTTGTGCTTTTAAGTCTCTCCTTAAATATGCCTCCCAATCTGAAATCCCCATCCTAGGGAAAAGACATCCACCATTCACCTTATCTATGCCCTTTGATTTTTGTGAAATCATTGGTGTTGGAGGTTAAGCTGTGATCCAAAAGAGATCCAACCCTTCCTGCCTCCTTACAACTCAAACCCTCCATTCCCAGCAACATCCTGCTAAATTTCTTCCAAACCCTACAATCATAGGCCAAAAAAGGTAACCATCCATAAATGCTGACTGACCTGCTGAACATCTCTAACACTGTTCTTATTTCAGATATTCAGCATCTGCTGTGATATTTGCTTTTAGCACTTGTTCTATCAGCCAACATTGAGAATTTCTGAATTTCATTTTCTGTAGAAGGGTCTAGGCCCAAAACATTAGCCTTCCTGTTCGGCTTGCTGTATTCATTCAGCTCTACACCTTGTTATCTTAGATTCTCCGGCATCTGCAGTTCCTACTATCTTGAGAATTTCATGCTGTTCATACAATGAATGTTTGTGATTACAAGAGGGTAGGACAGGGTTTTTTTAAAATTGAAAAGTGCTGCATTCTAGAGACCACCAACAGTACAGCACACCACACTACTGGAATCTTGTCCCAGATCAAGCATATGTTTTCACAGACTTGGAATACAAGCTGCCACCTCAGGAACATCCAAGACATGCAGTTAATCCAATAGCATTAGTCCAAGGGCAACTAGGGACAGGTAATAAGTTACTGGCTAGCCAGTAACATCCACACTCCACCATTTAATAAAGAATAAAGTTTGAATAAGTGCTTCATTGAAGCCTTCATTCTCAAGTTTGGAAAAACAGCAACTCAGGTTAGTTAAGGGGCTCAGCTACGAAACATGAAAGGCAGATTGAACATTTGAAATGCTGATTGTGCAGAAACAACTGCCAACTGCACACATTTTTAGGAAATGCTTTGAGCACAGTGTACCTCACCGGACGTTACCTGGGATGTAAGTTAACTGGTTGATCTGTAACATTGCAGAGTCAATAAGTCATAAAATGCTTACCTATAGTCACAAGTATTATAAACAGATGAAAATACATTTTAGGATAATGCTGCCACTTCATGTTTGCTTTATTCAAGTGTGCTTCAACCAATGCAAACCATTCCCAGGACACCTTTGAATAAAAAAAGCAAATAAAAAGTGTGATTTATTCAAATGCTTCAAGAGTCTGATGAACAGAAGGACTTAGTAGACAATGATGGTCCCGTTTCTGGGATACTTCTAAACTAGGAATGACAAATACAAGCTAGACATTATTAAAAGTTACCACCCAGGATAAATTTCCTTTCTAGCATCAGTAGGGTAAAATAGTTAGCTGCACAAGAGGAGACAATTGGGATTGATAGGTTGGAGGAGGATATTACAAGAGTGCATGGAGGGGAAAATAGAAAAAGTGATGGCCAAAAGGGTGGAGGATACAAGCAAATAAATAATCAGTATGCGTCAGTTTGGCTAAACACTCTTGCACGTGTTTTAAATTTTTTGATGGTCACTATTTTGTTTTTTTTAAGATACTAGATAAGGGTAGTACTAGATTATGGCAGCGTGGTAGCTCAGCAGTTAGCATTGTGCCTCAGCACCTGGGGGCCCAGGTTCAATTCCACCCTCATGTAACTGTGCAGTTTGCATGTTCTTCCCATGTCTGTGGGTTTCCTCCCACAGTCCGAAAAATGTGCAGGTTAGGCGGATTTGCTGTGTTAAATTGCCCCATAGTGTCCAGAGACATGCAGGTTAGGTGGGTTAGCCATGGGAAATGCAGGGTTACAGGGATGGGGGTGGGTCTGGGTAGGACCATCTTCAGAGGGTCATTGCAGATTTGGTGGGGCCAAATGGCCTTTCTGCACTGTAGGCCTTTTATGAAGTGGGAGAGACTACACAGTATTATGCAAATTACATTACAAGTTTGAAACAGCAATACAGAACATTTTATACAGGAGTCACTGCTCAGAACATTCATCCAAATTAGTAAGATCAGTGGTACATCTATGTACAGTCCACAGTTGACAAAATGCCAAGCAAAATCCAACACTAGATGACCCTGGTAAATAATTCAGAAACTAGTTTATGACGCATTTGCAAGTACAAATCGAACAGTTAAATCCCCTGTTACAAGCAGCACTTTACATTTGGCCAGATAGTTGAAGTTAGATCCTGGCAGACATTACTGGTTCCATCTGGGACCACCTGCTCTAAACTCTTCCATTGAAAACACTTGGCCAGAAGCCCTAGATTAAAGCAACATAAACCTACAATTTGCAGTTCAGAGATTTAAATCAGTTACAACAGAAGGACCATGAAAGAGATTACCACAATCACTTTATAAAACTGCACTGTAAAGTTAACTCTTACTTAGTATTGGAGCTGTCTTTCAAGAGGTCTGAATATTTAAGACTTGAACTGCATTGAGCAAAAAAGTTATCTAAAATTTCCAACAGCTAGACTGGTAAGTCACTACATTTAAAAATTGCAATGCCCTAATTACAAGGACAGGTGTAACAGTGGCTCAGTGGTTAGCACTGCAGCCTCACAGCGCCAGGGACCCCGGTTCGATTCCAGCCTCGGGTGACTGTGTGTGGAGTTTGCACATTCTCCACATGTCTGCGTGGGTTTCCTCCCACAGTCCAAAGACGTGCAGGCTAGGTGGATTGGCCATGCTAAATTGCCCATAGTGTTCGGGGGGAGGGGGTGTGAAAGAAAGAATGGGTCTGGGTGGGATGCTCCAAGGGTCGGTGTGGACTTGTTGGGCAGAAGGGCCTGTTTCCACACTGTAGGGATTCTGATTCTCCTGCCTCCTGGTTTGGTCCCATTTGTTTTGCTATATATGTTTGGAGATGTTGCAGCCACAAAACTATTTACATTGTACTTTAAAAGGATGACCAGGACCAAATCCTATAACAGCAAAACGAACTGAAGATTTAAAAAAGTCAGCAATTGGCTCCATGCTCCAGTGAAAGCTCTTAAGTTGAAATAGAGCCAGGCACATAAACAATATACAGTGGTTATCGTACTGAACTCAACCTCAGACTTCAGAAAAGTTGATAATTCTCACCTCAGAACCACAGAATCATAGAAACAGGCCATTCAGCCCATTGGTGTGCACACCAATCCTCCATAAAAGCATCCCACTCCCCCTACCCTTTCCCTGTAACCCTGCCTCTCCACAGCTAATCCACCTAGTTTGCTCATCTCTGTACACTATTGGCAATTTAGCCACTGTCAATCCAACTAACATGCACATCTTTGGTCTGTGGGAGGAAGCCTGAGCACCCAGAGGAAACCCAAGTAGACACTGAAACAACGTCATTGTTGATTTTACACAGTCAGCCGAGAGTTGAATCGAATCCGGGCCCCTGGTGCTGAGGGGCAGCAGAGCCGACCACAGCCACTGTACCGTCCAACTGATTGATTCTCAGTTTTCTTAACAAAGCTGAACCAAGGGTTAATATCACAAATCATTCTAAATATTTTAGATTGTTAAGATAACAAGCCTAGCCAATGGGAAGGAAGCCACCAACATTTACGTGGTTTGCCCAGCATGATCCAGGAAGCTTACCAAGATGGCTCACTCAGATAGTGGAGCAGGCTGTCTACATAGATATGGCCAAAAATTGTCAGTGGCACAACTCGCAAGTATCACAAATATTCAGCATTCGCAGCCTGTTGCATAAAGACAACTAGACTTTCAAATGCAACACTAGATTGCAGTGGAGTTTTAGTTTCTTTTTGCCCACCCACCTAATTTGGTATGGAACCCAAATATAAGGAAAATTCATTTTTCTCTCACCCTTGATGCTGATCAACACAGCCTGCCCACAAGGGTTTGAAATTCCAAGTTACCTACCAACAAAATTTAAGTTATGGAGTCACCAAGGTTAAAAGCCAGTTTCTTGAATTTTGAATACCAAACCTTCAGAGAAATAACACTCGTGCACAAAAAGGTAACAATTTGTTTCCTCATGCCGTGGAAACATTCAAACCACCTTCAGCCATCAGTCAATTACATATCCAACCAGTACAGGCAACCAAAAGCTGCCCGATTCTTGCTGGCTTACAAAGTTAAGCGACTCCTTGCACTCATTGGGAATACAACTGTCTTTCAGTACATAGAATCTATTACATCTGAACCTTATTTTGCTCTCAGAATCTCTTGGGCTATATAGTTATACTTTGCATAGATACAGGAGCTGCAATACATTTAAAGTATATAGCTTTTAGGGAGGTGTGGAAGAAGAGTTGATACAACACCAAAATTTGAAAAGTTGTTGCAAACTCAAACAACGATGAAGCTTACCAAAAAGAAAGCCAAAGGAAAATACCTGAAGCTATCACTCATTCTAAAATTAGAGGGAGCAGGAACAGAAGATAACTAAAATGGGAAAACAATGTCAAGGGGGAAAAATAAAAGAACACTTCCTTATTACAGTATAACTTCGTAAAAAGGACTGAACAAACTGACAGTATTGTAGAAGACAAACTTCTAAGCAGCGACTAAGGGAGTTAGTTTGACAATGTTCGAGAGCTTAACACGCCATTGTGGGTTAACATAGCCCAGTCTACAACTCTTACAGCACGATATAAAGAAGGGGAAAGAAAGAAACACACACACACACACACACACACAACATATTTCTCCTTCAACCAAGGGCAAAGGGTCAACTGTTTAAAACAGAACCAAATGTTTGAAGCTTTACCCAGACGTTATCGAAGTTTACATTCCAATTTCAACATCTCGTTACTCGAGATCAGCTGACAGTCTACATTTAGACCATCATTTCAGAGCTAAAAGCACTCTTCTTCTAGAGGGTGGTTGAATGGAAAACACAACTCAGTTTTATTTCCAAAACAAAAGCTAATCTCTCAAACGGGATAAGAAATAGCGTTTAGAAACGTGCTCACCAATACAAGGAGATTAAAACAAAAGTCACAGCATACCCTACAATAGAGTCACCTACTTCCAGCTTCCCAATTCAAATAAATAAAGAAGTCTCTAGACCCCCGCCATTTATTGCTTCCCCCATCAGCTGGTCTCAATTGATGATTAATCGATTCATTCTGTTCACCCCCTCCTATTGGTTATTACAGGATGTAAGGTGTAGCTGTTACTGGGCTAGTCTTTAGGAGAGTCTCCCTTTAAGTTCTGTGTTCCCTGTTCCCCCAATACTTTCTCAAACGTCGTTAAGGATTTCCATTTCATTAGCCGGTAGAACAGTCGGGTCCTTCGCTTTAGTAAATGGCGTGTTGAAGTCTGGGAATGGATTATGCAATTAATTTGACTCAATATGGTTTGTTCGACACAGAATTATTTTAACATTTTATTTCAAAATGCATCTTATATATTGCTTCTGGTTCCATTTGTGATTTTTTTTTTTTAAAACCCGCACCCCCACCCCATGATCTTGTGTACTTAATGTTGAAAAGGTAAGCTTAACAAATTTAGATAATGCTATAAAAGTTGGGTTCTGGCGTGCTAGGATAGAAATATGTTGTGTTTCTCTCTTTTCCACTTTCTTCTATTGCGCCGTAAGAGTTGTAGCCAGGGCTATGTTAACTCACAGGGGCGTGTATACCTTTAAGAGACATGCCCACGAAATCATCATTGTATGTGACCTGAGTGTATGAAGGGCTTGGTCTTTAACTCGGGTCTATTGATGTATTGTTAGTTAAAATAGGCTAGTGTTTGCAATCAAAGACTGTTAGAGGTTGTAATATATGGGCTCTATGATTTAAAAAATATTGAATCTTTCAAGGCACTTTACCTGTCTCAAGTGCTTATCATGAGAGTAGCCATAAGAATTGCTGCATCAATTACAAATACTCCCTTCGAGGCAAAGTCCGTACCATAGTGGTAATCGTTCCTAGGTTATCATTAGAATGCTGACACAGACTAACAAGTGTGAGTTTCGTGGTGTTAACCCTACCTCTAAATCTGAATATTGGGGTTCAATATTGCAGGTATGTTTGAACGGGTGGCTTTAAAATAATCTAGGTGAAGCAAGTGATTGGCAAATGGTATAGAGTTTGCAGCACGGAAACAGACCCTTTGGTCCAGCCAGTCCATCCTAAGTATAATCCCAAACTAAACTAATTGTACCTGCCTGCTCCTGGCCCATATCCCTCCAAACCTTTCTTATTCATATACTTATCCAAATGTATTTTAAACATTGTAATTGTACCCACATCCATTACCTCCTCAGGATGCTCATTCCACATGCAAACCATCATCTGTGTTTAAAAAAAAAAGCCTTTTTTTTAAATCTCTCTCCTCTCCTTGCCTTGAAATCCCCCATCCTAGGGAAAAGACAACTACCATTAACTCTATCTATATCCCTCATTATTTTATAAACTTCTAGAAGGTTGCCTCTCCACCTCCTACACTCCAGTGGAAAAAAAGTCCCCAACTTTCTTTATAACTCAAACCTTCCATACCCAGTGGTGGGAGTGTAACAGGAATAAGGCTTTTCTACGATGTTATAGGGTGACAATGAGATTTACACCTACAGTGCTGTGTCCAGTTATGGTCTCCTTGCCTATACTTGTTTTACAGGAAATGGAACAAAGGTTCACCAGATTCAGTCATGGGGTGAGGGGCCTTTCAGAGAAGGAGGTAGGCTTGTCTTATTCTATTTTCTGGATTTTCATTGAAATGTACGTTTTGAAAAAAAGAGAACTTGATAGGTTGGATTTCCGAGAGGAATATTCCCAATATTGGAGTCATAGTCTCAGGGCAAGATATTGGCCATTTAGAACACTGGGGTATGTGACTCTTTGGAATTCGCTGAACCAGATGGTTTTGCCAATCCTCCAGGATTGCCCTTGAGTCCCCAGGAATTGTACATTAATCCCCTGGATGTTTCCACTAATCAGAATACACAAAGAAAACTAAAAATAGAGAAAAGCTGTGAGGACATTAAAATGAACATGTCTTGAATTTTTAAAATTAATTAAAAGCACTTTGGAGATGCAAGGAGAGCAATGATGACAATACATCATGTGATAAAATATCCAGGAATACGTCAAATCAATGTTGGAAACTTTGCATAGTCAGTGTGCATATTCAATACTGAAACTCCTCTTTGACTTTGGGCATGATGCACAATGAGGATAGGGTGGAAACAGGAGTTGATGTAAATGTTCAGCTGTGATCTTATTGAATGATGGAACAGGCTCCACGGGTTAAATAATCTACACCAGCTCCTATCTCTTGTGCTATCAAAATTATAGGGAGTATCAGCAGCAAGGTGTATCACCCAAGAGAATTGATCTGGTGATTTATGAATGGGGTTGCTAATTTAGTAAATCATCTGTACTAAAAATGCATGAAGCAGAGTAAAGGAGAAAGTGATCATCTAGCTTTTAGGATTCCTTAAGATATTGTTTTTTAACCGATCCCAATAATTTTGATTTCTCTTCTGGTCTCTCAACATTTCTATATTCCTTGTCTACTAAGAAACTTGAATATGTTCTCAATTACTGTTTCAATGACCAGCAATTGTGACCAGAAGAACTGTAAGTTGCGTCCATTCAGGGATGGAGTAATTTTAGTAGTCACATTGTGAGATCACTGGTGTCAAATTCCAATTACTCTTGAGACGCCCTTGCGAGTCATTGCGGCCTAGAGACTGGAACACCTTACAGAAACCCTGGGGACCTTAAGAAAACCCAGAGCTGTGCTTGACATGAAGGACTGTCAACTGAACAGAAGATGAAGCTCTATTTAAGTCAAATCTCTTTATTCATTTTGTAATCCAAAATGATGCTAGATTGTGGCGACAAAACACTTTTCACTGTATTTTCCCAAGATCATTCCATTCTTATTGAATGGCAGAGAAAGCTTGAAGGGCTGAGTTGCCTGTTTCTACTCCTAATTCCCATAGAGTGTGAACTGCTCTTGCCATCAGAGGCAACCTTCTGAAGTAAATACAGTTTCAATGTGGAAAAAGTGTTTGTGAAGTTGTTATCTCATGGTTTCCTTCTAAGTTATTGCTGTATCTTCTGTTTGTTGTGTTCTAGTTCCACAGAAAATGTCATCTTGTCACACTGTGTGGCACCTGGTGCTTTAACAGTTTTAAGAGGTTGGATCAGTTCTCTGATTTTACAGTGAAAATGAATGCTACTGTTCCTTGCTTCAACACCTGCAACAAACCATTGTTCCCTCTCATTGAGCCCTTTGCACTGTCATTGCTGCTTTCAAAGAAACATAAGGCAAGATTTGAACAGGAGGATGTGCTGGAACTTGAAAACTTCAAAACCCAATGAGATTCTTAAATAGCCCACAGAAAACAGTTGAGACCAAAACATTGGATAGAAGGAGTTAGATATAGTTTTTCGGGTTAAAGAGATCGAGTTATGAGCAGAAAGCAGACATGGTATTGAGTTGAATGATCAGCCATGGTAATATTGAACAGCAAGAGCCCCTCGCCTATTTTCTATGTCTCTCTGTTTCAAAAGTACAAGATGTTGACTTCTAATTGTATTGTCAAGCAGCCAATATGTACAAAACAAAAAATCTTGAGCCTTGCAATTAAAATGTATCAATTGTTGAATTAATCAATTCCTCAGTTCTTGAAAATAGATGAATATTTTATTTTATTTATTATTGTCACATGTACCTAGGTACAGTGAAAAGTTTTGTTTTGCGTGCAGTACAGGCAGATCCTACCATTCAAAGATCGTAGGGTGATAGAACAGAACAAGGAATACAATGTTATGGCTGCAAAGAAGGTGCACAAAATGCAAGATATTTAGAATTGAGGTTTAAAAGTGCAGAATGATTGAAAGAAACGTGGTAATAAGATCTGCTGTGGAGAACTCGCAAAGAGTTGCCCAGTGTTGGCGCCATTTTGAATCTTACAGAAATGATGCAAGGTCATTGAGTAGAGAGATTCAACCACACTGTGTTGGATATCTTTAATCCATGTTCATACCAAATGTCTAAAATTTGATATCCATGACTAGCCATTGTATTTGTTGGGTATTGTTCTGTTTTTCAGATATGTGGTTACTTTTATTCCCTGTATGCTGGAGGTTATAAAGAAGGAACTTAACATCTTGGCTGCCTTTTCTGTATTGGTAGGTAATAATCTGGAAGTGAATATTTGGAACACAAATATAGGTGAAAAAGACGAATTTAAGTAATCTGTTCCATGACCATTTGGTCCATTTTACCTGAGCTGGCTCTTTGCAAGAACAGATCAGCTGTTCCTAATCTCTTTTTAATGAGATTCACATTTACTCACAGAATGGGATTTAGTAAACTAATCACTTTTTCGATGAAAATGGGTGAATTTTAATGAATGTTAGTAATGTCACTCTTGTCTAGGAAGGGGAAAAACAGGTCAGAAGTCGCATTCTTAATGACTATCACCAATCCTTCCTAGAAGAGTTATAAGTGTGAATATGGCTTGTGGATAGGATTGAGTGCAAGGCTGAAGCCCCCGAAAGCCAACTATCCAACTAAAATTCACCGCTCAGACAATTAACAAATAATAGATTGGATCAGCATCCTATGGCTTGTTAATGCCTGTGGTCCTGTAGACTAGGATGGGAGTGATGAACACAAGAAAACCAGGCAAGATTAAATCCAAGATAACAAGCATGGGGCTGGATGAACACAGCAGGTCAAGCAGCATCATAGGAGCAGGATTAAATCCAGACAAGATTCCTGTGTGTATCAATATTCCCATGATTGATCTTGATTGTAACTATTAACTGTTAAATCAAATATTAATTCCATTGCATTTTCTCCTCTAATATTATCCATTGTAAGTTGGCCATTCACAATGAGGTAACACTGTTTCAGAGAGATGTGAATCTTTGGACTTTTTCTGTCACTAAGGGCTGTGGAGGACTGAGCTATTGAGTATACTAAAGGCCGAGGTCAATAGATGTTTGAAGACAAACAAATTGAGATTTAGCAGTTTGTCAGGAAAGTGGAGTTCAGGTACAGATCAGCCACTATCTTACTGAATGGCTGAGGGGACCAATAGTCTACTTTGCTATTGCATATAACTTTAACATGGTTTTGTCTTTTTATGTCTTCACAGTGTTGTACTTTCAGCTAAAAAACTGTAAAGGATTGTAACAAACATTAATACTTTCAGTTGCTGTGCTTGCATGTGTGTGAGGTACTATCTCGAGCAGACAAAAGGATTTGCTCACAATAGACTTGTGATTATGACATTCGATTATGAACACAGTAGTTTGAAGTTCAAAATCCAGCTTTGGTAAATTGTAAAATTTGATAAACTTGTGCCTGTTGCCAGAAAATTGTCAGAAAAAGCTTTTGTCTTATCATTAAGAAAATGACTTCTCCAAATTGTCTGGCCCATACACTAGCCCAGTTGGGTCCTAAATGGAATATTCTTACAATCCATAGGTAGTAAACTCATCCTGAAAGAGGAACATAACTTCATTACCTCACAGTGAAAGTTGACAAGCAGCCATTATTTATATTTTAAATCTATAACTTGTACAATTTGGCTGGCTGCAAATATCTGCATATAAAATGGGGGAAGAAAATAAGCAGCAGATGTACTCGACAAATGACACCGAAATAATGAGTGACCTAGAAAGAAACCTTAGGCTCTTTGTGAACTTTATGCATAACATGCCCAAACAATTGACCAATAGGTTGTGAACTGGGTAGATAGAAATGTAGATTTTTTTTTTTCAATCCCGATCAAACTGCGCAATGCCCTGGTCAGATCATGTCTCGAGTACAATGTCCCATTTCGGCCAACAAGAAATGGGGAGCATTCATTGAGGTTGGAGATTGACCCTTAACATTACAGACCTAAATTTTGAGTAAAGTATGACTGAGATTTGTAGCCAAGACAGAGGAAATCTGAGATCACCTAGTAGATATTAAACAGCATGGAATAGATAGAGCAAGAAAATTATTCTAATTTGCGGAAGTATGCTGTTCCAATATGTTGAGGTTAGGATCAGATTTCCTTTTAATGTGCTTCTTGGTCATTGTTGCTTGCTAATGTTCTTGTTCTAGGCTGACACCCAAGGAATGCCAGCTTGGGAGACGTATTTGTAGACACATAGGATCCATCGACTTGTGTCTTTGACCAAGGGAGGAGAGAAGAGAAACATTACAGAGGCATCATATAGAGATTGACACTCAGACCCATAGTCTCCCTGCCAGGCACACCATCAAATAGATTAGCCAAGGAGCTACAAAAGAGACTAAAGCACCTCGTCAGTAAGCCACCCCACTCCATCCACTCAGCCCAGGATTTCCTCAGTTCTATCAAGGACATAAGAATAGACGATGACGAGACCATGGTATCATTTGACGTTACTGCCCTGTTCACATCGATAGATATACCACTAGCAAGAGAAACACTGACAACACTACTCAAACAAGAACAAGACCTGAGTGACACCATCTCCACAGACAACATGCTGAAGCTATTGGACCTGTGCCTCACCACTCACTTCACCTTTAACGGCCAGATATATGAACAGATCAATGGGACACCCATGGGATCACCTATCTACGAAATAATAGCTGAAGCAATGAAGCTGAGTCTTGAAAGTATGGCAGTTCCACTAATCCAACCAAAACTATGGATACGCTATGTGGACAACACCTTTTGCCATTATTAACTGGACCAAACTAGAGGAGACACACGAACTAATAAACAACACCCTCACCGGAGTCAGATTCACCAGAGAAGAGGAGAAGAACAATCAGCTCCCATTCCTGGATGTCAGGGTGGAATGCAGGACAAATGTGAAATTCCTGACAAAGGTACACAGGAAAGCCACGCACACTGACCAAGTACTGAAGTTCAACAGCAACCACCCTAACACACACAAACAAAATTGTGTGAGAACACTATTTAAACAGGCAACAACACACTGAAGCAGCACAAAGCTACACCAAGAAGAAGAAGAGTACCTCCTCCAAGTATTCAGGGACAACGAATACCTGAAAAACTGGGTCAGAAGATGCCTATGACACGCACTGCACCAAGAAAATACTACACGCCCCGACACACTCACCGCGCTACCTTACATCAGGAACACATCTGAACTAACCACCAAGGCTCCTACAAACACTGAGTATCACAGTAGCACCAAAACTCACGTCAACCCTACGCTAACTGCTCACCCAAACCAAAGACCCGCTACCCACTATGGACAGGACCAATGTCATATACAAGATTCACTGCAAAGACTGTGACAAACACTACATTGGACAAACAGGAAGGAAATTAACAACAAGGGCATATGAACACACAATTGGCAACAAAAAGACATGACCAATACTCACTCATCTCCATCCACATGGATAAGGAGAACTACCAATTCGACTGGGACAACACCAGGATCCTGGGACAGGCCAAGCAGAGACAGGCACAGGAATTCCTAGAAGCGTGGTTCTCCACTAAGAAAGCCATCAATAAACACATAGAGCTAGACCCCATATACACGCCATTTGCGAACGGAAACCGGAAGTGAGGTAATCCAGCTCGGAGGACCCCAGGGTTTAAAAACCAGGCAGGAAAACACAACAGTGCTTCGTCGGAGGCTGCACTGATGATGTGACCCAGCAGGGTAATGAAACGTCTGTGGAACGACAAACCAGCTCGGCGAGGCAACCAACCACAACATCCACAACCCGAGCTACAAACCTACTCTAAAATCTTATTGACAGCAAGGAGGCAAAGGGCAGGCGTGAAAGAAAAATTTGTAAAAGGAGGAAAATGTCTGACTAATTGTTGGAGGTGTTCCCAAGATAAATATTTATTTGTGTTAATGAATAGTATTTCATTTAATACTTTGTATAAATCACTCAGTACATTTATGTATTAGAAGGATAAAGCTTATGGTTGTTTGAGATGCTTGAGTTTTCAGCACCTGAATACAAAAGGTGTCACCGAGTCAAATATTGATGCCTTGGGTTGGATTTCCAAATCAACTTTTTAATTCTCACTAGGGCGCAATTGTTGATATTTGCTGGCACACGATGCAACTGTGAAAGTACTTCAAAGAAAAACACCTTGAGATGTGTCTTCATATTTTAAATGGCACTGTGTATTCTAAAGGGTCCCTGGATCCAAAATGCTAACTCTGTTTTCTCTCCACAGATGCTGCCAGACCTGATGAGTTTCTCCAGCAATTTCTGTTATTGTTTGTTTCAGATCCCTAGCACCTGCAGGTTCTTTGTTTTATTTTGCTTGAATGCCTGTGACCATTTGTTTGGAAGACTTATTTAATAGGCAGTCAGACAGACATGCAAAAGACATAATTCACCTCTGAGAACCACATCAAATGCTATTTTTCCACTGGTGTCATGATGATGATATCCCACCTGATTTCACTGTATTAATGAAACACTTACTCCCTGTAGACACCTTGCAGGGGTTACATAACCAATGGTATTCTGCCTTGTGTTAGAAGGTAACATAGTAATTACTGTTAAGTGTTGTAAAAGTAAGTGCCCACAGCTGCCACACTGTTAGCAATGACATGAAGACTAAATTTTTCCTCTTCATTCCTGTGACTCAGATTTGGACTCAAACCAGATCTCACTGATGGCTTTTATCACAATCGACTGCAGTCAAAAATTTGATGATATTGAAACAACAGAATGGCCATGCTATGAATCAGTCTAGTAGTCACAGTCCAACACAGTCAAAAAGTATTGAAGGAAATATTTTGGATACAACTGTAAATGCTCCTTAGGTTCCAGTGTAAAACTGTGGGGAGCATTTTTCAATTTGCCTTTGGGAGGGTCGGACTGGTGTCATGGCAAGAGAGGACACTCACTTTTGATTTCCATGACAAGCACTTTCTTAGGTGGAGTAGTGGAGAGTGGGTGGGGAAAGGAGATTGGAGATGGTGCTAACGTGATTACAATAATAGTCTTCCACCCAGATGTTTCAAAAGTTAGTGCATTGAAATGTCTCAAGAAGAGTTTGGAACTCTTTCACTAGTGGGAAACAACTGACTTTTTTGCGTCTTGGAATCCTGTGAATTGGTCACAACTCTGTTGTGTTGGAAAACACTAAGGCTTATTTCATTCATTTCAGTTACATATAGTCCTATATGTTTACAACAGTGTAGACTCTCGTCTTTAGGAAATGTGACCACAGACCTAAGACTAGTGTTGGCCAGAGTTTCAAGGAGTTAAGCCTTTAACTCCTAATCAGAGTTGGCATCCTAGAGCTGGGTGTTGGGTGTTAGATTAATTTCTCCATCTCCCCATGGAAGTACCTTGTTTGAAGGAAGTAAAAATGACAATTTGTAACCTCGTGTGTGTGTGTGTGTGTGTGTGTGTGTGTGTGTTATAAGTTAACCACCAAACAACATTGGAAATTGTCATTGAGAAGTTCTTGATTTGGATTGCGGAATCTCGACACTACCAGATCTAAGCATGACTATGTAGAAGATCCAGCAAAGAATAGAAGCTAGAAGAACAATGAAAGTCACATCAACTTATATTTGCATTGTTGTTAATGTACAGTAATAAAATGTGCCCAGACACTTCTCAGGAGTGCAATAGAGTTATACAGCACAGAAGTAGACCCTTCAGTCCAACTCATCCTTGCCGACCAGATATAATAAATTAATCTAGCCCCATTTGCCAGCATTTGGACAATATCCCTCTAAACCCTTCCTATTCATATACCCATCCAGATGCCTTTTAAATGTTGTAATTGTACCAGCCTCCACCACTTCCTCTGAAGCTCATTCCATACGCACACCACCCTCTGTGTGAAAAAGTTGCCCCTTACGTCCCTTTTAAATCTTTCTCCTCTCACCTTAAAGCTATGCCTTCTAGTTTTGAACTCCCCTACCCTGGGGAAAAGACCTTGGTTATTCACTCTTTCCATGCGCCCCATGATTTTATAAACCTTTGTAAGATCACCCCTTAGCCTTCGACAGAAAATAACCCCAGCCTATTCAACATCTCCCTATAACTCAAATCTTCCAACCCTGGCAACATCCTTGTAAATCTTTTCTGAACACTTTCAAGTTTCAGGCATCTTTCCTATAGCAGAGAAACCAGAATTGCATACAGTATTCCAGTGCTATAAAGAAAAATTGTAACTCCCTGTCACCCAATGTAATACTGGAGAAGATGCTTAAGAGATTAGTCAAAAATTTAATTTTTAAGGAGTGTCTTAAAGGAGAAAATCGAGGAGAGAGACATAGAGAGGCTTAAAAAGGTTAGCTCAAGGCCTTAGAGTAAAAAAAAACTGCAGATGCTTCAATCCAAGGTAGGCAAACAGGAGGCTGGGAGAACACAGCAAGTCAGGCAGCATCTTGGGGAAAGGAGAAGTCACTGTGTTGGGTGTTATCCTTCTTCAGGACTGGACCTTGTCAGCTGAAGACATGCCCACCTTTGGCAGAGTGATTAAATCCTTCCCTCAAGAGGCAGATACCTCTGATGGTTTTGGGGCTCGAAGGTGTTTCAAAAGTCAAGAAGCATGATGCTGTGAAGGCAAGGTAGGGAAATTTGCTCGAGTGGGAGTCATTCTAGAAGGGTGATAGGTGAGCGTGACTTAGTTGGAGTAGGGACACAGGCAAGAGCATTTGGATGACCTTCAATTTATGGAGGCTGGAATGTGAAAGGTCAGCCACAGGTGGGTTTGAAGAATCAAGTCAAGCATAACAAATGGGTGAGGAAAGAAACAATTTTGAATTAAATTGCATTTCTGTATTTCCTCTTTTTTTGTAACATTTAGTGGTAGTTTTTCACAAAAGTTGCTTTGTTTTCTTTTTCACTTCCTTTTTATCTTTGTTGAACGTCATCTCAGTCTGGTATTTGGTGAACAGCTTGTTTTTTGCTGATCTGTTTGCTTATATAATTCTGTCTTCTATTGTATCTCTTATGTGACTGTGGAACACTATTGTAGAGTGAGGGCTGGTGATGGAAAGGATCAGCAGGTCTGGCAGCATCTGTGGAGAGAAAACAGAGTTAATGTTTCGGGTTGAGTGACTGACCTGCTGCCAGACCTGCTGATCCTTTGCAGCAATTTCTATTTATGTTTCTGATTTGCAGCATCCGCAGTTCTTTCAATTTTTATTGAGAATGATTCAGTTTGTGGAGCAGTTGTACAAACCTGCTGAGCTTTTCCAGCAATTTCTTTTTTAAGTCATTGTCAAGTTGATTTTGAGTTTATGAAGCCTATTTACACAGACTATCTCAAATTTGTTCTAATTGGTGTTCCGAATAGTTTCTAACATTCTAACTTTTCAGCGTCATCACGTTTCTGCTAAATGTTGAATCACAGCAATCCCTGCTTTTATCATATTATTGTTTTGCCTTTTATTGCATTTACTTTGATGACATGAGTGAGTTCATATCACACATAGATAGGGAGAGGCTAATCCATTTCCATCTTTGAACTTTTCACCCACATTGCAGAAGATGCATTTACATTGTGGTTTGAACTAAGTTCTCTGGGTGTGAAACCTTCTGTTGCTGACAGTTTCACTTCCACAAGACAGTCCATGGTTTAGATCAATCCCTAAGTTATAACCAACCTTTAGTGGATAGAAAACGCTTTGATATGATGCTAAAGTTCTTGCGTAGATGTCCTGTTAAGGTCACCATGTTTCCATGGACAAAAACATAGTGTAACCCAAAACAAAAGAACTCTTGCATTTCTTTAACACTGTGACACCAAAAATTATTTTCTATGGCCTTGTGTTACAGCCTTTTGGCTTTCACCCCTCACTAAGCTGAAACAATTCTCCATCCATTACCAGAAATAATAAATGATCAGCAAAGGGAGATGAATCACACCAACTTTTATATATAATTTTAAGGGGAAGAGAAGGAGGTTTAGAGGGTATTTGAATATAATTTTTTTTCACCCAGAGTGTGGTGGAAGCTGGAATCTACCCAGGAGGGTAGTTGAAGTGGGAAACCTCACAAACTTTTAAAAAGTACATGGATGAGCACTTGAAATGGGCTACAAAGTGAAATGAGTGTAGGTAGATTGGTGTAGAATCAATGGGCCTGTTCTAGGCTGCATGACTGTACGACTTATATGGGTGTGTATTTACTTTTCTGAAGAAATTGCCAAAAATCAAAACATGTATCTGGATTATAATAATTGTTGAACCTAATAAAGTTGTACTTTATTTATTAGTGAAACAAATCTCCATAACTCTATTATTTATGACAGCAACCATATTACTCCATTAGCGTCAATCTTCATTTTATACTGGCAAATTTTCCTTTGTCTCTCATGACACTTTTTGGTGGAATTTGGACAGAATCTCCTTTTTTGTTTCTTTGTAAACTAATGACTTGTTTTCCTACTGTTTCACTGGGGAGAAAGTGTATAAAATGGTTATTGCACTTTACCTGACAGAAGTGGTTCCCTCTGGTCCCTCTCATCTGAAAGTGTGTCTTTGGATCAGATTAAGTTCATTTGTTTCGCCTGATTTATTCTGGGGCTAAGGTTATTAATAAACACTTTTCAGTCAGCACTTAGCCAGTGATCAATGTTGGAGTGACATGCCTATGATCAATAGGGGTGAGGTGCAATTTTCAGATACCTTTCAACAAATATTCATTTGTAAATGATTTCTGACCTGTTCTGGAGACCTGCGTAAACCTCAGTTCTCAGTTCGTAGAATGCATTTCAAATACAATTAAACCCCACCTTCCCAACTCATGCCACTGCTGATGGAACCAACACTTTTGCCAACGTCCATCACAAACTCACTAGCCTACCTTCTTTGTTACAATGTGCCATTTGGGCTGTTTTATTTTGAAGATATCATGGTATGCTTCTTTTAAGTGCTGTTCACAGTGTTAAAACTTAAAAGTTTAGATGCTCTACATTTCTTTTAAGTGGACAAAAGTAAAGTGTGCAGGAATGTTAGCAAGGTTGTTCAGACTTGCACTATATAATTGCTAGCCCCAGTAGATAAGAACCAAAATTATTCACCACCATGGATTATCCTGTAATATCAATCTGTTATATGCATCTCTGGAGTTGCTTAGAGACGAGCATACGAAAAGGATGAACAAAGACCACATATGTCCATTATGCCTGTGTGACCCAGAAGTTGCAGGCAATTGAGTTTTGACCTGGCCCCTCAATATCACTTCCCTAGGAGACAAAAAAAATTAAGTAAATTTAGATATTGGAAAATTCTCCCCTGGAGCCAGTGAAGAAGATGTCTTCCAGGAGACTACATTGATCAACAAGTCTTTTCAACTCCTGCTTTCTTGGAAAACATGCTGTTATTACCTGGAAATTCTTTTGGTGAACTGATCTGAGTCATCAATGTTTTGGATATGTATCTGTATTATATGACACAATGCAAAAATCAGGTCTTGATTCCATTTGGGATGTCTCCTTTTGCTTAAGCATCCTACACAGACCAGCAGGTTAAATTCTCACACTGGCTGAGGTTACCATGAAGATCCCACAATCTTGATCTTGGCCCTTGCCTGAGGCATGGTGACTCACCATCAGTCATCTCTCTTTCTAATGAGAGAGTAGCCCTATAGTTCTCTGGCACTATCGCCACTATTATTAACCCCTACACAGACAGGAAAACGTTAGCGATAATTCTGGCCCTTGATCCTTGCTCAATGAGCCTCGCTAGTGTTTGAATGTCAGACAATGATAGATCCGATGGCATGACCTTCAATCTCTGAGTGAGGGCCAGTCAGGAATTCTACTTATCCTCTGCTGAACTTAAAGACATAGCTGTTGCCTTAAAAATCTACAAGTCAATAGTTGAGTTCTTCACAAATGTATCTGACTAGCATTATATCAGGGGAGGCGGTAACCTAGTGATATTATTGCTGGACTGTTATTCCAGAGACCCAGATGATTGGGACTAGGTTCAAATCCCACTAAGGCAGATGGTGGAATTTGAATTTAATAAAACATCTGGAATTAAGATGTCTGTGAATTCATTGTTGATTGTTGGAAAAACCCATCTGGTTCACTAATGCCCTTTAGAGAAGAAAACGTGTGACTCCAGACCTACAGCAATGTGGTTGATGCTTGTCTGCCCACTGCGCAGTTAGGGACAGGCAATAAATTCTGTGTAGCCAGTGACACCCTCATCCCGTGAATGAATAAAGCAAATAGCCCAAATTTCTTTCTCGATGGCGGCTCAGTGGTTAGCACAGCTGCCTCACAGCGCCAGGGGCCTCGGTCTGATTCTAGCCTCAGGTGACTGTCTATGTGGAGTTTGCACATTCTCCCTGTGTCTGCATGGGTTTCTTCCCACAGTCCAAAGATACGTAGGCTAGGTGGATTGGCCATGCTAAATTGCCCATAGTGTCCAGGGTTGTGTAGGTTAGGTAGATTATAAGGGGATGGGTCAGGGTGGAATGTCCTGAGGGTCAGTTTGGACTTGTTGGGCTGAAGGGCCTGTTTCCACACTGTAGGGATTCTAAGTCTAAGATTCTAAGACTCACTAGCTAACTTTCATTCAGTTCACAAGATATCTACCATAAGTATTCTTTTTCTTTTATGAAGACATTTAAAAATACAGGATTAGCTGTATAGAGCTAACTTGGAGATCTAATAATCCGGAATAATGATGGTCACCACTGTAAATGCATGGATTATTTTAATATCCGATAGTTGCCAATATTTTTCTGTAAACTCCCCTTAGTCAGAAACCATTTGTACACAAGAACTTAGGCTGAAAGTAAAGGTTCATGCTGCAAATGGTTTATAGTTTGAGATGCATTAGAATGGAAAATCCCTTTTACTTACTAGTACTTAGAGTCACAGAGTCATACAGCATGGAAACAGACCTTTCAGTCTAACTCATCCATGCCGACCAAATTTCCAAAAATAAACTAGTCCCATTTGGCCCAAGCCCCTCTAAACCTTTCCTATTCATGTACTTATCCGGATGCCTTTTAAATGCATGAACTGTACCTGCATCTACCACTACCTCTGGCAGTTCATTCCACACGCGAACCAGCCTCTGTGTGAGAAAGTACCCCCTCGGGTCCCTTTAACTTATTGTTCGGTGTAGGTGATAAGGAGGGATATGTTAGCATTCCAGGGAATTTTGTTTGGTTGCATAGTCACCTTATTAATACGTAATAAGAGAAAAAGGAACAGTGAGAAGGCTTAATCAGTGGGCCATTGGTGATTGTACCCTCAAATGGTTGAATCCTCGGCTCTGGAATTCCTTTTTTTCAAGACGCTTCTCAAAACCTAGCTCTTTGACCGAGCCTTTGGTTCACTTGTCTTTAATATCTCCTCATATGGATCGGTGACAAGGTTTTCTTTGGTTCCTACGAAGTGCCTGTCTAACACCGGAGGTTCTATGTAAATGCAAGTTGTTGTTGGATAAGCAAATCTACCCACTGAGTTTAAGAATCCTATTGACATAGACTATTTCTACCCTCCGTATAGATTTCCAATCCTTACCTCCTGCCGGTGGTTCTCCTTTTGATTTTCTGCAATGATTCTAACTTTGCATCAATATTCTGCAGCCACCCACTCCTCACCAGTCCACTTCCTTCATCATTTTGTTAGACTGTACTCCAGATTCTGTATCCATGACTATGCCCAGTTCTTCTGAATTTGCTTGCAAACTCATTTAATTAAAGTGCAAAATCGTCTTTGAAGTTTGCAAGTTTGCACGCTGGTCCTTCCTTCTCACAGTCAATAAATCTCGTGCTGAGATCAAATGTTGCAAAGCCCAAACAATGCAATTCAATGATCCTCTTATCTGTACATCCCATGAACTTCCTGAGGAAGTGGTGGACATGGATCCAATTACAAAGTTTAAAAGCCATTTGAATAAGTACATGGAGGGTTATGGGCCAGAAGCAGGCAGGTGGGACTAGTTTAGTTTGAGATTATGTTCGACATGGGCTGGTTGGACCGAAGGGTCTGTTTCTATGCTGTATGACTCTTAAAAGCCCGTTTCATTTTTCTTTTGCACTACACAAATCTCATTTCAGCACCAGTGTCACTCACAACCTATTAACCATTTTTTTTGGGCCAAAATGTTTTCTAAATTGTCAGTGTTAAATCTCAGCCATCTTTTCTTACAGGAGGAAGGTTAGTGCAAAGAAGAGTTTGGCATATTTTAAATATCAATGATTTTCAGTTTAAGATGAAAATTTGCTTCTGCTATTTTAATTGCTTCTGTAATAACTCAGGAAATTGGAAATGAACATCATTTACCATTGAAGACTAAATGGTGCCACTACTCATGATGTAACCCATCCCTGGGTCTGTTTTGTTCTAAATTATCCGGAAGTTTAATCACACACAACCAAACAACTTTCCCACCACTAAATCACCATGACTTTTTTTAAAAACAATTTTATATCTGGAAGAGTTATCACATGCAACAGAATGACTTTCCCCCCACCAGATCACTATGATTTTTTTTGGTTTTAAACATTAACTACCACCAATAAAACATCTATGTAGCCAATTAAGTACTTACAAGCAAAAGATGATTATGGGGAATGCAAACCATCAAAAGTCTGTTTTGTATCTTTACTAAACTACTAATCACCACCTGGGTCTGCTTTTTTTTCTTAATTTTAGTCTGTTTTTCTAATTAACTCGTTAAGATCTGGAGCAGGTGGGACATTTATTTTCTTCATTTGTTCACGAGATGAGGCCGTTGTTGTCTAGGCCAGTATTTATTGCCCAAAGGGCAATTAAGAATAAAGTCACATGTGGGCTAGCCAGGTAAGAATGGTAGTTCCCTTCCCTAAAGGGCATTAGTAAGCCAGATGGGTTTTTTCCCCCTCCCTAGCAAATCAATAATGGATTCATGGTCATCACTAGATTCTTAATTCCAGATATTTATTGAATTCTCGTTCCACCATTTGCCATGGCAGGATTCAAACCCAGGTCCCCAGAATGTTATCTGGGTCTCTTGATTAACAGTCCAGCGATAATACCACTAGGCCATTGCCTCCCTGACATCTCTTGGGCTAGGGTTAGAGATGTTACTATTATGCCACAACAAGTGCTCAGATGATAAGTTCCACCGGGGCAACATTGCCACGTACCAAGGGAAATTTTACTCAACAAGCTTCATAAGGAGATTAGTGAGTATTTCCCCTTTGGCCTTTGTGGGAATTACTGCAGTTGTCAGACTGAATTTTTAGCTCTCTTTTTGTCATGTGCAGTAAGGATGTTATATTCCTAACTTTCAAGATAAAGACGCCATTCACTGTGGACTTTTCAGAAATTGACTTTTAAAATGTGTGTAAAAGATGGCTGCCAATGGTCGGATGACCTCTGTGATTTCTAGACAGACGTGGCATTAATTTGCATGCAAACATGCTTCTGGAAAGGTAAATGACTGTAGGTGAAATGCCCTGCCTTTAATAGACATTCACAATATGAAACTACACTTTACACTTTCTATTGACTGGACATCTACTAAAACCCAGTATTAGCAGTCAGCCACAATGTCTGATATAAAGTGGTCATGGGCTTAGAAGAGGCTCCTTAGACAGCACTTTCCAAATCTAAGACCACGAAAGACAGGGGCAACAGATACATGAGATCACCACGACCTACAGGCTTTATTCCAAGCTTCTCACCATCCTGACTTGCACATATATTGCCATTCCTTCAGTGTCGTTGGGTCAAAAGTCCCTCTCTCCCTAACAACATTGTGGGTGTATCTACACTAAATGGACTTTGGTAGTTTAAGAAGGTAGCTCATCACCACCTTCCTAATGGCAATTAGGCATGTGTAATGGATGCTGGTCCAGCCAATGATGCCCACATCTCTTGAGTGAATAAAATAAACTGGGACCTCACTTCGTAACTGGCTGTAGACTACAACAAAGGTCATGATCATGACAGGTGCCACATGAATGCAGGTTCTTTTTCTGTTTTGTTGACCTGACTCCCCAGCAGAATCAGTCGATCTGCCAACATATGGAATAAACCCAAATCACAGCCAATGCTGTATGCTTTCTCTGTTAGCTCTAGCCCCAACGTTGCCACTGTCCAACCATGGTTACAGCTGCCCAAGCAATTTCTACGAGTGCAAAGAGAAGAGGAAATGGAGTGGCCCTGCATGGGAGCACACAATTCTAATTACAGCAAGACTTAAACTGACAACTGTACTCTTCCATTGGTGGCCAACTTTGCAAAGGTGCAAATTTCTGCACAGAGTTGTGGGAAGAGTCAACTGGTATACTCATTGAGGCAGGCAGAAAATCCATATTGGACAAAATATCTCCAGTCATAACAGTGCAACAGTAAGACATAAGAAAATGAACCATGTAGATCTGATCCAAAGAAATGAGCAACAGGTAAACTGGAAATAAACTAAAAGAAATGGCGAGACATTTAGATCAGCTGTTATAAGTAATAGAAATAGTTTGGGAGACTAAACGACGTCCATCTGTTTCTATGCCTCTACGTTTCTCGTGGATTCTAAAATTGCTTCTAACGCAGGAATTTGCTTTGCGATAGCTTTTAAAGGGGCAGATCAAATTTCAAGGACGAAGAACAGTGGATTTACAGCCTACGATCCACCAAACAAAATGAGAACAATGTTCAAAGCCAATGCATGGAAATCAGACCTAACTTTTCTGCCCAATTTCTGCTACCAGTGCACAGGAATTAAAGTTCAGCTCAATAGACTAGTGAGTTCCCAAACTTAAAGCAGCTTACATCTAAGCGAAGACTGGTTTAACTGCTTTTGCAAAACAAAATATAAAGGCAAGGTCAACTGATTCTACAACATAGCTAAAGCAAGGACGTTGGCATGAAATTGCCAGCAGCAGAAGATTAAGCAGGTCATGAGAAAAGGAAAACTGAAAAAGATTTATCAAAGAGCTACAAAACTCATCAGAATAAAACTGAGGTATTGTTCAATACCTGAATGGACTGCTTTGAGGAAAGAATGCTTTTGAGAACTGTAATCAAGTGGCTCATTCAATAAGGAAATGGAACTTTTTTTATTTATAAGCAATAATTTTTCTTGATATGTGAGCCATGAAGTGATTGAAGGATTGAAAAGTTGCTAAAAACTCAGCATTCAATTACAAATAAAACATTTCTTTCTACTTGATCTTCAACTTAATCTGATCACATGGTTAGATGAACTTGGAGAACTGCCCGAATGTAGTTTGGGTATTGGATTTAATTTCAGAAATGAGAATTTAAGTGGTTTAAAGACAGGTTAGAACACAAATTCCTTTCATTTATCTCTTTGATGTGATTTGCAAAAAGAACATTGGCTCCAATACAATTTTGGATGAATTTGATCTGTTTTCTAAACTGTGGCTTATATATCCAAGAAGAAAATGCACAGGACTAGAACTGGTCTACATCACACAATCTTCTTGATCTATTGCAGTGCTTAATCTATAGGAACACCAACAACATTGTTAGAGAGGGATGGATTTTGACTAACACCAGTAAAGAAATGGCAATATCATGCCAAATCAGGATGGTTTGTTACTCGGAATGAAAGTTGCAGGTGGTGGTGGTCCCATGTTTTTGCTGTTCTAGTCCTTTTAGATGGTAGAGGCTGTGGGTATGGAAGGTGCTTTCAGACCAACTTTGGTGAGTTGCTGCTGTGCATCTTATAGATGCTACTAAGCATCAATAGTGAATGATGTGAAATGTTAAAGGTGGTGGATGATGCCAATCAAGCAGGCTGCTCTGTCCTGGATGGTACTAAGCTTCCCAAATGTTATTAGAGCTGTATTCATCCAGGAAAGTGGGGACTATTCCAGCACATTCCTGACTTACGCCTTATAGATTGTGGACAGGTTTCAAGAGTCAGGAGATAGGCTTAGTGCCAAGAAGTATCCTGAGAACAAATTAAACAAATTGTTTGCAGGCTTTTTGAATGTCCATTTGTCTTATTTTATTTCAGCTGGCATCAAGCCTAGGGTCATGTTCTTAATCATAATTTCACTCATTTGTCTGATGACTCATGCTAACAAATTGTGTTTATGCTCCATTTACATTTGGCTGTACATCTCCTTTCAGCTGGACCTTGGGAGCAGTGCTATGGGTGTTTAAAGAGTTACAGACACTTCCAGCAAAAAAGCCAAAGAGGTATCTTACTGGAGAACACTGAAGCAAGACCTAACATCACAACAGAAGAACCCAAATATCTAACAATTCTGAAAGGAACAGTGTAAATTGTTCTATTAAATTTGATTAATGTGACTGTTTTGTCATCTAAAGAACACAGTCACCATAAAGTTCAACAGCAAAAGTGATAACCAGTACATTTGAAGCAATATGTTTTTGGTATGGTAACTGTATGTTATCATAACGCCAATAATGTATTAAAGACAAACTGAATGTCAGTCATTACAGCACCATGTTTTAGAACATGTAGGTGTAATGATATACAGATTGCTTCTTTAGTTAACTATACTATGAAAGATGGTTTGGACTGCATCAAACATCCATATAATGGAATATCATTTAGGTTGTTCCAAAGGCCTTGACAGCCCTCTTGCAGTAAATTTACCTGCCCTTGAAATGATCCGATTAATATGCAAGTCTTATTGCCAGATTTGCAGTTTATCTGCACAGAATGGAAAGGAACATCTTCTATTCACATAATCAATTTATTAAGAGTACTGTCACTCCTTACTTTGACTGCTCCATTCCAAACTGTTCTTACAAGTCTTTACCGGTCAGCTCAACTTATACGCTGCATTTGGAGTGGTTGTAACCTTGAAGAAAATTTGATTGCAAGAATTCTAAAATGGAGCTATGGGATTAAAGAAGACTGCAAGGCATCAATATGCTCAAGAACTTTGACAATGAAACAGTGGTCAAAAATGAAGTGGGTTTCACAAGGATCAAAGGGTCTAAATGATCAATAGGTTGGCAAAAGAAGCCTTCCACCTGTTCAGTTTAACCTTTTTTAAATGGTTTAAATGGGACTGTTTAGCCCCCTTGCACAAAATACAGGTTTCCCCTGCCTATGCCAATGCAAGGAGTTAAAAACAATCAGGATATTTCTTACAGAGATAAAAGGTACTGCAGATGCTGGAGAATCCGAGATAACAAGCATGGGGCTGGATGAACACAGCAGGTCTTGAGTAGTACAATCAGTTGAGTGAGGGAATTTACTAAGAATATTTTTTGCTGCAGTCATATACGGAGTTTAAACCATGCCTCAAATGCAATGGACCTATTCTACCAACAAAATTATGACTGGTGATTTACTGGCAAAAGGAGTGCTGAGATAGATGCAACAATTGTAATTGAATTGTGGCAGGATGAATGAGAAAGCAGAGAATTACTCACATGAAGAATAACTTCAGAACTCCCTGGTGGAGAGAGATTTAGATATTCTACTGCATGAGTCACAAGAAGTTAGTATGCAGTTATAGCATGTAATCAAGACTACAAAAGCCAATGACTTTCTATCTCTTATTACAAGAAGAACTGTAGTCTAAGAAACATAGACACCATAAAGTTCAACACCAAAAGTGATCACCAGTACATTTGAGGCAATCTGGATAAAATGTGTGTTTTTAGTATGGTAACTGTATGTTATGAAGCACATAAAGGTAGCAATGTTATGCTTCAGTTATGTTGGGTATTGACAGACCATATCTCTCATTTGGTGGGTGATTTGGTCTCTTCCTCGCAGAAGGATGTAAATGCATTGAAAGCAGCACTGGGAAGTTTGGTAAATTGCTATTAGTAATAAGATGTTACAAAATAGTGTATCGACAACACATCCTCAAATGTCCTCTTCCTCCACCACAGATGATCAGTAGCAGCAGGCTGTACCACCTACAAGTGTGCTGCAGAAATTCACTAAAAGATGCTTAGATAGCACCTTCCAAACAAACTGCCACTACCATCTAGATGAGGGCAGCAGATATGCAAGAAAACTATCACCTGCAAGTTCCTCTCTAAGTCATTCACCATTCTGACTTGAAAATATGTCGCTGTTGCTAGTCAAAATCCTGGCATTCCCTCCCTAACAGCATTGTGTGTATAGCTACAGCTCATGGATGACAGCAGTTCAAGAAAGCAGGTCACTACCAGCTTCTCAAGGGAAGCTAGGGATGGGGAGCAAATGCTGACCCAACCTGCAACACTAAAATCCCGTGAATATTAAATAAACGAGGAAATATTGTACAGCTAGTCTTGTACGAGTAAGATCCTAACTAGCCTCGAAAAGGTGGATATAGAAAGGATGTTATTACTTGTGAGTCAGTCCAGAACTCGGGGGCAGAAAGAAAACACTTTCAGGAGAGATGAGAATATTTTTTCTGAGGGTGTGAGACTTTACATCAAGATTTATTTATAGCACAAGGTTTGGATAAAACTTGAGTTATCTGAGAAAACAGATGCTATATCTAGAGCTCCTCAATTGGTGGTTAGTGCAGTTATATTTATACTTAAATCTGTATCATCAGTGCTCTCAGTCTGTCCAATGATATATTTTACTTGATTGTGTGTTCTGGCTTAGCTGAAGGATGATCCTATAGCTAATCAGGCATTCCTCTTATCACCTTCTTGGCAAAGAATTCCTGTTTTCAATCTTCTTTAACACTAACACAGCAGTAGACAAAAAGCATAAACTAATTGAGAATGTTGCTGCTTGCAGTGAAGGTACATTATATTCAACCAAGTTCAGTTGATTCTAACAAGTGTGTTTTCATCACGATATAAATGTCACTTGTTTGCAACTATAGTTTCATGTGTTTTATGTGTATGAAAACTATAATGAGTTGGAGGCACCAAAGACAAAGGCTGTAGGAATCTGATGCCAGAATGACTATGTGAAAAAGCTATGAAAATTGCAAAGCCAGCTGCTGGCCTGAACTAACCATGTTTTCAGAATGCAAATTCAGGCAACAAGGCTCAATTACATAGAAAAACTAGCCTGATACGTAGGCTTATATCAGTAATTTCAAAACTTTGATGTAGTATTAAAAACTACAAAAACAACTCAAATGAGTTTGAAATTTTGCAAAAAGTAAACTTGAGTTGTAAAAACACATTTTATTTCCTGCAAGAATAGAAAGTACCAGATTAATTTGGGAGAAAGGATTTAAGAGCATCGTTGCCTTTGACATAATGGTGCCTCTACTAAGAGATAAGATCAGAACTTAACCCCAGAGATAGATTCTCCAGCATCGGCAGTTCCTACTGAGATGACAAGAAGGGTCCAGACCCGAAACGTCAGCTTTCCTGCTCCTCCGATGCTGCTTGGCCTGCTGTGTTCATCCAGCTCTACACTTCGTTATCTCAGAACTTAACCCCAGCTATATGTAACACCGTTGTGACTGCACCTTCTCCCCAGTGCTGTCATTGTACGTGGAAGAGGGGGCCAGGTAGTGACACCACCGCTGCTTTGAATTGCCACACCCAGTGGTAACAACCCCTAAGGTTTAGTATTGAAACTGCAACAGCAATTGAATACAGCACACACTTTTCTGCAGAACAATAACTAGATTTGTAGCAGTTCCAGGGATCAGAGGAGTCCCAAACATATCTGTAAAAGTTCCACTTACTGGAAGACCAAAATTATTGAGCTTTGAAGAACAAGCTATTTATTCTCGGGATGGAGCATTTGTTGCCCACTCCAACTTAACCTAGAGATGGTAAGTGGTGAACTGTTTCCTTGAATTGCTGCAGTCCTTAAGAGTGCGGATGCACTTATAGGATGTCATTAGGAGTCTCAGAAATTTGAACTAGCAACAGTTCCAAGTCTACATAGGGAGCAGCTTGGAGGGAAAGATTTAGACAAGCCAAAAACCAGAAAACTCTTGTAGATAGTGGTGTTCCCATGCAGGTTAAATAAGATACATCAAGATTACTTGTCATTTCGGTATTCACTATTTCGGTGAACTGACAAAATGAAAAACTCAAAGAAAACCAATCAAGTGCCATACTAACCATGTCACAAACTCATAGCTGGCTGCAAAGGCTCTGGCTGTTCTTCACTGCTACAGCATTTACAAGTTACAATATACTTATCTCGTGCTGACAAGCAGAGAAGGTGTCTTCATAAGGTGCAAACATTCAAACTGGTCACGTCCTACAGAGGTTTGTGCAGAAACGGTTGTGGAAAATCATCAATAGGACAATCATAACACATTCCACAGGAAAAGGTCACAGATTGCTATGCTTAGACAGGCTCTGGTAAATGGCAACATTGAAGGCAAAGATCCCAACAGAAGTCTCATTGTACGTGCTGTCATTTTTGTGAAGTTTAGTCAGTAATGATTAAGCAGAAATGTCACAACTTGCTTGGCTTCATAAAATCTCCTGTACGTGATCATTCCAAAGGGTGTCTTCTTGGAGGAAGAAGTCAACTACTCCAATCGATTGAAAACATCCTCATTCACAACTCTCACCGGAACATCATGAATGCTGTCAATCTGGTCCAAGCAGCAGCTCAGGCACACCCAGGAAGCAGCAGTCAGATAAAGGTGCCAGTGAGTAAAGATGAGTTTGTGTGTTCAAAAACAGCTGCAGCCAGAATGCAAGTTCTGACACTTTTGCAAGAACAAAATGGCTCACTCCACTGCTGATCTCACGTGGATATATATTTTCAACTTTTTGGACTTAGAAATGTCAGCAGTGCTTAATGGAGAGAATGGAAGAATTTGTAAGAGTTGAGAGAAATCACAAATGAAGTGATAAACTTCTAATAAATATTGACTTAAGTTAAAGATTCCAGTTGCTTTTTCTTTTCTTATCCCATAGCAGCTGAGGTGTCTTCCATGCTCAGTTGCATCGTTCTCATGTCCAAGTTTAGGGACCCAGGTTTAAACCTTGAAAGATTTGCAGGGTGTAAAAGACTACATTGATGAGGTGTTATCTTCCAGTTGAGGTGTTAAACAGAGGCTTCCAGCTGAGTCCACAGGAGGAATTAAAGCACTCAAGACACAAATCTATCATTTGATAATGGGGACATTATTCGCACATTTGCTGCTACCATTTTCCTACAAGAGTGACTACACTTTAAAAAGGCAGTGATATACTTAAAAAGAACATAAAAGAAGTCTGTCCGCTTCTAGCAATGGTAAACCTTTTATCACTATCTTATTATAGCATACAGAATGCAATCATTAATACAAACTCTAAAGCTGCATGGAGAAGTCCACTTATTTCTCCAAGCAGCTGAAACAAGACCTTCCAATCCCTCTGGCTCAGAGGAGATGAACCATGCGTCAACTGAGCCCCTACAATGGCTGAAGTACATTGGTCCTTGTTATGGTTCAAAATAAGAGATAAGAGAAATAAATTCACACCACAAAAGAATCAAAAAAAATTGAACTGGTTTGAAATCTTTATACAAAAGTATCCACACAAAGGAGTTAGCAACACTGTTTCTTTAACCTCCCATTTTCATGTAATATTTCAATATCAACAAAATATGAAAATGTAACAACTTTAACTTAATTAGCTAATTTTCTCATTACAAAAAGTCCATACAAAACACTACACAGTGTATCTATACTACTTAATGCAGTTTGTGCTATCAATGCCCCAATTTCTTAGTCTGTACATCAGTAACAATTTAGATGAACGCACTTGTCAAACACATCATGAAGCACTTGTCAAACACATCATGAATACAAAGGTTTCATTGGGTGGAGGGAAAGGGAGAGAATTTTTTCTAAAATTGTTTATAGAAAGTGCATTGCAAAAATCACTGCCCTACAAAAAAAATGGTTTAAAATTGATAAAATGTTGAATCAAAAAAGGCCTCCCATACAGTAGCAGTCATCCATTTTTGATAAATACCTCAATAGCAGAGGACTAACAAGCAGCATTGTTTTTGCATTGAACTGTTTCCGCTCGCACCCAAGTTCTCACTTAGGAGACGTAAGTGGACAGTATAGAAGTAGAGTGGGAGGGAAGCGGTTAACAATTATGCTGGTAGTATTGTAAGTTCTACACTAACTATATCTAAATTCAACTTTCATATCCAAATTGTTGAACTGAATTTGAATGGCTATCATACAATAGACATTGTAAAAACACAATGATTTCCAGTTTGTGTTACGTACCATCTGTTAATTATAAATCATAGTCCAAGTTAGTCCTGCATTAGCTTGGGATGTGGCTGACAGGCCCCCAAATGATCTCTAGCATTGGCTAGGGAATTGAACAAAAGATGATCCAGGGTCACAACTTTCAAAAGCTATCAACTTGGGAAGTGCTTGTATAGGCATCCAGCAGCAATTGAATTGGACTAAGCTGTGAGGCTCCCCACCCCAAACGTCTCACCAACTCTTGCTTCTAGCTGATGCATAAAGAATTGTAACGAGCCAAGGACTGAAGGTTTCTGCCACACATAGACAAAGGATTCAGCACAAGAAGAGAATATGGAGAAGACAGTGCAAAACAAATTCATCTAGAAAATATTGATACCTAACTGAGATATTACAGTAGGGTGAATGGTACATTACTGATTTTTGTTGAATTAAACCGTTTGGGACAAGGAGACCTTTACCTTTAGTTAACTCTATTAGAAATATTTGCATTGAATTTCATTCCAGCACTTTCAGATGTTATTGAAATCATAGTATTCAAAATATATTTTCTACCTTTGCAATGGAGACCTGCACAGTGATATCTCTTAGTTGTGCAACAACCCAAAAAATCCCCACATAGACAAATTGGTCTCTAATATTTTGCACTGTAATTTTAAAGGGAATGTGGGAACTGCAGCATTCGTTCTTTCCCCCTGTTAAATAAACAAAACAACGAAGACCTCATGAATTGCTTTCCTCAGATAATCACATACAATTCTATTTTACTTTTGCCTGTGAAATTACCATTATAGATATGGAAACAAAGAATATAGCACAGTGCTTAATTTTACAGGTCAGTCATCAACCCTTAGCCACCCTTTTTCATAATCCTGTAAGAGTTCAAGGTAGTACTGCCAGTCAGGTTCAGTGTCATATTTAACTTCATACACAGTTTCTAGAGGATTCTGGTGCTTTTCATGCACTCGGACCACTACACCTTTATACCAGGACTCTGATTTATCCTTTTCCTCATACAGATGTCTTATACGTTTGCCCACTAAATTTGGATATTCCTTGCCTTGGCGTTTTCCACAGGAACGGGATTTAGTTATTTTCTTATCCAGTTGTTGAGAAGTACGTGTTAATAAAGGCTTTCTTGCAGCAACAATTGATTTCAGCACTATGTTTCTGCATGGAGCAGTTTGTCTTGGCTTCTGAAATTTTAATCGTACAATTGAGCCACGAAGATGCAGAACTTTAGATGTGCTTCTAGTTGGCCTCAGTGCACCATTGTTCTTTTTCTTGATTGGCATTTGAGATTTTTTGAACCTTCTATTGCAGGAAACATTTGTCCCTGTATCATCCTCATTGACAGTTACTCGATTTAGTCGAACCACCAAAGTACTGCCCTTCTTTTCAAAATTGCCTTTCACGAAACCCTTTTCATTGTAAACTCCTTTCCTTTTCCGTAACTTTCTAGAGCCTGGCCGGCACACACTGCTTGACCGTTCTATACTAGCATCTTGATTAACTGGTGTGCAGGACCTTTTCTCTAAGTGGAGAACAGATTTTGGCTTTATTTTCTGTAAAGATTGTGAACTATTGCTGGAATCAGTACATTTAGAGTTACAATTTATGGATGAGGTTGTAGCTCTAATCTTCCTCTGTCTTTTCGTAAGTTTTGCATTATGCCTGGCTGTCGTGATTCCATTGTCAGGCTTCCCTTTTGAGCAAGCAGTGTTTGCTACCGTTCTGGTTTTGATTTCTGTAGAACAAGGCTGTGCACGCTGATTTTCATTCGCACTATGGTCAGCCAGATTCTGAGCAACAGTTGCTTCCTTCACGTTTTCATCACTTTGTTCACCTTGGTTAAAAGCAAAGAAAATTGCCCGTTAATATTGCAGACACACAATCAAACGCTTAAGAAAGAAAACAAAAAAGTGCTACAGGATTCAAAACACTGGTTAACAGATACCTGAACTGGAGCATCTAGACCAACATGTGAAGGTAGATCTGCAAAAAATAAATTTATTTACAGTGATCTTTAACTATGAATGTGAGACTTAAGTCTAATATTCCAACTAGGTTGCTTCAATATTGTTTTCTAATACTTCTATTAAGTATAAAATATTTTATACAAGTGTCATATTGCTGGCCCACAATCAATATGATAGCTGCGTTTGACAAAATCTGAATTTTTTTTTAATCTGGCAGTAATAATCTTGATATCTGGCTTTCAATTTGAGGGACATAAAATCTATCAGATGCAAATTTCAAACTGAATTGATATTCAGGTTTGTGTTCAAAGATGCAATATAAGATTAAGACCGAGATCTTCAAATCTTTACAAAGGCTCTAAGATTCTCCAAAGTCTGCATCAAATGCTCATCACTGCAAGGTGTAAAAGCAGATTTCAAACTCAGCTTGCCAGCCCTGATTATAGACATTTGCTTCACGGAAAGGTAAATAGATAAAATCCTTTAATATCCCCATACAGCAATTTTTGGAAAGGGACACAAATGCAACCAAGTTGTGACGAGCATTTCAAAATCTCAACCTGGCTATCACAATGGCAGGATTAGATTTTGACATTAAACCATTACAAATGAAATCAACCCAAGGCTAAAAGCTCCCCAGTGTAGAACAAGGTTTGCAGAAGATAGGAAATTAGCTGTAAGAATACTCTTAATTCTTCAAATTACACACAGCAATACTCCTCGGTATATCATCTATACTAAAGTATGGCACTTTAGGAGAATGGTGAATTTGAAAGTTGGAGCCCAGTTTGACTTGCCAGACTGCATATTTACTTTTGTACTGAGCTCAAAGCACTTGTAATAATTAGTAACAAAAACAGAAATTGCTGAAAAAGTTCAGCAGGTCTGGCAGCATTTGTGGAGAAAAATCAGAGTTAATATTTTGTGTCGAGTGAAGAAGGTTCTGAGGAAGGGTCACTCAACCTGAAACATTAACTCTGATTTCTCGCCAGAGATGTTGCCAGACCTGCTGAGCTTTTCCAGCAATTTTTGTTTTTGTTTCTGATTTACAGCATCCACACAGTTCTTTCAGTTTTTATTATGCAATAATTAGTAACTTAGTTTGACGATTTTTGCACACACTTCAAGCGCAAATATTTAAAAGTTGGTCACAAACTCAACTCACTGATTCCAAAGATAAATGAGAAATCATGAGTTGATACAGTCCATTGGAGTGCCCAATCAGGGAAACTATGCTCCAACATAAATAAAATCAGGACAGAGCAGAAAAGCATTGAAGCAGTTACAACACCAATACCAACAGTTTATTTAATCCATTCCCACCAGCCAGGAAGTGGATGACATTGGGTCAGATGCCAGTTTTACCTTTTCCACCGACTAGGATAAATTAGGAGGGTTGTAAAATGGATGTCTGACCCACTGTTGCTCACACCGGGCTTGGCAGGAATAGTTATACGTGACTTTTACCTTGCCTAGAAAAACAAGATACTATTTAAATCAGAGTCATCAGATAAATGTTAGCTGGTCATAAAGCAATGCCATTTACTGAACCTCCAGGGCAAGCCAGGGGCTCTCAATGAGATAATAATCCAGTTTTAAAAGCCAAACTGCTTAAATAAAACAACCCTTATGCTGGAATCTACAGTATATCAATATTTTTTGTCAGCAGTGTTGTGTTGTACAAAACACAGCTGCATAAGTTTGTTACAAAGTATACAGATGGAGGAAGAATAGGCGTAAGCACCTTCCTCTGAAGGTTATAATAAATGTTCATTGCTCCTTAATGACTCACTGGACAGCTTGATAGAACTAAATAGACCCAGAAGATCCTAGATTCAATTTCTGGTCTGAACTCAGTTTTCCGATCTCAGCTAGGGCAGCAGCATTGTCAGCCTCAAGCTGCAGGCCTGGCAGGTTTCTGCTCCTGGTTGTTGCCCAATGTCTCTCTGCAAAGTAAACGGATGGATATTGGATGAGGGCAAAATAAGTCTTGGCAATGATCTACTGTTCATCCCCAAAGCCCATCTAGAATCTTAAGATGGACACTTGAGTGACTGCCACACAGTCAAGATGTTTAACTTCTATAGACAGAGACACACCTATATTCAAAGAACATAGGATCTGCAAACAATAACCACCTCAGGATGGAAATCTTGACACTCTTGGACTGAGTCAACAAGATGGTCAGCAATTTACAGTTCAATCAAGACAACTGAAGGGAAGGAGGATGGAACACATCTGAGTGATGATACGATAAGGTGGCCCAGAGTAAAAATGGCAGTTCAAGGAAAAATGGCTGAGGAAACACTTCAAAACATGAAATATTTGAAACTCTAATAAAATGCTACGGAAATAGTTCCCAATTATTTACAAGAGTTTGAAATTCACAAATTGCAGTAAATGAGCAGTTTGAGGAGAGAACAGAGTAAACTGAGTAAAAACCAAGCTGCTGGAGATTGACAAAGGAGCTGTAAAAATACGACCTCAGAGGCCCAAATCAGGACAGCTGTCACCATGGTGGACAAAAAAAAATTCACAATGTAAATGCTCACATTGTAATAGTCTGTCTTCTGCAACTCTTTGCCATTAGTCCAACTTGGTTAATTAGGATTCTACAAGTAAGTTGAGAGAATTTCAAAATAACTTTCAAGTGCATTATTTCTTTCAATTCTATATTATTTTGTCAAAGTGTTGTCCTTTTACTCTCAAATGCTATTAACACTACAAGCACTTGAAGTCTCTCAGATACTAGGCTGACAATTAAATAGCACCTCAAGAGTTAACCTGTGAAATATTATCTCAGACACCGGTAAGTTGGCAAAGGGATAAGAAGATTGAGCAGGTGCCTAGAGGAATTATGTAGTGGGGAAGAAAAAGGAGTTCTGTTTCAGTGGAAGGTGACATCAGTATTGGGACAGAAAGAACTACACTATTGAGACAGATGGAGACCAAGTGCCTCATGGAAAGGCTAAAATCACGAGGGCTTTAAACTAATAAGTGTAGTGAGGTGCAGGGTAGACAGGTTCTGATGAAAAAAAGATATAAGTACCTCAAAAAGACAGTACAGGAACAGTTAGAAATTGACCTTTAGTTTTAGAAAGATGGAATGTGATTAAACCAAGAGAGAGAAATAAGACATGAATATTAAATCTGAATAGCAGCACAACTAAGCATTCTTTATACAGACAGTGGGAAAGGGAACAAACTGAATAAAACGCTGCCACAAATCCAACTTGGAAGGCATAGCACTACAGCCTTCGTTGCAACATGGCTGTAAAATAATCAGGACTTGAAGTCTTCATGCATCAAGTTTTAAAAGGCCCATAAAGACAGACAAGCAGAAGTTAAGTAGCTACTTTAGTAACTAAATAGTGAGTGAACTTAACCAAAGGTAAGCAAGCAGTGAGATCTTTCACTGTAGAAAAAAGGATGTATGACTGACGTGAATGTGCAGCGCCTAGGAGTGGTGAAGTAGTAAATTGTATAAATGCAAATATTTCCGACAACCCATCTTGGTACCAATGGTCGGGATTCAATTTCATATTGACTAATAAGCTGCTTTTAGTTAACAACTTAACAGTGCACGAACATGTACCTAATAGCAATCATAATCCACTGGATTAGTATTCCAAAGAGGGAATCCACAAATCAGTGATGAGGTTCTGGATTAACCAAGGCTGAATCACTACATTGCAACAGACAATATTCACTGCAAACTAATGGATAAAACTGGTCAGTGGGAGATGTTCAAACATATTATAGACACAGATCCTGTCCAAACTATAAGGAGCAACAGCTCTATCTGGCATAAAAATAAAAAACCCTGGCTAAATGAGGCAACAAACATTAAACTAAATGTAAAAGCAGGAAAAAGATACACAAGAAAGTACCAACTTTGGCAAGTGGGAAGGACACAAAGAACACTAAATTATGACATAACATCTAGGTGCTAAAAACAGAACTTTAAAGCTTTGTAAAGGATAACAAAGCTTACTGTGTAAACAGAAACACTGAGGAATTGTCAGGAGCCACGTGGGTTGCTTGGATCCTGATGTTTGTCAATGAAAAGGAGGAAATGGTGGGTACATTGAATAATTATTTCACATCAGTAGCTACAGTTGAGGCACAGGTCAACATGTCAGACAAACTACAAGAACTAATCCTGAATCACGGGAAGTGAATCAGCAAATGTTAACGCAAGGGTAAGGCACTGATGAAGAAAATAGTAGAATAAGAAATGGCAAATCCTCTGGATAATGTGCCTTCAATCCTGGGCTATTAAAGCAAAGTGGTGAGAACACTGGAATATTATAGTTCTACAAAGTTCTCTCAATTCGCTAACTGTTTATTTCGATTGCAAAATTGCCTACGCCAACATATTTAAGAAATGTGATAAAAGGAAAGCTCAATTGGCTTAACATCAGTCATCTGGAAGTCACCAGAGTCAAAATCATCAACCGGATAACTCAAGATATTAACTTTTAGGTGATGGAAAAGAGCCTGAATTGTAAAAGATAAGTCATATTTGACAAGTTTGATTGACTTGCTTAAACAGGTTACTAAAGCAGAGAAGCTATGTTTTTATTTGTGACCATTTCCAGAAGACATCTAATAAAGTCTTAAGAGATGGTTCACTAAAATTGGAATTTATGGAATCGAAGGCCAACGATTGACGATGTTAGGAAACTGACTGAGCAGACAGTGCACAAAAGTGATAAGTAGCTCCAATTTAAGGTATGGCTAATTAGTGCCCCACACAAATTGAAGCACTTCTACCTATTAAAAATTTAGATGATGGGATAGAAAGTCAAGTCCAAACTGGCCAATGACAAAGATGGACAGCACATCAAGATACGCAAATGGAAGCATGACGTTACATATAACACTTGATAGATTAAATGAACGTTCAAAATAAAAGTGAATGAAAGAAATCAATGTAGGCAATATGTAGAGATGCATTATAGTCTGAAAATGGATAGAAGAGAGTATTCTCTAAGTAATGAAAATTTAGAAACAGTGGAGTTCCAGAGTGACTTATGGACCCAGGTCCAGAGATCATTATAATGTCATAAACAAGTATAGGAAAGGTTAATATCAAATATAATGTCTAATATTGAAGGAATTAGAATATAATACAATGGGACAAATGTCATGCTTCAGTTAAGCACTAGTGAGACTCCACTTAGAGAGTGGTGCAAGCTGTTTCATACACCACAGTTAAGGCAGGATATATCAGCCTTGGGCGGAATACAGTGTAGGTTGATCAAATGAATCTCCCAAGAATTCTGCAATGAAGAGCGATCATGGTTGTATTACTTTAAGTTTGGAAGGTTTGATGGTCAAGATATTAAATGAAACAAGATAGCACAGACAGAGGAATATTTCCATTGGTTAGGAAGTCTGGAACTAGGAGGAAACGTTTAAAAAATTAAGATCTAGATATTTCAGAAGTGAAATTAGTAGAGGTTTAGAACACTTTCACAAAAAACATTTGATAATTTCAGTTGAAAATTAACAGACGGAATGACAGCTTTTTGCTAACTGAAGATATTAAGCACATATGGGCAAAAGTGAGTTTAGCAGGTTAAAACTGCAGATCAGCTATGGTCTAATGGAATGGTGGAATAGTAGAACAGGTTTGAGTGGCTAAATAATCTACTCCTGTCCCTGTAAAGATTAATTAGACTGAAATACAAGTCAGCATGACACAGACATGGCGGTGGGAGGGGGGGGCTCAAAATTTGACCGTAAGCAATAAAAAGTAATGTACACTATAATACTTGCAACTAGCATCTATATACTACCAAAATCCTAGGAACAATCCTGCAGGTAGTTAAGTAGAGTTGGAAATTTCAGGTTAATCTTCTTGAATCCATCCAAAGCTGAGACAGGCAGATTTTTGATCTCTCGTGGAATGAAAAAAAGATTTGGCGAGGTGGTGCGTTAAGTCTAAAGTCAACCATGTTCATAACAAATGGTGGACCATGCTTAATATACTGTATGGTCTTCTCCTGTTCTTATTTTCTAAGTTTTTTTTTTTAAAAATATTTTTGGGTCATGGGGTGTGGATATCATTTATTGCTCATTTGACTGTGCTGGAGAAAGCATTGGCGAGATGCCTTCCTGAACAACTGCACTCTTTGGTGTAAGGACACCCACAATGCTCTTACGAAGGGAGTTCCAGGGTTTTGGCCCAGCAATTATGTATTCAGCTAATTGCAGTCTTTTTGGGAACTTGAAAAAATGAACCTACAATGAAGTGACATAGCACTTTTTCTTAAAGAAATAATATTCTCCTTGGTAACACTAAACTGAAAAGTTCACCATTCTTAGAGTCAACTATTCATACCATTAATTTTCTACTCTCAAAGGACTAGGCCATCAGATTTTTGGTAATACTTAGTGAGTCATTGCTTTATTGAGCAAAAAAATGGTGTGGCACCACCAGTTTGGAGTCCTGGCACAAAAGGAAAAATAGCAGGTATGGGGAAGTGTCTCTTCATCACCTAGAATGTGTCATATGTCCAAAGCAGCACTAGCTCCTTCCTATGTCCTCTACCCATTTGGCTGCTCAGTCTGTGAACAAAAGAATAAACTGAATCACCAGAGGTTAGAGTTCACTAACACTCAAGTGAGCAATCTCAAAAAACCCAATCAACCCATCACATTGAAACACACTCTTCATTCCAAACTTCAAGTCAAAAGTATTTTATTTTGGAAAAGTAAACATCAAATTGGTCAACAAATTAAAATATAACCTGTAATGTAAAGCATTCTGCATTCTTTCCCACCCATAAGAAAACGACATTACTGCTTTTTGCTTAAAACACAAAAGCAACACCGAGTCTTTTCGGAGCAAAGGAAATTATCTAAAATAGAAACAAATATTTTTTAAAAAGGGATCATTTAATAGTGTCTGTTCAAAAGTATCCTGCACCATAGTTATAAGGCAAGCTTTTACAACACATGGGTTTAGTTAGGAGGAAAACATCTACATGGGATATTTTTCAGAAGGCTGGCCAGTTCCAGTTTCCATAGTTAACAGTTTGACGGCTGTTATAGTATTTCTGCACCAAAAGAAAAGTAACAAGATTAGTTTCTAATTAGTGTTGTGAGGTTTAATAAATTTATTCTAGAAGATCTAATACTAGTATTTTAATGGGAGAAAATAGCAAATGAGCATTTTGCAATGGTGCGTAGCATGCAGAATTAACAAGTTAATTCTTATAGAAGCAGATAATTGGGCAGTGAAACGTGATGAAAAAAGTGACAGGCAAATTTAGTAGCTGGTATAAATTAATGATATTAAGATGCTGGGCAATTACGTAAACATAGATTATTGATCAAAGTAAAAGAACCCCTGTGATAAACATTTGGTCTTTATTTTAGCATATGAAGTTTTCAAAAATCTTCAAGTTACAAACAGTATAAGGTTGTTGCTCAAGGTTAGACTGCCTGGAAGAGCTTTTTTTTTGCACATATTAGAGTTTAAAAACACTCACCAAGACGAATTTTCACACAAGAATGCCACAAAACATCCAGCAGATCCTGATAGATTTCAGGTAACTGTTTTAAGGAAAGTAGCTTGATTAGTCTGGAAGAACACCTTTGAAGCTGTAACTCTGTTTGCAGTTTTTTCTCCTCTGAAAGGGTCGTCGGTCTCAGTTCTATTTTGTGCTCCTGGAAAACTTGATCAATTGTTGCGCCCTTGAGGCTGGAAAATAATTTCTCCTTCACTAAATATATTGGAATAAAAATTGTGCCAGCCCTTATTACGTGGGGAAATGGGCATGTTCTAGAATAAATATAGCTTTCCAAGTAGGAAAGCAGTTTTTGTAGGGTCTGTTGGACTTGGCCATAGTTGCGCCAAATTTCTTTTGATTTTGACATCTTCAATGCCTCAAAGCTTCTTGTACCATTTTTTGACTTTATTGAAGATCTTAATTTTGGAGTTTCCTGCTCTTCAATGTCATGCAAACATGCACGCAAAACCTCTTCAGAAGTTTCAGCCACAGACTGCGTGATCATGTCACACAGGGACTGATGAAGATGTGCAAAATAATTGTAAGTGTCATTCTCGTTCTGTGTTAACTTGCCATTACAGGATGAGTCCACTTTGGTTTTACAAGGTGTCTTGCTAGATTCGGGAGCAGAACTCATAATTGATTTAATTACATCAGGCAATATTCGCTTCAGAGGTTTCAGGGGTCTCAGAATTAATGCTGAGGGATCAACTGATCCAATTAAACTAATTTTATTAGCTTTAATAATGCCTTCAGATGGCAGAGTTGGATTATTTTCACCAATCTTTGGAGGGGCAGGTCTCAGTATTTTATACTTATTCATTTCTATAATAAGGTGGTCACTTGTGCTGCTGGTTTCATTTGAGGCTTTAACTCTGTGCTCTCTAGATGGTTCTGTGTGTTCCTGTTTCTCTTCAGAACTCAGAGATTCTATAGCATTTTCTTTCTTTTCATTTGATATTTCAATCGTACATTTCAATTTTTCTCCAGACTCACCAGAAACTAGAGCATGCTGAGTAACATTCAAAGGTGGACTTTTTGATTTAGTACTTAGGTCCAAGGCCATATCATCCATCTTGTTCATCCCAAGCTTTACGTCACCACTGTGAGCCACACACCTGGCATCACCATTACTAGTTCGCTGAGGTTGGCCATTACTGGGTCTGCTGAATTTAGGAGAAAGGTTAATCTCCTGATGCTGAATATCTAAAGAGTTCTTCTTGCTTACTGCTTTACTTAGCTCATCTTCAGGTGCACCTTTCTCATTCGTAGATTCTAAACATACAGAAGCATCATCTGTTTTCAATTCATCATTCTTGGGTTGCAACTGACTGCTGGCCTTTGGCAGTCTTTTAGGGCCAGATGTATTGGAATTCAGATCTATGGTACCATTACTTTTGCTGCTTTCAGTTTTATTTTCCAAAGAACACGAACATGATTTATCAGAGTCTGGTTGGCAGTTTGGACATTTTGAGAAGAACAGACCAGTGGCTTCCAGGTAAGCTTTGTAGGGTGCCAAACTAAACACATTGTTTATGACTGGCATAGGAGGGGAAGCAGGTGGAGTTGCTCTCCTGCTTTCATTAGCAGCAGGGGAGGAAGCAGGAGAGAAATTAATCACAGATGTTTTTCTGGTTGGACTAACAGTATAGCTTTTTCGTGGGCTATCCAATCTGACTTCTGATTTATTATTCAGGATTTCAGGTTCTTTATTGAAAATAGACCTACCATGATCACCTTTAGGGGAAATGTGAAAGCCTGGGCTATGTTCTTGCAGATAAATATCCTTTGGTCTTTGGTCACCTGGAGAGCCAGCGGGTCTCTCAAATGACCCCTTCAGGTGTTTGCCAGACAGTACAGGGTGAAAGGCACTGTGTTTGCTTATCAGCTGCTTTTGACCAGTACATTCCATACTGTAAAGAGTGTTTAATGAATTGTAGCACTGTTCATTTGTTTGTGCAATAATGCGTGGTCTGAAATGCAACAGGTCTGGTGAAGGGTGCTTTGCATTTGTTGGATCTTGGCGAGATGAAGAGACTTTGTTTTCAGGAGAACTCTGTTGCTCAAACTCTGTTGGTTGTGTCATAGGCTGTGATACAGGATGAACCAAAGGACCAGTCACAGAGACACTTTTCTGCTGCTGTGGAGGAGGATGAGGACGAACAGGATACCCAAAAGATTCAGACGGCTGTGCATAAGGATACTCTGAACCAAGCTGGGTTGCAAAAGAACTGGGTACAGGCATCCGCCCACCTGCACCTGGCACTGGATAATTTCCCATTTGGGCCTTGTAGCTACGTGGATGTAACAATGAGTAAGTACCCACACTTTGCTGGTTTGAAATAGTGTTCCGAGAATGCAAAACCTTTGGTTGAATTGGCATTGGATATTTTGGTGGCGATGGCTTATCACGATACAAAGGCGGTTGCATCTGTTGCCCTTCAGTCGTCACAAACGGATACAAGGGAACTTTCTGCAAGTCTTGGATATTATGTATGGATGTGCTGCTATGACTTGGAACACTGCCATTAGAGTTTTCATATGAGAGCATGGAATATCTGGGATCCTGCAGAACATCACTATTGTAAGTTCCATATCCTCGACATAGAGGTGAACGCACTCCAGGTGGTTTTCCAGTTTCTTTAGTGATTCTGCCCACAGAGCTAACCTGTATACTGCCAGATCCAATATGCAATGAATTATTTTTCACAAGTGGATTGGCATATTGCTGATTGTGCACCAGTTGACTGTTATTCACAATTAAACAACTGGAAGTAACAGGTGGCGGCATCCTCCATTCAGTTTCTGGTCCTCTTCTATAAAAATGATCCGTTGAATTTTCCAAAGAGAAACCAGCTCCTGAACAACAGACACTATTCCTATACACTGGTTGTGGAAATGCTACATTTGCACAGTTACTAACTGTAGATAAAGCAGATGAAAGTAAACTGTGTTTTCCAACTGCAGTCGAACACAACACTGGTGGGAGATTTTGGCTTTTTCTCAAGTTCTTTTGCCGTTCAACAAAACTGACCCATTTTGATCGAACATTCATCAAATCTTTGACCAAATCAAGTTTATCATTCGCATTTACAGACGGTTGAAATGGTCGGGGCCCAGTTTCAGGTTCTGTCTGATATAAGCGATTGCTAAGACTTGAAACTTGTCCTGGTGGTGACTGGGTATTTGGATCACCCATATGATGCATGTAAGGTTGGGGCTGGTTCCAGACTCCTGATGGATCAGTTCCATCACGACTTTGAAGATGGTATGCTAAATAAGATCCAGTGTACTTGAGGGGATTTTCAGCAGCATAACTAGATAGGGGACTGGGTTTATAAAGTCCTGCTGATAATCCATTTTGATTGTTCTCCAGTCGTGGCATCTTACTACAAATAAGCGAGTCCATACCATCAAGACTTCTTTTATTGGCCATCATGATGTTCCCAGACCTTTTGCTGCTCCAGATAAAGGGAAAGAGCCTTAACCAGAAGAAACAGAACAGAAAATTAAAATTAAACCAGAGCTTTGTATGGTTTAAAAATGACACTGCATATCAATTGAAATAACGGTAGAATGCACACACTAATATGGAAAACGAAGCTTGTGCAATTCTATAATTGTTTCAACAGCAATTTTCAATATTATTTTAAAATCCGAATGGATTTTATTGGAATATATCTTGATAGCTAGAATGAAGTGTCAGATAATATACAAAAATACAAACAATCCCAATAATGATACGAGCTAACAAGCATTGGTAATTATTCATTTATAACAACTACTAAGACAGTCATAAGCCCTGCGCATTTACTGGAGCCATACGTGCAACAGGAAGAGCACATAGCACAACAGGAGACTCAACTATGCATTGGTGTTTTGAATAACCCAGAACACAGTCTGTTGGAAACATCATTTATCTAGAACTGTTAACAGTAGCACACAAGGGGATTCTGTCACTCAACATAATTCATAAGGTAGTTGTTTCGTAGTACAAAACTTAAGTATTGCTGGAAAGAGACCCGTTGTCAAAGCTTAACAACAACCCGAAAGAGCTGCACATGCTGTAAATCAGGAACAAACACACAATTTGCTGGAAAATTGAACTGTTCTGAGAAAGGGTCACCGGACCTGAAATGTTAGCTCTGATTTTTCTTCACAGATGCTGCCAGGCCTGCTGAGCTTTTTCAGCAAATTCTGTTTTTGAGCGCTAGCAAAGCTTCTTGTTTTGCACTCATCAGGACAATTTGCAGGAATTTCTAAGTTTTAAACCATACCCGTTAACAAATTTAAACAAAGCCTGGCCATTAACCGTCAGTTATTAACTAGTGCATTCTCCTTGGCAACACCTCTAACAGAGAGCATCTGCTAACTGATCAGCACTCTCCTCAGTATGAATGTTGGTTTCTCTCAAATTGGTGTCAATAAATTGTCTTGAGTGTAAAATGAAAAGCTTCAAACTGTCTTTTCAATAATTCATAGTAGTGAATCAAACTCAAGTGTTCCTCCGGTTTCCTGGTCTCTTTATTTATGATATAATTCCTTGTATTTGCAGTTTTTATTTGCTTTATTAGGATTACAATGGATGACAAGGTTTGCAAGGGAGTGACTTCAATTCTCAAAAAAAAGTTTATTGAGGTCCAGACACAAGTAGTATGTAAAAACATAAAATACAATTTAACATAACTTAAACCATAAATTAAAATCAATTACCTGTTCAATTTGTGACATGTTAATCCTCTAATTAACAATTTTGCCTTAATTACATTTTTTAAAAAATCTGATTACCTGAAACATTTGCACGACAAACCTGTCCTTCTTACTCGCTGCTTAGTGGTCAGTCAAAAGTAATTCATCTATAGTTTATACTGAATGGTGGCTTAATTACTAACCTATTATAGTTCTTAACCCACTTGCCTACTAGATTTACAAAGTTGTGAAGCACAAGTAGCAGAACGTGGAAATTAAGGAATCTCATCAAAATTGCAGGCTATGAAATATACAAACAAACATGCACGACTATTATATATCCTCCACTTAATTTCATGGCAACTCTTATAGCCTTACAATCAGCATATTTGCAATATAAAGACACTCATGCTTACATAGCTCTCTCCTTAAATCGTAAGTCCAAAGTCATCTCCTTAGTAGTTTTCACATGAGCCCATGGGGCAAATAAAAAGCAGGCGTGAGTACTTAGCAACGGGTTGCTCTCAAAAACTGAACTGAATGCAATCATAAACTTGTAACAAATAAAGAAGATACTCAGCAGACCCCGTACTTTCACCACACTATTAACTCCAAGATTTTATAATCATACATCACTTCCTTGAGGCTATCCCTGCAGATTGATGCTTTCTGACTATAATGCTTAAGAAAGAAATATTTATTAAGGGCTTCTACCTCACTAAAGACATATCTAACAATCTGCTCTAAAAATTCTGCTCATGTCAACAGTTATTACAAACTCCACACACAGCAACCGAGACGAATTGCACATTCTGAAAACAGTCAATTTTCCTTATCCTCCAATGTTAACTTCACAAAAAAGGTGATCAGTTCTTCCATGGATCATACCTCATGTACCAAGTTTTGTTAAAATTCATCCATCAGTTTTTAAGCTATATTGTTCACAGGCAGTAATGAAAACATTTCTCTGCCGTTAAAGTTATTCATTAGCATTGCAGAGATGCACGTCCAATGGACCACAGACATTCCACTTAAGAACAGAGCCTGAAAGTTGAACAAACTGTTCTAGAGTATTTCCAGAATATGCCAAAGAGCTATCCAGAGGTAGGAACTCAATATACAACTTTCTCTGAATTTGGATCTTAGAATTCAATAAAGATCCATTTGAACTGGAAATATGAACACAAATGCAGAGTATTTGCTAAATACAATACAAGCACTTTGTAGTATGCTCAGTTAAGATTGGATTGAGAGCATAATTGTTATGAATCCATACTCAATTGTTGCATCAAATGTCAAAAACTTCACATTAGGTTCTCGTCTGCAAATCTTATAAGAAATACAAGAATAAAAACACTTTTATACGGTCACGGAAACCTATTAGAATCTAAGCTAACTGGCTTGATTACATAACTTATGCATTTATATGCTGTAAGACTATCAATTGACACTATCTTAAATAAATGAATGATCGTCAGTCGAGTTACGTTTTTCTACTTCATGTGAACATAAATTGCTGAAAACAAACATTTTTTGTAATTGTGCAAGATTGGGGTGGGGGGGTGGGGTGGGGGAGAGAAAACGCTACAAGATTAATGAAAATAGAAGTACAATCACAAACTGAACCTCAATCCTAAAATTTCACAGCAACCTGTTTATAAAAAGGTTTTCATTCCATGGTGCAGTTTCTCCAAATAACCACTAAGTGGCACATATGCCCCAGGCTAAGCCTTTCATTGTGGAACAGATTAATAAATATATGCTCACCAAATGTACTTTGCTGTCAATGAGGTGAGATCGTGAACTTTAAAATGGTACCATCGAGAAAAATACAGAATTTACTGAGTTTCCTCTGTAATTTAAAGGAATTCAGATGATTTTTGGCTGAAGTAAAGATGACCTATTACACTTAGCAACTTTTAGCATTGACACTAAATATTATAGTGCTTAATCATAACAAAAGAAAAAATATACAATATATGACAAGAATGTCAAGCATGGGGTCTTCCAATACTCAATGCATTCTCAGCCAAGTTTATAAATGAACAATCATAATCCTCATTTACAAAAATGTTCCAGCCTATAGCATGCAGTTCAAGACTACAATGAATATACAAGCTACTTTGATCTTAATTTTTATGGTTATTTAACAAATATTTTTGTGCAGTTGGTTGTCTGCTCATGACAAATGTTGCAAAATATGGTGAAATTTAGACTTCAGATTAACCTGCTATTGTTCTATAAAAAACAATCCAAGACCACAAATAACAAAATTACATACCATTATAAGCCTTTACTAATATGATCCATTAGCTCCACAAATAAAAACACATGCACAAATCAGTCAGCTGATCAGAAACTTCAGAAAATTCAATCTACGACCTATATTGTAGCAAAAGCACTAGCAACTGGAAAGCCTTTAGGTGCTGCATGTTGCCTATTTGGCAAAGGAAACAGACTCGTGACAACCACTGTAGGATCAGCCAATAACTAGCTGCCAAGTACGCTCTTTGAAGAGCAGCTATCAGCGGAGGTTGTAAATATTTATTATCTACCATTCACTATTAATCTAACTATAGTGATTTAATCATGCATCAAGCAGGTTTAAAAAATTAAGATAAGCAAATTTATACCTTGATACAAATCACAAAGGTTGCCTTGACTGTAGAAGTTATGAACAATGAACCAGAACATTATTAAAGGTTACAGTTTCTTTCTCTATACTTTTATTTTCAGCCAAAGATATAATTTCTTCCTTCCTCCAAGTGTCCTGTAAAACTGAAACTACCATCACTTTTTATAGTCAATAGCAAGAGCCTGAACACTCAGCTTAGAAACATTTGGTAAACAGAATGACTTTTTAAAATTTAACAAAGCCATAAGAGAGGTCGCATGTCTTTAAAAAAGAAAAGAGTTCAATCCTTTTTAAATGCTTACACAAAATGTAAAACTTCCTAATTCAGTTTTAAAAAGGGATGCCATTGTTGAAGTTCTTTGGAAGAAAAGTAATTCTGTAATGTCAAAATACAATGGTTTTTGTTTATGCCAATAATGGAAACAGACTGATTTGAGTAAAGAAAAAAATGCATCACATTTATAGTCGATTTAACACAAATGTGTTTAATTTGGATTGAAAACCAAAAGTGAATGCCAAGATACCCTAGCCTGGCACACCAACGATTGTTCCTTGATTTAATTCCAAACCAATGTTGTAAGTACCATGACAAATGCACTGAAAAGCATCAGACTTATTATAATCCCTCCCTCCACATCTATCCATTCAGAATAGCGTGCTAAACCATGAAAATCAACTGGAGGAAAGGTACTAGGGCAGAAAAAAGGTATTCAATGGTGTCCAGTTAAAACATTCTCGTATGATCTTAGAGACCTCTTAAGCCCATATCTTAACATCCATTTTCCAAGCAAGCACATAGTGTGAGACAATAATTTGCCAACTCTGGGCTAAAAACTGATTTCTCAACTTTTAATTTTTTTGTAAATAGGTCAGATCAAATGTTATAAATTAAAAACTAGACTTCCAGATTTTAATGATTTCCAAATGCGAGATTAAACTAGCATGTGAAATACAACAACCTCAAAAAAAAATGCAAAATATCTAGAGAAATTAACCACATTTTGTTGAATACAACCTTCATCTGTTGAAGTTTAATACAGTTCCTAACAAATATTTCATTATAGCATTTTGTTGCAAACACCTTAAAGCATTTACTGAATACACATTAAACACACACCCGCCCCAAGCCAAAGTCCCAAAAGGTGATAGATATTCATACAAACAATTTCACTTAAAGAACATTTTTTTCCAGTTGATTTAATCCTGCAGAATTGAAGAAATAACTTTAAAAGCTTTTTTAAAAAGGGGTGATCCAGCTACAAGTTGTGTTGTTTTTGGACAAAATCAAAATGGAATGATTAGACTCTCAAATCTGAATGCATATTCAGACCCCACAACTATTGATACTCAGTCTAGAGAAAATTAGCTTAATTCCCAGTTGGGGAAGGTATGAGAAGGCTACTAGGTTCCACAAGGCCGTATTTCAGCACAAAAACAGCTAATCCTGTTTCTACTCTTCCTCATCAATTATCTTCAGTCTCCTACATTCCTGACGTACTGGCTATTCCAACTTATTTGTGATGATATACTAACATAAATGTCTAGGTTCCTGCAACACTCCCCCAACCTCTCCATATTGTCCTGGCCTTGTTCTCCTTGATGTTAATTGCTTGTATTTCATGGTCTGCTTCCTCCCACTTGGAAGTTTTTTTTGACCTTCATAACACTGCTCTTTGTAGTTTAATGGTTATCTGCTAAAATGATGTAGCATCCTTAGAAAGCCTTTTGCAAACTGCCAAAAATAACAAATAACTTCGCCCACCTTCCCTCATCAAGCTGCAAACTCCACAAACGTTGCCCAAGTTGCAAGTAACTCCTAGCAAACATCCAGATAAACTGAAACCAATGCAAGTTCCTAAATCTCCATCCCCAGGACAACATATCATTCTAGAGAGGTATCCTGTAGGTTAAGTATTCCGTATTTAAAATTCTTCAAATGTTCTGATGAAAGAAAACAGCTATGACACCACTTCAGGGTATATTTACTCCTTTTAAATTAATTTGATTTCCACTCAAAATAAATCACTCCACACTGGCACTGCTGAAACAACTGCAGAAGTCACATCTCAATTTCTTTTCATACAAGTAAGCCCACCTACTGTTTTATGATCTTACCTGTTAACCATTAAAACAACATGACCCCAAGCTTCTTTTAATTGCATTCACCCAAGACTGCTCATTTATTTGCTTACCAGATGTCCCAAAATTAAAAAAAGGAACAGAACAAGGGATAATATAAATGAAGAATTAATAAAACCAGGAAAGACAGCCAGAAAGACCTGTAAAGTGGTTTGGTCAAAACAGGTGATAGTTGAATGGCACAAGGGAAAATTGTAAGCAGATGAATCCCAAATTGATGTGGAAAAATGTTAATAAATTACAATGTGCTTGGGGATAAGCTAGCACGAAAATCTGACAGACAAACACAGATAGTGGTATGATTTTTGATTGTTATCATCCTACAAACCTATAACCACCCTATCTGCTCCCTTCTCCTGAAAATGCACACAGGCTACAATGGCAGCACGCTGCAAAACAGAAAATTAAAATTGTGGCTTTCTACTAGGTTCCCAAAGTGTCACAGCTTTGCTAGATTTGTACTATTGTTTGTTCTGACAGACCTGTAACCTTCCAGCACTCTCAATTTGTTCCAGATTTATCTTAACCCACAATATTTCATCCCCCTTTTCTAAAAAAACTGTTTTTCCTCCGCATTTAATGGTCTAATAATGATTTTCCCCAAGTACCTTCATGTTCACCACAACCCACAAGTTGTACCTTTCTTTTGCCCTTTTCGGAAATATACTATCACTCAACATTCAATTCATTCACAGCAAGCATGCAAACATATGACATGAAAAATGTCAAAATTCCACTGTATTTTCTACAAAGACTGTACTGCCCTGCGTTGTACTTTTTTTTAAACTTATTGATAACTTATGAATAAAGTATATTTTTGAAATAAAACCGTGAAGCACAATAACGACCAAAGACAAATGAAAACTCCATAATGGATTTAGATTATCCAGGATTCAAAAAAGCTTTTAGATTAATTGAAAGATTTATCAAATTGACAAACAATTCTGACCCATCACTGCTCTGGTTTAAAATCTGAAATCAAGGATTTCAAATATAGCAAGAGACCCAATTTCTTCTGCTTTTAAACAGCTATGTTAAAGTTGACATAACTGGGAATTCAATTTACAGGTCAGAGATAAGCATACAGTGTGTGGATTATATTCCTACCCACTGTTGGCACAATTCCAGATTAAGCATAGCTTTCAAATTTAGTTTGAAAAAGACAGGATCCAAGATGCTAAAAAGACTCAAAAGTCTGATCAGCCCCTCTCCAAACGAGAGGCGCTCTCAAGTATTACCATCCTCCAAACATCCTCAACAAATATCCTCCCAATTTTAAAGAAAAAGGAAAGAAAATACAATCTTATTTCTAGTAGTCAATTCCTTCTAAAATTTACTAGCAATAATTGAATTTAATGTTAGGACACCCAATTATTAAAAACATTTGACTGTGATCCTAAAGTGAAGGCTGTAAAGTTATGAGATGGCTCTCTCTCAGTTAAGGAGATTATCGTTGCCTTATACCAACAGCCATACCTTCAACATAACTGATACTCAAGTAAACTAAGCAAAACCAAAAAAATTCCACTGTGCACTTATGTTGTTCTGAAGTTGCATAGCTAATTTCTTCTGTAGAGGGGTGGTATCCTGATTGTTGTTAATTTCAACTCCTTTAAGTTCCAAATCCAAATTTGATAACTTCGTTTGTCGTTAAGGAGAGAGTTCGAGGGAAATTTACATAATTGTTATTGTAATGGTCTGGACTTAAGTCTATGAAAGCTATGATAGTCAATTTCTCATTAACTGTGAATATGCATTTTAAGATTGACGATGATTTCTTGCATTGTGTTAGGTAATAAAAATTCTAGTTGACAGTAGTCTAGGATTATTAGAATAAATTTACCTTCAAATATTTTGCTACGGTCCCCTCCCAACCATTTGCAAAAACGGGTTGCTCTGTAGCTTTGGCAGTCTCTCTCTCTCTCTCCCTATCAACAATCGTCTTATTGATGCAAAGACAGACAAGTCCCTACATGCAGTGTCCTGTGATCTCACAGTGTGAATGTTATTTCACCATTTAAAATAAAAACAAATTATGTCAAATATTTAACCTCTAACTTATTGGAAAATAACTCAACCTTATAATCCCTTATTATGGCCACATTTATTTAATTCACAACACTGGGTATGCAACTTTATACAATGGAACAAAAGTGGATCAAACAGTCCACTAAATAAATTGATAAGTCTGACTCAAGATCAAGTTATTATTCATGATTGCAAGGTAATATAAAACTTCAGTTTACATATCCATGTTCAGTTTGAATAATAATGCTCAGAAGACAAGATTTCCATTACATCAGCAGCAAAGATCACAATCCTTCAGTACAGAATCACACTCTGAAGTTAATGATGTTAAGAAATTTGTTTTCATGTGTTGCGGATACTTAAAAGTCAGCAGCCGCAGAGTAGGACTTACCTCAAATTATATTCTTCTAAGAAGCTTATTGCAAGCTTTTCTTCCCAGTCCTGCAACATAAGTGAACATGTTCCTCTGGTGTTTCTCATCTCCAAATTGAGATCTTCTGAAGACGCCAGAGTCTACATATAGGTTTATGACATCCAACACCCTCAAACACTTTTCCTAATCCCTCCATACATAAACCACAATTTCTTACACATTAGCAGCTAGAATATACGAATATGCATACTCTGTTCCTTTGCCACTGATTCAATCTCCCTCCCCATACCTGCAGTACACACAAAACAAAACTGTTTTCAACCTTGGAGTGCTAACTGACCCTTGGAAGCTGAGCTTCCAACCCTACAATTCTTCCAAAGGCTCCAAGAGTCATCACCACGCCTGTCTCAATTCATCTGTTGCTTATACATACTTTTGTACCTCCACAACTGACTTCAAAAGAAGCTCAACTGAGGTTGAAGGAAAACACTTCATCCTTCTATTAGGAACTAGAGTCTTCCAGCATTAAACATTAATTCCAATGATTTCAGATTTTCTGGAAATTTCAGATTTCCTGTCAGTGTGAGCAATTTCACAGCAGGAAAGAGTGTAAGGAAGAGTGTTGCTGTTCTAAAAAACGTACTATTTTACTATACAGGCATACATCAAAAGTTTGTACAACAATGTTATGGCTCTGGAAGGTGATGCTAAGTAGGAACAGAGTGTGAAAAGACATGAGGCCCCTTGTCCTTACTTGGCCTTAAAGTGGCTGACATAATACAGAGGGTTGCAATGAAGCAGATCATAAAGAAAATGGAATGAGATAGGATGAAA
>JAHRHZ010000081.1:8580196-8595335 GCA_024137785.1 Ginglymostoma cirratum
CACCCCCACACCCTATATATGATGTGTACATACTCTCTCTCCTCCCACCCCGCCAGCTCCGCTCCGTTACGATTCCCCAGTTCCCTCACGATGCCGTGATTCTATACGCGGTGGCCGAGTGTATTTTTTATTTCTATCATTGCTGCTCCTGCACTAACTCCCTATGACAGCAACCAACTCCCTCATCCCGCAAGGAGGCGGGAGCCCGCTTTGTTTTTGATAGAACCAGCCTCCCACCGGCCGGCCAGCCCGTACTAACCGGCTCCACTTTTCAAATCTCTCCGAGGAGGCGGTGGGGGGGGGGGGCGCGGGAAGAGGGAGAGGGAAAACACATCCACAGGGCGGAGGTCACGTGTGCGCTGCCCCGACCGCCAAGTCCGTGGGTGGGGCTCTCGAGGAGGAGGCGTGGTTTATTTTAACAACCGATACGCCCTTCGCTGTGGCACGGGGCGTGGCTAATCCACAGATGGGCAGGAGCTCTAGAAGAAGGGGGCGTGTCTCATAGTGACCTACTGTCTGAGCGACCTGAGCAAGGGCGCAGGGACCCGTAAAAGGGGCGTGTCCACCACTGGAGGGGCGGGACCATTGCTGGAGAGGCGTGGCCACCTCGGAAGGGGCGATACCCTTTTGAGGTTATAATAAGGTGTAGAGCTGGATGAACACAGTAGCATCAGACGAGCAGGAAAGCTGACGTTTCACGTCTGGACCCTTCAGAAATCTTTTGCGGTTCATGCCTCTGTCCGAAGAGGGGTGCCGGGGCGTGGCTCCAGTGTGGGGGCGGGGCACAGGTTTTGGCGGAGTTGGGGCCACGGCTACAAGTGGTATCGGGCGTAACTCGAGCGTGAGGGGTGTGTTGGGGCGGGTGCTGCTCGCGCTGTCTATCACGTGGGAGCCAATCCCCTATAAAAGACGCCAACGGTCAGCCCAGTGTCATTTGGTGTCGACTATGCGAATGTTTTCTGCTGAGTTAACTGTGGTAATGGAAAGAAATGGCTTTTTTTGGGGTGTTCGTAGAGAAGTAAGTGGTAGGCAGATGGTATAAAGCCATTAGCAGTAGGAAGTGGAACAGGCTGTTCGGCCTTTTGAGTCTGTTCCTGTGTTCAATAGAATTATGATCTGGTAATCCTCATATTTGCTTTACTGCATTTTTCTCATAACCCTTGATTTCCCCGACTGACCAAGAATCTGTCTAACTCAGCCTTAAATATACACAAGGATTCTGCTCCCCCACAGCTCCCTGTGACAAGATGTTCCACAAAGATAACCTTCTCAGAGAAGAAATTTCTCCTTATCTTGGTGTTAATTTGGTTAAAGAAAAGATAGGTAGGGGAGATTATTTCAGAGATAGTAGGAACTGCAGATGGTGGCGAATCTGAGATGACAAGGTGTAGAGCTGCATCATAGGTGAAGGAAAGCTTGACGTTTCGGGCCTAGACCCTTCTAGACCGAAACGTCAAGCTTTCCTGCTGCTTGGCCTGCTGTGTTCATCCAGCTCTACACCTTGTTATCTGGGTAGGGGAGATGTCTCCTCTTCCTGCATGCTGTCCTGCCATTTCCCACATTTTGACATTGGCAAACAATTCATTGACTCTGAAATACTTGTGGCGTTGTGATTCAACAACAAGGAAAATACTGGAAATGCTCAACAGGTCTGACTCCTTGTCGTTTGATTTTTTTTTTGCAGAACAGCAAACAACTAGGAGTGAAAAAAAAAGTAGAGGTACTGTAAGAGGGAGATGTGAGGAGAACAAAAGGAAATGTGTTAAGGGTGGAGGGCAAAGAGAGATTAATTGACAGTAGACTTTGTTATGCAAAGAATAATCATGATGTAGTGAAGAAACATAAGGTGGGGCTTTAATTTAGCAACCACCTGAACACAATGTGAAGTGATAATATAAATAATAAACCAACGTTTAAAAAAACTAGCAAAACCAAGAACAAAGAGGTAGAGGATATGATCTACAGTTGCTGACTCTAAAACGGAGTCCAGAAGGCTATAAAGAGTGCCCACATGCAAGATGAGTTGCTGTTCATTTGAATACTGTAGCAGGTCATGGACAGAAAGGATACCCATTTTGAAGAACTACTATGCCTCCCTCAGTCATGAACAGAAAGATCAGGGTGGAGGCCAGGTAGATGATTGAAGTGATTTGTGTCACGATGTTTGAGGTCATGCTTGTGTACTGCATGAACGTATTTGGCCAAACAGTTATCTGCTCTAAATTTGCCCACGTGATGTGCAGGTGACTAAATATTGAAAGGCAAGTACCATATTTTGAACAGTGAATGCCAGATCTTAAATGGAAAGAAGACTAAATGGCAATTCCACTTGAGTGGAATGTTTGGGGATGGGCTGTTATTTTTAATTAATTTTGGGTTGTTGCTGGCTGGCTAAGCCAGCATTTATTGCCCTTGAGAAGGTGATGAGCCACCTTCTGAAGCACCCACAGGGTTGTTAGGGAGGGATTTCTGACCCAGTGACATGAGAGGAATGTTGACAATATAATTTCAAGTCAGGATGGTGCATGACTTCAAAGGGAACCTGCAAGTCGTGGTGTTCCCAAGGCCTTGCCCTTGTTCAGGGTAAATCTATTGAAGAGTAGCTTCACGATGCAGTTTGTGATGCCTTCCAAACAAATAAAAACTGTAACTGTGCTTGCCATCTTAATTGCATAGGGCTCTTTATATTTGAAATCTGCCTTTTTATTGATTAAAGTGCTACAGTTTGTTTTAACAGGCAGCTGTATTGCCATGTCAGTTTGTTGGGATTGATAACTTCCTCATCAGAACCAGTGGTTGAGGAGTACAGTACTGGGAGCTGCATTGTTAGAGAGATACTGACAAGAGTTCCTGTTGAGGTGAACATGAGGCAATGGTGATGTCTGAAAAAGAAGAGCATTCTCCTCGTGCCATCTTTAAAACTTAATTTTAATAATCTATATAATAAAAGAAAAAAAGACTTGCATTTAAATGGCACCTACTGGATATCTGAAAAGTGCTTAATAAAAACTGAGAAAACTGTGGATGTTGTAAATCAGAAACAAAAACAAAAATTGCTGGAAAAGCTCAGAGGAAGGGTCACTTGATGCAAACGTTAACTCTGATTTCTCTCCACACATGCTGCCAGACCTGCTGAACTTTTCCAGCAATTTCTGTTTTGTCTCCAAAGTGCTTCACAGCCAATTAAGTTCTCTTAACTGCAAGTATTCTTATAACGTAGGAAATGTAGCAGCCAATTTTGCACACATCTAACTCCCTCAAATAGTAATATGCTAATGGATAGATAATCTGTTTGTGACATCGATAGTTGGATAAATGTTTAGAGCCATAGATATGCAGCACAGAAACAGATCCTTCGGTCTAACTCTTATGCGCCGACCAGATATCCTAAATTGATCTAATCCCATTTGCCAGCATTCGGCCCATATCCCTCTTAAATCCTTGCTATTCATGTATCCATCCAGATGCCTTTTAAATGATGTACCTGCTTTTACCACTCTCTCCGGCATCTCATTTGGCCAAAACATATTTAACTCCAATATTCTCCATCAAATAGGATCAGTTTACATCATCAAAGAAAGCCTATGAGGCATCAATTGAACAACAGCAGTGCCTTTGAGATTGCAAACTTGAGTGTGATTTGAACATAGAACGTGGTGTCTCAGAGGCAAGAATATGACCAACAACTCACGTTATTTGACTTGTGGCAAATAATGTAGTTGTCAATTCAATAAGTTGAGTTAACAAGGAGCTACAATAACAAATATTTTATGGTATGGAGGAGTGCATCCAGCAGCAGCAATAATAATATCTTGAATATTGATACTTTCTGCTCTAAATCTAATTTCTAATTATTCTATTTGTGTTGAATCTTGTGTAGATGTCAAGGACAATGAAAATCAGTGAACCTCAACAGTGACAACACAGTGAGCACTGTAATATTTGTGGTGTTTAATATTACCATTTTCTCTTTCATACCACCTTTTGAAGTGGACTTCGTTCCCTGTGATGTTGCTTTTTCATACACATATACTCTCTGTGAGGGCATCGTATGTCCTTGTAGATAGCATATGACCTATGCGATTAACAATTACCTACTTGCTGTCATGTGCTATGTTATCTCTTCGGCAGACTATCAAACGCTGCTCAAGATGTTTACATAAAATAACTAATGTATTTATTGACAAGCACACAATAAAAATGAAATAGATTTGCTCATTACTAAGGATACTGTTACACAAATCTTATGATCGATGTGCTATCATTTGCTTAAAGTTCTAACGTGTACAATGTCCATTCTGTCATGCCTGCAAATTGCAGTCTCTTCATTGAACACTCAATGAGTCATCAATTTAAATTGGATAAGATCACACTCAAAAAGAATAATGCTAAGTGATTAGACTAAAGAAAGGACAAATTTAAAGCTTAAAGCAAATTAGGCAAGCCTTAAAAATATCAATATGCAACAACTCAAAGATATGGAATCACAAACTGATACAGCACAGAAGGAGGCCATCCAACCCATCATGGACAAGCTTTCCGATTTACATGACCACCCTGCTTTCTCCCCTTTGCAAATATTTATGAAAGTTGTTATTGAATCCATTCCCACCACCCTTTAGCCACTGTATTCCAGAGGCTCTGTTTCCACTAATGACTTTGTAAATTTATTAATTACGTACCCATGCCACACAGACTGTCAAGATCTAGGAATTGACAGATGTTATTAGTGCTGCAGTATGATTGCAACAATTGACTTCATTACGGGGACAGGAAATGCAAAATGAATAAAACTTCAATACCTAGTTGTCCAGTGGCATGCAAATGGTTCACATTGGAACCACACCTTACCTGACAAAGGTTATGATTCAAAAGGTTCTTGCTTTTAATGCCCCTACTTCTAGGCCAGATGGTTCCACTTGTCCCAGACCTATGTCTGAACAAATTGATTAAAAATATCTAGAACTGTATTATAAGCAGTTTAGAGAGGGTTCACTTGACTTGCATAGTCGTGGCTAAGTGGTTAAGGTGATGGATTAGAAATCCATCAGAGGTATCCTTGCATATGCTTAAATCCTGCTGACTACAATTCACGGGGTGTTGTGGTACAGTGGTCGTGTCCCGACCTCCAGGTTGGAAGGTCTGAGTTCCCATTGGCCCATGCATGTGACTTAATGTGGCTGAACAGGTTGAATAAAAATATCGATTTTAAAGGTTCAAAGGGATCTTGTGGCACAATGGCAGTGTCCCTATCTCTGGGTTAGAAGGTGCAGATTCATAGCTCACCTGCTGCAGAGATGTATCATAACATACCAAAGCAGGTTAAGTTCAGATTTTCTTATACTTTTAAAGCTCATCATGAGATCAGTTACTTCAACAGAATATTGGACAGTGGTAACTGGTCAACTTATGGAAGTGATCTGCAGGAAATCAATGTATTCAGGAACGTAGAGATTTCATACCTGTTTGAGAATGCACAACTATTCCTAAATTACAACTAATAGAACATAGAACATTACAGCGTAGTACAGGCCCTTCGGCCCTCGATGTTGCGCCGACCTGTGAAACCAATCTGAAGCCCATCTAACCTACAGTATTCCATTATCCATTTTTTTTTCTCATGAAGGGTCTAGGCCCGAAACGTCAAGCTTTCCTGCTCCTATGATGCTGCTTGGCCTGCTGTGTTCATCCAGCTCCACACCCTGTTATCTCGGATTCTCCAGCATCTGCAGTACCTTTTATCTCTCTCCATTATCATCCATATGTTTATCCAACAGCCATTTGAATGCCCTTAAAGTTGGCGAGTCTACCACTGTTGCAGGCAGGGCATTCCACGCCTTTACTACTCTCTAAGTAAAGAACCTACCTCTGACATCTGTCCTATATCTATCACCCTTCAATTTAAAGCTATGTCCCCTCGTGCTAACCGTCACCATCCGAGGAAAAAGGCTCTCACAGTCCACCCTATCCAATCCTCTGATCATCTTGTATGTCTCTATTAAGTCACCTCTCAACCTTCTTCTCTCTAACGAAAACAGCGTCAAGTCCCTCAGCCTTTCCTCATAAGACCTTTCCTCCATACCAGGCAACATCCTGGTAAATCTCCTCTGCACGCTTTCCAATGCTTCCACATCCTTCCTATAATGCGGCGACCAGAACTGCACGCAAAACTCCAAGTGCGGCCGCACCAGAGTTTTGTACAGCTGCATCATGACCTCACGTCTCCGAAACTCAATCCCTCTATCAATAAAACCTAAAACCTATGCCTTCCTAACAAACCTATCAACCTGGGTGGCAACTTTCAGGGATCTATGCACATGGACACCAAGATCTCTCTGTTCATCCACACTACCAAGAATCTTACCATTAGCCCTGTACTCTGTATTCCTGTTACACCTTCCAAAGTGAATCATCTCACACTTTTCCGCATTAAACTCCATTTGCCACCTCTCAGCCCAGCTCTGCAGCTTATCTATGTCCCTCTGTAACCTGCAACATCCTTCCGCACTATCCACAACTCCACCGACTTTAGTGTCATCCGCAAATTTACTAACCCATCCTTCTACTCCCTCATCCAGGTCATTTATAAAAATGACAAACAGCAGTGGCCCCAAAACAGATCCTTGCGGTACACCACTAGTAACTGAACTCCAGGATGAACATTTCCCATCAACCACCACCCTCTGTCTTCTTACAGCTAGCCAATTTCTGATCCAAACCACTAAATCACCCTCAATCCCATGCCTCTGTATTTTCTGCAATAACCTACCGTGGGGAACCTTATCAAACACTTTACTGAAATCCAAATACACCACATCAACCACTTTACCCTCATCCACCAGATTGGTCACCTTCTGAAAGAACTCAATAAGGTTTGTGAGGCACGACCTACCCTTCATAAAACCGTGTTGACTATCCCTAATCAAATTATTCCTTTCTAGATGATTATAAATCCTCTCTCTTATAATCCTTTCCAACACTTTACCCACAACTGAAGCAAGGCTCACTGGTCTATAATTACGAGGGTTGTCTCTACTCCCCTTCTTGAACAAGGGGACAACATTTGCTATCCTCCAGTCTTCTGGAACTATTCCAGAAGACAATGACGACAAGATCAAAGCCAAAGGCTCTGCAATCTCCTCCCTAGCTTCCCAGAGAATCCTAGGATAAATCCCATCTGGCCCAGGGGACTTATCTATTTTTACACTTTCCATAATTGCTGACACCTCCTCCTTGTGAACCTCAATCCTGTCTAGTCTAATAGCCTGTATCTCAGCATTCTCCTCGACAACATTGTCTTTTTCATGTGTGAATGCTGACGAAAAATATTCATTTAGCGCCGCTCCTATCTCTTCGGAATCCACACACAACTTGCCACTACTGTCCTTGACTGGCCCTAATCTTACTCTAGTCATTCTTATGTTCCTGACATACCTATAGAAAGCTTTAGGGTTTTCCTTGATCCTACCTGCCAAAGACTTCTCATGTCCCCTCCTGGCTATTCTTAGCTCTCTCTTTATGTCCTTCCTGGCTAACTTGTAACACTCAAGCGCCCTAACTGAGCCTTCACGCCTCATCTTTACATAAACCTCCTTCTTCCTCTTGACGAGATTCAACTTCTTTAGTAAACCACAGTTCCCTCGCTCGACCACTTCCTCCCTGCCTTACAGGTATATATTTATCAAGGACATGCAGTAGCTGTTCCTTGAACAAGCTGCACATTTCAATTGTGCCCAGCCCTTGCAGTTTCCTTCCCCATCCTATGCATCCTAAATCTTGCCTAATCGCCTCATAATTGCCTTTCCCCCAGCTATAACTCTTGCCCTGCTATATATACCTATCCCTTTCCATTGCTAAAGTAAACGTAACCTAATTGTGGTCACTATTACCAAAGTGCTCACCTACCTCCAATTCTAACACCTGGCCTGATTCATTACCCGGTACCAAATCCAATGTGGCCTTGCCTCTTGTTGGCCTATCTACATACTGTGTCAGGAAACCCTCCTACACACATTGGGCAAAAACTGACCCATCTAAAGTACTCGAACTGTAGCGTTTCCAGTCAATATTTGGAAAGTTAAAGTCCCCCATAACAACTATACTGTTACTTTCGCTCCTATCCAGAATCATCTTTGCAATCCTTTCCTCTACATCTCTGGAACTTTTCAGAGGCCTGTAGAAAACTCCCAACAGGGTGACCTCTCCTTTCCTGTTTCTAACCTCAGCCCATACTACCTCAGTAGACAAGTCCTCATAGTCCTTTTATTATTGACACATGAAAAGAGATATATCACGGTTAGTGAACGATCCCTTTTAATACCATACAGCAATGATGTTACATTCAAATTTATAACTACGAAACATTTCAAAGAACCGCGCTGACTGCTATTTTAGTCTTTGGGGTTTTGACACACACGCGCTAATATTTGGTCTAAGAATAGCATAACCAAAGTGAAGCCATTGACAAATTCTGCTTATTTCTTTTCTAATTGACACCATTATAACATTTCTATAACACCAGCCCATGTCCTTTATGGAAGATGTCACATTTGACTCACACGTTGACTCTGGAGACATAAACACAGGTACTACGAGGCCTGCTGAGTTTCTCCAGCACTTTTCTGTTTTTATTTCAAGATTTCCAACATCAGCAGTACTTTGCTTTCATTGCTCAATCCATCCTGGTGTCTGGTTAGCAACATTCCATGTATCTTTACACTGTAGAGTTATCTTTTCCCCATTATATGCATAGGAAGGGTTTGGGACGATATGGGCCAAATGCTGGCAAATGGGACTAGGTCAGACTGGGATGCCTGGTAGACGCGGTGAGTTGGACCGAAGGCTCTGTTTCCGTGCTGTGTGACTGTGATTAAACAGTCATCCCCCAAATTACAATCAAATTATTGGTATTGTCAAAGTTATTTACCCATGTTCTCTAGTTCCTACAGTGTATACCCTTCAGTTTTTTTTAACATGTTGAGTTGTCTTTTACCTTCAGTCAAAGTTCTATAGCATTACATGTGTGCAGGAATCCATAATATTGTATTTCAAAAACAGCTCATGGTTTTGGTGTTCAATTTCCTATGTCAAGCATAAAATGCTAAATCTGCAGTCTCCTTTATCTGCCTGTTTCTGTACTGGATAATCAAGGTGACATCTTATGGGTCTTTGAAGAGGTGCAATGGGAAGAATGGGGCAGACTACCAGTATTCCATGTAAAGATATTTGGAGCTAAGCCTCCTGTATGCTTGAAATTTAATAGAAGTGCTTTTTATACTGAATGAATATAAAAGGACCAGTTAGACATGGGTGTGGTATTCATTAGATTTCTGCTCCAGCATCTATGACCTGCAAATTTATGTGTTTAATTGGCCTATGTAGTAAATTAGAAAAGAAAGAATGCTGGAGATCACAGCAGGTGAGGCAGCATCCATCGAGAGAAAGCAACCTAAGGTTTTGAGACTAGATGGCTCTTCAGTTAGCACTGTTGGCTGGACAGCTGCTTTGCGATGCAGACTGAAGTCAACAGTTCGGGTCCAATTTCCACACCAGCTGAGGTTACTAATAAGGAGTGTCCTTCTCAGCCTCTTCCCTTGCCTGAGGCGTGGTGACCCTCAGATTAAACTCATCACCAGCTGTCACTGTCTGACGATGGAATGGATCTATGGTGATTTTACCTTTTTATACTAAATAACTTTTGATCCTCAAAAATGTCAGATTGCACATGAAAGGTAAACCAGTGAATCTGATTCTATTGGTCTTATTTCAGATCCGTTTAAAGAAGAACATGGATTTTACAACTGCAATCCCCCAGTCGAACATCTCAGAATTGATTTTAGTACTGTTTAGATTTTAATGTGTAGTTGAAGTGCACATTTGGGGTATTTTTCAATATTTTTAAGTTTCTTTTATGGAATGTGGATTTTGTTGGTATCCTTCACTGACCTCAAACTGATTGACTTGCTAGGCCATTGCACAGGGCAGTTGAGAGTCAACTAGAGAACAGGAATCTGGAGTCACATGTAGACCAGGTAGAAATGACAGATTTCCTTCGTTAAACTGCATTAGTGAACCAGAGATAGTAGGAACTGCAGATGCTGGAAAATCCAATATAACAAAATTTTTTCTGAAGACGGGTCTAGGCCTGAAACATCAGCCTTCCTGCTCCTCTGATGCTGCTTGGCCTACTGTGTTCATCCAGGTCTACACCTTGTTATCTTAGTGAACCAGAGTTTTATTTTGCAACAATTGGCGATAGCTGTTGTGGTCAATGTTGTTGTGAACAGCTTTATATTCCAGATTTATTAGCACAATTCAACATCCACCATCTGCCATGTTGGGATTTGAACTAATACCCTTAGAGCATTAGCCCGGGTATCTGGATTGCTAGTCTGGTGACATTACCAATATTCCACCATCTCCCCATGTTATATTAACATTTTATATGAACTTTGCAAGATTGCCAGTATTTATATAACTACTCCTTTCACAATGTGCAAATGCTTTCCATTCAATGAAGTACATTTGAAATGTTGTCTCTGTGTAATGTAAAAGATGTAATTGTTAGATTTTCATTGAAGGATAAGGATTAATGGAGACAATTCCCCTGCTCATCATCAGAATTGTGTCACAACACCTTTCATCTCCACCTTAGAGATTGAGCAGTGTCTGATGTTAACAAGAAGGTCCTGCCTTCTCAACCTTGCCCCCTTGACTAAGGTTTGCCCACCGCCCCCCCACCCCAGGTTAAACTCACCATGTCTAATGAGAGAGCAGCCCTATGGGTCTCTGGGACTGTGGCAATTTTACCTTTTGGAGAATGAATGGGCCTCAAACTAATGTGTCATCTAAAAGTCAGCACCTTGGTAGCACCTCGAAAGCAAACTCCCTCAGGGTTTAACTGGAGGATTAGCCTTCCTCTGCGTGTTCAAATAAATAGTTATTCAGCCCTCAACCTCTGTCTCAGAGGCAAGTATACTACTAACAGAGCCAGAAGTCACCTGACACTGGTTATAGTTCAACAGGTTTATTTGAAATCACAAGCTTCTGAAGTGTCTGCTTTCCGGAGGGACCACTCTCTCTATGACTCCCGCGTCCGCTCCACACTCCCCTCCAGCCCCACCACACCCGGCACTTTTCCCTGCAACCGCAGGAAGTGCTACACCTGCCCCCACACCTCCTCCCTCACCCCCATCCCAGGCCCCAAGAAGACTTTCCACATCAAGCAGATGTTCACCTGCACATCTGCCAATGTAGTATACTGCATCCGCTGTACCCGTTGTGGCCTCCTCTACATCGGGGAAACCAAGCGGAGGCTTGGGGACTGCTTTGCAGAACACCTGCGCTTGGTTCACAATAAACAATTGCACCTCCCAGTCGCGAACCATTTCAACTGCCCCTCCCATTCCTCAGACGACATGTCCATCCTGGGCCTCCTGCAGTGCCACAATGATGCCTCCCGAAGGCTGCAGGAACAGCAACTCATACTCACCCTGGGAACCCTGCAGCCCAATGGTATCAAGGTGGATTTCACAAGCTTCAAAATCTCCCCTCCCCCAACTGCATCCCAAAACCAGCCCAGCTCGTCCCTGCCTCCCTACTCTGTCCTTCCTCCCACCTATCCCCTCCTCCCACCTCAAGCCTCATACCTACTAACCTCATCCCGCCCCTTTGACCTGTCCGTCCTCCCTGGACTGACCTATCTCCTCCCTACCTCCCCACCTACACTCACCTTTACTGGCTCCATTCCCGCCTCTTTGACCTGTCTGTCTCCTCTCCACCTATCCTCTTCTCTATCCATCTTCTATCCGCCTCCCCCTCTCTCCCTATTTATTTCAGAACCCTCTTCCCCTCCCCCATTTCTGATGAAGGGTCTAGGCCCGAAACGTCAAGCTTTCCTGCTCCTATGATGCTGCTTGGCCTGCTGTGTTCATCCAGCTCCACACCTTGTTATCCCAGACTTTATCCTGGTGTTGTGTGACTTCTGACAATGTCTGAAATGTGTAACCTTCACTTACAACATAAGGGATATCTCTGTACAACTGGACATGATGGCAGAGATTTCAAACTTCTGTCTCACTGATCCTCATATTTACATTTTCTTGGGAATCCCATACAAATCTGAAATTTCTGCTGGGAATCCCACATTCCACTTTTTGAAAGATACCAGTTGCTCAGAGGAAAGTGTTTTTATCAGTGCAGAAAACACATTTGCTATTATTTATTATGCTGGTAATTCAGCAAATATAGAAAACTAATGTCTGGAGCCCACACAAATGTTATTTAGAGGGATCTCAAAAGGCATTTGATTGTTTTACACAGAAACTTTCTCTAATGAGAAATTGGAGTAAATTGGAAGGACTTTGGGATTGATTTTTGAGATGTGAGTCCCACTGACAAGCTAGCACTTGTTATCTATCTCTAATTGTCCTTGAGCCAATTACGGAATGATTTGATGCGTAAGACCGAATTCAAATGAATTGAAAACTACCTGCAAAAGTTCCAGAGATAAAAGGTACTGCAGATGCTGGAGAATCCGAGATAACAAGGTATGGGGCTGGATGAACGCAGCAGGCCAAGCAGCATCATAGGAGCAGGAAAGCTTGATGCTCCTATGATGCTTCTTGGCCTGCTGTGTTCATCCAGCCCCACACCTTGTTATCTCTGCAAAAGTTCCATGGTCCTCAAAATTACCTGTCGATCATAAGCAATAACTGCCGTCCTTTCCAAAGCATTCGGTGCTCTAACAGAGCGCCAGCAGCCGAGGGTAAAATGTACAAACTACATACAATTTCTAAGGTTGTGCATAATGAGGTTACTTTTGCAGATGATGCCTAATGTAAAAGAAATTACAACTAATCTGGCATTGATGCTTCAGACTTCACACCTCGCAGTTGTTAAAAAACTGTGAATGTCCTCTGCTCAAGGCAGTATTTCTGTGAACAATGACTTATCTGGCTGAATTTTAAATAGTAAAGACTTCTGTAAATCCATTGGGTGAATATCTGGAATGCATCAGGAAACTGACACATTGATCTCTGCTGAATTAACTAATTGCAGTGGTCTTTTAAACTAAACAAGGAATGTAAGGAATGTTAGGAATGCTCGTCCTTATTTTGATCCCATGATCTTCCTCTCAAACTCACAAGGCTTCTTCTATAAAGATAAAACAAAGAACTGCAAATACTGAAAATCTAAAACAAAATCAAACAGAAATTCCTGGAGAAACTTAGCAGGTCTGGCAGCATCTGTGGAGAGAAAATGGAGTTCATGTTTCAAGTCTGGTGATCCTTCTCCAGAACTGAAACTGTTCTGGAAAGGGCTGGACTTAGAATACTGCAAACAACAAACTCTGGAGGTCACAGCGGGTCAGACAACATCCGTGGAAACAAAGCAAGCTAACATTTTGAGTCTGGGTGACTCTTCATCAGAGTGCTTCATTAGAGTAATCTAGACTCGAAACGTTAGCTTGCTCTCTTTCCATGGGTGCTGCCTGATTGTTGTGATCTCTAGCATTTGTTGTTTTCACTGCGGAATCCAGCATCTGCAGTAATTTATTCCTACATAGGCTTAGAGTAATTTAGTAAGAGAATCAAAAGTGATATGACAATATACTGGATGCAGCGAGTGTTTACCATCTGCAATTCATTGCCTCTGTGTCGCAAAAAATGGTTTAACTGAAGCATTCAAAATGGAATTAGATGAGTTTTTGAATAGATGCAATACACAGGGCTATGGAGAGAAGGTAGGACACTCATTCTGAGAGCTGGTGAAGACACGATGGGCTGAATGGGCTCCTATTGCATTGTAACAATTCTGTGGTTCTGGATGTAAAAAATCTCAAGGTAGTATTCAAAGAACAGTGGTGTTGCCATGGAATTCCTAGCCAACACATCTCTCCACCAGCGCTTTCTAAACAGATAACGTTCCTTTTTTGTAGAACTCTGTGTAAATTGCCTGATGCATTCGCCAGCACAACATGAATCTAATTAATTAGCTGTAAAAGCCTTTTCAGATATTCTGAGATTATGAAAGGTGATATTTGAATGCAGTCCTTTTGTTAATGCAATTGGAGGTTTAAAGTTGGATTTAGGGAACGTCAGTTATCTATGCGAAAGCATATTTCTTTTGTGCCTGGTCCAATCATATCAACGTGGAAGTGGCAGGTGCAGGCAATGGATACTCACAATGTTTCAAGTCCCACCTGCTCCGAGGAACGTAATAACATCTCTGAACAGATTGATTAGAAAGTAGGTTAAATAACACATTAAAAAAATTAAGAAGTATCTCAAAGGGCTCTTGAGGCATAGTGTCCCTGTTTCTGAACCAGGAGGCTCAGGTTCAAGTCCCAACTGTTTCAGAGGTTTGTAATAACATCACTGTACAGGTGACTAGAAAATAAGTTAAGAAAAATTTTTAAAAGTACCTCAACCATTTAAGAATACAGAAGTTTAAAATGAAAATAATGTTTCTGCATTATAAAGACTGCAAGGAAGTGCTGGCCTTCACTTGCCAACATTACATATAACATGTTTATTTTGAACTACAGTGTTATGCTAAACAAAGTTAACTTTACATGGGAAACAATTAAATTCCCATGCCAGTTAAAATATTTGCGCCTGCAAAGGAGAAATTTGAGTTGCGATTGCACTGGCTCCAATGAGATTGTAACAAGGACATCACTGACAAGCAGACAAATTGTTCAGAATTCTTGAATGCAGATAGCAAATTGTTGCTTATGTGAAGATGTCTATAAGGCATGGAGACAACCCCCTGGGCTGATATGGCAAATTACCAAGGAACAAAGGAGGACATTGTGCGAACAGGAGTGGAGGCAGACGGACATCAACACTTATGAAGTGTGTGATTAGCCCTTCAAACAATGGACTTTCAAAGAGCTCAGGGACCTTGAGAGTGGTTAGCACAAAGATAAGGATGCGTGAATACCAAAAGTCTGATATCGTAATCCAAGATCAATAGGTAAAGCAGGCAGAGTTTCTAATCAGAGATAATAGGTACTGCAGATGCTGGAGAATCCGAGATAACAAGGTGTGGAGCTGGATGAACACAGCAGGCCAAGCAGCATCATAGGAGCAGGAAAGCTTGACGTTTTGGGCCTAGACCCTTCATCATTTTTCTG
>JAHRHZ010000081.1:8600335-8712246 GCA_024137785.1 Ginglymostoma cirratum
TGAAGGGTCTAGGCCCGAAACGTCAGCCTTCCTGCTCCTCTGATGCTGCTTGGCCTGCTGTGTTCATCCAGCTCTACACCTTGTTATCTCACATTCTCCAGCATCTGCAGTTCCTACTATCTCTGAAACACTAATCTAAAATCATTTTTTAATTCACCCTCATTTAATTCTACCTACCTGTAAGCTCCTTTTGTCTCCTTGACAACTTACTCCCCTACCTAGCTTTGTGTCATCATCAAATATGGCAACCATATCCTCCATCCCTTCATCCAAGGCATTTATGTTTCTAAATAGTTGAGGTCCCAGCCTATGGCACACCACATACCATATCTTACCAACCTGAAAAAAGCTCACTCTCTGCTTCCTGTCAACCTCCTGATTTTTCAATATGTTACCCACCTTCACCATGACATTTTATTTTCTGCAATAAACTTAGATGTGATACTTTATCAAATGCCTCCTGGATACCTAAGGACAGTACATCCCCAGTTCCCCCTTATCTACTAGACATGTTGCTTCCTCAAAGAACTCTGATAGTTTGATTAAACATTATCACCCTTTCATGCTGACTCTGCTTAATTACCTCAAACTTACCCAAGTGCCCTGCTATAATTTGTTTGATAATGGTTTCTAGCATTTTCTTTAAAATGTTAAGCCGATTAACATGCAGTTTCCTGCTTTCTGTCTCCCCTTTTGAATAAAAGAGTGACATTTGCTACCTTCCAAACTAACGGGACTGAAAAGGAAGGTTTCTTTTATTTACCTAGACCTACCAAACAGACAGTGAGATTTGGAAGCTTCATCAGCGTTTATTCATGTACATGCAAGGGAGACAACGTCCTTTCTGTGGGGAAAAATGGATCGCTAAGAGCTCTTACAAAACTTTGATTTTTATGTGTCTTTGGCATTGGTGTATTCAAATAAAGTAACACCCATCATCTATAATACATGTTATTCATTCAATCTTCATGGTCAAGTTCTGTCTCTGACATTTGAATAGTAAATTAACTTCAATGCACAGTGGGAATTGAACAGATTGCTGACTACTATATCTTTGAGGTAGCAAGAACTGCAGATGCTGGAGTCAGAGACAACACAGCATGGAGCTAGAGGAACACAGCAAGGCGGGCAGCATCAGAGGACCAGGAAAGTTGACGTTTCAGGCCAGGAACCTTCTTCAGAAATGGGGAGGGGGAAAGGAGCTGGGAAATAAATAGAGAGGAGGGGTTGGGATAGGGAAGGTAGGTGGGATGGTAATAGGTGAGTGCAGGTAGGGAGTGGTGGGGATTGGTCAGTGAGATGGGTGGGGTAGATAAGTGTCCATCTTCTCTCCCACCTATCCACCCTATCCATCCCACTGACCAATCCCCACCACTCCCTACCTGCGCTCACCTATCTCCATCCCACCTGCCTTCCTCAGCCCCACCCTTCTTCTCTCTATTTACTTCCCAGATCCCTTCCACCTCTCCATCTCTGAAAAAGGGTCCTGACCCGAAACATCAACTTTCCTGCTCCTCTGATGCTGCCTGGCCTGCTGTGTACCTCCAGCTCCATGCTGTGTTGTCTCTTGCTATGTCTTTATGTTGTTTTGATGGGACACCATATCATTATTTACAGGAACATACTACTTATTAATCGCCTCAATGCATAGTTTAAGGTGACATATTTGACTTTCTTCTCATTGGAAAAGGAGATATTTGCTCTGAGCCTAGCATTGTTCACACAGGAGCTGATTGTTTCACTGTACTGCATGATTCTTTTGTCTAGGACATGACCATTGTTTTAATGTTTTCTTGTCTTTGTGCCCTGTTTGTTCTGCTAACACATCTGACCTCATGTTACCTTAATAGGCTTGATTAATTCAACTTTTCCTAAACTACCTTACTTGTTCCAAACAATATCCTCCCAAGCATTTATTAAAGTTGTGTTTTAACCGATTTTCCCCTCTTCAGGACTGTCCTCAAATTGATGGTGTTTTAAAAAAATCAAAACCAAAGTATCAACTATCTTACTTGTCACTACTTTTGAAATCTATCTGGGGTGTCACATAGTTTGTTAGAATGTGCAAGTGATGACACTATTTCATCTAACCTTCCTGTACACAGTGCCACATTTTGGAATCTCTTGATCTATTTTCATCGAACGGACTCAAAGAAATGTAAAAAAAAAAGGTCTTGCATTGATCTAATACTTCTCATGACTACCACATCTTAAAAACATTTTATAATGAATGCAGTACATTTTTAAAGGTTCAATGTCAAAAAATCACATAACACCAGGTTATAGTCCATATGGTTTATTTGAAATCACAAGCTTTTGGAGTGTAACCTCTTCGTCAGGTGCAGTGAGAGGAAAGCACACAAACACGGAGTTTACAGGCAGAGAGGTTAAGTCAGCGAGATCAAAGGATCACGCAACTGGCATAAATGGAGTGAACAAACCTAAAATGACTGGCTGACTACTTCCTGTTGAATCTTTAATCATTCATACATTCCTGCTTTCTAGAAGTTGCCCAAGCAGAGCATGGAGAACTCTGTTACAATGCAGACACAAGTTTCAATTGATTAAGATGCAAATTCCAGAATCTGTTTCAAATCACTGCCCGGAGATCATTAAAGGTTTAATTAACTTTCCAAACTTCAAACAGACAGAGCGATTGGAATATGCAAAAGGTGACATCTCAGGTCAGACACTGAATTGTAGGTGTGAGGCCTTGTCCAGAATCTGTCTCAGAGTTTTAACCTGGAATCAGGCTGGTTTGATTCCAAAAGCAGGAATTTATAAAACGCCACACTGACTGTCACTACAAATTGTGTGCTTCTTGAACAAAATAAAATGTATCTGCAAATTAAACAAACATCTTGGATGAAACGATTCACCCCACAGGTTTATATTTGTGTGTGTGCGTGTGCAAGAGAGAGAGGCGTGTGTGTGTAAGAGAGGGTCTGTGTTTGTGTGAGAGAGATTGCGTGTATGTGAGAGTGCGTGTTTGAGAGTGTGTGTGAGAAAGTGTGTGGGTGACAGAGTGTAATAAGTAATCCAGAACTGTACAAACTAATTAAGGTAGAGAGATCATAATAATTTATCAAGTTGATGCTGTCAAAACAGGACAGTAAGGAAGATTTTACAGATACAGAACAGTGTGGTGAGGTCACCTGTAATGCAACATGAGCCTGAGATCATGGTTGAGGGCATCTTCATGGGTACAGAACTTGGCTATCAATCTCTGTTCGTTGATTTTGCGATGTTCATCATTGTAAGAAAACATGGGAACCGATTTACACATTGAAAACACTGACAACAACAAAGAAAATACTTTTCAAGTGTACTTATTGTTGTAATGGAAAAACTAGCACACACCGATGTGAGATTGGGAATTATGACTGACAGTTTCACTGCAAATCCAGCAGCTTTATTAGCAAAATGCTTAAAATTTAAGAGTTACAAAGCAATTAAAAAGAACATATATTTGCCCCTGATTAGTCAATTTAAGTTGACTGCAGGACAGTAGGATCTGGTCTGGCTCTGTTTGATTCAGTTCCAGGAGAACTTCTCAATAGCCTTTTTCCAATGGCTTCATGTCGGCCAGTGTTCTTAGCCTTCTTGTGGTCTTTGACTGCACTGCAATTGTCTTTGTGTTGATCCTTCTGTGCCTCTTCTGTGTATTGCTTTCTGGGATTTGTGGTTGGTCTCCAGTCGACTTAGAACTGAGTTTAGTCCAAAATATCATGCATAGTGAGTCTTCTCCTCTTAACGCATCTGCTCAAAGCTGTTTAATCACCAGGAGATCTGGAACCTTGAAAGCAGCAAAAGCTACATGCCCAACTGTCCCCCAAGTTGAGTCACTGCTGTATCAAGGGTCATTTGAGAAAACACAACCCTAGCGGTTCTTCAGTAAATACAATTTTGCAAGACTCAACATGTTTCCAAGAATTGTGACACATTCCAAGGATTGTAAGCTTGGTTCCACTAACCCTTTGCAATAAATCATAAGCATATCCTTACAGCAAGCTCCCTCAAACAACAATGTGATTATGACCAGATTATCATCTTTGTGGTCCTGTTGAAAGTTAACTATTATTCAGGTCATTGCAGCATCTGTGAAATTGTGCCATGGGTTATTTCACTTGTGAGGATCTTGATTTTAACTCCTCAGCTAAAAGATGACCGCATCCCAAAACCAGCCCAGCTCGTCCCCGCCTCCCTAACCGGTTCTTCCACTCACCTGTCCCCTCCTCCCACCTCAAGCCGCACCCCCATTTCCGACCTACTAACCTCATCCTGCCCCCTTGACCTGTCCATCCTCCCTGGACTGATCTATCTCCTCCCTACCTCCCCACCTACTTTACTGGCTCCATCCCCGCCTCTTTGACTTGTCTGTCTCCTCTCCACCTATCTTCTCCTCTATCCATTTTCTATCCGCCTCCCACTCTCTCCCTATTTATTTCAGAACTCTCTTCCCCTCCCCCATTTCTGATGAAGGGTCTAGGCCCGAAACATCAAGCTTTCCTGCTCCTATGATGCTGCTTGGCCTGCTGTGTTCATCCAGCTCTACACCTTGTTATCTATGACAGTGTGGTTTTCCCTCAGTACTGCATTGACGTATCAGCACATATTTTAGACACATCTCTGGAGTGGATAATGAATGGATGGCATTCCAACTTGGGCAAAAGTACTTCAGTTAGAGACTGGATCATCACTGATACCTTATCAGATTATTCATTTCCATTCTTAGTCAGGAAGAGTCTTTCTCATGTTCGTTAACTTTTCAAGTCCTTTTCAATTTCTGTAGCAGCTGAGCAGAAATTTACTAAACAGCCCATGACCACGGCTATCTAGAAGAACAAGGGCAGCAGATAAGTGGGAACACCACCAACTACAAATTCCCCTCCAAGTCACTCACCATCCTGACGTGAAAATATGTCATTGTTCCTTCACTGTCTCTGGGTCAAAATCCTGGAATTCCCTGCCTAATGGCATCAAAGGTCAATCCACAGCAGGTGGACTGGACCAATTCAAGAAGGTAGCTCACCACCACCTTCTCATGGACAACTAAGGATGGGCAATGAATGCTGGCCAACCAGCAATGCCCACATCCCACAAATAATAATAAAAAGTCACCATGAAAGACCCTCCTTCTTGGCCTCATCTTCTTGCCTGAGGCATGGTGACCCTCAGATTAAACTACCACCAGTCACCTCTCTCCAATGACAGCATAGCCCTATGTTCCTCTGGGACTATGGTGACATTACTTTTAATGTCTTATTATAGCATCAAATTTTTTAAAAAAAGACATCTGCTGCTAAAGTGTTGCCTACAAGAACCAGGGAAGCTAAGGAATTTTATATTCTAAACTGTTCTTCATTGATGTTATACTGGAACCCACCCAGGAGAGAAAGGACTTGTTCCTCTTCTGGACTTTTCCTGGTTGGCATCATACAAGGTCTCATTGTCTCTTAAAAGACCCCTCAGTAGTCTGTACACTTTAAAAATAATCTTCTATTTTGAGACTGATGAGATACACAGATTAGAGGCTTCTATATGATGTTGCTGTCGGTATCTCATCATTCTGTTGTCAGATGTTAAATATTGAGTAGTTGAAGGTAGGAAGGTAAACAAGGGTTGGGTTTTGATCAGTCAATTATAATTAGATGTGTACATATAATGATGTACAATATCATGGCATATCTGATGGATTTATTTAAAAATAATTGAAGTGTAGAAGGGCTTATGGTAGTGTCCCTACCTCTAGACCAGATGTTCCAGGTTCAAGATCCACCTACCATGAAGGTGTGTTATTGCATGTCTGAACAGGTTGTTTTTGACGAATGTATTTTTCAAAGAGAGATGAACCAGCCCGCACTGCGGATGGGGGTAGTGGGTGCATCATTTAGAGTCAAAAACAGAAATTGCTGGAAAAGCTCAGCCGGTCTATCTGTTGAGAGAAATCAGAGTTAACGTTTCTGAAGAAGGGTCACTTTACCTGAAATGTTAACTTTGATTTCTCTCCACGATGCTAGCAGACTTGCTGATTTACAGCATCTGCAGTTTTTTTTTGTTTTTTATTTAGCATCATTTAGAGTATTGATAGAAGCTCTGTGGAAAGTAGTAAACAGTCTCCATTAAGGCATTTGAGATAACAAGGTGTGGGGCTGGATGAACACAGCAGGCCAAGCAGCATCATAGGAGCAGGAAAGCTTGATGTTTCGGGCCTAGACCCTTCATCAGAAACAGCATCTGCAGTACCTTTTATCTCCATTAAGGCATTTGTTCCCTGAACTTGCACTGTGCTTTGATGGAACATTGTAGCAGGCCGAGGGCAGGATTTTCAGTATGAGAACAAGGTGGTTTATTGAAATGGTAGGCAACTGGGACATCAGGATCGTTCCTATAGGTAGAGCGGACGTGTTTCACCCGGTCTGTGTTTGGCCATGCCAATATAAAGAAGACCATATTATGAGCAGCCCTCTATTTAGCATTTTCATTTAGTCAGGAAGGGTGCTATACAAATGTAAGCCTTTCTTAGTGCCATATGATGGTGAATGGTTTCAAATGCCATGCAAAGTAAATAAAATATCTCTTTGTATGATGGCTTATATACTTGAATATTTTTGCTGTTCCCAATATGCAGGAAGTAGAAAGCAGTAGCATGCTTTAGTGTGTAACCAGCTGAGAACCAATGGAATCTTTCCGTACTTGTTTCATTTCAGTTGTCACCAATTCTCTTATCCTACATTCTACATTACAAATTGAAGTGGTTTTCCTCTTTAAAGAAGGATTTAAATGCATTGAGGTGATTCTGAGGAGGTTTTCTATACTGATACCCGGAATGAGTTGGTTTTCTTATGAAGAACTGGGCTGATTATCACTGGAGTTTGGTAGATTGAATCATGACTTGATTGGAAGTGTATAAGATCCTGAACGGTCTTGAACACAGAAAGGATGTTGCCTATTGTGTGTGAATCCAGAACTAAGGGGCAATGTTGTAAAATTAGGGGTTGCCTTTTAGGTGATAAGAATTATGTCCTTTTTGAAAATGTATGGCTTTGGAAGTTTCTGCTGGTGAACGAGGTGTCATTGAATATTGTTAAGGTGGAGGTAGATAGATCCTTATAAAATCCCAACAGAGTGGGAATTGGCCATTCAACCCATACCAACCCTCACAGACTCACCCCCACCCTATAACCCTGCTTTGCCCATGGCTAATGTAGCGCACAATGGAATAATTTAGCATAGCCAATCCACCTAACCCACACATCTTTGGACTGTGGGATGAAACCAGAGCAAACCCACACAGACACAGGGAGAATATGCAAACCTCCACATGGACAGTCATCAGAGGATGGAATTGAACCCAGGTCCGTGGTGCTGTGAGGCAGCAGTGCTGTCCACCGAGCCACTGTGCCACCCTTGTTAGTCAGGGAAATGAGAGATTCTCGAGGAAGGATAGGAATGTGGAATTTGGAGCACCAACAGATCAGCTAGGATCCTATTGAAGGGTGGAGCATGCTCAAGAGGCTGAATAGCTGCTAATTCACATGAATTGACTCAGTACTTCCGGAGCCAGACTGGCAGGGGTGGTGACTCAGTCAGCCTACACCAGAGTTTACTGAGTTGAATTATTGACACCACATAACGTATTAAAATTATACCTTCCTGGAGATCACTTCCATTGTCGACTCACCACAGCCTGCCTGGAATCCCAGCCCTCCTGACTGACTCAAACTGCCCTAAGAAGCTAAAGCTGAAGTCTGACCACTTGCTGCAAGTAGAATTATAAAATCCCCACAGTGTGGAAGCTGGCCATTCAGCCCATCATGTCCACACTGACCGTCCGAAGAGCATTCCACCCACCCTTGCATTTCTCATGGCTAATTCATCTAGCCTACTCATCTCTGGACATGATGGGAAATTTAGCAAGGACAATCCACCTAATCCGCATATCTTTGGACAAATGGTCATTTGAAGAGATGATTCCAGTGGCAAATGGTATAGGGAGGCAGGTATAGGGTATAAGGTTAGGGTACTGAGTTGGATGATCATTCACAAATATGAAATGGTGGAGCAGGCCTAAAGGATCAAAGGGCCTATTCTGGCATCTAGCTTTCTAAAGTTTTAGCATACTGTTGAACTCCTTGTGCCATTCATTGTAAGTTGGAAGATAGACTATTCCATAATAATGGGAGTAGCATTATTCTATTGCAGTATATTTAATTCATTCACATTACTGGCTGGGCTGGCATTATTGCTTATCCCTTTAAGAGTCAGGAGTCACTGGAAAATTTCCTTCCTTGAAGGACATTAGTGATCTGAATGATCAGGGTCGTACAGCACGGAAACAGACCCTTCAATCCAACCAGTCCATGCCGACCATAACCCCAACTTAACTAGCCCCACCTGCCTGTGCTTGGCCCATATCCCTTCACAGATTTCTCACTCTTACACTTATCCAAATGTCTTTTAAATATTGTAACCGTACCCGCGTCCACCACTGTCTTTGGAAGTTCATTCCACACATGAAAAATTGTCCCTCATGTCTTTTTAAAATCTTTCTCCTCTCACCTTAAAAATATGCCTCCTTAGTCTTGAAATCCCCTACCCTAGGGAAAACACACCTGCCATTCTTCTTATCGATACCCCTCATGATTTTATAAATTTCTGTAAGGTCACCTCTCAAAATGATGCACAGTGGAAATTCATCCCAAGGAAGAAGACATACTGAGGAGAAGAGTTGACCATAGCTGACAAGGGACAGCATAAAAGTAAAGGAAGAGGTATACAATGTGTCCTTATAACAATGTTCATTTCAGTCAGCTGGTCTTTGATGCTACAGTTTTATTAGGTTCAGATTTAACCATCTGCCATGGTGGGAATTAAACTCACGTACCCCCAGAACATTAACTCAGAGCTCTGGATTACTAGTCTACTGACGCCACCACTGTGTCATCAACTCCCTCTCTGTCCAATAGCCAAGGTACTAGCTACATGTAACCAATTGGATTCAAGCCCAACTCCAGGGGTGGAAACTTCAGAAACAGAAACAGAAATTGCTAGAGAAACTTGGCATGTCTGACAGCATCTGTGGAGAGAGAGAAGCAGAGTTAATTTTTCGGGTCTAGTGACCCTTCTTCTGACTCAAAATGTTAATTCTGCTTCTCTCACCATAGTTGCTGCCTGACCTACTAAGTTTCTCCAGTAATTTCTGTTTCTGTTTCAGATCTCCAGCATCTGCAATTCTTTGTTTAAATGGAAACTTCTGGGGCTGCCCTGAATTTTGAGAGGGGTAGATGGAGGAACCTAATTGGGCAGGAGGCCAAAGTTAGTTGTCGTGTTTTGGAACCATCGCTTTGATAACTTGTTATGATCTCTCTAGCTTAATTAGTTTGTATACTTTTGGATTGCTTGTTACATTATTTAGACCCTCAGCATCTGACTCTTATAGATAGCATGTTATTCCAGTCATTTAGTTTGTCTTCAGCTCCACCTTATTTTTAATTTTATGTAATTATCTCTCCCTTATTTAATTGGATTGTATGATGTGGAGGTGCTGGTGTTGGACTGAGGTGGACGAGGTCAGAAATCACGACAACAGGCTATACACACTTAAGTTTTCAAATAAACCTGTTGGACTATAACCTGGTGTTGTGTGATTTTTGACCTAATTGGAATGTAGATCAACCCCTCACTTGTTATTCAGCTGTTGACACTTCACTCCACCACTTGTATGAAATTTTGATCTCTCTGGTTATAAAGCCTGTTCATTTTCTGAAGAAGGATTCAGACCCGAAAATTAGCTTTCCTGCTCCTCTGATGCTGCTTGGCCTGCTGTGTTCATCCAGCTCTACACCTTATTATCTCTGTTCCTGGGTGCTCTCTTCACTTCACCTGATGAAGAGGCAATGCTTCGATAGCTTGTGATTTCAAATAAACCTGTTGGACTATAACCCGGTGTAGTGTGACTTTTGACCTTGTCACCTCAGTCCAACACTGGCACCTCCACTTCAAGTCAAAATTTTGGTACTAAATTCTCAAAACCTTTTAGGCAAGTTGTCTTTCCTGAACGTCATGGTCAGCAACCACTTTTGTATTCATCAGCTGTGATCCTACTGAATGGCAGGACAGGTTTGAAGGGCCGAATAGTCTACTCCTAGTCCTATTTCTTGAGGCCTTATGGTTGTGAATGCTCATTAACGCACCAGCTGCCTAGCGTTCCCAATGTCTATCTTGGAGACAACATGGCAAAACTCATCCTTTCACAATGTTATGCTACCTGCTAATGATACTATTGGACGAGTCAGATCCCGCAATGAAATCTGGTTTGATCAATTCTTTCTTTAATGTGGTCGTTATTCACTGAAATATTGGCACACAAGGCTGCAGATTTTCTTTAACAACGGAACAGAAGTTTATTCCACAAAAATAGGAAAAAAACAGACAAGATCTCCAATTATGAAACACAGTTTGAGAGAACTGAGAAAGCCATAGAGTTATACAGTGCAGAAACAGACCCTTTGGTCCAACTCATCCACTCCAATCAGATATGCTAAACTGATCCAGTCTTATTTGCCAACATTTGGCCCATTTCTCTTTAAACCCTTCCTATTCAAGTACCCATCCAGATGCCTTTTAAATGTTGTAATTGTACCCGCCTCCACCACTTCCTCTGGCAGCTCATTCCGTACACGCACCACAGCAAAGCAAAGTTATATCTATGCCCCAATGCTATCATTTTACAGCATTTCTAGAAGTTATCCTACAGCAAATTATTAGGCTTGACCTAACTGCTCTCATCAGTTCTGTCCTGTGAACCATGGCATGAACAGTCATGAAACTGAAAATGTAGGCTTTCTCAGTCTTTCACCACTCTGCAGATGTCTAACCAACATTCCTGGTCTTGAAGTTTCACATGCTAAACTACTTTCCTTCTGACCCAGTCACGTTTCCTCCAAAGCAACCCTGAAAGTTTCAATCTCTCCGGGGTTTCTCAAAGCTAAAATGAATTCTTAATTACTCTATTAAGCCATCTCTGGCCAAACTGTCTATTGTCAGGCTAGAATTGCCTCCTAGATAACAAGCATGGGGCTGGATGAACACAGCAGGTCAAGCAGCATCATAGGAGCAGGAAAACTTGACGTTTCGGGCCTACAATGCCACATTGATGCCATTGGGCTGCAGGGTTCCCAGGCTGAATATGATTTGCTGTTCCTGCAGCCTTCGGGTGGCATCACTGTGGCATTGTAGGAGGCCAAGGATGGACATGTCATCTGAGGAATGGGAGGGGGAGTTGAAATGGTTCGCAACTGGGAGGTGCAGTTGCTTGTTGCGAACTGAGCGCAGGTGTTCTGCTAAGCAGTCCCCAAGCCTTCGCTTGGTTTCCCCGATGTAGAGGAAGCCACAACGGGTACAGCGGATGCAGTATACCACATTGGCAGATGTGCAGGTGAACCTCTGCCTGATGTGGAAAGTCTTCTTGGGGCCTGGGATTGGGGTAAGGGAGGAGGTGTGGGGGCAGGTGTAGCACTTCCTGCGGTTACAAGGAAAAGTGCCGGGTGTGGTGGGGCTGGAGGGGAGTGTGGAGCGGACAAGGGAGTCGCGGAGGGAGTGGTCCCTCCGGAAGGCAGATAAGGGTGGGGAGGGAAAGATGTCTTTGGTGGTGGGGTCTGACTGCAGATGGCGGAAGTGTCGGAGGATGATGCGTTGGATCCGGAGGTTGGTGGGGTGGTATGTGAGGACGAGGAGGATTCTTTTTTGGTTATTGTTGCGGGGACGGGGCGTGAGGGATGTGTTCCGGGAAAAGCGGGAGACACGGTCGAGGGCGTTCTCGACCACTGTGGGGGGGAAGTTGCGGTCCTTGAAGAATGAGGACATTTGAGATGTGCGGGATTGGAATGTCTCATCCTGGGAGCAGATGTGGCGGAGGCGAAGGAATTGGGAATAGGGGATGGCATTTTTGCAGGAGGGTGGGTGGGAGGAGTTGTATTCCAGGTAGCTGTGGGAGTCAGTGGGCTTGAAATGGGCATCTGTCTCTAGGTGGTTGCCCGAGATGGAGACAGAGAGGTCCAGGAAGGAGAGAGAAGTGTTGGAGATGGTCCAGGTGAACTTCAGGTTGTTGCTTCCCTTTGGAAAGGAATTCCCTTCTAGCTTATAATATAAAAGAAGATTTCAAGAGTTTTTATTAGCTATCTAAAAGGTAACAGAGAAGCAAGATTGAATTTTGGAATGCTGGAAAATGAGGCTGGAGCAGTAGTAAAGGGGAACAAAGAAATGGCAGACGAACTGAATAGGTATTTTGCATCAGTTTTCACAGGAATCACCAGGAGCGTCATACAAGGAGCATACCAAAACTTAGAGAGTCAGGGACAGAGGTGAGTGTTGTAGCAATTATAATGAGGTCAGCTAGCTGGACATCATAGAATATGAGTTCCTTGATTGAGGCTGTCCAATCAGGGAGCCCTGGCTGACATATAAAAAGGGTGTCTCTGTATGAGGTAGTACTACTATAATCAAAGGCTGTTCATCTGTCAATAGAGGGTGACCTGAGATCGAGAAACTGGCCTAGACTCCTACAGTTATACAGCACAGAAACAGATGCTTCAGTTTAACTCTATTCACCCTATCCATGGCCCTCAATTTTTTTTCTTTATTCATTCACGGGATGAGGGCACCGCTGGCTCAGCAGCATTTATTGCCCATCCCTAATTGCCCAGAGGGCAGTTCAGAGTCAACCACATTGCTGTGGGTCCGGAGTCTCATGTAGGCCAGACCAGGCAAGGATGGCCGTTTCCTTCCCTAAAGGATATTAGTGAACCAGATGGGTTTTACCGACAATCGATAATAGATTCACTGCCATCATTAGATTGTTAATTCCAGATATTTATTGAATTCAAATTCCACCATCTATCATTGCAGGATTTGAACCCAGGTCGCCAGAACATTATCTGGGTCTCTGGATTAACAGTCCAGCGATAATGCCACTAGGCCATTGCCTCCCATCATGATTCTATAAACCTCTGTATTTGGTGAAATTTGGATTAACTGAGGAAAGTCACCATAAATTTGCTCAGGGCAAACTAAGTTTTGTACTAACTGTTCTGAGTGTTTTGATCATGTAATAGAAGATTGATGAAGTTAATACTGTTGTTGCATAGTTTATTGACTTCTAAAAGATGGTGCTGTAGTGGCAATCTGGCTGAATTAATAAACCAATGGCGCACCTTAATATTCTGGGACATGGGTTCTAATTGCACCATAGCAGCTGGTGGAGCTTAAATTCTATGAATAAGTTTGGAATACAAAGTTAACCGTGACCATGACGATTTTCATTAATTCTTGTAAAAACTCAACTTTCGCTAATACCTTACGTAGAAGGAAATTTGCCATTCCCAGCTGGTCTAGTGTATAAGTGACTCCAGATCCTTTCTAATTTGTCTTCTGAAATTGCCTTGCAAGTCTTTCTCTTTGAGGGTAATTGGGACTGGGGACAAATTTTAACCTTACCACTGAAACATAAAGAATGTGAAGCTCTGAAGTAAGGGCAGAAATGATTAACTCGAATGTTTCCATGGATGAAAAACTTCAATTATGCAGATAGATTGGAGCTGTTGGGTGCTTTCCTTGAAAAGAGATTTGCTACAGGCATTTCAAGTCATGAGGGTTCTGGACAAAGTAGACAGGGAGAAACTGTTCCAATTGGTGGAAGAGTCAAGAACCAGCAAACACAGATTTAAGGTAATTGGCAGAAGAAGTTATGGCGACTTGAAGAAAAACATTTTCTCACAGTAAAGGTTTAAGATCTAGAATGTGCTGCCTGACAGTGTGGAGGAGGCAGGTTCAAATGAGGCATTGAAGAGGGATTTAGGACTGAAAATAAATAATGTACAGAGCTATGGAATAGGACAGAAGTGTCACAAGGTAAATTGCTCCTTCAGAGAGCTAGCACAGGCTTAATGGGTCGTCTCTGAGAGACAACACTTAATACATAGATGAAGATACTGCAGAGACACTTAGAGCTCTATAAAACCATAATTCATTTATTAAGTACTTAAACGAATAACATACATTTAACTACTAGAGATATTTGAATCACTGTCTATCACTACACTGATTTCTGTAACTAAACCCAAACATTATTACCCGGGACAGTTCACAGATGGCCGGGCTGAAACTCTGCTCGACGTCTTCACCGTGCCTCCTGATGTAGCATACCTTCTTACAACGTTCGTCTTCAAAGTGTTGTTGAACAAAAGGATTTCCTCAGGCTTTTGAAACACAAGTCTCTGTGCCAAGTACATTTCTTACTTGGAATTATGTGGGCACAAGATCAATCCTGAATGTTTTATCCAAATATATACCTTTTTTGGACTTATCCGTGTACGTGAGCAATCCCAAAAGTTTTGTCAAATGTATACCTTATCTAAGAGTGAGCAGTTCCTGGTTTCCTGCAGTTTTAACTCTTAGCAAATCTGACTGACTCAGCGTACTTCCATTCACAAAGCACCCCATTGTTAGGCCTGTTATCAGTTCCTGTTATCTTCCCATTATTTTCCTGTTATCTTCAGCCTTATCTAACAGCTGAATACATCTTTTGTGCTGTGATCATTCTATGCTTCTATGTATATTTCCACGTGAAGTGGGCGGGAAGAGCACTGGGCAATGACAATACAAAGTAAATAGTTGGTATTCTCCTTTGACAACGTTGTGGAATTTTTATAGGGGTCTGAGCTAGGCGTGATGACAATTGATGACAAATGATGACAAGTCCGGTGAGACCATTCTCGACATTGGGATGAACCCGTGACAACTTTTCTGCTTTTTAAGTGTTGTGTGGTGAGATTCTCGTTAGGCAGTGGTGAATTGATGGCCATTATGGCTAGTGAAACACCTGGTTAACAGCTCAACCTGCATTGTTAATACAGTATTCAGCCTCCCATCACACCAAACTCACCAAACAAGTTTGACATCGAGATGACATGACAAAGAAACCAGAGTGGGCGGATTTAACTCACCACTTGCTCTGAGTTGGAAACTGGGCACCAATATCTAATGACACTCTCCATAGGCACTGGCCACATGCGTCTTCATGTTCAGGGATTTTGTGCCAGTGTCTCAGAACCCTGACGCACATCTCCAATCCACTTACTGTATGTTTCTTCTTTTCAATGCTGCATCTTTGGCTGTACTGCAAACTCTCATTGTAATGCTGCAGTGAGAACCTTGTATGCTCAAGACACACACCCAACTTATGGACTGGATCAGGGTGCACCTCTGGGCATGGCTCAATTACTCCAGCTCTACATGGATGCTCACAGCATCCCCAGTTTGCATTGCTTTTTGGCACTTTGTCCCCCCTCAGCAGAGATACCAGACCCATATCTTGTCTATTTAATGCAGGCACAAAGACAGGAGTTGTTCATGGTTATCAGCAGGCCTCAGTCAAGTCAAAGGGGGTAGCTATTCGCTCACCGGATTCTGGAATAGCAAGTCAATGGCAGCCTCCAATACCAGTCCAGGTCCTGGTCAGAGTCAGGGCCCTATCCTCCTAAGGGGTGAGGACCTGAATGTTTGGAGGCCTACCGACTGCCTTGACTTTTTCTGTCCTCTTGTGGGCTGTTCTCCTCGTGGAATGGGAGAGTGGCAGGTAATACAGAGGTGAAACTGGGTGGCACAGCTGTTACTGCAGTTTGGGAAGGTGTTTCGAGTGAGTGAGTAGGCAGCACACAGGGCATGCAGGGTTAGAGTTTGGTGTAAGTGAGAGCGAGTGGGGAAGATGTTGCAGGCAGTGGTGAGGGTGGTAGAGCAATAGCCTTGGTGAGAGGTGGATTTAGTAGCAGTGGTAGTGTAAGGTATGGGAGAGAAAATGGTAACGCTTATCCCGGTGGACTGTTGAAGAAATTCTTCCTACAGTGCTGGGCAATCCTTCAGACAGCTATGACTGCTTTAACCCGAGTGGCAACCATGGACCAGGCTGGCCATGCTGTGGTGACGTTGCGTCCTCTGCTGGTGCTGGGTGAAGAGGAAGTCGCATGTTGACACCACCCATTCAGCAGGAGATGAATATTTCCGCCTGTCTGCCATATCCAGGGCCAATGTCAGGAACCATGCAGGGCAACTCTGGACTGACAGCGCTTGTCTGGGTGCATGACAGGCTTTTAAAGATGACGTGTGCAAGGATAGCAAAGAATTCTGGGATATCTGCTAAGTAGCAAGTTGTTGTAGATGGCACTTAGTAAGTTGAGGTATAATCAGAAGTGAGGTAATCCCATAGGGGCATGGTGAGTGTTTAATGAGGTGAGTTTGGTAAGAAATGGTGAGAGACAAATCCTCTCAAAAACTCGTGGCAAATTGGATTTGGGAAATTGTGAAAGATTTCTTGAGGCACAAAATGAACCATGGTTTGTAATCAGATCATCCTGAGGAGCTGGAACCTTTTCACTAACCTAATTTACCATGATTATGTTAACATTCGGTTTTTGGATCGTCATGGCATGTAAAATTAAGCTTAACCTTTTAAACAAAATACCCCAGACCACATCCATTCCCATCAAGATTGCTACATAAATACAGCTTGACTCTTTTATTTATCATTTTGTAATCTTTCAGGTTAAGCAAGTTTGCATCTCTGATTTAATGACTGTGTCTGGCAAAGACAAAATATTGTAAACTTGCTAACAAGTGCTGGTTACCAACTATATTTGTCAGTTCCTCAGAACTGAGGAAGGGTCACCGGACCCAAAACGTTAACTCTGATTTTTTTCTTCACAGATGCTGCCAGACCTGCTGAGCTTTTCCAGCAAATTTGTTTTTGTTCCTGATTTACAGCATCCGCAGTTCTTTCTATATTTGTCAGTTATTCATCATTGAAGGTCTCGTTAGTCTAATCTAAAGCTGGCAGTTGGTTAGCTCAGTTGGCAGGCTGGCAGGGTTGTGATGCTAACAACGTGGGTTCAATTCCTACACAGGCTAAGATTACAATGAAGGACTCTCCTTCTCAACCTCTCCACTTGCCTGAAATGTGATGACCCATGGGTTAAACTGCCACTAGTCACCTCTCTCTAATGTGAAAGTTGTTCTGTGGTGACCACTTTCTGCGTTTAACCTAAGCTATCCAGCTGGCTTAATTTATGATGACAAAGACAATGAGTCTGGATGGCAGAAATTCAAAAACATCAAAAATGTTGCAAATATTTTCAATGGTGTATTTCAATGAGTGGGGTTATTGTTACATGTCGAGACTTTCCGGTATTTTCTCCCTTTGCATGTCTCTAGTTTCGAATGAAGTTCAATCTCACTTCCAACTCTTCTGATCGGTCTTCTCCTCTTTGAGAACCGGACTTACCCTTCCCTAGCCTCTCTCAAACAGACCACATCTTGTCATCACCTTCACTTTTCCGTCCACCTGTTACTGCTTGCTTTTCTCACATTTCCAACTCTGCATCTTTTTCTTCTTGTTTAAGGATGCTTCTGGTTTACATAAATACGAAAGGTACTTCTCACTCACAGTGCTAACCCTTTCTGCTTCTTCTGATCCTTCTATTGATTGACCATGTTCTCTCAGCTTTGGATCATTTTACTCATCACAGCTGAGAAGCGCAGTTATTCAGCAAGTTGCTAATTTTTGCGAATCACTTGAATGTTTTGCATTTGTGAACAAATCTTTGGTTTGAATTTACATATAATCAAACATACCTCTACACAAAAGAGCAACGATCTCTATGTGGCCTTGTTAAAATATTCAAGTAAGTAGATCTGAATACTTGGTGACCCATGTCTCATGACTTGGTGACAGTCATAAATGTAGACGTGTTGAGAAACCTGGAACAGCTGCAAGAGAAGCGAAACATTGTCAATTGTCTCAAGCAGTGTCCTGACAGAAGCACTTGTTCAATGACACTGTACTTTTGCATAAAACAGAAGGTGCCAATGAGAAGCTGTATTCCTGCAGCTCTAGTGAGTCGATATATCTCTTTCATTTTCCTTTTCAAATGTCTGAGTCGGGAAACAATGGTGATGAGACATAGGGCAACTTTAACACAAAAGAAATACTTTGGAAAGACTAGAACCTTTTCTCCCTGGACTGTAGGAAGTTGAGGGGTGACCTTATTGAGGTTTATAAAATCATGAGGGGCATAGAGAAGGTGAATGGCAGGTGACTTTTCCCTGAAGTGGGGGTGGGGCGGGGGGCGGTGCGGGGATGAGTTCAAAACTAGGGGACATATTTTTAAGGTGAGAGGAGAAAGATTTAAAAAGGACACGAGGGGCAACTTTTTCACACAGGGGGTGGTTCATGTGTGGAATGAACTGCTAGAGGAAGTGGTGGATATGGGTTACAGTTACAACGTTTAAAACCATTTCGATAAGTACATGAATAAGAAATGTTTGGAGGGATATGGGCCAGGAGCAGGCAGGTGGGATTAGTTTAGTTTGGGAACATGGTCAGCATGGACTGGTTGGACCTATGGGTTTGTTCCATGCTCTATGACTCTATTGATTAAAGAGAAATAGAGGGTGAACCGAAGATTAGGAAGTCCACCAAAAACTAAATCAAAAAGGTATGTTTTAGCGAAGATTCTGAAGGGGAAGGATGGAGCTAGAGAAGAAAAATGTGTCTTTTTAATATTTGTTCCAGGAATGTGAATGTGACCAGCAAATTTCCTTTTGAGTCAGTGGTGGTGAGGCATCTTCTAGATCTGCTGCAGTCCATGTGGAGCAGGTACATCCATTGTGCATGTTAGCAAGGGAGAAATTTGCAATAATGAGATGTTTCCAAGTCAGGATGGTGCTCCGGGGTATCTGCTGCCCTTTATCTTCTACATGGCAGAAGTTGCAGATCTGATAGGTGATGCTAAAGGAGTCATGGTGAGTTTTGGCAGGCACATTCTAGATGGTACATAGTGTTGCTAATGTGCAGTAGAGATGGATGTATTTAAGATGGTTGACGGGGTGCAAATCAAGCAGGCTGCTTTAGCAGCTCTGTTGATGTGCAGGGCTTGTAGAATAGGTGTGACCAATACCAATGCCACTCATTTCCATGATGCAACCCCAAAAGAACTAGTGAACAAATTGAGAGAAAAGCAGCCAGATGTGTTTGTATTACTTTCATATTACCAACCTGCAACACCCAACAAGAGGCAGGAGGTAACTGCTATTTGGTCACATCCATCAGCCACAGCTTCCTGTACAGTTTTAATTTATTTCCTGTATAGCACTGTCAATCTAACTCCTCTTTCATCGTAAAACCCTCCCTTTTGCAAATAGAACATTTAATTCACAAGTCAACGCAAACATCTTAAATATCTGGGACTTGCCTGATTATATTTTTTCTGGTCTGCTCTGAAACATAAGAGAGGAATTCTTGACACAGCATTATTAAATTGGCAACTTATCTCCTTTAGGATCCTGTGAGTTGTGGTAAGGGTTTGCATTGGCAATAATAGAGATTCCCCTTGGGGAGAATCTAGGACCAGAGGGCATAATCTCGAATAAGGCATCACATATTTAAGACAGAGATGAGACACTGCTCAATGGGCAATGAATTTGTGAAATTCCTTACCACAGAGGCTGTTGAGGCTGGGCTATTAAGTATATTTGAGGCTAAGAAAGACAGGAGTTTATTCAGGAAGGGACTTGGGGGTTATTGAGTTAACTTGAGGGTTAAAAGACAGGAGAGAGGAGTTCGGGATTATCAGATCAGCCATGATCTCATTGAATGGCAGAGCAGACCCAATAAGGTGAGTGGCCTGCTTCTGCTCCCATATCTTATGGTCTTATGTGTGAAGCAAGTCAGCGATGGGGTGGCCACATGGCTTGGACACAATCATATTGATAGCATTATTACATCTTTAGGAAAGAACTTTTATTTACTTAGTATAGTTAGAGGAGACGTGATGTTATAATCCAGAGGTCCAAGGATGTTCTCTCGTGGTCATGGGTTGAAATTCCACTACAGCAGTTGGTGATATTTAATTCCATTAATAAATCTGGAATATAAACCTAGTCTGAAAGACAGTGGCCATGAAACTGTTACTAACTGTTGTTAAAACCCATTTGTTTAAAAGGGCCCTTTAAGGAAGGAAATCCGCCATCCTTACCTGGTCTGGCCTACATGTGATTCCAACCCACAGCACTGTGTTTAACACTTAAATGTCCTCTGAAATGGTCCAGGATGACATTTAGTTTGAGGGCAATCAGGGATGGACAACAAGAACTGGACCAGCTGGCGATGCCCATGAAAGAATTAAAAATGAACTTTTCACAATTTTGAGATGCCCCTGAAAGCAGGGTAAGGAGGTTCGGAGAGTGTAAAAAGTGAGAAATGACAAGAATAGAAGAAGAATGCTATAGAACTGTATATCTATAAGAGGGAAGAGTCAGCAGTTGCATTAGGTTCAGATGCCATGAGAATTGATCAAGATAGTCATGCAAGCATTAGTCATAAGGGAAGGCTTGAGTGCTAGGAGTAGATAGTAGGTACAGATAAGCCCTGAAGTTAACATGGATGTGGAAGTCCTGTTGAAGTTAGAGAACTCAGAGGTGTCATGGTGGCTCAGTGATTAGCACTGCAGCCCCTCAGCGCCAGAGACCCAGGTCTGAATCCAGCCTCGGGCAATTGTCTGTGTGGAGTTTACACACTCTCCTTGTGTCTGTGTGGGTTTCCTCTGGGTGCTCTGGTTTCCTCCCACAGTCTAAAGGTGTGCAGTTTAGGTGGATTGACCATGGAAACTGCAACAGATAGGGTGTAGGTGGTTGAGTCTGGGTGGGATGCTATGCAGTGAGTCAGTGTGGGTTTGTTGGGCCGAATGACCTGTTCCACACTGTATGATAACTTGGCACCTCACAAGAAAATAAATTGCATCCTGCTTTTGCTTTAAATGACTGACATATAGTTTATTTTGTACCAATGTTACATATACCCATTGTGAGGCAAAATTTCGTAAATATGTTGTTTTGAGGGGTAAACGGCAGAGTGTATTGGAGCTTAACTTTGAGATCTCTCCCACCCTGTGTGGTACAAGCTTGAATAAAGATCGCCTTGTTATGACCTACTCAGACTGAAGATTCGATTTGTCTAATTCCCTCCAGCACATCCAAAGAATTTGACAGGCAATTAAATCATTTTTTAGATAAGTTTAATCATGGTTGTAATGCAGGAAATACAGCCGTCAATTTTCACACAGCAGGGGTTCCCATGAAAATGATCAGATTCTGTTTCACTGAGGTTAATTTGAGGATAAATATCGTCAGGACACTGGGCAGAACTTTTCTGGTCTTCCTCAAACTAGTGCCATGGGAACTTTTATGTATGTAAGGGCAGTTAGGGACTCACATTCAAAAACAGCACCCCCAACAGTAGATCAGCGACCCTGTAACATCTGCATGGTATCATGGTAAATGGAGATGCTATGGTAAATGGCAGAACAAACTATTTCCAAACTGGATACGGGGAGAGATGTATCAATTCTTTCAAATGCTATGCCACAGTTGTGAAATAAAGTCCTCAGAATGTCCTCCATTCAACTTTAGAGTTCAGGCACCATTAAGATCAGAGTAAAAGGCTGGGTATCTGCTATATGTTGCTCTAATGGAATAGACATTACAAAGACCTCGTGCATTATTCCAAGCCAACATCACTCTATTAAATAGAATTGCCACTCAGAGATTTGAACATTCTTTGTGCAACTACAGCAGCAGGGACTGAAGTTGGTTCATTGACAAGTCAAACAGATTTCACTATTGAAGCGTATCCCAAGGATCATTGCTGGACACATCTTGCTTTGAAGAATGGCCAGAAAAGGCAGGAACAGGACATTCCAAGGACAATAATGACCTGCAGCGAAATGTTGCCAATTCTGATTTGTTTCTTCGCAAAACACTGGAAGAGAATGATATTATGACAGAGGCAAAGGTTCCTTTGGTTGGTACACAAGTTGATTAAAGTGCCAGTGATGGGCACTGTTGTATGAGACGTCTCAGTGGAATCAATCCATTTGCATGGTTACTTCACTGAACACATTACATTTAGCAACCAGTACAAGCAGCAGACAAAAAGACCAGGGACAAAGAGATTCCTAACTCATAAGTAAGCTATCAAAAGATATCAAACAGTATGCCAGGGACACACCAGAGAGACTTTTTGACCTGCACTTGTAGAGCATAGAAATATAGAGAATAGGAGGAAGAATAGGTCATTTGGCTCTTCGAGTCTGCTCCACCATTCAATATGATCATGGTTGATCATCCAATTCAGTCTGCTCACTCTTTAATCCCTTTAGCTCTATAGTATATCTACATTTTTCTTTAAAATGTTCAATGTTTAGCCTTCAACCAGTCTCTGTGGCAGAGAACTCTGCAGGTTCACCACTCTCTTAGCGAAGAAATTACACATTGTTGACCTGTCAACTGCTGTGGAATACCATGGAAAATCTTAAAGATGAGCATCAGAATGATTTTGATCTGATCAAAGCTCAATAAGACTTGCAAAAATGTAACTACCTGATACAGCCTGCTGCCATGAAGGACCAGCTAACAACAGTCACAGAGCAATAATATGAAGAAAGGTTTGTCCTTCTTGGCACCAATGAGTTTCTTCTCACAACAGTTCCTGATTCTGAGGTTGACCCTTCAAGAAAGTCTACGGACCAAGTCACTACCCAAATATTTGTTATAGCACAGCCCTACTCTCTCAGAATTGTGAAGAAGTAATTTTCTGTGCTCCCAGTAGCAGTAGATGTTGCAGTGAATCCACTACCTACAGAGAAAGTCCTACTGTAGTGGAAAAATCTTCATTTCCTCACCTCCAAAACTGTCTTCAGGATGCCTTTCATCCTCTCTTTTATCTTTAAGGTGGATCCGGATCAGGAAACAAAGCGGAAGCACTAGAGAGTGAGAATTTCACTTTCCTCATCCCTCCTTTCGAGAGAGTGTGATCGTCCAAGTCTTGAAGTTTTGCTTTTCCCCTTTGATCTTCACCACTGTAACATTCATGTCTTCATAAACATCACAGCCCTTCAACAAGCCATTATCAGAAGCTGCCATTTCACTCTGCTAATGTGCTCACCTTCCATAGGAGTGATAAACTGACCAAGTCTGTCCTGAACGTCCTCTAGGATTGCTGAGAATGTTGTTGAAAATTAGTTCCTCAAGCAAGAGAGAGTTGTAGGGTGAGAATGGAAGTGGGTAGAAGAGTTAAATGTTTATGATCAATGCTACAAGGGCACTGGAAAAGAATTTGGGGGGAATAAAGGGAATTCTGCCTTTACACTAATGATAGATACTGAGTATGTGTGAAAGGAGCCATGTCTTGCTGATAATGGATCACATGAGGGAGGTGATAGCCTATTGGTATTATTGCTGGCCTATTAATCTAGAGACCTACGTAAAGATTATGAGGACCTGCGTTCAAATCCTGCCACGGCAGATGGTGGAATTTGAATTCAATAAAACTGGAATTAAGCGTCTAATGATGACCACCAATCCATTGTTGGTTGTTGTAAAAACCTATCTTGTTCAATAATGTCCTTTAGGGAAGGAAACTGCTGTCCTTATTTGGTTTGGCCCACATGTGACTCCAGACCCCAAGCAATGTGGCTTACTCTCAGCAATTGCCCTCTGAACAAATACAGGAGGGCAATAAATGTTGGCGCAGCCAGCGACGCACTGATCCCATGAATAAAAAAAAGCTGAACTAGAGTCTGAAGGGCTCCAGCTAAAATGCCTCTCTAACCATGCCATACTTGTGTTCAATAAAGCCTGCTGCTGTTCACTCACACAAGGACTTCAAGTCTCAACCTAACGTATCACTGTTCTTCCATTAGGACAGGCATTTCATGCATTTATTTAACATGATTAAATCTTCTTTAAAAGTCTGTTTTCTCACCACTTGTCATGAGGAAACAGAAGTAGTGAGCTCAGCAGGCTATTCAACCATGGTGCGAAACATTAAAGATTAAGCTGATCTTAGCCTCAGGAAATGACATGAAACACTGGGCGGTAGAAGCAGTCAGCTTCGAACATTTGAGATAACAAGGTGTAGAGCTGGATGAACACAGCAGGCCAAGCAGCATCAGAGGAGCAGGAAGGCTGACGTTTCAGGCCTAGACCCTTCTTCAGACCCTTTTTCTGAAGAAGGGTCTAGGCCCGATACATCAGCCTTCCTGCTCCTCTGATGCTACTGGGGGAGTGCTGTGTTCATCCAGCTCTACACCTTGTTGTCTCAGATTCTCCAGTATCTGCAGTTCCTGCTATCTCTAGCTTCGCACATTTGTTTTTCTTATCCTAAGTGTGGGAATCCTATGCTATTTCGACCACCTTTTCTAAAATAGTGTTTTATTCACTTGTGAGACATGGGTATCGCTGGCTGGGCCAGCATTTATTGCCCTTGAGAGCCGATTGATTCGGTTGCAATAACTAACTTCGAGATCATAGTAATGCTAATATTTCTGACTTGGCTGCACTCTGAATAAGAATTGAGATAACAGGGAGGATCCTTGAATGTTTCATTTCCTCAGAAATAGTGCTTAACCTCTAGGTGTCACTATTGTGCTTGAGCATAAAGGCAGGTCAGTATCACCCCAGGTTACTATTAATTTCGAGGTTGCAGCAAATTATTCCAATCCATTTTAACGCATTTATATATACATCAGTGCTAATTATTCTCTTGGACATCTGAGCTAGAGTTCAATAAATCAAGGGATCTTTTCTAGTTGCATTTATATATTCACTGGTGCTAATTATTCTCTTTGATATTTTCGCCAGAGTTGAATGAAGTTAGCAATTTTCTCTCAATTCAATTACATATACACCAGTGTTAATTATTGTCTTGAAGATCTTAGCCAGAATACATTAAAAACTTTGCAATTTCTTCTAAATGTAAGAACAAAGTTGAACTTACCACAGCTTTTGGATGTGTTCTGCTAAGTTCTTGCTTCACTCAGAATCTGAGGAGGAAGCAGAATGACTTAATAGGAACAATTACTTCTTCAGATACACTTCCTCTTTTGTCTGTTACATTCAGCAAATATTCAACTTCTATCACACCGCTCAAACGTATTGCATAGCCAGCATATATTGTTTCTTCTTTTAACTTGCCTCCTTCTAGATCGCTGGTTTTGTTCTGGCTAAAGAGTGAAGGAATGGGAAAAGATGCCATATTTACTTAGGGGATGACCCAGCAGGTCTTCAAGAAGTTAAACGGATCTACAAGTGGTACGGTGTGAAAAAAAACTTCCTGAAAAAAATTGGATAGGTTTTTTTCTTTCATGGGATGGGAATGATGGGCTAACATTTGTTGCTCATCCATAAATGCCATTGAGAAGGGCTGGTGAGTCTTCTTGAACCGCTGCAGTCAACTTGTAAGTGGAGATACGCCCAGAGCACTATTAAAGAATGAATTCTCCTGAGGCAACCATCTTACAGGGCTAGGATGATGAGACATTGGAGTATGATTAGGTTGGATTGTTCCATAAAGAGCTAGCATGGACTTGATGGCCAAATGACCCCCTCTGTACCAATTCTGCAGTTCTAAGAATTAAAGCTACGATCCCACAGGACCCCAGAAACTTTGGAGAGTAATTTTCAACATAAGTAATAATCACTTGGTGAGGTATCAATGGATGTTCAGTATTGTACTCCAGTAAACTTCAGATATTTTCCAATTCACCTGTTCAGCAAGTATTACACTTGAACCCAGACCAGAGGTAGGGACACTACCATTCTGTCACAAGGGCCCTAACCCCGGTAAACTCTTCAGATGAAAAGAATAAATTGGTGAAATCTGGCCGCATTGATGCATCTTTACTTGACCATCATTGCCTTTTATTGTAAAATCACTCTGATTTCTATTTGGCAGCTAAGTTAATTTCCTAGCTTTCTGATGTTAAGTTGTGATTCAAGTGGCACAGACTGCTTTCTGAAGCAAATCTGGTGCAAAATTAACTGCAGCAACGTCCTTAATGTCATCTACTATTAGCTAGGCTTGTGTCTGCTTGTTCAGGCTCTCAGATTTCTTGCATGGCAAGTTGCTGAATCTGAGCTGGTAATGAAGCAGAAAAGGGAATGGGTATCTGGGCTCCTGGAAAAGTAGAACCCTTTAATCAATCAAACTGAAAGATTGAGAAAGAAACTGAACAAGGACTGAGGAAGAAGTATAAATTAGAGTGCATTAATTTAACAGCAAATCAGGTATAGAGAAAAGCACATAAACACAATTAGATCAAGAGAAAAGAGACGTAAGGCTTTAACCTTTTAAAGTAATTTCCAATTGCAATTAACATATGAAGAAATTAAATTATACAATTTTACCAGGTAATTTTCAGTGCCAGAGAGGTTGTTCGAAAGTAATTGTTGGTTGCCACATTACTAAAAGGGTACTTCTGCTCTTAATTACTGCATGTAACCCTCCATGATGTAATTATCCTCTAATAACTATGGACTTCACACCGTTCAGTGGTGAGGTAGACAATGATAAGCTATATTTGCAAAGCTAATGGTGAAATGGTGCAATTCTGGCAGCAACTATTGAGCAGTGGCACCTGCCCCTTGCCTGAACTTGCTGTGTCTCTTATGTTTAAATAATGATAAGTCCCACGAGCTGATATTTTGACAGCAATATCTGGAACATTATTTATCTTCAACCCACTATGAGTTTTCTAACTCTGAGAATTCTGGCATTAAAGTTACCTTCATTTCCCTGAACTGTGTGTAATAGCACTACATATTTCACCATAGACAGTCATTTAGGATGGTAGTATTATCCAAACTTCTGAAATCAAGAAGTTATTTGTGCTGTAGGCCATATAGAAGTTCTTTGTTTATGATCAGAAGCTATGATTAAAAACTGAAGGAACTGCAGATGCTGGAAATCAGAAACAAAAACCAAAATTGTGAGAAAAGCTTAGCAGATCTGGCAGCATCTATGGAGAGAAAGCAGAGTTAATTTTTCAAGTCCAGTGGATTTCTCTTCACAGATGCTGTCAGACCTGCTGAGCTTTTCCAGCAATTTCTTTTTTGTTTTAGGAGCTACAATAGTCTGTTTAGGATAATTAGAGGGGCAACCATTTCACATTGCTAATCGTTGTTGGAATAGATTGCAACCAAGCAAGTGAATCCAGACTTGATTCGTGCTAAAAAAGGACGAGGAAATGGATTGATATTTGAATTCAAAAGGGAGTGGAGGGATTAGGCTTGGCACTGTTAATAGTTTAGAAAGATCTTGAGAGCAACTCTTAAATAATAAAGGCTATGCAAATGAGACTATCTCTTAAACATACTACCACATTTCAAGATCTTTTATAATCGTTTGTACACGAGAGAGACCTTAATTTATGGAATGCATTTCTGTGCAATTCTGCCCATTCCATTGTAGCCTGCAACAATTCTGTGAATTATTATTCTAGCTACTTTTACAGATTAAAACAACTTCAGGTCATTCATTTTCAGGCAACTACAGGGTTTACAGGAAAACATTTATAACTGAATGCGCACAGAAGCTGGTGCAATTTCCTTGCATTTTTATTTCACTCAGGTTTGTCAGGCTTTTTTTTAATGAATTGCTAATTTCAAATACACAAGAGGAAATATTAAAGCATACACTTTAACAAAAGGAATGATGAGGAATGATTCACACAAACACCCGAAGCACTGTGCTTACCTTTCCAACTGTGAACAACGATCCATTCTTTTCACAAAATGATCCTCCTCTGCTACTGCATGCCTTCAGTGAAAGCAACAAGAATATTCTACACAGTTGGACAGATCTTTCACCCTGCCAAGGCGAAACTAAGCTTTTATGTCAGTAGGAAACACTATTTCACACTGCAGGCAAGGAAGTCGCAAGAATAGGCAGTGCCTCACATGCTAAATTTCAAAGATAAGAGTCCAGTATGCCTCAAAGCAATAATAGTACAGTTAAATTGACTCAAAATAAGCAGAGCCTGTGTCAGTCGCTTAACTGTAGCAAGTAGGAGGCCAGTTGCTGCTTAACACAGCCTCAGAGCCCTCCCTGATGAGAATGTTTTGAATTAGAATTCAAATGCAGTCAGTAGCTATTATTTTCCTTGCAAATCTGACTTCTGACTTAACTGCATTTTATACTTGTGTACTAATCTGAAATGATGAAATAGCTGGTGATGTCACTGAGTTTGGGCTGACAGCCAAGTTAAACAAAACAGGGCTAACCCTGCAAGAATTACAGACATGTAGGTATACAAAAGCAAGATAAAATATCCTCTGGCAGATTTGAGGATTATTGCATAGTTGTTTAAAAATGATAGTTGGAAGGGGGTGGGTGGACTTTGGGTAACTGGAAAACAGTTCAACTAGCTTGAACTACACGAAGGTAAACATTGCAATGTAAATTTTTAAAAAACTCATCAACAACAGTGCTCATTTACCAAAAACAGAGACTTAGCTTGAAATCTTGACTGATTTAGTCACCATTCTAAACAATGCCATTGTTTTAAAAGGTCGGTGTTCGCAATTGTATTGTTGAACTTTTTCTTAATAAAGAAAATGTCCTGTGACACTAATTAAATATGACAGCACAAGAAACTACACCACTCCTCATTGTAATGAGCAAGAAATGACATGTAACGAGCAGAACTTAACGTTGGCAATGCTCCCAGTAGTGGGGGTTGATGGCAGCAAAGTTATTTTGATATTAATGGACAATATAGGCTGAATGTCACAGCCCAAATGCTACCTCTACAATGTAGAGTTTTACCATTCTCATTAAAGTACATAGAGCAAGAGCAAAAAAGATATTCATTTGCAAACTAATGCCCAAAGTTACCTTTGCCTATGTCTTCTCCTCTTCCTCCTCCTTATGTTACAAAGATGCACTTGCAAAAGTATTAGTTGACTTCCAAATGTATCTGTGAGACAATTTTTCAAAGGATCCCTACAGTGTGGAAGTAGGCCAATCAGCCCATTGAGTCCACACCAATCCTCAAAACATAATCTTACCCAGGCCCATACCACATCCCTGCATTTCCTGGGGCAAACCCACCCAGACTACATATCTGTGGACACAATGGGCAGTTTAGCATGGCCAACCCATCTAACCTGCGCATCTTTGGACTGTGGGAGGAAGCTGGAACGCCTGAAAGAAACCCACACAGACACAGGGAAAACATGCAAACTCCACACAGACAATCATCCAAGGGTAGAATCAAACTCAAGTCATTAGTGCTGTGAGACAGCAGTGCTACACTGAGCTACTGTGCCACCTATTTGGCTTCTGTTCCTATTTACATGTGGTAACTCGATAAAAGTGATCAAATAGCAGACAGGTTTTAAGACTGACTGAAGAGGAATGGAAGTTTGATAGGATAAATGGGCCATTCCCATTCTTTAGCACAAGAAACACTTGCATTGAAGCTGCCGCTGAGAACAATAGAATATGTACGGCCAGGTCCCCACCCTTGCTGCACTACCAATCGTGCACAAAATAATGAACCTAAAGGAATCTGGGAGGGAACGGCTTAAAAACCAGACTGACTTGTACAATATGTGTTGAACCGGACTAATTTCTGGGATGACAGAACTGATGTTTGAAGACAGATCTGTTCTGTTCGGACTACATTCACTGGGACTGCGGAAGAATGAGGGTGGGTGGTCATCCCATGAAAATCTATAAAATTCTAACTGGACTGGACCAGGTAAACACACAAGGATATTCCCGATGACTGGATAGTCTGGAACTAGGGATCATAGTCTAAGACTATGTGGTAGGCCTTTTAAGATTGAGATGAGGAGAAATATCTTCACCCAGACAGTGGTGAGCCTGTGGAATTCTCTGCCACAAGAAACGGTTGAGATCAGAACATTGAATATTTACAAACAGGAATTAGGGCTAAAGGGATCAAAGGGTTTGGTGAGAAAGCAGGAGCTGGGGACTGAGTTGGATGATCATATCGAATGGCGGAGCAGGGTCAAGGGCTGAATGGCCTACCCCTGCTCCTATGTGCTATGTTTCTATGCATGGCCACTCTTGGAGGGGACCATTTAGCCTTTTAGAATTATTCTGCCATTCAGAGATCTAATTTCACACAGGTAGTGGCTTACCACTGTGCGACTGACTTTGAGAAAGATGTTAATATAAATGACCTTCTACTCATATTTAGATGTGAGTTATTTGAAGAAAAGTAGGAGTCTTCTTCTTGCACATTGGCCAACATTTATCCCTTAGGCAATGTGATATTTTGAAATAAAAGCTGGAAGTTGCGGCAACACAAGTTCAGTCAGTACCATATCTTACTGCAATCTGTTCTTAGCATATCGCACTCTAACACTGTGTCCGCCACATTTTTAGATCAACCGTCAGGACTTAGCTTATCTTTCAGGGGATCAGAAACACACATCAAGTTGTTGTACCAGTGTGAACATTTATAGTTATTGCTCAGAATCCTATCTAGGTGGTTCCTGGTGTTATTGTCAGTTTCTGAATCTTTGCAGAAAGGAATCTAGATTTGGTGGATATGGGGAAAGAGTCAGAGTCGAGTTTCTGGTCATAATCGGAGAAAATTAGATGGCAACAGAAATAGAGATAGCTGATGAACATCTCAAATACTGTCACCTGGCAAAAATATTGGGCTATTGTTTGGAAGTATGGAATAATCCTCGACTGTGAAGGACACTCCAGTTATGCATTAGTTGTGCTCGGTGTTTGTAGAAAGCTTTTCAAATCAGAGCTGGAATTAAAAGCAGAAAACACTGGAAACACTCAGAAATATTTGTAGGGAGACAAAGTTAACAATTCAGCTCATTGCCTAACATCAGAAGGAGAAGTTATATAAAAGCAATGTACTGCAGTTGCTGGAAATCTGAAAGATACACAGAGAATGCTGGAGAAACTCAGCCGGTCTGGCAGCATTCCATGAAGAAAGGACTTCACAGTGGCTCAGTGGTTAGCACTGCTGCCTCACGGTGCCAGGGACTCACGTTTGATTCCAGCTTCTGGTGACTGTCTGTGCAGAGTTTGCATGTTCTCCCCATGTCTGTGTGGGTTTTCTCCCACAGTTCAAAAATGTGCAGGTTAGGTGGATTATTCACGCTAAATTGTCCTGTAAGGTCCAGAAATGCGCAGGCTAAGTAGATGAGCCATGGGAAATGCAGGGTTAGAAGGTAGGGAATTGGGTCTGCGTGTGATGATCTGTGGAAGGTTGGTGGGGGCCTGATGGATCACATGGCCTATTTCCACACTGTAGGCATTCTATGAAACATTTCAAGTCTAGTATGTCAAGTCAGAACAGCTTTGCTATTTTTGTTTTTCTCTCTTCACAATTGCTGCAAGACCTGCCGAGTTTCTCCGGCATTTTCTGCTTTTGTATCAGAATGAGCAGCCCCACTTCAACTTTCAGATTGGTTTGGGAAAGATGGTTGGTGTTGGACAGGACGAAGGATGAGGACAGTGGAAGGCAGGAATGATTTAAATGATAAACAATGATATAAGGCCATGGATCTATTAAATGGCAGAGCAGGCTCAAAGGGCTGAATGGCCTACTCCTGCTCCTATTTCTTATGCTGTCTTGGTCTAAAGGAAAGGGAGAAATCGGATAAGTAAAGAAACCAAAGACATGCCAGAGGAGGCATAAGTGAATACAATGAAAACATTACCTGAGCCTGCTCTCTGACTTGGAACTGAATTGATTTGTCCTTTAACAGCCCAGAACTTCCAAGCAAGTACCAAAACATTGCTTAGCTGTTTGTGAGAAGGGCACTAGCTGTGTGATCCTTTATGTATGCTCAACTGGTCTGTGCCACTGCATGCTGCCCTCGAAGTGATTGCAGCGTTGTGGGGAGTTGAGACTGTCACAGATCTCCTTTTGAAATGTGCCTTTGCAAAGAAAGACTGGAGGAGGATGCAATGGTTTGTGTTGAGGTTCATCCTAAGCAGTTCTGTGACGCGGAATTCCAAGCTCAATGGTCTGTTCCCTGGGACACACACCAAGACAAGCATCAACTGCGCCCGAAGAACCGTCAACTCGGTGAAGGATCCTGTTTGGTTTGCCCAAAATTTGTTGGTCTGCCAGAACAAGGAGTTGACCCTAATCAAGTGTTGCAGGCTGGCACATTCTACTGTCTAGGACTACATGCTGAGGGACACCCTAAAGCTTGGAGCAGTTATCAGACCTTCCTAGCACCTCCAGTGCATGTAAATATTAGTATTGTCTGTGTAAGAGACGTCTTTTATTTCTTGGATAGAGCCAATGTCCAATGTTTTGTTTATTTACTTGATACGTAGTTGCACATAATGAGACTGCTTTTGTGGCAATGTATATATACAAAGAGATTTTTTTATGAATGAAATTTTTGAAATGAATAAAGTATATTTTTGAAATACAAAAATTTGTGCAAGCAGGTTATGACAGACCTTTGTGGGATTTGAACGGCATGAGGTTGTAGACACGCTTGCCAAGCCAGTAGGTTTGGCTGCAAATGCTTCGCCATCCTGCTAGGTAACATCGACAGTACACCTCTGGTGAAGTGTCGGTGTTGTCTCGCTGCACACGGACAACGAGAGACATGAATTCGACTGGGACAACACATCAATAATCACACAAGCCAAACAGAGACATGCCAGAAAATTCCTGGAGGCCTGGTATTCCAACCTGAACTCCATCAACAAACACATTGAATTAGACACTGTGAACAAGCCACTGAGAAACAGGACCAGAAATAACACCAACCACCCCAGCAGGCCGAGGCATATAAATACAAGCAGGACAGAACACTGATGCTTCACTGGTGGTGCCCTGACGATGTTACCTAGCAGGGTGACGAAACGTTTGGCAATCAACACCCACCAGCTTGGTGAACGTGCCTACAACCTCATCCACAACCCGAGCTACAAAGTTTCTTGAAAAAAATTTGAACTGCAGGCTAAGAGCTAGGGACACTGCCATTCTGCTACCAGCAGCCTTTCAATCCACTGCTCCAACTCTTGAAGTCTACCATACTCAAAACTGCTGATCAGCACCTTGATTAGAAGAATAGGAGCATCTCCAAAGCATTGGTTTTGAAATATCATAGCATCTCTACAGTGTGGGAGCAGGCCATTCAACCCATTGAGCCCACACCAACCCCAAAGTGCATTCTACTCAACTGCCCCATCCCTGTAATGTTGCATTTTCCCATGGTTAATTTACCTAACCTGCTCATCTTTGGACTGTGGGTGGACACATATGCAGACATGGGGAGTATGTGCAAACTCCACACAGTTGCCTAAGGTTGGAATCAAACCCAGATCTCCGGTATTGTAAGGCAGAAGTGCTAACCACTAAACCACAGTGCCACCCATAAACTGAAGCTAATTGATGGATGTACCAATAGCTTTCCAACAGTGTGAATCCACCATTGATATCTGTTGAGCTTGTGCTTTTGCTTCTTCTCTCCCTCAAATGAGTATGTTACTATTGGAAACATTAATTGTACTGGGGGTGTGTGGGTAGAATTATGAGGGGACGAAATAACAGTTGATAAGAAGAATCTATATGTCTTAGCTGAGCGACCAGTAGCTATGGGCGTAGACTTAAAATTTATTGATAGAAGGATTGGACAGAGTTGAGGATAAAGGTTTTCAGCCAGACGGTGATACTGAGTTGGAACTGGCTGCATGAAAGGGTGGTAGAGGCAGAAATGCTTATCTCATTTAAATTAGAATACATGAATATTCTCTGGAAGTACCATAACTTCAGGAATTGAACAGAGGGATCAGGCTGGATAACTCTTCTTCATTTGGGAATTTCTCCAAAGTGTTAAATTCGGAAACTGAAACTCATGGTTGATGCACTAATAACAAATAGTCTCTTCCTGTGCCATACATTTTTTCTGTTTCTAACTCAATAAGGAGAAGATAGTTGCTGTTATAATGGCAATTAGATGGTCAAGGACTATCAGTTGATAATGGTTATATTGTAGAATACTCTGAATATTACCCCTTATTTCCAGGAATTGTAGCATTGCCACAGATGATGAGTTTGGATAGGGACACTCACTAACTTATTTCCTGTAGCTTAATCATTGTGGTGACAGACTTGCACAGCAAGGTCAAACTGCAAGTCACAAATTGTAGAACGGTAGGTGAGATAAGATTATTAGCTATAGTCCAAAACAGATCATAGCACTTCGTTTTGTTTGAGAGAGACAACTAGTAATTTTTTTTCACTTATGGGGGATGTGGGCATCATTGGCTGGGCCAGCATTTATTGCCCATCCCTTGTTGCCCTTGAGAAGGTGGTTGTGAGCTCTCTTCTTGAACCATTGCAACCCATGTGCTGTAGATAGACCCACAATGGCCTTAGGGAGAGAATCTCAGGATTTTGACCTAGTGAAGGAACGGTTATATATTTCCAAGCCAGGATGGTGAGTGGCTCGAAGGGAAAATTGTAGGTGATAGTAACGAAGTTCCTCTCTGGCCCACCATAAATCTTGACACCCCTGTCTATCAAAAATATATCTAATTCCATCTCGAACCAATTTCTCCCCGCGTCTGCGTGAGTTTCCTCTGGATGCTCCAGTTTCCTCCTGCAGTACAAAGATGCGCAGGTTAGGTGTATTGGCCTTGCTAAATTGTCCATAGTGTCTAGGGATGTGCAGGCTAGGTGAATTAGCTATGGGAAAGGCAGAATTGTGGGGCTAGGACAGGGGGATGGGTCTGGTTAGAATGGTCAGTGGGTCAGTGCAGTCTCAATGGGTCAAATGCCTGCATCCACACTGTAGGGATCCTGTGATTCTATGACTGAGAAAAATTAGCTCAATTCAAATAGTCTCTTCCTGTTCAGTGAGACAGTAACATGCATGGATAAATTTATAAAGACACACAACTTGGTGGTTTGCAAATGAAGGAGAATCAAACATGTGAGGGAGCATTGTGATTTGTGAAGATAGAGTTAAGGAAAATAGCTGAGAGCTGTCTCTGAGATCATTATCTATGACAAGTAGCGGAGGTACTGATTACCATCTGTGGCAGAAAGCAAAGATCTACAGCAAGATAGGGAAACGGTTTAAACAGAGACTGCCATCTGCGAAGGAGTCATGGGAGATGTTCCTGGATAGTTTACAGTGTCCAAGGGAGAAGCACAAGTAGCAGAAGTAGTAATATATTTGCCTTTCTTCCTTGCAAACACTATGACACTGGCTCAGTCCTATCCAGGGTTTAACAGTGTAACAATGAGTAGCCATCTTGTGTGAGATGTTGCACTTTTATAGTTGAAATCTGCCGCTGACCTCTTACAATATAATCAGTGTCTTATAAACAATTAGAATTAGGCTCATTGTCATGCTCATTCAAGTTACAAAAGAACAGGAGTTCAGGGAAAAGTGTACAATGTCGCCAATGCACAGTGCCATAGAACATAGAACAGTATAACACAGGAACAGGCTCTTCATCCCACGATATTAAGCCGAACATGGCGCCAACTTAAGCTAATCCTTACTGCCTGCCCTTAGTACATATCCCTCCAATCCTTGCATATTCATGTGCTTATCTAACAGTCCCTTAAATGACCCTATCGTATCTGCCTCAACCACCACCCCTGGCAGTGCATTCCACACTCCTTCCACTCTCTGTGTAAAAAACATGCCCCTCACATCTCCTTTGAACTTTCCCCCTCTCACCTTAAATGCACACCCCTAGTATTAGACATTTCAACTCTGGGAAAAATTTCTGACCGTCAGTCCTATCTATGGATCTCATAATTTTATGAACGTCTATCAAGTCTCCCCTCAGCCTCCACTGTTCCAGAGGAAAAAAAATCCCAAGTTTTTTGACAATTGCTGTTGAGGATATCGTTATCTTTCAAGAAGTTAATTGGGTTGGGAAAGTTCATTGTATGATATATTTTTGAAAATTCTTTCCTGAGATGTAGGCGCTGCAATATGGGCCAGCACTTATTTCCCATCATAATTGCTCCTTGTTAGATCTTAGGTACAAAATATATAGAAAATAAAGAAAAAAGTTACACTATGTTACAGATTTACACAGTATAAGTTAGGAAAATAAGAAATAAAGCTTAAAAAAATAGACACGAGAGTCTTTCTAAGAGGGCTTCAGCTTTGTCTGACGAGGATCCACCAGTTCCCAACCAATAGCCATCTTCACTCCAGGCCAAGAGTTAGTCGAATGTTTTTTTTCTTGCATTGTTACTGAAACAACCAAGAGTCGCATACCTTAGTGATTGAAATAACTGCACAGAGACCAGTATCCCACCACCAAGTCACCCTTTATTTACATGTGCACAATACACTGGCTGTGGCCAGCCAGCTCGGAGTCAGTCCCTGAAGTCAATTGTCTCTCTTGCTTAGGGGAAGCATGTAGCCAGTATTAGCATTCCTGCTGCTGCTTCTGTAATATATCCCATGTGCCCTGATACCTTTAATGATTTGTGTACATCCACACTAACTCATTATATAATTGCTTGCCTGTCTTTTCCCCGTTCCTTATTTCTGATATTTCTACAGATGTTCCACTCTTTTTGGCAAAGTGGTTTGCCTTTTTGTACTGGGTGGTGGCTGAGCAGGACAGTCTTATCGCCTGCTGTCAGGTGTATTGGAAGGAATTGCCATATTTGGTCACATTACTTACGCACCTAGCACTGTCCTACAAATGGAACTTGAATGTGGATCTTCTCTAGAGATAGGAAGATTACCACCACATTGCAAGATCTCCCATTATAGTTGTGCTATCTGGCAGTCTTTAATCTACCCATCAAAATGTACCACCTCGCACTTATCTGCATTAGATTTCACCTGCCATTCTTCTATCTATTTTGTCGTTTCATTATTACATGAAATCCGTCAGTATCCTCCTCATTGTTTATGAATTTCATTTCATTTGCAAACTTTGAAGCTACGTCTTGTGTCCACAAGTCATAAGGTGAAGGCTATTAAAAAAACAGCGATGGCCCTAACACTAATATCGGGCAACACCATTTTATGTCTCCTCCTGCATTTAAAAAGAGTCAGTTCACCATCCCTCACTGCTCTTACTCTCTCAGTCAATTTCATATAACTGCCCTTTTGACCTCAGGAGGTTTAATTTGCTAATAAGTCTATGGTACTTTGTCTTTTGAAAGTTCATACACTCAACTGCATTGTCCTGATCAGCCTTCCTCATGACTTCACCAAATAATTCAGTCAAGTTGACCAAAGCCCATTCGCCTTTTAGCAGCTGTGCTTCTAAATGCAGTAACATTCTAAATAACTCATCAAGCCAGTATAAACTCTGATCTACAATTTTTGATTTGATCAGTTTTGCCTTTTGTTTGTTCACAAAATGTGGCTGATCCACGCAAGGCTGCTTTATTTTGTTTTTTTTGTGCCCAGGAGTGTCATCACACATAACTGAGTGACATCCACACCATCAAATCACTTTTTTTTATCATTACTAACCACCACTAGTCATCATCCGTGTAGCCAATTAAATATTTACAAGCGAAGCCCATTATGGGCACTATGAACGATTGAAATTGATGGGGATTGAATCAAATGGAGATTGAGGGGGAAAGCAAGGCCCTTTTTTTTAACTCCTTTTTTAAAATTTAACCTATTCTTCAAATCAACCCGTTTAGAGATGTTACTACACAACTCTGCAGCAGGTAGGACTTGAACCTGGGTCTCATGGCCCAGGAGTAGAGACACTACAACTGTGGCACAAGAGGGCCCACCTGGGTCTGCTTTTTCAATTTTTTAATTTAACCTAATTTTCTAATCAACCTGTTCAGAAATGTTATTACATATCTCTAGGGCAGATGGGACTTAAGCCTGGAAAGGCTGTTTTAATTGGCAATTCCTTGTTACTCCAAACTGAGATTAGCCTTCTTAGCAACTAATTAACTTGCTCCCAAAGCTTTGTAGGCTATGAATCCTGGGTTGTACCTCCCAGCCACAAGGCCTGGGTTCAAGTCCCATGTGCTCCTGAGGTTATAATAACATCTCTAAAAATGTTGGTTAGAAAATATCATCATTAGTGGGTAGACTAGAGAGATGTATAAGGTTGGGGCTCAGCAGTAATGTCACTGGACTGGTAATCCAGAGCCTCATGCTGATATTCCGGGGACCTGGGTTCAAATCCCACCATGGTATATGGTGAAACTTGAATTCAATAAAAATCTAGAATTATATGGTGACCATTTACCTTGTGTTGTGGTTTATTTGTTCTTAGGATGTTAGCATCACAGGCCAGGCCAGCATTCATTGCCAATCTCTAATAGCCCAGAGGGCAGGTGAGAGTCAACCACACTGTTGTGAGTTTGGAGTGATGTGCAGGCCAGACCAGATGAGCATAAAAGACGGACAGGGAGGACAACTGCAGGAACAGCATTTCACATTTCCCTTGGGAACCCTGCAGCCCAAGGGCATCAATGTGGACTTCACAAGCTTCAAAATCTCCCCTCCCCCGACTGCATCCCAAAACCAACCCAGCTTGTCCCCGCCTCCCTAACCATTCCTCCCATCTCCTACCCACTAACCTCATCCCGCCTCCTTGACCTGTCCATCCTCCCTGGACCGACCTATCCCCTCCCTAACTCCCCACCTACATTCACTTTTACTGGCTCCAACCCTGCCTCTTTGACCTGTCTGTCTCTTCTCCACCTATCTTCTCCTTTATCCATCTTCTATCCGCCTCCCCCTCTCTCCCTATTTATTTCAGATCCCCCTTCCCCTCCCCCATTTCTGAAGAAGGGTCTTGACCCGAAACATCAGCTTTCTTGCTCCTCTGATGCTGCTTGGCCTGCTGTGTTCATCCAGCTCTACATCGTGTTATCTCAGATTCTCCAGCATTGGCAGTTTCTGTTATCTCTGTAACATTTCTTACTTGTATAAGACTACATTGACATACATTTGGTGCACTGTGATGGCCTGATAACTGAACAGAACCCCATTTAACTTCATCAGAACAACATTAGACCGTGATCTTTCCCCAATGAGCGTTGGCAGCAGTGGCCCCAAGCTATAATGCGTCCCTCAGCATGTAGTCCTGGACCTTGGAATGTGGCAGTCTGCAACACTTGGTTGAGGTCAGCTCCTTTGCCCTGGCAGACACACAAACCACTGCATCTTCCTTCAGACTTCCTTTGCGAAGGCACATCCCAGAAGGAGATGTGTGGCAGTCTCAACGCACCCCTCCGCGCCAACTCCCTCCCTGTCCTGCAGCTGCTTCGACGGCAACATGTGGCTGTGCAGAGAGTCCAGGCATACATGAAAGATCTCACAGGGTGTTCACCAGTGTCTGAGGTGGAACTCGAACTCACATCTCCAGCAAATCATCCTGGGCCTGTGAATGACAAAGCAATAGCCCATTTTCATCGTCGCTTTTACCGAGACTAACTTCATATTACTGCTTTATTGATTGGACTTAAATTCCACCAACTACCATGGTGCAATTTGAACCCATGTCCTCATAGCATTATCCTAGACCTTTGGATTGCTAAATCCAGTGATATGACGCTATCCTTTTCCATAGGTTTGGAGCTCTCACTTTCTGCAATGACTTGCCACCATCGTGTGTAACTGTACAGTAATGACAAGAAGTAGATTATGTCTGGACAGATGGACCTCAGTTCTCAAAACCCAAATAATGGAAATAATGCTAGATATTTGGCACAGAAACTGAAAATTTATTATTTATCATTCATTCTCGGGATGGGGATGTTGCTAGCTAAGCTAGCATTTATTAACCACCCCCAATTGCTCAGACAGCAGTTAAGAATCAACGACATTGCTGTTGGTCTGGAGGCATATGTAGGCCAAACCAAGTAAGGAAGGCAGACTCCCCTTCCATAAAGGACATTAGTGAGCCAGACAGGTTTTTCTGACGATTTAATCAACTATGGATTCATGGTTATCAGTTAGACTCTTAATTCCAGACTTTTAAAAAATTGAATTCAAATCCCGCCATATGCTATGGCAGGATTTGAACCCTGGTGCCCAAACATTACCAGGGTCACTGAGTCAACAGCCCAGTCATAATATCACTAAGTCAAGGCCTTCCCTGAAAGCACTCAGCAAGGCTGCAATTGTCACTGGAGAGAGAAAAACAGTTAAGCTTTGAGCCAAATTGGAAGAAGTTAGACATGAGCAGCTTTATTGAGTAAAGATGCAAGATAAAGGGCTAGGAGTAAAGCAAAATGCAGTGGTCTCTGATAACTTGGCCTTGGGGTTGTGTAAGATGGAGAAGGGTGGGTGCAGTCAGGAGAGCATAACTGACAAAGGGAATGATGATGCAACGCAAAGTGAACTGATAATACAAAAAGCTTTAAAAAAAATCAAACAAAAGATGGATGCAGAGGAGGTGGAAGTGGTTGAAGATAGTGTGGAATTGCAGGGAAGGTTGTCCCTTGTTGGGATAAGTTTTCAGCTAAGTGTTCAGAGGTGCTAAGTGAGCAAGTCTGGGAAGGGATCCCATATGGCATTTGTTAATGTTTGTCTTGTCAGTTGCACCTTTCGTTAGACATGGAGAGTCCAGCTCTGATGCCCCTCCCCCTGACTATGAGGGGACATTGTTGTGGCACCCTGCATGTAGCAAGCCCTAACTCCGATGCCAATGGAATGCTGGCTTTCCTGCTAAGTTACCACCTTAAGCGTTTCAATAGGTCGGCAGACTCCATTTAGCAGACGGGCAATCTGGATCCTAGATTGCCCCTTGGAAAGTTCCCAACTGTGGGAATGCTTCCAGGATCCCTGCCATAATTTTCCCTGTCCTCACCTCCCTTCTCTCCTCACCTCTACTCCAACCTTCCTGCAAGATCAGAAACTTTCTGTCCATTAACTCTCATACTCTTTTCACTTTCTGACAGTTTCTATTTTGTTTTCTGTTAAGTTGAGCAGAATGTTAATGCCCAGCAGTGCTAAGTATATCAATGGCAAATTATAAAATTCATCCCTGAAAGTCAGTGACAGGTGTATGTGTGTCTGTGTGTGTATCTATGTGCATGTATGCACATATATTATAATCACCTAAAACCATTATTCTTATCTGTAGCTGTTTGGGAGAGATTGTGTGTATAAAATGTCCTGAATTTCAGGGAGCAGGAAGTGTGTGATAATGGAGTAATAGAATCATAAATCATACAGTACAGAAGAGGGTCTTCAGCCCATCGAGTCTGCACCAACAAAAACCACTCTATATCTACACTACTCTGACTTTCTCATAGTAGGTCCATAGCCTTGAATGTTCTGACATTGTAAGCACTCATCCAAGCACTTTCTAAAGGTTGTTTCACACATCAACTACATTCCCAGACAGTGCAGTCCACATTCCCACTGCCCTCTGGGTGAAAGTCACTTTTTCTCAAATCCCCTCTAAACCTCCTGCTTTTAAAATTTATGCCCTTTTGTTATTGAGCCTTCAACTAAAAAGACTGTTGTTTGCTATCCACCCTTCCATGACCATCATAATTTTACAAACTTCAACCAGGTTCCTCCTCAGTTTTGTCTGTTCTAAAGCAAACAATCCGAGTTTATCCAGCTTCTCATAGCTGAAATGCTCCATCCCAGGCAATATCCTGGTGAATTTCTTCTGTACTCCCTCCAGTATAATAAACCAAAGTTCAGTACAGCTCCAACATATCCTGTATGCTCTTATAATCTATACCAAGACTGATTAAGGCTAGTGCCACATATGCCTTCTTAATTACCCTATTAACCTGTCCTACCATTTTCAGGAGGGTGAGCACCCCAGGATCCCTCTGTTCACTTGACCTTCCTGTGTCCTGCCACTGATTGAGTACTCCCTTGTCTTGTTACTTCTTCCAAACTGCATCACCTCACACTTACCAATGTTAAATTCTATCTGACACTGATCTGCCCATCTGACCGGTCCATCTGTATCCTGCCGTAACCTAAGACACTCTTCCTCACTAACACCCAGCCAAGCTTTGTGTCATTTACAAACTTGCTTATCATTTCACGATCTCCCTCCTTCGTTTATTAAAGTTTGAAAGCATTGAGGTTAATGGCTGGCAGGAGTTTGTTCAAACTGTTGACAATTTGCCCATCGCCCTGCATCATGCTTTGGTTCAATTGTTTTAATGGTGACAGAGAAGGAAAGACAGTGTAGAAACTCTTGCACTCCAGAACCCACTGCCCTGTGGGACATCCTGCCCCATGTGTCCAAAAGGATTGAGAACTGACCTGGTCAGTCACATAAACACCCACAGCAGAAACCTGCAGCCCTCGGTAAACATGATCTTCAAATTCACGGACAGTTGATGACAAGAACATCAGTCAGTCATGATCATGTTGGATGGCAGAGAAGGCTTGGAGGGCTGAATGGCCTACCTTTGCTCCTATTTTCAATGTATCTATGAGATGAGATAGTGACGGTTTGTTAGGACAGGGAACGGCAAGCAGATCTCTAAAGTCGATCCATTGTCTCTCCTCCAGATTATGTTACCTAAAGTGTAACATTATTAAGATAATCTTAAGATTAATTATTTAGTGTCTGAAATGATTAGATTTTATCTTTGCATTCAATGATAGCATTGTTTTCCAAATATTTCAAAAGAATTCCCACTCAATTCATTTTGAAGCAATATTCATTACCATGTAAGCCAAGGTTCATAAAATCATGAGGGGCATAGATGTGGTGAATAGCAAAGATCTTTTCTCTAGGTTAGGGGAACTCAAAACTGGAGGGCATAGATTTAAGGTTAGCGTGGAAAGATTTTAAAGGGACCTAATAGACAAGTTTTTCACACAATAGGTGGTGTGTACACAGAATGAACTGCCAGAGGAAATGGTCGATGCGTGCACATTTGCAACACTTAAAAGACATTTGGACAGATACATGAATAGGAGAAGTTTAGAGGGATATGGGCCAAACACAGGCAAATGGGATTTAGTTTAGAAAGCCAGGGGTGAGGTGGACCGAAGGGCCTGTTTCTGTGTTGTATGACTCTATGACTGTATAACAGCAATCATTCTGACAAGAACAATTTAATGCATAGGCTTAGGGACAAAACAGTTAATTTGTTTTTGATAGCATTCATTGAGGACTGTTGATCAAGACAGCAGAACTGTCTAGTCTCCTTTATATAGTGACATGCAATCTTTAGCATTCAGGCAGTTCAGATCTCAGTTTGAAACCTTATCCAAAAGCCCCTACCTTTGATAGTTCAGCACTCCCTCAGCACTTCACTGCAGATTAACACTAAATTACATGCTGAAGTCCTGAGATAAGAGTGCTTTTTGCTAGAGTTGTCAATAGAGTGGGGGCAAATAATGCTGGTAAATCCAGGGGAAAACTTTTTTCCAAAATAAGAACTGGAAGGTACTGAAACTTGTATTAATTTGGTACCTTGGATGTAGTAAAACAGAAGCATTATCATAATGATGCTGAGATGTGAGGAGATATTTGTAGTGTCACTACTTTAAGTGCCATGAAGCTAAATCCTGTCCTAGTCTGAAGCTAGCACACATACATTCCACAGGTTGTAGACTAATTATCAGAATGGATTCCTCTTTCTCTAACCCAGGGTATGGGTCTTCACCCTCACACTCAAAGCAGCTAAACATAATGAATTCAGTTATGAAGATTCAGATCCACTATCAATACATTGGCATTGTTCCCTCTCTGAATTGCCCTCCTCTGACAATCTAGAAACTTTTATTACCCAAATGTGGCTCTACCCTTGTGCAATTTACCTATTTATCTAAACTCATCTATGTTTCTGCAATAACACAATAGCCTCTCCTAAAGACAGCATCTTTTAGTGGTTAAGCCCAATGCTCAGTGTACTGTATTTCTCTTCTATTCAATCATGTTTATGAGATAAAGAAAAACTCTTGTTTCCTGTAGGATTTTTGAAATTCTGCATCAATTATACCAAGTTATAATTATACTTACGCACTTTATAAATTAAAACTGTACTGCATCCATTTACTTGATGTCCAAAGCTTTGAATCTTTTCCCTAATTCATTTACAAATGCATAACACAGGCATTGTCTGTTTGTTGAGGCCAGTTACTCTCATAGCAGCACCTAGTCAAGTAGAAAGGCAGCCAAGTGCCTCAAATGAGTCCCAGTAGTGAGCAAAGGGGTGATATTTGCCTTTTAGATGCTTGCAGAGGTTCCATTTGGAGCTCACAGATTTCAAAACACAATGATTCCAAAATGCCACAGCACTGACTCAGTTGGGGTGGACTGTTGCCTCTGAATTAAACGGTGACCCATCCAAGGCCCACTCCAGCAGCTCAGCACAAAATTCATGGCTGTAGGGGGGGGGGTGCCGATGCAGTAATGAGGGAGTACAACATTATCAGAGCGGAGATGCTAAACCGTGACCTCGTAACCCGTGATTCCACGACATGGTTTCAGGAAAAAAAGCAGGAGAGTTTTTCATGGACAAAAGCCACCACCTCCAACAGTTCAGCACTCCCTTTGTACTTTGCAGAACCTTCAGCCTAGCTTCTGGGCTGAAGTCCAAGAGGTATGTACGCTAATCAATGGCCAGTATGTGTTCGTCAGACAACATCACTGAAACAGGTAATCTGCTCGTTATTGCTGTTTTCGGGAACTCCCTGTGTGCGTATTCACTGCTGTTGCTTTTATCTTATAGTTGACTTCATTTGCAAAATGCGGTATTACTGCAAAGTATTTTGGGGCATACTGAAATAGTGAAAGACTCTATATGAATACTTAAGTAATCCGTTGTCAAATCTGTAAATGTATGATTGCAAAATTACTTTTGTTAAAAAACGTGTGTGAACAGTAGACAAAATAGTAAACAATGGATTTCTTCTGAATAACGAATGTTGAATGTTAAAAAAGGTCAGATAGTTTCAGTCTATGATAGTGTGATGACTCAAAAAGCCGCTATTTGTGTGTTAGTTGCAGTGAGGTTTTGTATTACTTCTGGGAGATTGAGTGGGAATGACACTACTCAAAAGCTAAGTTTTGTGCGACTTCCCTTTGCTCACTGTCCTGTCACTCATTCATTCTCAGCCTTGTATTCAGTCTCACAGCTATTCATTAGCTCACATTGAAGCTCATAAGTGCATCCTCTGCAGTCTTCTTTGCTGAATAGGTTAGGTTTTTAACCTGCTGTGAGCCTCATGAACTCTCACTAGTCCCTAAAGCCAGTAGGAATCCAATAACTGGTGTCACCTTAATAGGTTTAAAGCAGTTTAAAGAGTGATTCCTGTGTCTGAATGAAAACACAGAGCAACACTGACAAATAGTCTCCTAAGAGCTATTGAGGGTGCCTGACTTATTATGACACCTCAGTACTTCCTGCAATAATGGAGGTAGACTTTCCAACAGACTAGAACTTAATCAGACCCAGTGTGCTGGGGAGCAAGAAACCTAGTATAGAGGTTTATTTTACTTCTCGATTCCAGCCTTGGGTAACTGTGTGAAGGTTGCTCATTCTCCCATGTCTGCATGGGTTTCTTCCAGGTGTTCTGTTTTCCTCCCACAGTCCAAAGATGTGCAGGTTAGGTGGATTGGCCATGCTAAATTGCCCATAACATCCAGGGATGTGCAGGCTAGGTGGATTAGCCCTGGGAAACGCAGGGTTACGGAAATAGGTTAGGGGAGTGCGTCTGGGTGTGTTTGGATGGGATGTTTTTTGTAGGGTCGTTGTGGACTTGATGGGCCAAATGGCCTGCTTCCACGCTGTAGGGATTCTTTGATTCTGCTTTATGAAGTTTATCCTTCATTTAGCACTGAACAATGCCATTTCTGTGTGGCAGGATACACAATTGGATAAAGACCTCATAAATCAGAATTGGTCCCTTCACAGGCCACTGCAATCAAATCATGGATTGACTCTAAATCTTCAAGATGCTGTTAAGTACAAATTGCAAGAAATACCCTTGGAAATTTAAACCAAAATGTTTACCAGTTTTGCCCTAAGAACTATAAGAATCCTTAGCATTGTAGAGACAAAAAGATTGAAACCATTTTGCAAGATGTCATGAACATGTAATTATAATGTTATGTAATTCATAAAGAATGATGATCTATCTTTAAAATGGACGCATGGAGTCTCACTAAATGGCTCTGAAAAGTCACTTGGGTTTCCCTTGAGAATTCAACAGCGTTGGAACCAGGCTGCCTTTATCTCAAGATGGACCACAAAACCTTAGTAAAATTCGATGAACATTTCCACAGAGGATGAAGAGAAACTCAATGACGATGACTTCCCTGGAGATGTAAATGGCTCTTCCTACCTCAACAAAATCCTGAAAGAATGGGACGTATTTGAGTTTGTGGCTGAGATAATTATATAGTTAGTAGCGTCTATGAATGGATGGGTTTGTGCTCGAGACTTGAAGTAAACCAACATTGAATACAAAAGCGTGATTCAGCAGTTTGGAATAGCAGCCATTTCAGGCTTTAGCTGGGGACAGCCATATCTGGGTGGAGATATCTCAGGAGTACCTGTGAAGATGTCTCCAGCTGCAGCTATCAGCTGAAGAACTGTCAATAGAATGTAAGGGTTGAGTTTCTCTCTCTGATAATGGAAGTTACAGAGGAAGTCATTCAGTCGAAGCAGACTGCTGTGTACCCAACCCAGCTGTTAAAAGCCACAATCTGTATTGCTATAAACCTGAAACAAAGGAGCCTTCACTCACTCCCAGGACCTGTGACCATCAGTGGAAGCAACCTCCAACTATTCAACCACAGAAGCTATTACAGCTGCTATGTCTGACTTCAAGTTTCAATACTTTCTCCTCAAAAAGGGTAGCATTAAGCAATCCAGGGCAGCAACAATACTGAAGCCTAATCTCATCTTCATCTTGATACTGTCTTAGATCACAGAGTGTACCAAATGGTTCTTTTCAGATTTGGGTAAATATAATTAAGAGAACACTTGACAACAGCAATTTGCTTAAGTATGAATGTTTATTATGTAATAATAAATGATTGTAGTGTAATAATAAGTGGAAAAGAAAAGAGAAAAAGCAACAAGTTTCACGCCCTTCTGCCTGTCGGGGTCCCCTCAATCGATGGCTCATCTGGAGGCTTAGGTTCGTTCCAGGCATCGTTCAGGATTCCGAGCTGAGGCAAAGACCAGCAACTTGGAATGAAACTCTCTCTCACTTATACAGTGTAACAAGCAGCCAACACAGAAAACAGAAAATACAATAGACAAAACTGCTGGCCGGTACAGAAAACACAGCGACAGAGAAAACAAGCTGCAGATACCATCTTCGGCCCATAAAGGAATGTTCACAGAACTCATTCAAGGTCATGCGACTTCTCAAATATCATCCTAAACTTTCCCATCACGCACAATTTGTTTTCTCATGCAGCTGTCGAATATCATCATTAGCTTTTATTCCTTCGGCCCATCCTGCCCAGATACATAACATTTTTCCTTACTAACGTTCGCTCTTTGCGTACGTGCAGCAAACTTTGATTTAACCTGTACATTAGGAACTGGTGATAAACTGGCAAAAATTATACACCTCAAATACTGCAAAGTTTACTGAATTGTTCTGTTCAATTGTTGTAGGTTTTAAAATTTATTTACCTCAGTTCTGGGAGCGGGTGGTGGTAGCAAGTTAGCAGTGACTTTTGACTTTGGGGATGGAGGCGCAGTTAACTATGGAAATAAGATTTTAAGATATGGACATTTTCCTTCTTTCTTGGCTCTGTTTCTTAGATTCCTGTTTTTGTTTTTTTTAATTCTGTTCTTTTTGTATCTGAAATAGTTGTTTTGGTTTTGTATCTAAGATATTGTTTCCATTAATTCTATTTGTTTTTGTACCTAAGATAGTGCAGCGTGTGGTGACTTTGTACACTTTCCACTGTACTTCTGTATCCATGTACTTGAATACATGGGACAGTAAAAACAAATTCTAATTCATGTAAATATACCTGTTGCTAAATTGAATGACCACACAAAATATCAACAGTTGATTCAATTTCAAATCAATTGCTCTTCAAATATTGTGATGTCCAAGTAGTCAGTTGAGGGCACAAGTGTTGTAGATTCATACAGCACAGAAACAGACCGTTTGGTCCAACTCAACCATGGTGACCAGATATCCTATATAAATCTAGTCTCATTTACCAGCATTTGGCCCATATCCCTCTAAACTCTTCCTTTCCGTGTAGCCATCCAGATGTAATCCTACCAGACTTCACCACTTCCTCTGGCAACTCATTCCATATATGCACCATCCTCAGCATGAAAATGTTGCCCCTTAGGCCCCTTTTATAGCTTTGCCCTCTCACCTTAAACCTATTCCCTCTACTTTTGGAATCCCCCACCCCAGGGGAAAGACCTTGCCTATTCACCCTATCCATGTCCCCTCATGATTTTATATACTTCGATAAAGTCCCTCTCAGCCTCAGATGCTCCAGGGAAAATAGCCCCAGCCTATTCTGCCTCTCCATACATCTCAAACCCTCCAACTCTGGCAACATCCTTGTAAACCTTTCCTAAACCCTTTCTAGTTTCACAACATCCTTCCTTTAGCAAGGAGACTAGAATTGCATGCAATACTCCAAAAGTGGCCGAAACAATGTTCTCTACAGCTGCAACATGACCTCCCAAATCCTATATGGGGGAGGCGTGATATTATTGCTGGACTGTTAATCTAGAGACCCAGGTATCGTTCTGGGGACCTGGGTTTGAATCCCACCATGGCAGATGGTGGAATTTAACTTCAATAAATATCTGGAATTAAGAATCTAATAATGACCATGAGTCCATTGTCGATTGTTGGAAAAAAACCCATCTGGTTCACTAATATCCTTTATGGAAGAAAACTGCTACCCTCACCTGGTCTGGCCTAAATGTGACTCCAGACTTGCAGCAATGTGTCTGACTCTTAACTGCCCTCTGGGCAATTAAGGATGGGCAATAAATGCTGCCTGGCCAGTGACGCCCTCATCCTGTGAATGAATGGAGGTGAATAAAATACTTAATGCATAGTCCAATAAAGGCAAGCATATAAAACGCCTTCTTCACTATTCTATATACCTGGGAGTCCACTTTCAAGGAAATATGAAGCCGCACTTCAAGGTCTTTGTTCCGCAAGAAGACTCTCTGCCGGTAAGTTTTATTTAAGGCAAAGTTGCATTATTCTTTAAGTGATTTATGCTGTAAGTAAGGATTAGCAGTGATGTATATACCCCCGTCATTACATTTCTATTAACAGTGTGTGTTTTTACGTTGATTATATTGATTATCTAGAATATTTGATCAACAGGCATGCTCCTGATCCCATAGGTGCTGGTTAATAAAACGTTTGCTGTATTTTTTAGTTAGGAACTTTACCACAATTACCTAAGTGATTTTCATCAATAGCTGTACAATAAACTGAACTTTTGTCGTGTTTAAAATATACAGTGATGCTGCTAGATATTCTTAAATTAAAACTGAAACGTTGCCACATGCAACATCTATATAAATTCATGGACCACACTGAGGAAACCCCTAGTTGTGCTGAATCATATATCATGTTTCTTCTTATTTACTGCAGATAAGGCAAAAAATGGAAACCTTAAATTCTAAATACTTAATTTAAAAGATTTCTACGTTCACTAGCCTCAGGTGTTTTCCTTCCATTTCCCCCCAGTCACTTCTCTTTCCCTTGAGTGCCTGCTGTGGTTCAATTGGTAACAGCTTCACTTACCTTTCGCTCAGAAGGTTATCGATTGATGTTCTCACTCCATAAGTTTGAAGCAATAATCTTTGTTGGCACTCCAGCACAATACTGTAGGAATTATGCAGTGTCAGAGGTACTGTCTTTGAGACATCTCATATGTCTCAAAGATATCGACGGTGATGCCTGGTGAGCCCAGATGGTGGTCAGTAGCAAAGCAGTGGTCAGTGGTAAAGCAGCTGGCGAGCCTGGGCGGGAGTTGCCCAGTGCAGAGGAGAGTGAGCCCTCATGGAGAAAGCACAGTGTGGACAGTTTTCAGGCACATGGCTTAAGAAAGGACTGCAATGACTAACTAGTAACTTTATTTCGTTATTTTTTCCACTTTATATAATGGAGAACTGTAGTCATGAACTTTGTAATTAATTTCTTTATTTTTCTATTTTTGTACCTAAGATTTTGTACGGAGGTACCTTTATACCTAAGATGGTGCTGGATAATACCAACATTATACACTTTCCACTGTACTCCTGTACCTTTGTACTTGAGTACACATGACAATAAAACTTAAATCTAGGGACATGAAAAATCCCATCGCACTCTGACAAAGAAGAGCACAGGAATAAGATCAACTTTAATTGACATTCCCCATTCTGAACATCTGGTGAGTAAGCTGAGAGTTCAGCCCAGATTTAACCAGACCCAGGATGTTGGCGCAACACTGTTGTCGTTGCTGTTGTGATCCCAGCTTCTGGTAATACAACACAGATCAGATCCCAGAATAAAAAGCTGTCTTGATAGATCATCAGTTTGATTTTGTAGTTAGTTACCATGGTGATTAGTCACTGATCACATACTCACAAGGCTGCTAGATGCTCCTGCTCCTGCTCCTGCTCCTATGATGCTGCTTGACCTGCTGTGTTCATCCAGCCCCATGCTTGTTATCTCGGATTCTCCAGCATCTGCAGGACCTTTTATCTCTCACAAGGCTGCTAATGCTCTTTAATAAAACAGCACTAGTTTAGTCTAGAATGGAAGAAAAAAAAGTCAAAGATGTGCGTATTTCTCATAGTTTAGAAATGCCTTAACATAAACATGAATGTGGCAGATTTAAAACAGAGATGAGGAGGAATTACTTCTCTCAAAAGGTTATTAATTTGTAGAATTCCCTATTCCAGAGTGTGGTGGAAATGGGACACTGAATATATAGAATGATGAAGTGGACAGATTTGTAATTAGTAATGGGTTAAAGGGTTACAGAGAGCAGACAGGACAGTGGAGTTGATGCTGACATGAGATCAGCAATGATTGCATTAAATAATGAGCAGACTCAAGAGGCTGAATCGCCTACCTCTGCTCTTAGTTCTTTTGTTCTAAGCACCACAACAAAGTTTCAATTTCTTTGTCAGCCATATCCGTTACAGATAGTCAGTCCCAATAAAATGTCACTACTATCTTAACTCTTTAATTTCTTAATTAACTGACTCTTCAGTTTGATGGCCGAGGTATCTCTTAAGTTCTGTTGTCTTTTTAATTCTGACAGCTTATAGACTTCCCCACAAACTCTCACACCTTAGATGAATGAATGAATACATTGTTGATGAGATGGTGGGTTTCTTCTAGTTTGTTGTGTTTAATGATGACAAATGTGTTGCCCACATACCGGATCCACAGTTTAGGTTGAATGGGGGCGGGGAAAGGGGGGGAGTTGGGTAGGTGGTTGAGAAACTTAAATCCTGGCAGGACCCTTAGGAGCATTGATATATAGACCCATCTTGGGTCTAAGTCCATACCTCCCTGTAAGTGACAACACAATTGGTAAAGAAGTCATACAGCATGTATGCCTTCATTGGTTAGGGCAGTGAGTATAAAAGCTGGCAAGTCATGTTGCAGCTGTTATAAGACATTAGTCAGGCCACATTTGGAATATTGTGAGCAGTTCTGGTTTCTACACCATAGGAAGGATGTGGAGGCTTTGGAGAGGGTGAAGAAGAGTTTTACCAGAACGTATCCTGGATTGGAGTGTATTAGCCATTAGGATAGCTTGAACAAACTTGGGATTGTTTTCTTCAGTAGCACCAAAGGCTGAGGGAGGGACCTTATAGAAGTATATAAAATTATGAGAGACATGGACAGTGTGGATAATCAGAGTCATTTTTCTAGGGTGGAAAGTACTAGGGGGCATAGGTTTAAGATGAGAGGCGAAAAGTTTGAAGGAGATGTGTGAGGGTGGTTTTTGCACAGAAAGTGGTAGAGTGTGCTGCCAGGGGAGATCATAGAAGCACAGATGATAGCACAGTTTAGGAGGCATTTAGGCAGACACGCGAGTAGGTATGAATAGAAGGGTACAGATCATGTGCAGGCAGATGAGATTAGTTTGGTCGACATAGACATGGTGGGCTGAAGGGCCTGTTCCTGTGCTGTACTGTTCTAAGTTCTATGTTTGTTCTGTTTTCTTCAAGGGAAAAACTGTTTACCTGAACTGAAACCAGATTCTGATCTGAACTCAAACATCTCGTCACCTCAGTCGCATTCGATGGTCTGTATGTCATAAAACTTCAACGTCTGGCTTGTTTTCATACAGACATTTCATCACCATGCTAGGCAATATCATCAGTGAGGCCTCCGATGAAGCGATGTTGTTCTACTCCACTTGGAATTTATACTGTCCGGCCTGATATGGTGAGTTGGGTCATTTCCGGTTCTGTTCTGTATGGTTTTGTATATGGGGTCCAATTCTACATGTTTGTTGATTGCATTACGGGTGGAGAACCATGCCTCTAGGAATTCCCGTGTGTGCCTATGTCTAGCTTGGGCTACTATGGTTACATTGTCCCAGTTAAACTGATGGCCTTCATTGTCCGAATGTGCCAATATTAGGAAAAGTTTGTTGTGCCGTTTGGCTGATAGCTGATGTTTGTTTATCCTGATGGCTAGTTTCCTTTCTGTCTGTCCGATGTAATGTTTGTGGCAGTCCTTGCATGGTATTTTGTAAACTGCATTGACTCTGCACGTCTTGGGCATGGGGTCTTTAATCCTTGTGAGTGTTTGTTAGCGTGGCTGTGGGCTTGTGTGCTGCTGAGATTCCTAGTGGTTGTAGGAGCCTCGTTGTCAGTTCTGATATGTTCTTGATGTAGGGCAGAGTGGTCAGTGAGTTAGGGCGTATTGTGTCCTCCTGTTGTTGTCTATTTCATAGGCACCTGCAAATGAAGTTGCTGGGATATCCGTTCATAATGAAGATTTAGTATAGGTGCTCTTCCTCTTTCCTGCGTAGTTCTGGTGTGTTACAGTGGTGGTGGCCCATTAAATAATGTCCTAAAACAGCTCTGTTTGTCGATGTTGGGGTGAGGAGGGGGTGGTTGCTATGGAGGTTGAGGATTTGGCCAGTGTGGGTTGCTTTCCTGTATACCGAGGTTTGGAATTCCCTGTTGGTCTCACGATCAACTCTGACATCCAGAAACGGAAGCTAATTGTATCAGAGATAAAAGGTACTGCAGATGCTGGAGAATCCGAGATAACAAGCATGGGGCTGGATGAACACAGCAGGTCAAGCAGCATCACAGGAGCAGGAAAACTTGACGTTTCTGATGAAGGGTTTAGGCCCGAAACGTCAAGTTTTCCTGCTCCTGTGATGCTGCTTGACCTGCTGTGTTCAACGGAAGCTAATTGTTGTTTTCTCCTTCTCTCATGAATTTGATCCTGGTGAATACATTGTTGATGAGGTGGTGGGTTTCTTCTAGTTTGTTGTGTTTAATGATGACAAATGTGTCGCCCACATACCGGATCCACAGTTTAGGTTGAATGGGGACGGGGGGTGGGGGGCATGGTGGGGGTGTCAGGGTAGGTGGTAGTGTGTTCTAGCCTTTGCATGACTGCCGCTGTGATGAGTCCTGAGATGGTTACTCCATGGGTGAGCCATTGATCTGTTTATTGACTATTAAAGACGAAGTGTGTGGTGAGGCACAAGTCTAGTAATTTGAGTATGTTGTTATTGCTGATGGAGCTGCTGGTCTGTGTTCCTGCTTCCCCTAGTAATGTGGCCAATGTTTCTTTGGCTGGTGGGAAGTTGATGGAAGTGAATAATGCTGTGACGTCAAAGGATACCATAATCTCATCGTTGTTGATTTTTAGTATAAATTCGAAGTGGAGTAGAACAACATCGCTTCATCAGAGGCCTCACTGATGATGTTACCTAGCATGGTGACGAAACATCTGAATGAAAACAAACCAGCTCGGTGAGCAAGTCAACAATCTCACCCACAACCCAAGCTGCAAATCTTTGCAAAAGCCTTAAATTTCAACATTTGTAAGTACTTCATCAGTTAACATCATCGGCATCCTGCGAGACACTTAAGTTACATGCCTTCTTGGAAATGATTCCCATAGTTCATTGCTCCAAATAACTTTCTCACCTCTTTAAAAAAGAAATTAACCTTTACAGGTAAATGCAGTATTCCTTCAACATTGCACTAGTTATCATCCTAGTAGTTGGTGGTAAATTAAGAGTTCCTCTGATGACTAGTTTGGTAAATATAACAGGGATAAAATTCCATTAGGCATGACCAGCTGACGAGTAGTTAGGAGAGGAGGCCAATGACTTAGGCTTGAATTGAACAGCTTGATGGAAGGAGTGGTAAATGGATGGAGTAATGGATCTTAGACTTCCATAGATTCCCTTCAGAAGACTTATTTCCAAACTCAAAGTGTTTCCTCCTAACTTGAGGTCTGATAGTGGACATGAAACTGATGCTAAGAGAAGTCACTTATTTCTTTGTGACTAGTACCAATGGTATATTTACAGCATAGTCTGACCAGATTATTTGATTACAACTACCTCCGATTTTTCTTCCACAGTTTTGGCTATTCATTTTCAGCCTTGTTAAGGTAATGGATGTTGTAATAATCCCTAGCCTAGATTTAGTTATCTCAATCAGTAAAGGAACTAAAAGAAAGACAACTGTTCCATTGGAAATTAAGAAATAATAGTTGGGCAGAATTTTATTTCATCTTTACATTGTGCTGTTTCAGGTGTTGCAAAGTTCTCACTGAGGTTGGCCTTGACTTTGTGCAATTGTGTCAAGTAGCAGATTATCCATTCACTGCTAATTGCTGTGGTGGGAGCTTACTGTGAGCAAATTGGCTGCTATATTTCTTGTAACAGTGATTGCACTTTAAAAAGTACTTCATTGGTTGTAAAGAACTCTGAGGCGTCTTGGGGCAGTGAAAGTCACTAATTTTTTGAATTGGTTTGATTTATTTTTTCCACATGCACCTAAGTAGAGTGAAAAGTTTTGTTTTACATGCCGTACAGGCAAATCATAGCAAATAAAGGCATCCAGATCATAGGGTGCTTAATCAGAATGATGAATATAGGTTATAACTACACAGGAGGTGCGCAAAAGCAAGGTCAACAATAGATTTGAAACTAGACAGATCCGTTCAGCAGTCTAATAACAGCAGGGAAGAAGTTGTTCTTGAATCTGTTGGTGCGTGTTCAAGCTTCTGTAACTTCTGCCTGATAGAAGAGATTGGATGAAAATATTACTGGGGTGGGAGGGGTCTTTGATGATGTTGGCAGCCTTTCTAAGTGGAGTCCATGGATGCGAGGTTGGCTTCCATGTGGTCTGGGCTTTGGACACCACCTTCTCTAGTTTCTTACGGTACTGGACAAAGCATTTGCCATACCAAACCATTATGCACCCAGATAGAATGTTTTCTATGGTGCATCTGTAAAAGTTGGTAAGGATCCTTATGGACATGACAAATTTCCTATGCCTCCTGAGGAAGAAGAGGCATTATATAAATGCAGCTTTTTCATTTCATGTGATGACATGGCAGCCCATTTTGTGTATCTCCAGATTATTGCCATGACCCCATGAGACGTGACTAGAACACTGTCTGGATGCAAAGAGTTTTCTATTTGAAGAGCTGGCATCTGTGGCATCACAGGCTTTTGTGGAATTCACACCAGTAATCATCTTTATCGGGATGCACTGAACAGAATTTCTGAATAAGGTGGGGATTTTTCCCCTGGAGTGTCGAAGCTGAGGGGTGACTTTTCAGAGGTTTACAAAATCATGAGGACAATGAATAGGGTGAATAGCAAGGCTCTTTTTACGAAGGTATGGGAGTCTAAAACTAAACGGCATACATTTAAGGCGAGAGGGGAAAGATTTAAAAAGGACCTGAGGGGCAATTTTTTCATGCAGAGGGTAGTGTACGCCTGGATTGAGCTACCAGAGGAAGTGATGGAGGCAGGTACAATTGCAACATTTAAAATGCATCTGGATAGGAAGGACCAAATGCTGACAAATGGGACTACGTCAGTTTAGGATATCTCCTTGGTGCGAATGATTTAGACCAAAGGGTTTGTTACTATGCTGCATAACTCTATGACTATCTGATAATTGCCATGGGCATGCCACTTGCTATTTGGGATGGTGGGTTTGAGTGGAAGATATCACTTCCCTACCCAAAAGGTAGGTCTGGATACTGTAGCTGCAAGTTTAGCTGACAGTATGCCGGCTCTCCACTATTGATTCAGGTGGGAATTTTAGCACCTTGGGTTCCTTAGCATTCATTCAAGATGGGGACACACACACTCTGATCTCATTCTAAAACACAGTGCCACTTTTGAAATAAAAGGTGAATCACCATAGTCTGACTGGATTATAAGGCTGCTCTCTCATTAGAGAGAGATGTCTAATGGTTGTTTAACTTGAGAGTCACCAGGTGAGGGAAGAGTCCTTCATGGTAACCTCAGCCAGTGTGGGAACTGAACCCACACTATTGGCTTCACTCTGTGTTACAAACCAGCCATCCAGCCAACTGAGCTAACCACCCCTCATCGTTTGAAGTCATAACTGGTGGAAAACCCAAAGAAAAAAGCGAATTCCTCATATATTACTCAGCTGTGCAGACTCTGGCTTGGTATCTGTTTTGTTAACAATACCTCCATCCTGATAGGCAAATGTTTAAATAAACACAGATCCACCTTGATGCTTTGTAAGATAGGAAGTGCATATGTAGTTCTGGAGAAGGAGGAAGTGAAAAGTTTCTGTTTGGGCAGCTATTTACCAAATGTTGAAACCACTCCTTAATGAGTACTTTACAATGGTATCCTCCAAAGAGAAGAACTTGAAGAATGGTGACATTAAGGAAAGGTGTGTGAATGCTCTCAGGCAGGTCGACATAATGAAGGAGGAAGTATTAGGTGTCTTGAAATACATTAAGGTAGACAAGTTCCCAGGGCCAGATGGGATCTACCCCAGGATACTGTGAAAGGCAAGGGAGGAAATAACAGAGGCCTCAACAGATATCTTTGTATCCCTTTTGGCCTCAGGTGAGGCTGATGAGGACTGGAGAATGGCCAGTGTCGTTCCTTTGTTTAAGAAGGAAAATAGAAATAATCCAGGTAATAATAGGCTGTTGAGCCTGATATCAATGATGGGGAAGCTATTGGAGAATATACCGAGAGACAGGATTCATTCATATTTGGAAGTGAGTGGACTTGTTAGTAATAGGCAGCATGGGCTTGTGTGGGGATTGTGACATCTCAACAACTTGATTGTGTTTTTTGAGGAGGTGGCAAGACTTATTGATAAGGGAAGGGCAGTGGATGTTGTCTACATGGACTTTAGTTAGGCATTTGATAAGGTACTTCATGGCAGATTGGTACAGAAGGTCGAGTTTCATGGGATCCGGGGTGTGTTGGCTAGATGGTACAAAACTGTCATAGAAATGGCCATAGAAGACAGAGAGTAGGGGTAGAAGGGCGCTTTTTAGAATTGAGTTCAGTAACTAGTGGTGTTCCGCAGGGATCAATGCTGGGACCTTTGTTGTTTGTAATATAAATGATGTAGAGGGACATGTAGGTGATCTGATTAGTAAGTTTGCAGATGACACTAAAATTCGTGGTGTTGCAGATAGTGAGGAGGATTGTCAAAGGATACAGCGGGATATAAATAGATTGCAGATTTGGGCACAGAAATGATGGATGGAGTTTAATCCGGAAAAACGTGAGGTGATGCATTTTGAAAGATTAAATTCAGATGTGAATTATACAGTAAATGGCAGAACTCTTAGGAGTGTTGACATCCCGAGGGATCTGGGTATATAGGTCCACAGATCCCTGAAAGTGGCAAAACAGGTGGATAAGATGGTCAAGAGGCATACAGCATGCTTGCCTTCATTGGCCAGGGTATTGAATACAAAAGTTTGTACGTTATGTTACAGCTTTAAAGCTTTGGTTAGGCCACATTTGGAGTAGTGCATGCAGTTCTGGTCACCACACTGCCAGAAAGACATGGATGCTTTGGAGATGGTGAAGAGAATTTTTAACAGGGTGGTACCTGGTACCTGGTCTGGAGGGTTTTAGTTATGAGGAGAGGCTGGATAAACTTGGATTGTTTTCAGTGGAAAGATGAAGGCTGAGGGTTGACCTGGTAGAGGTCTACAAAATTATGAGAGGCATTGATAAACTGAATAGTCAAAGAATTTTTCCCAGAATGGAAAGAGCAAACACAAGAGGGAACAGGTTCAAGGTGAGAGGAGGAAAGTATACAGGAGAGGTGCGGGCAAAATTCTTCACACAGAGGGTGATGAGTGCCTGGAATGCACTGCCAGTGGGGGTGGTGGAAGTAGACAAATTAGTAAAGTTTAAGGCATATGTTAATAGACACATGAACAGGAGGTGAAGAGAGAGATAGAAATTGCGTGTGGGCAATAAGTAGTGAGTCTCAATAAGAACTAGAAATCAGTGCAGGATTGGTGGGCTGAAAGGTCTGTTCCTGTGCTGCAGTCTATTGTGTTGTATAAGTGTCACTCGGTCATTGGCTCCTGATATTGGTTATTACGCAGAGCACAAGTGGTCGAGGGAGAGAAAGACTGATATTTTTAGCACAATTTTGAAATAGGCTTAGAAATAGTAGGAACTGCCGATGCTGGAGAATCTGAAATAACAACTTGTAGAGCTGGATGAACACAGCAGGCGAAGCAGCATCAGAGGAGCAGGAAAGCTGATGTTTCGGGCCTAGACCCTTCTTCAGAAATGGGGGAGGGGAAGGGGATTCTGAAATAAATAGAGAGAGAGAGGGAAGTGGATGGAGGATGGATAAAGGAGCAGACAGGTGGAGAGGAGACGGACAGGTCAAGGAGGCGGGGATGGAGCCAGTAAAGGTGAGTGTACATGGGGAGTTAGGGTGGGGGTTGGTCAGTCCAGGGAAGATGGACAGTTCAAAGATGCAGAGATGAGCCTGGTAGGTAGGAGGTAGGGGTGGGGGTTGACGTGGGACGAGTGGATAAGTGGGAGAAGGACGGACAGGTTAGGGAGTCGGGGGGTGAGCTGGGTTGGTTTTGGGATGTGGTTGGGCGCGGGGAGATTTTGAAGCTTGTGAAGTCCACATTGATACCATTGGGCTGCAGGGTTCCCAAGCGAAATATGAGGTGCTGTTCCTGTAACCTTCGAGTGACATCATTGTGGCACTGGAGGAGGCCCAGGATGGACATGTCGCCCAAGGAGTGAGAGGGGGAGTTGAAGTGGTTCACGACTGGGAGGTGCAGTCGTTTGTCGCGAACCGAGCGTAGGTGTTCCACAAAGCGGTCTCCAAGCCTCCGCTTGGTTTCCCCGGTGTAGAGGAGACCACATTGGGAACAGCGGATGCAGTATACCACATGCAGGTGAACATCTGTTTGATGTGGTAGGGTTTCTTGGAGCCTGGGAGGGGGATGAGTGGGGAGGTGTAGGGGCAGGTGTAGCACTTCCTGCGGTTGCAGGGAAAAGTGCCGGAGGTGGCGGGGCTGGTGGGGAGTGTGGTGCCGACAAGGTAGTCACGGAGAGGGTGGTCCCTCTGGAAAGCAGATAAGGGTGGGGAGGGAAAATTGCCTTTGGCGGTGGAGTCAGATTGCAGATGGCGGAAGTGCCGGACGATGATGCGTTGGATCCGGAGGTTGGTGGGGTGGTACGTGAGGACGAGGGGGATTCTTTTTTGGTTGTTATTGCAGGAAGAGGGTGTGAGGGATGAGTTGTGGGAAACACGAGAGATGCGACCAAGGGCGTTTTTGACCACTGTGGAGGGGAAGTTGCAGTTCTTGAAAAACGAGGATGTCTGAGAGTGGAATGCTTCATCTCAGCAGCAGATGCAGTGGAGGCAAAGGAATTGGGAATAGGAAATGGCATTTTTGCAGGAAGGTGGGTGAGAGGAGGTGTATTCTAGGTAGCTGTGGGAGTCAGTAGGATTGAAATGGATATTGGTTTCTGGATGGTTGCCAGAGTTGGAAACGGAGAGGTCCAGGAAGGAGACAGAGGTATCGGAGATGGCCCAGTTGAACTTCAGGTTGGGGTGGAAGGTGTTAGTGAAGTGGATGAACTATTCAAGCTCCTTGTGGGAGCACGAGGCGGCGCCGATACAGTCATCGATGTAACGGAGGAAGAGGTGGGGGATAGGGCCAGTATAGCTTTGGAAGAGGGATTGTTCCATGTATCCTACAAAGATGCAGGCATAGCTTGGGCCCATGTGGGTACCCATGGCCGCCCCCTTTGTCTGTAGGAAGTGGGAGGAGTTGAAGGCAAAGTTGTTATGGGTGAGGAGGAGTTCAGCTAAGCGGACAAGGGTGAAAGTGGAGGGGGACAGGCTGGGCCTGCAGGACAGGAAGAAGCGGAGGTCCTTTAGGCCATCTGAATGGGGAATACAAGTATATGGGGACTGGACGTCCATGGTGAAGATGAGGTATTGGGGACCAGGGAATCGGAAGTTTTAGAGGAGGTGGAGGGCATGAGTGGTGTCACGGACGTAGGTCGGGAGTTCCTGGACTGGGGGGAGAAAATGGAGTCGAGATAAGTGGAGATAAGTTCGGTGCAGCAGGAGCAGGCGGAGACAATGAGTTGACCAGGGCAGTCAGGTTTGTGGATTTTGGGAAAGAGATAGAAACGGGCGGTGTGAGGTTGGGGAACGGTGAGGTTGGAGGCTGTGGGTGGGAGGTCACCTGAAGTGATGAGGTTGTGGATGGTCTGGGAGATGATGTTTTGGTGGTCGGCGGTGGCGTCATGATCAAGGGGGTGGTAGGAGGAGGTGTCAGAGAACTGGCGCCTGGCCTCGGCGATGCAGAGGTCAGTGCGCCATACTACAACTGCGCCACCCTTGTCCGCGGGTTTTATAGTGAGGTTGGGGTCGGCGCAGAGGGAGCGGAGGGCTGCACGTTCTGTTGAAGTAGGCTTGTTTTGTTAGTAAGAGTCATGTAGGAGGTGGAACAGAGTAAAAGTTGTCATAGTTCTACCACACCGTTCAGCTGCTGTCTCATCAGGGAGAGAGATGACTTGGGTGGTGGCTTAACCTGAGAGTCATCATACCTCAGGCAAGGCAAGAAGTTGAGAAGGAGAGTCCTTCATGGTAACTTTAGCCAGTGCAGGAATTGAATCCACATTGTTAGAATTACTCTCCATTAAAAATTAGCTAACTGAGCTGACCATATGGTTCAACAGGGTCAGGAATTAGATCTGGCTTATAAATGGAGATTCAGCACTGACATGAATCCAATAGGGAATTTTGGAAAATCTTCTTCACCCAGAGAGTGGTTTGAATGTGGAACCTGCTACTCAAAAGAGTGATTGGCATAAAGGCCGCAGATGTATCTAAGAGGAAGCTAGATAAGCACATGAGGGAGTATGAATAGAAGGCAATGTAGTTAAGATTAGAGATGAAGAAAGTGTGGAACAAGGTTTGTTTGGAGTGTAAGCTCTGCAATGGATCAATTGGGTGCAGTGAGTTCTGTTGTCGAGCTCAACCATTCCAAAGTTCTCAGTTGCCTGATTTGTAAATTCCGGGATTCCCTCCCTAAATCTTTCTGACCGTTAAATTCACCCTTCCTCCACTATTAAAGACACTCTTTAAAACCAAACATTTAGTCACCTGATTAGTCTTTATGTGGTTCCATTTGAAAAATTGGACATTTATAAAAACCAAGAGAGAGACTTACGGTGAATTGAAAGGAGAAGCATGACTAAGAGTTAATCCTTCTCCCATTATGTGACCTTTTGTCAACTTTTTGGTACAACTCTCTCTTTGTGTCGAAAAAAAAGCCACAATGTCATCTAAGTGGTATTCAATTTTTTGAAGATTTGGCATTTGATGTTGTCTCCTTTCTGTGTGCTGCTTGCCATCCTTTCTTCAGCTCTTCCCAATAAGTGCAAACACTATGCCATTAAATTCCAAGATTTTGACACAAAGATACTGAAGAAACAGTGATATATTTCCAAATCAGGATGGTGAGTGGCTTGAAGGGGAGCTTGTAGCTGGTGGTACTCCCATGTATCTGCTGCCCTTGTCCTTCTAGACGGTAGTATTCATGTGTTTGGAAGGTGATATTGAAGGAACCTTGGCGCACTATTGCAGTGCATCTTGTAGATGGCACACACTGCTGCTACTGGGCAATGATGGAAGTAGGATTGAATGCTCATGATGGATTCGATACTAACCAAATGAGTTGCTTTTTCCTGAATAATGTTGGGTGTTGTTGCGGTTACACTTGTTCAGGCAATTGGAGAGTATTTCACCACACTTCTGGCTTGTGCCTTGTAGATGATGGGCAGGCTTTGGGGAGCAGAGAAGTGAGTCACTTGCTCTTGGAGTCGTAGCATTTATATAGATGGTCTATTTGAATTTCTGATTAATGGTAACCCTCAGGATTTTGATAGTGGATTTATTTAAACATTGAATGTTTACAAAGAATTAGATACAATTCTTAGGGCTGTAGGGATCAAAAGTTATGGGGTGAAAGCGGGAACAGGGTACTAAGTTGATGATAAGCCATGATTGTACTGCATGGTGGAGTAGGCTTGAGGGATTCATGGTCTACTCCTGCTTCTATTTTCCACATTTACATGTTGATTTGAGTTGTCCTGCAAAGTATTTCACTATATCAAAGGTGTTATATACATGGGGTTGCTGCAGTGAGTTCCATAGAACTATGAAAAGTTTTGATATCGATGAGCCTTAGTTTAAAATTAACTTGGAACCACATCTCTTCACCTGACATCCAGATCTGCAGTTTATTTGTCATACTTTGCACCAAAGCTTCCAGGCCCAGAATTAGCTCAATTGCTTATTTCAGCAGCTGGTTACAGAAAAAGTACACCTCACATCCTGGAATTTCAGATCATGAGAAACAGGAGCAAGAGTAGGCCATTTGGCCCCTCAAGCCTGTTCCATCGCCTGATATGATTTTGGCTTATCTGATTGAAGCTATAATTCCAGTTTCCTACCTGTTCCCCGTGATACATAAGAAGGTAAGAACGTAAGAAATTGGAGCAGGAGTGGGCCATCTGGCTCCTTGAGCCTTTTCTACATTCAATAAGATCATCGCTGATCCTTTTGTGAACTCAGCTCCAATTATTCTCCCGCTCCCTATAACCCTTAATTCTTTTATTGTTCAAAAATCTATCTATCTTTGCCTTAAAAACACCCAGTGAGGTAGCCTCAACTGCTTCACTGGGCAGGGAATTCCACAGATTCACAACCCTTTGTGTGAAGAACTCAGTCCTAAATCTGCTCTCCTTTATTTTGACGCTATGCCTCCTGGTTCTAATTTCGCCCACCGGTGGAAACAACCTCCCTTCTATCTTATCTATTCCCTTCATAATTTTATATATTTCTATAAGATACCCCCTCATTTTTCTAAATTCCAATGTGTGTAGTCCCAGTCTACTCAATGTCTCCTCGTAAGGCAACTGTCTCAACTCTCGAATCAACCAAGTGAACCTCCTCTGCACCCCCTCCAGGGCCAGTACATCCTTTCTCAAGTAAGGAGACCAACACTGTGCACAGCACACCAGGTGTGGCCTCACCAGCACCCTACACAGCTGCAGCATAACCTTGGAAATAGCAAGGACTGCAGATGCTGGAGTTACAGTCAATACAGTGTGGAGCTGGAGGAACACAGCTGGGCAGGTAACATCAGAGGAGCAGGAGAGTCGACGTTTTGAGTGATGAAGGGTGTAAACCTGAAACGTTGACCTTCCCGCTCTTCTGATGCTGTCTGACTTGCTGTGTTGTTCCAGCTTCACATTGTGTTGATTACAGCATAACCTCCCTGTTTTTAACCTCCATCCCTCTAGAAATGAAGGACAATATTCCATTTACTTTCTTATTTACCTGCAAACTAACTCCCTTGCTGATCAAAAATCAGGTATTTATAAGTACCAAGAGAGAGCCTTTTGGTAAGATGAAAGGAGAAACATAGCTAAGAGTTAACACTTCTCTTATGACAACACTTTCTTTTGAATAGGAAATGCCACAATGTCATCCATATGGCATTGAATTGTTAAATTGTTTGGTGTTTGGTTGTGTGTCCATTGACGTATCTCCATTCTGAATGCGGTTCATTAAGTCTGGATGTAATTATGAAGAAAGAAACTAAACAGGGTGAGGCAGCTGGGAGCATGCGAGAGAGCATGCGTTTTCGGGACATTGCGAATAAAGCTCTCCTTGATACAGAAGCTGGTGTCATCTCTGTTTATTTCTAAATATGCAAGATGCACAAAACGCAAGAATTTGCAAAGTCTTGTGCCATGATATTGTCTAGAATGATATACCAAGGAACCAGACTGCAATATGATGCTTACAAAACTTCAGTTTCACAAGATTGATAGTTATTAGCCTCCAGAATGTGCTTTGCAAACGAAATGCAGAATGGAAAGCTGCAAGACTATTCTGACTCCTGATTAATGCGTAAGTTGTTTGAAAAACAGTAACCTACTATGTTTCATTGGATTGAGAGCACGCATATGCTCTCGTCAATTCAGAAAAATATTCTCCCTCCATATTATGTGACAGATACTCCCATATTGGAGCACAAATTTCACAGAATGGAAGGTTACAAACTTTTCCAATTCTTACAACTGTGAGTATTATTGGAATTGTTTCAGAACATTGCGGCAGGGGATCTGATGGAGGCAGCATGAATAAATGTGGTCACTAGTTGTATTAAAACAGAACAGAAAATTTTCCCTCTACATCGGTGAGACCAAACGTAGACTCGGAGACCATTTTGTAGAGCACCTGTGCTCTGTACGCGACAAATGACAACACCTTCCAGTCGCTAACCATTTTAATTCCCCCTCCCACTCCCTGGGTGACATGTCCATCTTGGGCCTCCTTCAGTTTCACAAACACACCATCCGCAAACTGGAGGAGAAACACCTCATGTTTCACCAGTTTTAAAATCTCCCAAACCCCAGCCTCATCCCATGTCCAAGCCTCCCTCTCATCCCCGCCTCCTTGACCTGACACAACCTCCCCATCTTCCCTCCCACTTATCCACCCCACCCATCCCACTGACCAATCCCCACCACTCCCTACCTGCACTCACCTATCATCATCCCACCTCCCTTCCCCACCCCCACCCCTCCTCTCTCTGTTTATTTCCCAGCTCCCTTCCCCCTCCCCACTTCTGAAGAAGGCTCCCAACGTCAACTATCCTACTCCTCTAATACTGCCTGGCCTGCTGTATTCCTCCAACTCCATACTGTGTTGTCTCTGACTCCAGCATCTGCAGTTCTTGCTATCTCTGAGCTCAGTTTATATGTGTTCTCTTATCAGATACAACTCATAGCAATAGGTAGACAAAAGCCACAGCACCATAGCCTCCAGTGGGCTGATAATTGTATTACTCCACAATTGTATTACAGAGAATTTGGAACTGTTTCTCCACAGACAGCAACTAATGTGTTTCTTTTGCATAAAAGGTTTTTGGAGGTGAATAGATGTTGCTTGGAGTGGTCTGGCCACGTGTCAATGGCGTTTCTTAATGAGATTAATGTTTGCACTGTTGGAATTCCTGAGACAAATCATCTCTGTCCTTTTGTGTAGAAAGTGGGAAAGAGCAGACTATTTTGAACAAGTCCATTTTTTATTTGCAAATATTTAGCTGAGCTCTTTGCATAAGCTCAGCCTTTACATAAACCTGTCTATGTTTTGGCAGCTACAGGTCCTAGCTGACATATATTGCCAAATTCAGCTCCTTCACCGGAAATATGAAAAACCATTCATGCTATCCCCAAAACGAAAAGAGGACAAAGCTAGACCAGCCAATTACTGCTCCATCACCTACATTCAAGCTTCAAAAAAATGATGGAGGCTGTCATTGACAGTGCTGGCAAGTCACACTCACTCAACAATAACCTGCTCCCTGATACTCTATTTGGGATTCGCCAAACCTATGCAACTCCCGACCTTGTTGCAGCCTTGGTCCAATAACGCACAAAAGAGCCAAACTCAAGTGAACAAATTGAGAGCGATTGTATTTGACATCAAGGCAGTTTGACTGAGTGTAGCATCAAGGAGTCAATGGAGATTGGGGGGATATCTCTTTGCTGGTTGCAGTTGGACCTGCGCAAAAGGTGCTGATGGTGATTTGTTTTAATCTGTTCTTTGGTTGTGGACATGATAGACCAGCACGTTTTGTCCTACCTTAATTCTGTGCCACTTAAGAAGCAGAGTCAAATGCATTGCTTTTGGTTTGGAGTCACATATAGGCCAAACCAGGTAAGGATGGAAAATTTCCTTCTCTAAAGGATATTAGTGAACCAGACGGTGTTGTTTTTTAAATGATAATCAACAGTGACCAGCTTTATATAATTTAATTAAAATTTCACCATCTGCCTTTTTTTAAGTTCGTTCACAGGATGTGGGCATCACTGGCTAGGGCAGCATTTATTGCCCATTCCTAATTGCCGAGAGGGAAGTTAAGAGTCAACCACATTCCTGTGAATCTGGAGTCACATGTAGGCCAGACCTGGTAAGGATGGTCATTTCCTTTCCTAAACAGCATTAGTGAATCAGATTTTTTTTTGACAATCAGCAATGGATTCATGGTCATCATTAGACCCTTATTCTGGATTTTTGTTGAATTCAAATTCCACCATCTACTGTGGTGGGATTCAAACTGGTCCGCAGAACATTGCCTGAACTCTGGGTTAACAGTCCAGCAATAATACCCCTAGGCCATTACCTCCCATTGGTGGGATTGGAATCCATGTCCCATGTGAATTAGCTTGGGGTTCTAGATTACTAGGCTAGTGACATTGCCACAAGGCCACCACTTCCCCTTTAAGGGGGTTGTTTGTTGGCGGTCAATCACCTCAGACACAGGAAGTCCCTGCAGCAGTTTCTCAGGCTGGTATCCTGGACCCAACCGTCTTTAGCTGCTTCATGAATGACCTTCCCTCCATCATAAAGTCAGAGATGGAGATATTCACTGATGACTTTCACAATGTTCTGCATGATGCGTGACTTCTCAGACACTGAAGCAGTGCACATTCAAATGGTAAACCTAGACAACATCAGGCTTGGGCTGATGAGTGACAATGAAAATTTTCTGCACACAAATGCCAGGTAATTGCATAAGAGAGTTAAATCTTCAGCCTTGATGTACAATGGCATGACCATCGCTGGATTTCCCACTATCAGCATCCAGTGGTTTCAGCTGACCAGAAACTGAACTGGATCAGCTGTATAAATGTAGCTACAAATATAGGTCAAAGGCTAGCAATTCTACAGCAAGTAACTCTCCTGTTGTTTTCTTAAAGCCTGTCTACCAGCTACAAGTCATAAGTCAGAAGTATGATGGACTATTCTCTACTTGCTTAGATAGGTAACACTCGAAAACCTTCATTGGCATTCCATTTAACCCCTGAAGTATTCACTGTCTGCAATACCAATGTACAGTAAAAACATGGTGTACAATTTTGGAGATACACTGTGACAATTTACAGAAGCTTTTTCAATTGCATCTTACAAACCTGTGACCTCTACCATCTAGAAGGTCAAAATCAGCAGGGGCATAGGAACACCACTATCTGCAAGTTCCAGCCCAAGCCGCACACCATTCTGAGTTGGAACTATCTCACTATTCCTTCACTATTGCTGGGTCAAAATCTTGGAACTCCATCCCTAAAAGCACTTGCCTGTACCTACACCCCTCCTTACTCACCAATTACTGCAGAAGTTCAAAAGAAGAGTTCAGCATTATCTTCTTGAGAGCAATTATGAATGAGCAAGAAATGCTGGGCTAGCCAGTTATGTGCACGCCTCATGAATCAATAACAATAACAAAGCTCCCACTCTGATGCAGCAAACAATAGAGGCACAGGGGGGCATTTGAAGTGAAGCTGGTCTGTTCAGTTGGGAAATATCTTGATACCATAATTCAGCTTTGCTCCCTTTCATTGTCATAAAGGTTAGAACAATTATCAATCAGGAAGAAGTAATATAACAATAAAGTAATTCATTGTGTGGACTAGAGTAAATATACAACGGGCAACCCGTTAGGTGTTAACTGTGGCTCAGTAAGCAATGCGCTTACATCTTACCCAGAAGATCGTGGGTTCAACTTGCACACCAGTTGACTCTCTCAGTGCAATTCTACATGAATGCTGTATGATCAGAGGTTCATGATTTTGAATGGGTCTTGTTTTTGAATGGGTCTTGTTTCTTCTCTCAGATGGATGTAAAAGATTCTATTAGACTGTTGTAGACTAGGGAAGTTCTTCTTAATCTTTTGATAAATAATTATCCACCAACCAGCATAATAAAGCCGTCTATAGTGATTAAGATATTGTGGTTTTTGGGAGCTTACTGTGCTTGCATCATTAAACAGTAACTATACTTTGCTGTAAAAAACAGCAGAAGTACAAGGTGCTATATAAACACAAGTTCTTTCTTTTGTTCAACTCAAGGGATGATTTTATTTTATGAAATTACTTTTGGAATAGTCAATACAGTTGCTTTGCTTTGCAGTTTACAAGTTTCGAGAATAATGCAAATGCTCGTTAATTGTTAGTTTTAAAGGTATGCAGAATCTCAAGATGTAGCATCAATATGTGGCTCAGGGCATGAATTTGGTTGTTGTTGATCAGGCACACAATCTCCGTCATGTTGATGGTCTGATGTGTGTCCACCATGTTGCTGAGGTCATGACACCCGCGTTACTTTTAGCTAAAGGAACCAGCAATCTGCAGAATCAGGCAAGTCAAATGATGTAGTATCAGGTTGTGTTCTTCACTCACAAGGTAAGGGGAGGCACCTTTGGTCAGCGCCCCTGCCTCACATCACCAGGACCTGTGTTCAATTCTAGCCTCGGGTGACTGTCTGTGTGGGTTTCCTCTGGGTGCTCTAGTTTCCCCCCACAGTCTAAAGAGGGGGAGGTTAGGCAGCTTGGCCATGCTAAATTGCCCATACTGTCTATCCATGTGCAGGCTACATGATTAGCCATGGGAAATGCATGGTTACAGGTATGGGGTAGGGGTGTGTACCTGAGTGGGAGGCTTTTTGGAGGGTCAGTGTGGACTTGATGGGCTGAATGGACTGCCTCCACAACTGTAGGGATTCTATCACAAAAGATAAATTGAGGCATGAGTTGTAATGTTCTCAAGAGTAACGATAGCATGAGTCCTTGAACCCCTTACTGAAATGAAAATAGCTGAGATGTCAGCAGACTTTCTGGGTAACAGGAAATCATTTGCTGTATATTACATAAGAATGCAAAGGTCTGAGATTTAATCATTTCATGGTCATTATTTTTTAAAGAGCCCTGTAAGTTTCCTGTAGAAGTTCCATGAATCCATGAGACTGTTGGAACAAGTTTGAGAGAGAACTGCTAAGGGAAGTTGCTGTTCATCTGTTTTGGGAGAGGTAACTATAGATATTTTTGAAAACAACCTGTCTAGAGATGCTATAACACACCTCTGAAACTGGTGGGATTTGAACATGGGCCTCCTGGCTTAGAGGTAAGGAAGCTACCACCACACCACAAGAGGTAACTATAGCAATTAATTCTGCATCTTGTACAACTGTTTACAAAAGGTAATTGCTTGTGACAGGCTTGTTTATTTGTGTTCTATAGGCTTATGACTCCTATTAGTGTCCAGAGTTAATAATGGACCTGCATTTGTGTAAACATGCCATGTCGCTCAGGCTCTTCAGTATTTGCCACAGTCAATACGCTTTTTTTTTGGAAGGGTAACTTTTGTGCCTGAGTTCTCCAATGGAGGAGTTTTCTGCGCAATCCAGGTCAATGCCACCTGGATGTGTGATGTTAGGCCAAGTGTGGATTTGCGTAACCGATTGCAAATACTACTTTGTGAAATCAGTGTTGGATGGAGCTATCAGCTTTGTGCTCCATCTCTTGTCCTGAAGGCGCTTCACTCTGTTCTCCTCAAATATTGAAACATTTGGATGACTTTGTATCTATCCAAAGTTGTTTCTTCTCATAGGATCCAGCTTGCAAGAGTCTCTTTATCTCATTTCTAAGGAAGGATTTGCTGGCATTTGAAGGTGTCCAAAGGAAGTTTACCAGAATAATCCTGGGGATGAGGGGCTTGTGATATGAGGAGTAGTTGACGACTTTGTGCCTATACTTGATGGAGTTGAGAAGGCTGAGTAGGGAATCTCATTGTAACTTATGCTGAGAGACCTGGAAAGAATGGATGTGGAGAAGATGTTTCCACAAGTAGGAGAGATTCAAACCTGAGGACACAGCCTCAGAGTGAGGGGACGACCCTTTAGAACTGAGATGAGGAATTTCTTCAGTCAAAGGATGGTGAATCTGTAGAACTCATTGCTGTAGAAGGCTGTGGAGGCCAAATCACTGAGTGTGTTTAAGACATAGATAGATAGGTTCTTGGTTAGTAAGAGGATCAAGAGTTACAGGAAGAAGGAGGAGTGGGGTTTAGAGTGAACCAAGTCTCGACCTATCTACACTCAATGTACGCACACACATACATATAAGAGCACCTGTGCATTCGCAGGTGTGTGCACAAAAGGAAATGGATTAATATTTGAAACAGAAAGCCAGCAGAGTTATCAGGAGATAACAGAGGACGAGATAAATGGATAGCATCTTTCAGAGAAACGATCACCCCTGTAAAATATCACGGTGGAATTTCAATGAGGGATGATATCATGAAGATCAGCTTTGCTGGTCAGTGACCACTTGAGAATCCTCCCAATTTTAACTTTGTTTGTTACAGTTGACTTGTTGAACTATGTGGTTTCTGACTCACTCAGCTAGCTTTAAGCCTGGCCAGAAGGGCTCATATGGTGCAGTGGTATTGCCCCCCTACCTCTGAGCCAGAGGACCAAGGTTCAGGTCCCACTTGCTCCAGAACTGTATGATAACATCACTGAAGAGGTTGCACAATGTGGAGCTGGAGGAACCCAGCAGGCCAGGCAGCATCAGAAGAGCTGATGTTTTGGGTCAGGACCCATCAGAAAATTTCTGAAGAAGGGTCCCGACCCAAAACGGCAGCTTTCCTGCTCATCTGATGCTGCCTGGCCTACTGTGTCATCTCTGACTCCAGCATCGGCAGTTCTTACTATCATTGAGGAGGTTTTTTTTTTTGAAAAAACTATATATCGTAAGCCAGAGAACTGAAAATCTGCCATTGTGCATTGGTCACACTCTCTCAGGTCACCCATTCTCTTTGCAACTTGTGGAAACTTGGCATGTTCACTGACATAACTGGTTACTGCAGACAGGGTCAATTCATTGACATAACAGGTTACTGTAGATGGGGTCAATTCACTGACATAACAGGTTGCTGCAGACGGGCTCAATTCACTTCAAGTGCAATGCTCAACTGTATTTCTGGTACATATACAACAATTTCTCGGTAGACATGAATCTGACTCACTCTTGCAGCTGCTTCAGGCCATTGTACCAGTTCATTTTTACTGAGGGGGAAACCTGTTGCTTAACCAGTTGGGAGATTTTCACAACGGCGTGTTCATTGTTTTTTTGGTATCACTCCACGATATGGCATGTTATGAGCTCTGGACAATTCCCGGAAGGCAGGTATCAAGTTTATTATGCTACATCAACATACTTGTCAAGAAATTGATTTCTGCGCTGATCACAGCTTCATGGTGCCTGGAAAGCTTCTGAGTTTTAAAATTAATATTTTACTCTTAACTTGGGTTGAGTGCCATATATTTTCACTGACAACATTGAAACCACCATTCTTCAACAGGTATAGAGAGGACAAGGGTCTTGACTAAGTTCATTGTCTCCGGCACATGGCATCATTACTTAAAGTAGGTAAAGTCATTATAGCCCAAGAGGTCCAATAGGGCTGCTGTTTCATCAGAGAGAGATGATTGATGGTAAGGTTAACTTGAGGGTCACCACACCCCAGGAAAGGGGAGAAGCTGAGACCTCCATGGTAACCTCAACTGGTGCAAGAATTGAACCTGTGCTATTGATTGTAGAATCCCTACAGTGTGGAAGGAGTCCATTTGGCCCATCACATCCACAATGACTATCTGAATGGCATCCCACCCAGACTCAACCCACTGTGCATTTAGCATAGCCATTCCGCACATTTGGACAGTGGGAGGAAACCAGAGCATCCAGAAGAAACCCACACAGACACAAGGAGAATCTGCCAACTCCAGACAGAGAGGCACCCAAGGCTGGTAATGAACCTGAGTCCCTGGTGCTACGGGGCAGTAGTGCTGACCACTGAGCCAGAATGCTACTTGATGTCAATCTGCATTGCAAATCAAATCATTCTGAAAATCAGACATCCAGCCAACTTTTCAGGCCCTGATCTTAGTGGTTGGGAACATGGCATTGATCTGTCTTAGCTAGCATACCAAAGCCTTTTGGGTGGGAAGGGATGGATGAAATAGACTCTGGAGAATTGTGTGGAATTCACCCCCAAGATGCTGAGGCAGAAATTGTACTTCAGTCTTGAAGATTAGACAAGGAAGGTGGACCAAAGCAAAAGAAGAGATAGAATGTTGGAGCCGTGTGTGTGGAAAATAAATATTGACATGGGCTAATTGGGTCAAATGAAAGAAAAATATTTATATGGCACCCTTTTAATGGCTAATAGATGCCCCAAAATGATTTAAAACCAGCCAATTAGTTTTGAAGAGTAGTCGCTGTTGCTTTTGTACACAAATGTTGCTCACCCACCTTAGCTCCCCTCCCACTGCGACATCTTGTCTTAGCCCCTTCGATTGCAACTTGGAGTAGCCAAGGCAGAGGCCAGCCGCTCAGTGCAGTGACAGCCCTTCCCTGCAGATACTCCTGCAAGTCAACAGGAGGTGCTCTTTGCATCGCCCACCATAGGAAACCCTACCTGCCTGATCATGATAGGTTTGAATGGAGGTTGCGGAGGAGATGGGCGATTGTGGTGTCTTCCAAAGCCTCTGGTCACAGCCACAAGAAACCTGTTGGACGTACAACAAAAATGAGGAACATATCTTGGCAGTATCATGGATTTTGCACATCTTTCTGCATGGAGAATTAATGTGCACTTTATGTTCTCCCTTGCCTCAGGGGCATCAGCATGTGGTTTTAATTGTTGCAACTCCGAGGTCCATATTGGCTCCGACTGCATTCTGTTGCTATCATCATGGGCTCTATACAACAATGGCTGGTTGAGAGGCAATGAAACATCCGCAGCTCCCGCAAGCACCACACCCTCCCCCCACCCCCACACTTTAAGGAGGTTTCCCAATTGCGCTGTTGGCCTTTTCTGTCAGAGTACCCTGAGGATCCTCTCATCACTCACTCAGCTACTGCCTTAATTAGAGGTCAGGCAGAATTCTGTATACCTCGTGGACTAGCCTCTTCAAGGCCTCAGACCTTCAGAGGATACTTGTTACAGTCATTGCAGTTGCACTAAGGTGCACTATTGCACGAGGAATAGTGGATGTAGGCAAAAACTCCCCTCATTTTGCTTTTCCTAACTGGTGGCTGTCTCCTCTTGCTTTCTCCTCCCCCAACCCACCCACCCAACCACACACAAATCACCAGGCTCTTTCTGTTGAGCACTTCCACAGCCACACTCCAACCACTAAGACAGCTTGTGCCCCATTGTAGCCCTTGATGTACCCACTTCTCTCCTTCATTTTTCAATCACCCTTGCTATTAGTGCCTTCAATGGATGAAGAATGGCATGTAGTGAGAACCCCGCCCATTGACCTATTGATTCATTCCTATTGCTGCACAAGCTCCACTCCTGCGTGCCACAAGTTTCAACAAAGACAACCGTATGCTGGTTGACTTGACTGGTGTGCAGTACTGTTAAATGAGTGTGAAACCAATGCCACAAGTTTCCTGTGCCTGCTGACTCAATCGTGAAGGTAGGACTTATTTTGAAACTGTTTCAATATAATACACATTCAAACGTTGCAAATATGTAGAAAATACATACCTGTCACCCGTTCGGGCAATGCCTGTCTGGCCCCTACATCGTAGCAAAGTTAATCTCAATCCCCCATCACAAAACAAAACTTCCTCATTATGGCTCATTAATTGCCTTGTCTGCCATGTTTTCCCACTCCTGGAGACCACATTTCATTTCATCCAATGGCTCAAAATAGCCTCCATCTATAATGAGACAGTATCAGAGAATGCATTCAATATCATTTGCAGAGTATAAGGGAAAAGGTTTCTTTCTTTGTTTATCTCCCACCTTAGCAATAAATGCCCAACAGTAACATTGAACCTTCTGTATCTCTAATTGGGTAGGCAGAAAATTTGTGAGTTCTTATCCCCTAAAGGTCAGAATAACCTACAGTACTTGACTTCCAAAGTAATGACATGATTATGTTTTGAGATGTTAAGGAAAATATATAGATATATATAAACATATCAGTCAATTTACAGAATGAAAATATTGAATTGAAGTTGTTCAAGGATTGACTAATGCAGATATGAGGGAGGTCAGATCAACCATAAGGATGCCTTTGAATCATGCAGATGTTGTTTGGAAGTCATAGAGAATCTCTGAAGGGTATCTTCAACATTGCACACCTTGGTCATAGAATGACTGACCTATTAAACATTTTCAATCTGTAGTCCTCCAAGATCTCTACACCCAGCCCTCACTGACCTCTTGTGAACCCTTCATTATTGACAACAATGCCTTCGGCTGCCTGAGTGCTAATCTTTAGAATTCCCCTCTAAACCTCTCTACCTTGCTTTGCTTTTAACCCTTCTTAAAATGTCCTTCTTTGATGAGTATCTCCTTATGTTTCAGTGTCAAATTTTGTTTGATTGCCCCTCCTATGAAGCACCTTTGCATGGTTTTAACATGTTAAAGATATTCTTTTTAACTTATTCATTCATGGAATTTCTAGCAAGGCTAGCATTTATTACCTATTCCCAATTGACCTGACCTTGAGTAGCTTGCTGGACCATTTCAGGGGTGCAGTTAAGAAAACAAAAATACATTACCATAGGTCTGGAATCACATGTAGACCAGACCAGCTAAAGATGACAGATTTCCTTTCCTTAAGGGCCATTAGTAAAAGAGATGAGTTTTTACGACAATCAAAGATTGCTTCGTGGTCATGATTACTGAAGCTAACGTTCAGTTCCACACTTTAATACTTGCATCCTTATATCCCTTCAGATACCATGGTAAGAGTTTGAACCTGTGTCTCCAAAGCATTCTTTGGATTAGTATTCATGATATTATCATTATGCCACTATCTCTGATTCATATGGGACCTTTCACAATATTAGGTTGCTGCTTTGGAGCCGAAGAAGTGTTTTTTGATGACCAACCAATTAGGAAGAGTAGGCCAATCATCCTGCACCTCAGAAACCTGCTCTGCCAATTAAGAAAATAATGGGTGATCCTATTGTGGCCTCAACCCTATATTTCTCCCTACACCCAATATCCTTTGACTCCCTGTATACTCAAGAATTTATCTATCTGCCTTATTTATTTTTATTAATTCATTCATAGGATGTGGCTGTTTCAGGCTAGGTCAGCATTTATAGCTCACCCCTAATTCCTCAGAGGGTAGTTAAGAATCAGCCATGTTGAATGACATGACCACACTACTCTCTGAGGAAGAGACTTCCAAAGACTTGTGATCCTCATGGAAAATTTCTCATTATCTCCAACTTAAACTTTGATTTATAAACTGTGACCTCTGGTTCTTGTCTCTTCCACAACGGAGGACATCCTTTCAGTATCCACCCTGCCACATGTCTTCAGGATCTCATATCTGTCAATAATGTCACCTCTCATTCTTCTAGACTCCAATGGTTACAGGCCCAGCCTTTACAATTGTTCCTGACAAGATGACCTTCATGACCCAAGAAATGTGTATGCAGACATGCTTGTTGATTTCAATAGATCAAGACTTCCAGGCTGTGCATTGCTATTTCCAGAGAATTCTCAATTACAGAGCATCTCCTTGAGTGATTTATGACTGCATTATCCATGAAAGTTGCCACCCAGGCTGATAGGGTTATTAAGAAGGTGTACGGTGTGTTAGGTTTTATTGGTAGAGGGATTGAGTTTCGGAGCCACGAGTCATGTTGCAGCTGTACAAAACTCTGGTGCGGCCGCACTTGGAGTATTGTGTACAGTTCTGGTTGCCGCATTATAGGAAGGACGTGGAAGCATTGGAAAGGGTGCAGGGGAGATTTACCAGGATGTTGCCTGGTATGGAGGGAAGGTCTTATGAGGAAAGGCTGAGGGACTTGAGGCTGTTTTCGTTAGAGAGAAAAAGGTTGAGAGGTGACTTAATAGAGACATATAAGATGATCAGAGGATTGGATAGGGTGGACAGTGAGAGCCTTTTTCCTCGGATGGTGATGGCTAGCACGAGGGGACGTAGCTTTAAATTGAGGGGTGATAGATATAGGACAGATGTCAGAGGTAGGTTCTTTACTCAGAGACTAGTAAGGGCGTGGAATGCTCTGCCTGCAACAGTAGTAGACTCGCCAACTTTAAGGGCATTTAAATGGTCATTGGATAAACATATGGATGATAATGGAATAGTGTAGGTTAGATGGGCTTCAGATTGTTTTGACAGGTCAGCGCAACATCGAGAGCCAAAGGGCCTGTACTGCGCTGTAATCTTCTATGTTCTATGTTCTATGCATTGGGAAGGTTTATCCTTTCATCCCCTTCACCCACCCTTCTCGATCCAGTCATAGGAGGAAGCAGTTTGATTTATAACGTGTTCCACAGTACTGAAGAAGCCGAGATCTTGCGTTCTGGCCAGAAATGAGCAGCTGAGTCACGCCACGAGGATGTAGTTTTGGGATCACAATCCAGTGATGATTGGAAGGATCAGGCAAATGTTACCGGTCATACTCTAGTGGTTGGATGGTGAGTTTTCAAATTCCTCAGACAGCAAAACAAAGAAACTCTTCCATTTAATAGCACTTCACAGCTGGTGGAACATCTCACGTGCACAATGAAATCTGCCCAATGTTCAGTCAGGTTCTGAGGAAGGGTCACTCGACCCGAAACATTAACTCTGATTTCTCTTTGCAGATCCTGCCCAACCTGCTGACTTTTTCAGACAACTTCTGCTTTTGTTTCAGAATTACAGCGTCCGCAGTTCATTCGGTTTGTTTTTCAATCAGCTATTATCTGTTTAAATTACAGAATTTAAGTTGATTGGTCAGGCTGTAATAGAGGTAACAATAGATGGCCATGAGTTCGGGGGAGTGAGACTGTCTGAGTGCCCCTTGCTCACAGCTAGCACAGACACAAAGGGCTGACTGTCCTCTATCTATGCTGCAACCATTATATGATTCAATGCTATGTAATAATGAGTCAATACAGAATTCCAGTATAGATGTGTTCTAATCTACGCCTGTTCAGGGATGTTATTATGCACATCTGAAGCAGCTGAGACTTAAATCCAGGCCTCCTGACTGAGAAATAGGGAGATGACCACTGCATCACAAGGGTCGTAAATGTGTAATTTTTTTTCTAAACCTCAAACTGATGGCTCATTGGTTAACACTGCTCCCTCACAGTATCAGGGACCTGGGTTTGATTCTAACCTTGGGTGACTGTCTGTGTGGATTTATCGTGTTCTCCCTGAGTCTGTGTGGGTTTTCTCTGCGTGCTCTGGTTTCCTCTCACTGTCCAAAGACATGTAGACTAGGTGGATTAACCATGCTAAATTGCCCCATAGTTTCCAGGGATGTTTAGGTTCGGTGGATTAGCCCTAGGGAATGCAGGGTTATAGGGATAGGGTAGAGGTGGGTTTGTGTGGGGGCTCTTTAGATGGTCAGTGTGGACTTGAGGAGCTAAATGGTCTGCTTCCACATTGTAGGGATTCTATGAATCTGGTTGGAAAAGTTACGGCACATCTTTGGGATGGGTGATACTCTAACCTGGACCCCTTGGCCCAGAAATAAGGACACCATCACCGCACCACAAGACTCTACTGACATCCCACTATAACCTCAATTAGATTAATCGACTTCATGCTATAAGAAAGATGCTGAATAGTTATGAAGCCTACCTTAAATGTTACCTAACTTGAAGAAATGGAAACATAAAGATAAACAACATCTTCCAATTCAGCACCTATCTTCTCTTCGCTTGCAATCTCAAACCCCTCCCTCGCCCCATCAGATTGAGAGGGGGGACCTGATAGAGGTCTACAAGATTATGAAGGGTATGGACAGACTGGACTGAAGCTTTTGTCCAGGGTGGAAGAGACCATTACCAGGGGCATTAGCTTTAAGGTGCAAGGGGCAAGGTTTAAAGGTGGTGTACGAGGCAAGTTTTTTACACAGAGGGTGGTGGGTGCCTGGAACTCGCTGCCGGGGGAGGGAGCAGATACTATAGCGACTTTTAAAGAAATTGACAGCACGCCTTTGGAAATTGAGAGCACGGCTCAAATAGTGACAGTTCAAAGTGCTGCATGTATACTAGTGAGGCCAGAATTGGTAGAGTGAGGACGATAAAAACAGCAAGAAGCCTTCACTGAGCTGGGGAACAGTAGGCAGTAAGTCTCAGGAGAACATTCCCGACTTCATTTGACATTTAAGTTATTATCACAGCTTGATCTCAGGGTCGAAAGGTTTGATAACCTGAAGTCTATTTTCATTAAAAAAATCTATCAGAAATCTGTTGCCATAGAGATGAGTAACTCAGGCTGGAGCTTTGGTTGAAGTTTGGGAGGTTGTCACAGAATCACAGAATTGTTACTGTACAGAAGGAGGCCATTCAGCCCTACGTATCTGGACTTGCTCTTTGAATGAACATGACTTAGTGCCATTACTTTTCTTTTCCCCCTCCCCATAATCCTGTATATTCTTTCAACTTAAGTGATCATCTAATATCCTCTTGAATGCCTGAATTTAATCTGACTTCATCCCATTTCCAGGCCGTGCAATCTAACTGTTTGCTGGTTCAAAAAGCTTTTCCTGTGCCCTCTTATCCTCAATCCCTTTTATGACAGTGAATAGTTTCTCACTGTCTACACTCTCATGATCTTGGAAACTTCTATCAAATCTCCTGATAACCTTCTTCTCTCCAAGGATAACAGTCCAAAGGCAGAATCCCTACAGTGCAGAAAGAGGCCATTCAGCCCATCCAATTTGTACCAACCGTCCAAAGAGCACTCCATCCAGACCCACCCCTATAACCTCACATGGGCTTTTTCTAAAGACATTGCTAATGAGACAAATTAGCCTGGCCAATCCACCTAATCCGCACATCTTTGGACTGTGGGAGGAAACCAAAGCACCCAGCAGAAACAGGAAGCACATGTAAACTCCACACAAACAGCCACCCAAGGCTGGAATCAAGCCCAGGTCCCTGGCACTGTGAAGTAGCAATGCTGACAACTGAGCCATCATGCCCAATCTATCTGCATGGATCCAGTTTCTCACCCCGGGACCAATTTTTAAAATCTCTACTGTACTCTCTCCAATGAATTCGCCTTGTTCCTGAAGTGTGTGGCACCCAAAAGATTTGATTTTTAAGCCTAAAGTTTATTAACCTAAAAATCTATCAGATATCTGTTGCCATAGAAATGAGTAATTTGGGGTGAAGCCTTGGTTGAATTTTTGCAATTTTGTACATAATATTCCAGCTGAGGTCTAACTAATGTCTTAATACAAGCTTGCATAACCTCCTTGTCCCTGTAGCTTATACCTCATGCATAAAGTCTAGAATACTGTATGTTTTGTTAATTGCTGATTCTACCTCTCCTGCTACCTTCAGTGACTTATCTGTGTGCTTCTGCACACAGTATAGATTTTATTTTACCCTTTATTTTACACTGCAACACCATGTTTTTTCTACCAAAATGAACCCCTTACCCTCCTCCGCATTGAGCTTCATCATACAACACATATTGAGCATCAGTGTAAAATCTTCAGGTTCAGCTTTAAGCCCGTAGAGCACGGTCAGTAGCAGGGAACAGCTGAAGATTTAAGAGCACTCTGGGGAACACCTTGTGACAATCCTCAGCAAGGGGTGGCACGGTGGCTCAGTGGTTATTACTGCTGCCTCACAGTGTCAGGGACCTGGATCTAATCCCAGCCTCGGGCAACTGTCTCTGTGGTGTTTGCACATTCTCCCTGTGACTGTGTGGGTTTCCTCCAGGTGCTGTGGTTTCCACCCACAGCCCAAAGATGTAGAGGTTTGGGGAATTGGCCATGCTAAATTGCCCGTAGTGTCTAGGGATGTGCAGGTTAGCTGGATTAGCCATGAGAAATGTAGGGTTACAGGGATAGGGTTGGGGTGTTGTATCTGGGTGGGATCCTCTTGGAGGAGTGGTATAGGCTGAATGGCCTGCTTCCACACTTTAGGGAATTCTATTGAAAAAAGAATACTCGAGTTTCAGACCTGCTGAGAGAGACAATACATATGAACAGTTTGCAATACCCTGGAGAAGGAGCGTTATTAATCCCAAAGGGGAGCAGTCATAGAGTCATAGTTATGGAAACAGACCCTGCAGCCCAATTTGTCCATGCTGACCAAATATCCTAATCTGAACTAGACCAATTTGCCTGCATTTGGTCCATATCCCTCTAAACCTTTCCTATCCACATACCTATTCAAATGCCTTCTAAATGTTGTAATTGTACCCACCTCTGCCATTTCCTCTGGCAGCTCGCATCACCCTCTGTGTGAAAAAGTTGCCTGTCAGGTTCCTTTTAAATCTTTCCCCTCTCACCTTAAACCGATGCCGTCTAGTTTTGGACTAACCTACCCTGTGGAAAAGACCTTAGCCATTCACCCTATCCATGCCCCTCATAAGTTTATAAAGCTCTATAAGGTCCCAGATAACAAGGTGTAGAGCTGGATGAACACAGCAGGCCAAGCAGCATCATCGGAGTAGAAAAGCTTGATGTTTCGGGCCTAGACCCTTCACAGAAGGCCTGCTGTGTTCATCCAGCTCTACACCTTGTTATCTCGGATTCTCCAGCATCTGCAGTTCCTATTATCTCTATAAGGTCCCAGTCTGGCAGTGATCGAATAGAGAGTCTTTAAGTAAAGCTTAACATTCCAGGTGGACCAGGAAACTTTAAAATGGAGCAATAATCCAAGCTGGAATAACGTGCTTGGCAAGCAAAGGAAGAGTAAGTGTAGCCGAACTAAAAATCAGAGGCTTTTTTTGAAAGGTGCAATTGCGTCCGTCTTCACCACATTTTTAGTGAAAATTATTCAGTCAACATTCAAGGAGAACCCAGACCCACACTGGTAACCATGTGAACAAAGAGCACACTTCGTCAATCAAAGATTGATGTTGTCCTGGGGGGTCAAGGGGTCACCACCCATGTCAAACACTGAGTATGAGTGTGAGAATCCTGGGAGGTTCTTACTTCAGATTTCTTGCTGTCTTCCAAGGACAATTGATAATAATTACAGTTTTCTCCAGTTGTTATGATAATATCTGTACATAACTATTTTTCTTAACCTTGTTCCGTTCTGCCCTTGTCAGAAACGGTTGTAAAGGAAGAAAATTAATCAGTTTAGCTTTCCTTTAGTTTAAAGGAAAACTTTAACAGTGCTGTGTGTGTGTGCGCATGTGTTTGTGTGTGCGCATGCATGTGTGTGAGTGAGAGAGGCAGAGACTTAAAAGATAACAATGGTCAAATTCCTGAGACACAGATAAAGAAACAAAGAATAACAGTAGTGTCTTGAGTCCCAGACATGATAGATAGGCACCCAAGGACAACAGAATAACTTCATGTGTCCAAGCACTGGTGTTGGAAAGTTAAAAAATTTAAACTGATAAGACTTCAGGCATACGAAAACAAACGGGGATTAGGGGTCATGAGATCCTGACCCGGCCTGGGCAGGCAAGGGATTACGTGGCACAGTGTTGTAACTGTACAGGCTAAATTATTACAGGACACCAATTTGGCTACGTCCAGTCTCGACGGGCTGTGTTGTGTGAAGAAAGTATATAAAAAGACTTTCTCAGCAGTAAAAAGTGTTGTGATAGTGGTCTTGGAGATTTGAGTTGTCTGGCAGACTTGCCCTGGCAGAAAATCAGTCTGGCAAAGGAAATCACATGCACGATGCCAATGGATGTTTAGCCACCTAGGCTAGCCACATGGACACTAAACTATTAACTGGAGTGTAACAGGCAACACAAAGTGTCTTGCTACTACTGTTCACAGAATATTGAATCTTGCTTACACTGAATAAAATACAACACCTTCCTCTGGTATGGATCCGTGCAAAATCCTCGTCTATTAAGGTCAATCCAAAAGAAATCCAACATCAGTTATCTTCATTCATTCACTCTTTTCCAAAGCCCGTTTATCCTTCAAGTGCTTGTCCGTATCATTATAAGGTATACTCTGTCTTTTCTCTGATCCTCTTTTCCAAAGGTTGAGCCATTGACTCCCTTTAGATTGGTCCATGCTTATGGAAGAAGCACTTATGGTCTGATAAGACTGCGGTGACTGTAGCTTTTTCTCTATTGAATATGAATCCTGATCAGGCAATGCATTCCATACCCTAACAACTCATTGAAAAATAATTTTCCGCACCCCCTCTGATTCTATTTGCCAAACACCTTCAACCCTTGTCCTCTAGTTATGGACCCCTCAACCATTGGAAACATTTTCTCTTTATTTACTGTATCTAAATCTTTATATTTCAACACATTCCTAGATATTTCCCTTGCCTCACCCCTCCTGAAGGCAGTAGCCCATACTTCAGCCAGATTACATAGGCAATGCAATCATCTGCTACCTCCCATCAGTAGTCATACTTCAGATAGAGACATGTGAGGGATCACATATTTTTCCGTTCTGATCTATAAACTGAAAGAAAGTCAGACATTGCTATATAGCTAAAACATCATGATTTGTTATGAGCACACTATTTCTTTAACAAATGACAAAGAAAAATAAAGGATTACTAAACTATTGCTATCAACTTGAACTTTATGCCGTCAAACCACTTTTAGAAGTGTGATATCAAGAGTCGGAGACAGTATGTCTCTGTTAGGGTGAAGGAAAAAGTTGGCAGGTTTAGGAATCCCTGGCTGATGAGTTATATTGAGCCTCTGGTCAGGAAAAAGAAGAAGAAAGTTTAAGCTATCGGACTCTAGTGAATCACTAATGACTATAAAAGTGTAGAAGCACACTCAAGAGGGAAATCAGAAGAGCAAAAATAATGTATGAGATGTATCTAGAAGATAAGGTTAAAGATAATCCCAAGAAGTTCTATAGCTATATTAAGTGTAAGAGGGTGGTTAGGGAGCGAATACCTCCCCTTATGGGTCAGCATGACCGTCTATGTGTGGGGCCACAGGAGACGGGGGAGATTTTTTAATGAATGTCTCTCCTCAGTGTTTATTGAGTAGAGAACCATAGATGCTAAGGAAATAGAGGAAACTAGTGGGGATGTTTTGGACCCCATATATATGACAAGAAAGGAGGTGTTTGCAGACTTAACATTAAGGTGGATAAATCTCCTGGGCCTGATCAAGTCCATCCTTGGACATTGTGGGAAGCTAGGGAAGAAATTGGAGAGGTCCTTGCAGAGATTTTTGCTTCATCTTTAGCCACTGGTGAAGTTCCAGGATACAAGAGTGGCTAATGCTGTTCCATTGTTTAAGAAAGGTAGCAAAGGAAAGTCAGGGAACCACAGGCCAGTGAGCCTGACATCAGTGATAGGCAAGTTATTGGAGAGGATAATGAGGTACAGGATCAACCAATATTTGGATAATTAAGGTTGGATTAGGGATAGTCAGCATGGATTTGTGCGCAGGGAGTCATGTCTGACAAATCTTTTAGAGTTTTTCGAAGAGGTAACCAAGAGGATAGATGAGGGTAGGGCAGTGGATGTTGTCTATATGGCACCTTTGTTATTTACATAATTGATCTGGATGTGAATGTACAAGGCATGATTAGTAAGTTTGCGAACAATAGAAAATTAGGAGGTATCGTTGATAGCGATGAAGGTTATCAAAATTTGCAGAGGGATCTTGATCAGATGGGGAAGTGGGCTGAGGATTGCAAATGCAATTCAATACAGATAAGTGTGAGGTGTTGCACGTTGGAAAGTCAAACCAAGGTAGGACTTATACAGTAAATGGTAAGGCCACAAGGAGTGTTGTAGAACAGATGGACCTTGGAGTACAAATACATAGTTCATTGAAAGTGGCATCACAGGTGGACAGGATGGTGAAGAAGATGTTTAGCATGCTGGCCTTCGTTGGTCTAGGCATTGAGTATAGGCGTTGGGAGGTTATGTTACAGGTGCATAAGATATTGGTGAGGCCACTTTTGGAGTATTGTGTACAGTTTTGGTCACCTTGTTCAAGGAAAGACATAGTTAAACTGGAAAGTGTGCAAAGAAGATTTACAAGGATGTTGCCAGGATGTGTTGACCTGAATTATAGGGAGAGGTTGGCCAGGATAGGACCTTATTCCTTAGAAAGTAGGAGAATGAGGTGTGACATCACTGAGGTGTATAAAATCACAGGCATAGATAGGATGAATGCAAATAGTCTTTTTCTCAGCAATGGGGAATTGAAAACTAGAGGGCATACATTTAAGGTGAGAGGGAAAGATTTAAGAGGGACCCGAGGGGGCAACTTCATGCAGAGAATGGTGCTTATATGGAATGGGCTGCCAGAGAAAGTGGTTGTCTTTCAGAAAAAGCAGGTACAATAGCCACATTTGAAAAAACGTTTGGATAGGTGCATGGATGGGAAGGGTTTAGAGGGATATGGACAAAATGCGGACAATTGGAACTAGTTGAATGGGCACCATGGTCAGCATGGACCAGTTTGGGCTGAAGGGCCTGTTTCTATGCTGTATTACCCTATGACTCTATTACTATACTCTAAAAATGCACACACGCTCACACTTATTCACAAAAATAGACAGTCAAAAGGCAGACAGATTAACAGATTAAATGCAGAAAAATATAGACAGGGAAGACAAAACTTTGATGATCAAAAGTTCAGACTGCAAAGTGGAAGATTATTTCTCTTAGTTCCTTTTGATTTTTGCATTGATGATACCCTGTCAACTGCTGAGTGATCTTTGATTCAATAGCTGATCAGGTGGACTTAGGTCTTTGTTTGTATTAGAATTCTTTCCTTTAAGGTTCCTGCTTTTCATGTACAGGTAAGGCAGAGAGATGTTTTCTGTTTGCTTACTCTGGATGTCCCTGGCTGCACCGCTCCAATAAGTTTGTAGCAAACTGTAGCTTGACCAATCTGATGGCTGCTGACAGATGTTTCTCCTTAATGTAAGAAACCCTGGTGCTGCTGAGCCTCAATAACAATAATCTCACCGCTGCAAAAGCAAAGTAGTCCTGAACAGCTAAAAACATACACTGCCTGACTTTTAAGTTGCTTAATTCTCCTAGCACTTCAGTCAGATAGCATTATCCAGATTCCCGTCCAGTTTACAGTCTAAGATGAAAAATACATGGTTCCTGTACAAGACCTGGACAATCATGTTAAGAGTTCAACAATAGAGTTCATCAGATCCAAGTTTTGAATGGGCTGGTAATCTGAATCCTCAAACCGTTCCAAGCAAGTTAAAATAGACAGTGACTCAAAGAAGGAATTTCGTCAGATTCTTGGCTTTGAATTGAGTATCCTGTGACTGAAGAAAGCTTTTCTGCTGAGGCTTCCAATGTATCGCAGAATAGGAGCTATAATAGTCATACGATGTCTATGAGCAGTCCAACTTGCAGCACCTGTGTAGAAGGAAGATGAGGAGTAATTGTTTTACAAAATGATTGTGATTCAATAGCGACTTTCAAAAGGAAATTGAATAAGTATTTGAAAAGGAGAACTTTGCAGTTCTATTGGGAAAGAGCAAAGAACTAAGACCTTTCAAAGCGCAGGCAGAGGCATGATGTGCCAAACGGTTTCCTTCTGGAACATTCTACTATTCAGTGGTTCTGGGATTGAGGAGGTGCTTTCTTGTCATTCGTTTTGTCTCACACTCCAGTGTGAGAAAGTTTAATTTATCTCACTGACAATCTCTCCCCACAACACTGTAAGGACTGAAGAATGTACTAATTTTATGACTTTGTGGTTGACTGCGAGCTACTGACTCCCACTGTGTTTCTCTCCCATAATATTTTAAGACCAAGGCATTGTATTTGAAAGTGAAAAAGCAGAAGCGAAACACTTTTGCCTCTTTTAATTGTAACGTCTTTTCCACAGCTGTGCTGACCTCAACTTTTGGGATGTTTTAAACAGAAGAGCTTGTGAAACAGGAGCAAACAGAACATCAAGACTGATCTTGCCATAAGTAGAGTCAGGGGTGACTGTCTGACTCAGCTTCACCATCTCTTCTGCTTTCATATCTCTTGGTTTTGGGAGTGGTCAAACATTTGTCTGTCTCAGTCTTAAATAGATTCAACAGTGGCAGACTCACAAGTCTCTGCGGTAGAGAGCTCCAAGACTCACAACTCTTGAAGTGAAGAGTATTTCTTCTTATCGATGCTCAATGCCCTTCTTCAAGTGTGGCAGAGCAGCAGAAGCAGCTCCCTACCCAATGTAGAGCCCCTTGAGTCTCTTTGAGACTTTGTAAGTTTCAATCAGGTCACCTCCAAGTTAAGACTGGTCCTCATACACTTTCCATTTCATTCAACAGTGAACATATGGACAGGTAGTGGACTGAACAATGATACCATACAACACTGCCAAGGACCCTAGTCTATTTGATAGTTGGACTCCATTGACCCTTGCCAATGCAGATCATGCTGCTCAATGCAAGCTCATCCCTTTGGAGTGCAGGAAGGGTGTGTTTCCACGCTGTAAGACTCTACCACTCTGTCATGCGTATAAAGCAAATTACATCTCTTAAAGGAGAGATGACTTATTAGTGGTGGTCAGCAATTTTTTTATTCATTCACAGAAGAAGACCGTCACTGGCTGGGCCAGCATTTATTGCCCATCCCTGATTGCTCAGAGAGCAGTTAAGAGTCAACCACATTGCTGTGGGTCTGGAGTCACATATAGGCCAGACCAGGTAAGGATGGCAGTTTCCTTCCCTAAAGGACATTAGTAAACCAGATGGGTTTTTCCCAACAACTAGCAATAGTTTCATGTCAACATTCAATTTTTAATTGAATTCAAATTCCACCATCTGCCATAGTGTGATTTGATCCCTGTTCCCCAGAATATTAGCTGGGTCTCTGGATTGACAGCCCAGCGATTATGCCACTATGCCATTGCTTATATATTGACAGTAGCCCAATTTTGTGTAATGTCCATGGTGCTGATAGGTGTTCAGACAAATTAGTTGTGATGTGTGGTATCATAAGAGGAAATTCAATGACCTTACCAGAGTTGCCCAAGTTATGGATTTGCTCTTTATTTCAAAGCAGTACTCAGTGAAAGGACAGTACATGTGACTGCTGGAAGTGCTGGAGTTTTGCTCTAGTGAGATAAACAATATACAAAGTTTTAGAAGTGCATCTTTCTAAAGAACAAGCATTCTGATGTACTAGCAGTCGGTGTAAGTACTGTTCAGCATAACAAGAAGCTATTGCATTGTGTTGGAGTAAGTCTGGATGAGTGTTCTGCTAACCTTAGTGGGACTGCAGCCCACTGTTGGCACTTGTACATTGAAGTCAACCACGGATTCTGTGGTCAGCTTGACGGACACCATAGATGACCCTCTGTGCCACCCACAGATGCATGACCTAGGGATGATCACTTTGGCTCCATTTGGCTCTGGGTTCCACCACTTCCTGTGAGAGGACTAGCTGGAGAAACATCTGGGTAGAGGATTCATTCAAATCCTGCTGACAATAATGGGAAATTATTGGGAAGTTAAGCTACACACGCAAGGTAAAGACTTGACATAAAGGAGAGATGCCATTTTGTTATAGTACAGATCTCTGATCGTAAAGAGATCTGAGCCCTGACTTATTTTCTCTCATGCAAATGATATAGTGATGTTGCAATAGTTCTGAGGCAGAGTTTCCAGAATGGTTCCAAGCTTAAAAACCACCACTTAATTGCCTTATTCTATTTAAATCGGTATACAATTGTCTGTGACCTGATAGAGGTCTACAAGAATAATTAAAGGAGTAGATAACGTGTCTTTTGATAGCTTAGGGTGGACAAAGCTGAAGATTGGCAGATGGCGTTTAATTTGGATAAATACGAGGTTTTGCATTTTGGTAAAACCAACAAAGGCAGGACTTACAAAATTAAATGCAGGGCCTTGGGTAGTGTTGTACAACAGAAAGACCTAAGGATTCAGGTAAATAATTTTTTGAACTTTGCTTTACAGATAGACAGGATGGTTAAGAAGGTGTTTAACATGCTTGCCTTCATTGCTCAGACCTTCGAGCGCAGGAGTTAGGAAGTCATATTAAAGTTGTACTGGACATTGGTGAAACGTCTTCTGGAATACCATGTCCAATTCTGGTCACCCTGTTATAGGAAGGATATAATTATCCCGGAGAGGCTTCAGAACAGATTTACCAGGATGTTTCTGGGAATGGAGGATTTGAGTTATAAAGAGAGGCTGGATGGGCTGAGACCTTTTTTTCACTAGACCGTAGGGGGTTGAGGGGTGATCTTATACTTTATATTGGTTGATAAAATCATACAGGGTATGGATATGGTTAATGGCAGGTGTCTTTTCCCAATGGTGGTGGATTTCAAGACTAGCGGACATAGGTTTAAGATGAAAGGAGAGAGATTTAAAAAAGACATGAGGAGCAAGTTTTTACACAGGGAGATGTTCATGTGTGGAATGAACATCCTAAGGAAGTGGATGCAGGTACAGTTACTATGTGTAAAAAACAGTTAGATAAGTACGTGAATAAGAAATGTTTGGAGGCATATGGACCAAATGCAGACAGGGGCAACCAGCTTAGTTAGGGATTATGGTCAGCTTGGACTTGTTGCACTGAAGAGCCTCTGTCATGGCTCTATATGACCTTAAACAATGAAATACTAACTGATATTACTGATCTGTTCCCACAGAGTAACAAGCCACCAGAATATATTGTCGGCTCTTGTGGTGCGTTTTGAGTCATTACAAAAACCCAATATAACTGCCAACAGTATAAAATATGCAATGAATTCTCAGATATGAAATACTGCTTTATTTTTGATAGGTAAGAAACAAAGGTCACTGTGAGGTTATTGTCCCAGCCAAAACGGTAGGTAAACTGTTGCACGAAATAGAGAAGTGGTGGTTTTCGAATTCTGTACTTTAAAAGAGGAAGGATAGGTTGAGTGAAAGGATGAGTCAGTGAAACAACTGATGCAATGAAACATGTGCAATGGTGTAAAGATACAAGAAAAAAGAAAAGTGAGACCATTTTAGTTCTTTCACATGCAGAAAGTTGCTCTGAAAAGAGCAGTTATTACCTAAAAAGAGTTTCTGAGAAGAATTGGTTGGCCTCAACATTTCAGGCAAAATGCCCTGCCCACTGTTTGGAACAGATAGAGGAGAACACAGGTGTCGTTGGCTGGGCCAGCATTTATTGCTTATCCCTAGTTGTCCTCGAGAAGGCAGTGGTAAGTTACTTTCTTGAGCCGCTGCAGTCCATGTGGTGTAGGTTGACCCACAATGCCTTTAAGGAGCAAATTCCAGGATCTTGAACGCCTGCCACTGAAGGAACGGCGATATATTTCCAAGTCAGGATGGTGAGTGGCTTGGAGGAGAACTTGCAGGACTTGTTCCAATGTATTTGGAGGACTTGATGGTGGATGGGAACTTGGGGTGAATTTTACTACTGATTAGCAGTCTACTGTATTTCTATGATTGGTCAGTGTATGTCAATATTCTCGCTGTTGATTGTTGAGTCAAATGTGCAGAACGAGTAGCAACCTGTTTCTTGGGTGAGGGCAGCGAGATAAGAAGACTGCTGTCTTGGGGGCCAATATGGAGTTAGTTGAAGTTGGTTGATGTCTGATGTGCCAGTCTGCGAGAGATGATATAAGTCTAGAGCTTGAGATATAGAAACACACAAAATAAGAGCAGGGTAGCCCATTTAACTTTTTGAGTCTGCTCCACCATTCAGTATAATTATGGGTGATCATCGAAATTAGTACCCTGTTCCCACTTTCTCCCCTTACACTTTGAGCCCTTTGGCTCTACAAGCTGTATCTAACTCCTTCTTGCCAACATTTCAAGTCTGATCTGATTCTTCTTCAGAGTCTGGTTTTTCACAACTGAACCACAATGAGTCATCTGAGGCTCTACCAAACTTTCTTTAAATTTGATGAAAGTTGGATCAAATGAGCCAAAATCAAAAGGAATGTTGGAACAGGTTTGTGTTCCTCCATATATGACAATATAGGCAAGAAATTGAACACATATGAGATCACAGAAGCCTTGCATTTTGTTGAATTAGTCCAACTTTCCAAAGACAGCAACAAAGAGCTCACTTAAATTGATATGAATTGATTTATTGTAGTCACATGTACCTAAGTACAGTGAAAAGCTTTGTTTTGCACGCAGTACAAGCACATCATTACAAACAAGAACATACAGATCATAGGGTGCTTAGACAAAGCGAAGCATGCAAGGTTATGTCTGCACAGGAGGTGCACAAAGCAAGATCAACATTACCAACATAGGTAGATTTAAAAGAACATTATTAGTAATTTTTACAGACTTAGACTTTCGATTTAAAAGTGCAGAATGCTTATAAGAAATGTGAGAATAAGGTCTGCTGTAGAGAGTTCACAAAGAGTTGCCTGGCGTTGATGCCATCTTGAAACATTGTGCCTCTTGTGTACACAATATCATTGTCACAATAATCTTATTTTTAGTTTTCTTTATTTTCATCTTTCATCTTGTAGAAAAAGTTTGTGCCATGTAAATTTCAAACAACAATGAGCTCAGCGAAGAAGCTGTTCCCCTTTCTGCTGCGTTGACTGTTTGTTGGAGAAATGCAACCAGCTATGCTAGGATGTTTGAACATTAAGGGCCTGCTAGGGCCCAACGATTCACCCAGGTTTGTCTCATCCACACAGAATGCAGCCATTGTGCATCACTAATCCACTTGCAGCCCTTCTCCTAAATTGCAAAGTGAAGGGTTGGAGAAAAGCCTTGACCGAATATAGGAATAATCTTTCAGCGATTCCTTTCTGAGCCCTGTAGGCAATCAAGTAAGACCAAGAAAATCATAGGGAATCTGACACATCACATGTGATTTTATCAAGAAAACGTACTCTCAATTGTCAAGAAGTGGAGGAGCAGGTTTGGACTGGGTTGGACAAAGTCAGCAATCACACAACTCCAGGTTGTTGTCCAACAGGTTTATTTGAAATTACAAACTTTCGGAGTGCTGTTCCTTTGTCAGGTAAAGTATTCAGGTAAGACTACTCTTAATCTTCTCTGGTCCAATAGGCATAATCCAAATATTTTAAATAATTTTCTGAAAGTTAAAGTGTCACACATCTTGTTTCATCTTGGCCAATACAACTCGATCTAATCTAAAATAGGCAGCCAGAACTGCACTTGGCATTTAAACTAACGCTTTTATCCTTTACTTGTGAACTTGGCAACGTCAAAGGCTCTATCTGCTTACACTTGATTCTCAAGGGGCTTGTCTTTCTTGATCTCACTGATTGTCATATCAGCAGACTGCTTCCAAGTTAGCCAATACACCATCGCATTGTTGTGTGTTGTTATAAATGAGGGTGTGGCCATTTTTTCAAACATGTGTCATTGTGCATGTGTCCTGTTAATCTAATTTGTTGATAGTCCCTGTGATGGATGGTGAACAAACTGTGATAATCTGTGTTTCAAAGGGGACCCCACCCATGCAATAACAGAATGTTCTTGTAGTTATCTATATGTATTTGCAGTGCTGTGAACAAAGTTAGTAAATTGTAGTTGTGCTCTTAATGGTCAGTGTCTGAAACCATGAGATTCCATCCTTTAATGAATGAATGAATGAATGATTTATTGTCACATGTATTTTACAGTGGAATGCAATAAAACACAGAGAAAAGCTTCCATTTATCACCAAAATCTGGAACCGTTTTGGTAGTTTAAGAAAAAGGGTAAGTGGAAAGATATACCTTAAAGAGAAGTCCGTCTGTGGACGAGTTCTGAGCTGGCTCAGAACCACCACTGCCCCTTCAGTGCTGTTTACGCCGAAGTTGCTTTTCTTCAAACATCATTTTTCACCGCTAGGCTGATTCACCTTTGCCACAACCCGTGCTGGGCACACCAGTGTTGGAGACTATTGTCACGGTCGATGTTGCCACATTGCCCTCCCACCACCACTTTGCTGCTACCTGCACTAGGCCCAGCCAACGACAATGCCACCAGTCCTCAGGTGCCACCTTTCACTGCTGGGGCTACCATGCTGACCCCAAGATTACCACAGGGATCGTTCCCCCACTTCGCCCTGGTCTCAGTCTTCCACTCCCCTCTGTCCCACCCCCACACTGGGCTTGCACTCCCCCCTCCCTCACTGGGCTCTCTCCCCCCCTGCACTGGGCTCACTCTTCCCTCTAGACTGGACTCATTCTTCCCCTGCACTGGGCTCACTCCCCCCCCCTTCAAAACTACTGGGCTCACTGTCTCACCCAATTAGTTCACACCCACCTCACACAGGGATCACTCTCCCTCAACCCTGCACTGGGCTCACTCTCTCCTCCCACACCAGGCTCATTCTCGCCCTGCACTAGGCTCTCTCTCGCCCCGCACTGGGCTTACTCTGTCCCCCCAACACCAGGCTCACTGTCTCCCCCCACACCAGGCTCACTCTACCCCACACCAGGCTCACTCTCTACCTCCACACCGGGCTCACTGTCTCCCCCCACACCAGGCTCACTCTCTACCCCACACCAGGCTCACTCTCTACCCCCACACCAGGCTCACTGTCTCCCCCACTAGTGTCAGCACTGTCGATGCCGAGAAGAGCCAACTCTGTTGCTTTGGCTGCTGCACATGCTCAGGAGGCCGGGCTCACTCTCGCCCTGCTGAAAATGGTGGAAAAATCTTTTAAAGAGGAAAAAAGAGCAAGGAAATGAGCAAAACTAAAAATGAAATAAGCAAAGAAACCAGATAAAAACCGAAAAGCCCTTGTCCAGGAGCTCAAACATAGTGCTGTTACTCCGCCACTATCTTGGCAGAGGTTCAATGCTCAGTGTTTCTAAATCAAATTTACAGCCTTGCTTGACCCCAGGTCACATATATATGGTTCTGTGTTGGATCTGTTGGTGAGGATTACCTCTTGCATGCCATCATGCAGCAAGTTGACAACAGTGACAAACTCCTGTGGGCAATCACTTTTGAGGAGGTGATGCCTCTGGGCCAGAGTCGAAGGCCTTTGTCAGGTTAAAGAAGGCAATGTATCAAGTTGCTATGGCGCTCTCCACATGTTTCTGAGACTTGTCTTGCTGTGAACACTGTGACCACTGTGCTTCTTGATCAATGGAATCTACATCGTCACTCCAGTAGGCCAGCCACCAGGAGGAGGTGACTGAGCAGGATTTTTGCGGACTGTCAGTCCGATTCAATGTGTTCAGCTTGAAAAAACACAGCCATTACACAGAGAGTTAACAGCCTACTGATATTATTGTTGGGCTGTTAATCCAAAAATTCAGCTAATATTCTAGGAACTCAGGTTCGATTCCTGCCACAGCAGATGGTAGAATTTGTATTCAATAATAATTCTGGCGTCTAACAATGACTATGTGTCTTTGGTCAGTCCCAGCCGCAGCGACAGAGCAAAGGCCAGCGATCCTGAGTGTGAACCATAGCAGCCATAGCAAGATAAGTACCTGACGGGCAGAGGAAGGTGAACTGCAGCAGTAGGATAAATACCTGAAGAACGCGGACCAAGGGGTGAACAGCAGCAAGATGAATACCTGAGGAGCAGGGTGAACAGCAGGGTAAATACCTGAGGAGGGGAGTCAGTCAGAGTGAACCTGGGGACGAATCTAAGGGCAGAGCACGAGAGATGTCTCACAAATTAAAAATTGACTTGGGCTTGTCTGCTCAGGAACCAGATTTGCCAACTGAGCGAGCAGAGCCTGGAGAGAGAGAGAAAGCACTTTAATAGTAGTATGCTATGAATTGAGAGTGGGAGTGAGAGACCTGAGTTTGGTGATGAGTGGGCAAGGTTTTGTAATCAGTTTCTGGATTATTGATTGCAGTTAATAAGGTTGATTTAATTTGATCAGGTTTGCAATGGCAGGAGAACTTGGCTCCATGGAATGCTCCTCCTGCAATACGTGTGAAATCAGGGACACAGCTGATGCTCCTGATTTGCCGCATGGACACCTGGAGCTTTGGATGGAAAATAAGAAAATAATTATGGAAGAAAATAATTCTTCCAGCTCGGGGACCCCGAAGCCTTCTGGGCTCAATATCGAGTTCAATAATTTTAGGGCCTGAGCGCCTTCTCCCATGTCCTTACCCCAATCCCCACACACCAGACCTTGTCGTCACAGGAGCTGCTACCATGACCAACCCATTGTCAATCACTAATGCTCCCCATTAGCAGCTATTGGATTCCCCCAGGCTGACCTTTATCCATTCCTTTGTCTGCCCAACTGCGTTTCTGCCTCTCTGGGATCCATCTCCAACAATTGTTTACTCCTCCTCATCCCATCTTCAGCATATATGCCAATGTTTTCCTGTTTAAAATCAATTCTGAAGAAGGGTCTCTGGACCTGAAAGTTAGCATCTTTTTCTCCTGACAGATGATGCCAGACCTGCTGAGTCTTTCCAGCAATTTCTGCTTTTGTTTCTGATTCCCAGCATCCAGAGTACTTTTTTTTTGGAATATTGAGTAAAATTCAAGTCGCCACACTACCAGAAGGATGTGGAAGCTTTGGAGAGGGTACAGAAACGGTTTGCCTGGTTTGGAGGGTATTAGCTATGTGGAGAGATTGGACAAACTTGGTTTGTTTTCACTTGACTGTGACCTGATGGAAGTTTATAAGGTTTTGAGAGGCATGAATAGAATGGATAGTTGGTGACTTTTCCCCAGGGTAGAAATGTCAATTACTAAGGGACATAGGTTTTATACAGAGGGTGGTAAACTTGAAAAGGTTCAGAAATTATTCACAAGGATGCTGCTGGGGTTGGAGGGTTTGAGCTACAAGGAGGTGCTGAATAGGCTGGGACAATTTTACCTGGAGTGTCGGAGGCTGAGGGGTGATCTTACGGAAGTTTGTAAAACCATAAGGGGCATCGATAGGGTGAATACTCAAGATCTTTTCCCCGGGTTGAGGGAGTTCAAAACTAGAAGGCATTGGTTTAAGGTGAGAGAAGAAAGATTTAAAAGGGACCTGATGGGGCAACTCTTTTGCGCAGACTGTGGCGCGTGTATGGAATGAACTGCCAGAGGAAGTGGTGGAGGCTGGTACAATTACAGCATCTAAAGGGCATCTGGGTGTATGAATGGGAAAGGTTTAGAGGGGTATGAGCCAAATGCTGGCAAATGGGACTAGATTATTTTAAAATATCTAGTCAGCATGGACAAGTTGGACCAAAGTGTCTGTTTCCCTGCTGTACAATTCTATGACTGTATGATTCTAAGCCCCTGGAATATGCTGTTTGTTTTTTTTTACTTAATTAGCTTTTGGAGAGAGCTTGGTTGTGGAGGCAATGTTGTTGACGGCATTGTGGCTTCATTGGGTCCAGAGTGTGGCAGCGGCTTGGGGCCTATTCCTTAGAACATTTTGAAGAAGGGTCACCGGACCTGAAACGTTAACTCTGTTTTTTCCTTCACAGATGCTGCCGGACCTCCTGAGCTTTTCCAGCAACTTTGTTTTCATTCCTGATTTACCTCATCTGCAGTTCTTTCAGTTTTTATTATGGCAGTGAGGGAGGTCCCCAGTATCTATGGCAACGGTGAGAGCAGGCAGCCTGAGGTCTCTCGGAGAGCAGGCCAAAGTGAAGGAGATCAAGCCCTTGCGGGAGTGTGAGTCAAGTATGGCTAGGCGCTTAAGAACGATTGTTGAACTTTTAACATTACCTCTTTATTTTTATACTTTATACTAAAAAGGAAAGTAATGTTTAACTTTTAACTTTGTTTCTTTTGTACCTCAGTACCTGTACACCTAAGATGGCAGCAGGAATGGTGATATTGTACACTTCACTGTGCTCATGTACATGTGACAATAAAATATAATCCGAATTTGAATTCGAATTCTACAATAACAACTTTTAAAAGGCATCTTATATATGAGCGGCAGGAATAGCGAGATACAGAGAGCGTAGAAGCAAAAGGGTTTTAATTTAGAAAGGCATCATGTGTGTCAGCATAATCTTGGCGGGCGAACGGCCTGTTCCTATGCTGTACTGTTCTTTGTAGTCAGACGGTTGCAAACTGACAAGACTACAGAGCACACAAATGATGCAAATTTTTACTTGGAAAAGTGTGAAGATGAAATCAGTTCACAAGAGGTCAAAACATGGTTTCGCAGAATACACATCTGACAAAATTCAACTTGACATTTCTACAAAATAGTTGCTCAACCGAATGCTGCCATGCTCAGGGTATGCTGCTCTATTTGCCTTGCTTTGCTTTCAGATGAAGTGATCCCTTTTCTGCAATTTTAGGTTTGGGTTGTTAGGAAAAGGGAATTAATTGCAGCAGTACTTCTACATTTGCAATTGCTAGGAATGCAGTCAAAATCATTGGAGATTGCTAAAATTCAATTGCAAATGAAACAGCTTGAATTAGAGGCAATGGCAGCAGAAAGAAAAAAAGAAAGAAGGGTCTGGGCCCAAAACGTCAGCCTTCCTGCTCCTCTGATGCTGCTTGGCCTGCTGTGTTCATCCAGCTCTACACCTTGTTATCTCAGATTCTCCAGTATCTGCAGTTCCTACCATTTCTAAAAGAGAGAATAGCCCTGGCAGAACAAAAAGAAAGAGAAAAGGAAATGAAACAAGTTGAATTGGGATTAAAAGTAGAGGAAAAGAAAAGGAAAGGATGGCCCTAGCAGAAGAAAGGAGGGAAGAAAGAGTTTTTGAACTTCTGAGGTTGGAACTGAAAATTCAAAGTCAACTTAAATTGGCGGAGGCAGAGGTGAAAGGTAGGAGTAGTGATGAGGACAGTGATGGAGAACCATCGCATCATAGCCAAAGGCCTGGTGGGGATCTGTTTATTTATTCATCACTGAATGATGAATCACAGAACAGTTAATTAGTAGAAGTTAATATATGTTATTATTTTTAAGCATTTTGATAGAATACAGTTTAGCCAATTCTTTTAACAGATGTAGGCGAAGATGGCCTCAAGGGCACTAGTGAACGAAATGAAGATTTCCTGACAATCGATTCATGGTCATCATCAGTCCCTTAATTCCAGATTGTAATTGAAATCAAGTTCTACCATTTGCAGTGGTGGGATTCAAACCCAGATTCCCGGGACATAAGCAGGATCTCTAAATTAACAGACTAGTGATAATACCACCAGGCCATCGCCTCCCCATTTTCTTACACTAATAATTTAGGACAGCAGGTTCAAATTCCATCCTATGGAAGCAAGGGGAGATTATTAAATAAATTCAACGAACTGAAGTAATTGTGACTGTAAAAATATCATCGTTTTGTTGTTAAAGAAAAACTCATCTGGTTTGCTAACTTGACTTGTCCTCTTAGTGAGCTCTGAGTGATTGTTGGGCTTGCTGTGATTGGCACCAGAATGTGGGTTGATTTAAGGTCCCGTTTATACCCTCCAACACCATCTTCCTGTGCAAACTGCTTTGAAAATCTTTGTTTCTGATCTGCCTCCCTCACCGAGTTACTTGCCTTTGTAATATGGCTGTGCTTGCTCCTGAGGGAACTGCACATGCTATTGCCTTTGACTTTACTGCATTCCACCAGAAAAATTGTAATAACAACTTGTAGAACTCAGCGACAGTTCACTCTAAAAAAATACTCACTAAAGACTTCAGGCAACCAATCCATTCACAGTCTCTACTCTTTAAAGTGTGCAGGTAATCTTAAAGGTGTAGAAATTATTTAGTTTATGTAGCTTCAGACGTTGCTATGTACCTTGCCCTTAAGAAGGCTAACATCCCCAGCATCAAGGCACTGACTGCCCTAGATCAGCAACAATGGGCTGGGCACATCGTCCGTATGACCAACACAAGACTCCCTGAGCTGGTGCTCTCCTCTGAGCTTCGAAATGGCAGGTGAGCCCCAGGTGGACAGAGGAAGTGCTTCAGTGACACCCTCAAGGTCTCACTGGTGAAGTGTGGCATTCCCTCCGACACTTGGGAATCACTGGCCCAAGATTGTCCGAAGTGGAGGAGGATCATCCTTTAAGGCTTTGTGCACCTCGAGACTTGCTGTTTGGAGAAAGCAGAAACTGGGCGGTAACAACATAAGGAGCACACTACCACATCACCAACCACCTACTCTTTCCCATGACCACCACCTGCCCCAAGTGTGGCAATCCACAGTAAGGTGCTTCAGTCTGTATAGCCACCTGTGGGCTCACCCTGAGAATGGAAGAGATTCATCCTCTTCTATGAGGAACTGCCAGTGATGAATGATGACACAGCAAAGGTAGTGAATGAAGGAGAGCAGGGTGAAGGGAGAGGAGAGTGGGCCATGATGCGGCTTTGGTAATCGCAGTTGTGAATAGGGTAGACTGTGAGCCAATGAAGGAAGGAGACCATGACAGAGGTGCAAGCGAGATGGTGAGGTCTGTGATGAAGGGGAGCTCTGAGGGCAGTGGAGAATGGAACGATGATGAGGGGAAATAAGAACAGGACAGTGAGTGGGACAGTAAGAAAAGTGGAGAATGGGGCAGCAAATAGGGCACTGAGGGGAGTGGAGAAATGAGGCACTACGTGGATGGATTGGAGATTGAGTTGGTGAATGGGGAAATGACAGGAAGGCAATAACAACTGGATATTCTACTTATGGTTCAGATTCAAAATTCCAGTCCTGGTATAAAATAAAAACATCAATAACACTGACTTCCTGTTTCAGCGCATTGGCAAGACACAAACCATTGTGATATTCTATATCTGTCTGGCTTCCAACGTGAGAGAATGATTTGCTTTGAGATAGTCGCTTTCAGGACCCAGAAGCTCTTTACGGATGATGCAGTATTCTCAAACACAGACATTATCGTGACATGGGATACACAACAATGTTATGGATCAGACCAAACTGCCCTCAAAGTATATTAAGAAGATAGTCCAGACCTTAACGTTTTCTTATTCTAAAGGTAGGTGTAAGGCATTGTGTCCCAGATGCAATTTGATTAGTCAAACTACCAGGCTTGAAACAAACAACACTTTATTTTTACACTATAATTAAAACGCAAACAAAATTTAAAAAAAGAAAAGAATTGTCTTAACTGTAACTCAATTGAAATGTTTAACAAAATAATAGATATATTAACTACTACTAATTAACTGTTCCAACATAGTAACATCAAATAAAAACATCTTTGGCAAAGGCAAATGCAATAAAGTAGATTGTCTCACATTTAATTCTAGCAGCAAGAAGAGAACCCCAGCTTTTAGCTACAACAGAGAGAGGAGTAAAAGCTTTTATATCCAGCTTCAAGACCCAGAAACTGCTACTGAAGGCTAAAACTAAAAGAAAATCCCGATTCAGTGGGGACTTGATCCCACCCATTCAGGCTGCTTCTATTGTTCCAACTTTAAAAAAACTCAAGATCTCACAAGCTGGAGCAGACTGCTCAGCTCCTCTGTCTCAAACTTTCTTCAAAAACAGGACAAAATCCACCTCTTAAAGCCACACTATCATCGCAAGTTTCACACAGCAAGCTCCTACTAATCACAATGTGCTCATGATCAGCTTGTGAAGTTAATTGAGAGATAAATAATAGAACACCAATTCCTCTGCTTTTCTTCAAAGTATGCAAGGTCATGTTGCTGCTGTACAGGACATTGGTTAGACAACTTTTGGAATACAGCATGCAATTCTGGTCTCATTGTTATAGGAAAGATGCTGTTAACGTTGAAAGGTTCAGAAAAGATTTATAAGGATGTTGTTGGGATTGGAGGGTTTGAGCTATAAGGAGACGCTGAATAGGCTTGAGGCTATTTTCGCTGCAGCATCAGAGGCTGAGGGGCAATCTTACAGAAGTTTATAAAATCATGAGGTGCTGGATAGGGTGAATAGCCAAGGTAGGGCAGTCCAAAACTAGAGGGCATAGATTTAATGTTAGAGGGGAAAGATTTAAACGGGACCTCAGGGGCAGCTCTTTTGCGCAGACAGTGGTGCGTCTATGGAATGAGCTGCCAGACGAAGTGGTGGAACCTAGTGCAATTGTAACATTTAAAAGACATCTGGATGGGTGTATGAATGGGAAAGGTTTAGAAGGATATGGGCCAAATGCTGGCAAATAGGTCTAGATTAATTTGGGATATCTGGTCAGCTTGGATAAGTTGGACCAAAGGGTCTGTTTCTGTGCTGTACAACTCTCTATGACTCTAAGTACCTGGGATGTGTTGTTTGTTTCTTTTCGACTCAATTAATTTCTGGAGAGAGCTTGGTTTTGGAGGCAATGTTGGTAACAGCATCATGGCTTCATCGGGTCCAGAGTGTGGCAGCTGCTCGGGGCCTGGAGCAGGCACTTGGTGAATCGGCGATCGAGCCCAATGTAGGTAGAATGGGCCCAACATGGTGGTGAGGGAGGACTCTATATGAAGTTAATGGGGGTGAAAATTTCTTGATGTAGGCCTCAGTTACCTGGTAATTTCAGTGCAGATGGTTTTATTTATTCTATACAGGACTCCTGAAGTTTGCCTCAATCTTTGGTCAATGACTACTGCAGCCATTTTAGGTCCATGTTTCTTCCTTTACAAAATAACATTTTAATCCATCCAAAGTCTCAGGTAAAACAATTAGAAATTCAACAGTGTCTATTGATGGCTGCTCTTGCGGATGGAAAGCTATTTCAAGTGGAGTTCCATAGAGCTCAGTTTTGGAATTCCCTGCTGTTTGTTTCATACATTAATGATTTAAGCATGGGGGTCACAATTGGAAAATTTACACAGCACATGTAATTTTTAAAATTCATTTAGTGGGATGTGGGTGACTCTGGCTGGGTCAGCATTCATTGCTCATTTATTGTTACCTTTAAGAAGGTGATGATGAGATGCCTTCTTGAACTGCTGCAGTCCATCTGCTGTGGGTTGACCCACAATGCCGTGACTGAGGGAATTCCAGGATTTTGATTCAGCAACAGTAAAGATACGGTGATATTTTTCCAAGTCAGGATGGCAATTGACTTGGAGGGGAATGTGATGGTGGTAGTGTTCTCATATATCTGCTGCCCTTATCCTTCTAGATGGAAGTGGTTGTGAGTTTGGAAGGTGCTGTCTGAGGATCTTTGGTGAATTTTTGCAGTTCACCTTGTAGATAATACACACTGCATCATGCTACTGAGCATCAGTGGTGGAGGGAGTGGATGCTTGTGGATGTGGTGCCAATGAAGTGGGCTGCTTTGTCTTGGATGATGTCAAGTTTCTTGAATGTTGTTGGGGCTGCACGCTTCCTGGCAAATAGAGTACTTCATCACGATCCTGATTTGTGCCTTGTAGATGGTGGACAGCCTTTGGGGAGTCAGGAGTTGTTACACACCACAGTACTCCTAGCCTCTGACCTGCTCTTGTAGCCACTTTGTTTATGTGGTGAGTCCAGTAGAGTTTCTGGTCAAAGATAACCCCCAGGATGTTGATAGTGGAAGACTCAGTGATGATAACACCATTGAATATCAAGGGGCGGAGGTTAGATTGCCTTCTATTGGTGATGGTCATAGCCTGGCATTTGTGTGAGGCGAATATTATTTGCATAGTATGTTATGTGTGTACAGTGTATGTAGGGGAAAGCTGTAAGCTCCAAAATGATGTAGGTGATTGTGTGGGCAGCAAAGTGGCAGATGGGGTTCTACTCTGATAAGTGTGAAATAATGCATTTAGGGAAATCAGACAGTTAAAGGGAATACGCAATAAATGGGAATATACCGAGAGGGATCGATGAAGTGAGAGATGTTGGCATGCAAGTGCCTAGGTCCCTAAAGGTGGCAGGTAGATAAGGTTGTAAAGTAGACATATGGAATGCTGTCCTTCATTGGTAGAGGGATAGAATACAAAAGTAGGGATATAATGATGAAACTATATAAGATGTTGGTGAGGCCACAACTGGAGTATTGTGTGCAGTTCTGGTCACTACATTACAGGAGGGACATAATTGCTCTGGAAGGAAAGCACAGAAAATTTACTAGACTGTTTCCAGACTGGAGAATTGTAGCTACGAGGAGAGTTTGGAGAGGTTGGGGTCATTTTCCTTGAATAGGGAAGGCTGAGGGATGACATAATTGAAGTATATTAAATTGTGAGGGGTAGGGATAGAGTAATAGGAGCGTTCGAAAACCAGGGGTCATAGATCTAAGCTAAGTGGCAGAAAAAGTAGAGAGGACATGAAGAAAAATGTTTTTATGCAGCGGATGGTGGGTATCTGTGAGTTGGTGTGGAAGGCAGAGATCCTAAACTCTGGATCTGCACCTTAAATGCTCTAAACTGCAGGGCTATGGGCCATGTGCAGGAGGATGGGATTAGAACGGGCACCTAGGTGTCTTTGGGTTAGCATGGACAAAATGAGCCAAATGGCCTCTTCTGTGCTGTGTCATTTCTATAGTTCTATGGTATTTGATAGTATTAAGTCGACGAATATTTATATAGAATATTTAATAAGCATTTAGTGATTGATAACTTTTCAAATGCACATATATAGTACCTTATTAGTGCTATATAAATGCATGTGGTGATTGTCTGCAGCATGAGTTGTGACTAGAAGCTAATGACACTGGTCTACTTTATTGAGTAAATAGCAGAATTAAATATCTAATGTGACCACCCTGTGGTTCAATGTGCCTCCTATGCACTACGCTTCGTCCTTATAGACTTTTGGTGCATATTGGACTGAAAATAAATAAAACTTTTCTTATACAGTCATAGAGTCATAAAATCATACAGCATGGAAACAGACCCTTCAGTCCAACTTGTCCATGCCGACTAGGTTTCCCAAACTGAACTTGTCCCATTTTCCTGTACTTGGCCCATTCCATCTAAACCTTCCAGCCATTTACGTGTCCAAATGCCTTTTTAATGTTGTAATTGTACCCACCCCTACCACTTCTTCTGGCAGTTTGTTCCTTACATGCATCAACATCAAATGTTGCCCCTCAGTCCCTTTTAAATCTTTCCTCTCTCACCTTAAACCTATGCCCTCTTGTTTTGGACTCCCCTATCCTAGGAAAAAGACCTTCGTTGTTCCCTATCCGTTGCCCTCATGATTTTATAAACCTCTATAAGGTCACCCCTCAGCCTCTGATGCTCCAGGGAAAATAACCCTAGTCTATCCATCCTGTCCTTATACCCCAAATCCTCCAGTCCTGGCAACATCCTTATTCGCTCTTTTATGCAGACAGTGAGCACCTTGCTGTGTTGTGCATCAGGAGACTAGAAGCACTGATCAACCGATAGTGAAAGTTGAGTGATGTGCCATAAAATCCATTCATCAGTAAAGCATGTACTCTGTCAGAACAGTAAGACCCCCCTCATTTGCAATGAGTAATTGATTGGCTGTGAAGGTTAGCCTGGAGATGTGAAAGTGCTAAATAAATTAAACTCTTTTCAAATCCATTCTTTAGAGTACTGTCTAGAAAGGTAGGCACTACACCCTATCTGGGCATTAATCAATTACATTGCTTAAAAGAGTCAGAGGTTTTGGACGTAAGTGAATGACTTTATCCATCTAAACCCACTGAACGAATCTTACTCTTCCACCTCCACAGAGCTGACCATAAACCTAATAATCAAGTACTTAAAAGTCATACTGAACTACATCATACTCAAATAGAATGGCTATAAAACCAGAAAAAAGCTCAATTCATGAATCTGTGATAAAAGTGTTTAATTTGTTATAGTTGACCTTGGACTAGAGAAGAAGGAACATTCCCATTGATATGTTATCTCTTCTATCGCCTTCTTTAAGATATTCTGCACAAACTATTCCTTTGATCAACCTTTTCAATATCTGACCTAAATCTCCTAAACTGGTGTAGTGACAAATTTTGCTTTGTAATGCTCTAATGAAGTTCCTGGACACGCTTTATCATTGCTGAAATAACTCATTTTGTTGAAGTGTTTCATCTTGCACTCATCAGAACAACTCACAAAAAAATGCCAAAATATCGGGAAAAAAGTTTAACTGTTTTTTTAAAGAAGAGAACCTGACTGGTTGGCAAGTAGGCTCTGGTAGAGGCATCAATGTGAAGAGTGCACCAGTAAGCTGATGATTGACCATTAACCACCAAAATTTGTTTCAATTATAAACCAGATAGGTGGCCTCTGTTTGTTTGATGCATTGCCCTGAAAAATGAACCGACTTTCCTGTATTTTTATGAGTTGAAATAGGTGGAATGTGTGCACATGTTCTTTCTGTCTTCAAAGAACAAAGCTTTCTGTAGTGATATACAAGGCTTCCAGTGTATACAGGTGTGCCATACTGCAAGCCTAAATGATAATTCAAAATTGCTTGTCAGCAGAATTCTTAGCCCTCTTGGGATTACTTAGCAAATGTTGTTCAATTGCAAATCAGATCACAAGTTAGAATCATAGAACCTTTACAGTGCAGAAAGGTCATTCAGCCCATCAAGTCTGCATTGACGCTCTGAAAACGATCCCAACCAGACCTAACCTCAACCCTATCCCTGTAATCTGCATTTACCACAATGAACCCACCTAGCCTGCACATGCCTGGACACTATGGGCAATTTAGCATGGCCAACCATCTAACCTGCACATCTTTGGACTGTGGGAGGAAACTGGAGCACCCGGAAAAGGCCCGACAGACAAGAGGGAGATAGTGCAAACTCCACACACTTAAAGGTGGAATTGAACCCAGGTCCTTGGTGCTGTGAGGCAACAATGTTAACCACTGAGCCACTGTTGGGTACTGAATTTTGAGATGTTCAAGCTGATTGGGGTGTGGTCCCAACTTCTACTGTCTACATTGCCACAGAGTACTTCCAGAGAGGCGTTTAACTCCTTCTTCACCTATAACAACGTGACACTCTCTTAACACTGTTCTGGACTGTCATCCTAGGCTAGTCCTTGCTTTTGGAGTAGAGCTTGAACCCATTTTATTTGATTTGATTTATTACTGTCACACGTACTGAGATACAATGAAAAGTATTGTTTTGTATGCTATCCAGGCAGATCATACCATTGCTGTAGGTAAATCAACATTACCTTTAATTTGGCTACTTATTGAGGCAATGAAGTACTGAAACAATAATTTTAAACTTAGAGTCATAGAAATCTACAGCATAGAAACAGGTCCTTCGGCCCAACCTGCCCATGCAGCCCAGTTTTCACAATTTAAACTAATCCCATTTGCCTGCACTCGGACCATAATCCCTCCACACCTATCCTATCCATGTACCTGTCTAAACGTTTCTTAAATGATTAAATGTACTCACTTTCATCACCACTTCTAGCAGCCCATTCCAGACGCTAGCATTCCACCTAGACCCACCCCGTCTACATTATCCCTGTAACCCTGTATTTCCCATGGCTTCTCCACCTGCATATCCTGGACACTAGGCAATTTAGCACGGCTGATCCACCCAACCTGCATATCTTTAGACTGTGGGAGCAAACCGAAGCACCCAGACGAAAACCATGCAGACACGGGGAGAACATACAAAATCTACACAGCTGGTCGCCAGAGGGTGAAATTGAACCCAGATCCCTGGAATTCTCTTCCGGACATCTCACCTCCTATCCATGAAACACAGGGAAAAAAAATTATCTGGCTCACTAATGCGCTTTAGGGAAGGAAGCTTTAGTTGGTCTGGCCTACATGTGACTTCAGACAGATAGCAATGTGGTTGCCTTTTAACCGCCTTCTGGGCAATTAGGGATGGACAGTAAGTGCTGGCCCTAGCCAAAGATACCCACATCGCATGAATAAAAAGAATCAAAAGAATGTTTTGTTTATGTGCAGATTTTATCCTTACACTAATTCTAGGCATTGACATTAAAACATAAATTGATATGACATTAAAACATAAATACGATCAGGCTGCTTTCATTCACAATGGCATGTCCACCATAGCCAGTAATATTTGGGTTTGCAGTGTAATAAAACAATACTTTAAACAGTCTGGATTAAAATCTTTGTCTCTCAGGAATGTTAGATGAGAAAATATCTCACGCATTTAATACGGGAAAGTTTAAGATGCATTCCTCTGTCTTTGTGCCTTGGGCAATGCAGATTCAGAAATCACGTTTAGCATCAGAGAGGTAGTTTCTCCCTGTTAATAGACCGATCCGAAACTAGAAATCACACAGGTTTGGCTAAGGACTGAGATTGTGCAATTAAATAAATGTAACATGGTGACATAAAACAGGCTGATTAGGGGCTGATACCACAAAGAGAATGTTGCAGCAGGTTACAAATTCATGACAGGCTCAGCCGGGAGTTTGAGAACTCCCAGGTGTCTTGTACCCTTTAGAGAGGTCCCTTTAGCCATCAGTAATATATGAATAAAACAAAGAACTGTGGATGCTGGAAATCAGAAGCAGGGTCGCTGGACCCAAAAAGTTGGCTGTGCTTTCTATCCACACATGCTGCCAGACCTGCTGAGTTTTACCAGCAATAATTTATGGTCTATTTATTAATTGACAAAAATTTGGGGTTGTGTGCAAAGAGACATTCTGAGTGTAAAAGCTTTGATCTGGAAATGTCATCTTACTGCTAGTACAAATGGCAGTACTGCATTAAGGCCCAGTCATAGAATCCCCACAGGCTGGAAGCAGGCTATTTGAATCCACACTGACCTCCAAAGAGTTTCCCACCCTAAACCCAGCCTGCATGTCTTTGCACTGTGGGAGGAAACATGCAATCACCACATAATCTCCTGAGGCTGGAATCAAACCCGGGCCCCTGTGACTCTTAAGGCAGTAGTGCTAATCACTGAGCCATCATGCCACCAATCAACTGAAGGTGCCCTTTTATAATCTATTAGTGAAGCTGAAATATACTTTGACATTATATGTACACATTATATTAATTGTTACAAAGCCATGCATTATAAAACAAAATGACTGTGCCTTTACTGGGAGATAATCAGTGGCCAGGTTTTAAAAGGACCAAAACAGCAAGCAGTTAAGATAACCACTGAGGGTTGCTTGACTACCAAGATGAAGCTTGGGTTTCTGGAAAGTCCATAATTCAATGACACAGTGTGGCATGTCCTTTCTTGAGTAGTCAGGTTGAGGCAATTAGATCTCAGGAATTCATATCTTCTATCATCAATGGACTTACCAAAACTCAAAATTCATGGACTCTTAGACACTGTTTCCTCAGCTGAACTTTGAAGAGAAGACTGTAGAACTTAATATTAGCAGAAGTAGGTGTGAACTGCCAACATCAGCTCCCCATGGTGGAACAATGGTTTCTAAATTAAGTTGTTTACGTAACCATTAGCAGTGTATTGATTAGTTAGTTACCTATTTAAAGCTGGTTTTACATAACGAATCTTACTTACTTCAAGCAGTAAGGAGAAACAGCCAGTCTGGAATTGGATAGAAGATCGCAGCATGGTCTTCCCTCTCACTGTCTACCTATTTTTATGAATTGAACCTGTCTGCTGTTTTTGACAATGTGCTAGGCAGGGACATTTTTTAAAGAACTCAAAACAGCAACTGCTGCCTCAAGAACAATTGATAAATCAATTGTCTATATCTGTAAATCTCCCTGGTATAACCAGAAACTAGAACAACAACTAGAAATGCAACTAGAACAAAATGATTTTCATCATTATTGGGCTTTGAAATTATTCCTTAATCTATCCTTTCACTTTGTATATTTTTTTGTATGCACATGTGAAACTGAATGTGTCAATATGCATGCAAGTCAGAGCATATTTATGTTTTTTCGATTTGGTTAAAAACAATGAAACAAAATCCTATTTTCTTTTTAAAAATCCTGTGTGCTTGCGTATTCAATAGTCATATCACACACACAATTAAAAACTCAGTGAATAGCCAAGGATGTTATTTTATGACAATGAGCTGTTACAGTCGAAGCAGAATTAGGATCGAGGGGCAACTTTTTCACACAAGGGTGGTGTGTGTATGGAATGAGCTGCCAGACGAAGTGGTAGAGGCTGGTACAAATACAACATTTAAAAGGCATCTGGATGGGTACATGAATCGGAAGAGTTTAGAGGAATACGGGTCAAATGCTTGCAAATGAGACTAGATAAATTTAGGATACCTGGACAGGTTGAACCGAAGGGCCTGCTTCTATACTGTACATCCCTACGACTCTATGACTCTAGGGAGAGAGGGCCACTGGTCCACCTCTCCATACCTGATCATAACTTTTTACCGTTTAAAACATTACATGCACTCGACATTTTATTACTCATTCAGCAGTCTGATAGCATCTGAAGATGCCAATCTCAAACTGTTAACTTTGTTCCTCTCTCCACAGATGATGCCAGATGTGCTGAGTTTCTCCAACATTGTACATTTGTTTTAGATTTCCAGCATCTGCAGTATTTGTCTTTATTGCAATACAGCTTATTTGTTGTCTTCATTTCTGTTATTGGTCATCTCTAAGCTTCAACTAAATTTTCCTATTTGTTTTAACCTGCATGATGTGGCTGTGTCTACACGTATGATAGAACATATAAGGAATGTAGTAATATGTTGTTTGAGTTAGAAAAATAAAGGCTTGCATTTACATATTGCTTCTCATGACCATCTTAAAGCATTTTGTGGACAATGAAGAATTTTTGAAATATGGTCATGGCAATAACATAGGAAACATGACTGCATTGCATGTCTTGATAGGCCAAATAGCCTACTTCTGCTCCTTGGTCTTACAGAAACATGGAAACATAGAAGATAGGGACAGGAGTCGGCCATTTGGCCCTTTGAGCCTCCACCACTATTCAGTACGATCATGGCTGATCATGCAATCTCAGTATTCCATTCCCGCCCTCTCCCTGTATTCCTTGATCCCATTAGTCACAAGGGCCACATCCAGCTCTCTCTTCAATATATCTAATGAACTGGTCCCAACAACTTCCTGTGGGAGAGAATTCCACTGGTTCACAACTTTCTGAGTGAAGGAATTCTTCCTCATCTCAGTCCTGAATGGCTTACCCCTCATTCTTAGACTGTGACCCCTTGTTCTGGACATTCCCAATGTTCTTCTTGCATCTAGTCTGTCCTGTCCCATCAGGATTTTATGTTTCTATGAGATCCACCCTCATTCTTCTAAATTCTGGCAAGTGCAAGCCCTGTCAATCCAATCTTTCCTCATGTGTCAGTCCTGCCATCCCAGAAATCAGCCTGATGAACATTTGCTGACTCCCTCAATAGCAAGAATGTCCTTCCTCAGAGTAGGAGACACAATACTCAAGATATAGCCCCACCAAGGCCCTGTATAACTGCAGCAAGACATCCTTACTCCGATACTCAAATCCGCATGCTATGAAGGAGAGCACGCCATTAGCATGGCCCCAGCAGCCTATTGGCATGCAACAAATTTCTACAAGTAACAATGTAATAATGACCAGCTAATCTATTTTGAGGTGGAAAGAGAGATGAGCACTGACGTGTATCTGATTTCTCCTCTGCTCTTCTTCAATACAACATCATGGAATATTTTTAACCTACCCGAGTAGGCGAGCCCAGAGCATTGTGAGGGGAACATATTAAATATGGATTAACCCCACAGCAATTCACTGGAGTAAAGAACGATTATGATGATTAAAGATCTTAAATGTGGTTAAGTGATTATATTAGAGAGAACTATGGAATTTATTTAGTTTAACAAGAAGGACTAATTTGTATAGTTCATTTATTCCTATTTGATTATATTAAAAATGGTTTTTGAATTAAACTTAGTATGCAGGCAGTACTCAATTAAAATGCTGATTTGTCCAGCACCTGGGCCTTGCAGCATTCATGCCTGATCTGCAAGTAACTTATGCCATCCTTGGTCCTTAACAGTAGGTTGAATGCCTAGTGACGTCTGTACCAGTTTGAGATGCTCAGCAACATGGTATCATAGAGAAAGTTGGCCTTACAATGCTACCAGATTAGCTCAATAATAAACAATAAGACCATCCAGGGGAGAGATTAAAGCAGCATCTGTGAGATAGGGATAAGACCAGGTGGAGCAGACATCTTGCTTCCTCAATATTTGCAACAGAGGTAATAGGAACTGCAGATGCTGGAGAATCCGAGATAACAAGGTACGGAGCTGGATGAACACAGCAGGCCAAGCAGCATCAGAGGAGCAGGACAGCTGACGTTTCGGGCCTAGACCCTTCATCAGAAATGGGGGAGGGGAAGAGGGTTCTGAAATAAATAGGGAGAGAAGGGGAGGCAGATAAAAGGTGGATAGAGGAGAGGATAGGTGGAGAGGAGACAGACAGGTCAAAGAGGCAGGGATGCAGCCAGTAAAGGTGAGTGTAGGTAGGGGAGGTAGGGAGGAGATAGGTCAGTCCAGGGAGGACGGACAGGTCAAGGGGGCGGGATGATGTTGGTAGGTAGGAGATGGGGGTGCGGCTTGAGGTGGAAGGACGGGATAAGTGAGAGGAAGAACAGGTTAGGGAGGCGGGACGAGCTGGGATGGTTTTGGGATGCGGTAGGGGGAGGGGAGACTTTGAAGCTTGTGAAATCCACATTGATACCATTGGGCTGCAGGGTTCCCAGGCTAAATATGAGATGCTGTTCCTGCAGCCTTCGGGTGGCATCATTGTGGCAATGCAGGAGGCCCAGGATGGACATGTCATCTGAGGAATGGGAGGGGGAGTTGAAATGGTTCGCGACTGGGAGGTGCAGTTGTTTGTTGCGAACTGAGCACAGGTGTTCTGCAAAGCGGTTCCCAAGCCTCCGCTTGGTTTCCCCGATGTAGAGGAGGCCACAACGGGTACAGCGGATGCAGTATACCACATTGGCAGATGTGCAGGTCTGCTTTCCGGAGGGACCACTCTCTCCGTGACTCCCTTGTCCACTCCACACTCCCCTCCAGCCACACCACACCCAGCACTTTTCCCTGCAACCGCAGGAAGTGCTACACCTGTTCCCACACCTCCTCCCTCACCCCCATCCCATGCCCAAAGAAGACTTTCCACATCAAGCAGATGTTTACCTGCTCATCTGCAACAAACAATTGCACCTTCCAGTCGCGAACCATTTCAACTCTCCCTCCCATTCCTCAGATGACATGTCCATCCTGGGCCTCCTGCAGTGCCACAATGATGCCACCCGAAGGCTGCAGGAACAGCAAATCATATTTAGACTGGGAACCATGCAGCCCAATGGTATCAATATGGATTTCACAAGCTTCAAAATCTGCCCTCCCCCAATCGCATCCCAAAACCAGCCCAGCTCACCCCCGCCTCCCTAATTTGTTCTTCCTCTCACCTATGCCCTCCTCCCACCTCAAGCCGCAACCCCCATGTCCTATCTACTAACCTCATCCCGCCCCCTTGACCTGTCCGTCCTCCCTGGACTGACCTATCTCCTCCCTACCCCCCTACCTACACTCACCTTTACTGGCTCCATCCCCGCCTCTTCGACTTGTCTGCCTCCTCTCCACCTATCCTCTCCTCTATCCATCCTTTATCCGCCTCCCCCTCTCTCCCCATTTATTTCAGAACCCTCTTCCCCTCCCCCATTTCTGATGAAGGGTCTAGGCCCGAAACGGCAAGCTTTCCTGCTTCTATGATGCTGCTTGGCCTGCTGTGTTCATCCAGCTCCATGCTTGTTATCTCTGCAACAGTGTTATTTTGTTTAATGTAAATCTATAACAGACCATGCTGGAATTTGAGTAATGTCCTGCCTATGTGCTTCTCAATGTAGAAATACCTGATGATTTCTCAATTGCACAGAGTCCTGCTTCTGAGGTAGAGGCCTCCCAACATGTTGGGAGGATGATGCATTGGATTTCTTCCGCCAAGTGCAATCACAACAACTGCAGGAAGTGCTACACCTCCCTCCACAGCAGCCCCCACATTCCCCCCCCACACCCCCCCACACCTCCCCCCACATCCCCCCCACAACCCCCCCACACCCCGCCCCACACCCCCCACACCTCCCCCC
>JAHRHZ010000081.1:8712646-8823203 GCA_024137785.1 Ginglymostoma cirratum
TTCCACATCAGGCAGATGTTCACCTGCTCATCTGCCAATGTGGTATACTGCATCCGCTGTTCCCGTTGTGGTTTCCTCTACATTGGGGAAACCAAGCGGAGGCTTGGGGACCACTTTGCAGAACACCTGCGCTCAGTTTGCAACAAACAACTGCACCTCCCAGTCGCGAACCATTTCAATTCCCCCTCCCATTCCTCAGACGACATGTCCATCCTGGGCCTCCTGCAATGCCACAATGATGCCACCCGAAGGCTGCAGGAACAGCATCTCACATTTCCCTTGGGAACCCTGCAGCCCAAGGGTATCAATGTGGACTTCACAAGCTTCAAAATCTCCCCTCCCCCGACCTCATCCCAAAACCAGCCCAGCTTGTCCCCGCCTCCCTAACCTGTCCTTCCTCCCACCTCAAGCCCCACCCCCATCTCCTACCCACTAACCTCATCCCGCCCCCTTGACCTGTCCGTCCTCCCTGGACCGACTTTTCCCCTCCCTACCTCCCCACCTACACTCACCTTTACTGACTCCAACCTCTTTGATCTGTCTGTCTCTTCTCCACCTATTTTCCCCTTTATCCATCTTCTATTCACCTCCCCCTCTCTCCCTATTTATTTCAGAATCCCCTTCCTCTCCCCCATTTCTGAAGAAGGGTCTCGAGCCAAAACATCAGCTTTCCTGCTCCTCTGATGCTGCTTGGCCTGCTTTGTTCATCCAGCTCTACACCTTGTTACCTCAGATTCTCCAGCATCAGCAGTTCCTACTATCTCTCGAACGTGAACTGTTGTGGTTTCTCGTTATCAACGAGATGAGTGCATTTTTATTCTTGTTTATTCCCGTGAGGTGAGAGAGGTGTGAGAGGTGTTTAGGACAAACATTTTCGTTCGTGCAAAGTGTTTTTGCAGGAGCGTTATCAGAGCATTTGAAACACAAGGCGATATTAAGGGGGAATTTAAATGTAGAGGACTGGTTGGTTTTGGGATGGGACAAGTGTGAATTTTGGGAAATCTGCGAGTTTATTGAGCAGCTAGCTCCAAATCACTCAAATCCACATTTCACTCTAGCATATTACAATGTACTGGCAATCCAATTTGTTGCATAAGGTCAGCAGGTCTGGCAGCATCTAAACAGAAACATTTTGGTTTCAGTGACTCTTCCTTACAACTTAGGGTCACTAGACCCGAAACATTAACTCTGTATCTGAGTTTTTCCAGGAATTTCTGCTTTTGCTCAGGTTTTCAGTATCCACTGTTCTTTGTTATATTATATTGCTGTTAAATGTAATATTTCTGAAAGGGTCAATATTGGAGACGACATTTAGATCCACCCAATCTGATGGTGCCATATTGGCTTGTTTAGGTTTAAGACATCATGACCACTTTTGGAATAGTGTTCAATTATGGTCTCCCTGCTATAGGAAAGATGTTGTTAAACTTGAACGGGTGCACAAAGATCTACAAAGATGTTGCCAGGGTTGGAGGGTTTGCGCTATGGGGGGAAGCTGAATAGGCTGGGGCTATTTTCCCTGGAGCATCAGAGGCTGAAGGGTGACCTTATAGAGGTTTATAACATCATGAAACGATTGGGTAGGTGAATAGCCAAAGTCTTTCCCCCAGGGTAGGGGAGTCCAAACTAGAGGGCATAGGTTTACAGTGAGTGTGAAAGATTTGAAAGGGATCTGAGGGGCAACTTCTTCATGCAGAGGGTGGTGCATGTATAGAATGAACTGCCAGAGGAAGTGGTGGAGGCTGGTACAATTGCAATGTTTAAAAGGCATCTTGATGAGTAGGAAGGATTTAGAGGGATATGAGTCAAATGCTGCCAATGGGACTAGATTAATTTAGAATATCTGGTCCACCTGGATGAGTTGGACCAAAAGGTCTGTTTCCATGCTATATATTTCTGTGACTCTATCTTAGGATCTTAGGCAGTGCAAACCTATATGCACAGGTCTCAGTAACAATGCCTGTGTTACTAACTAATGTAACTTGTACCTGATTGTTGTCATTCATATTTATGAATACAAGAGCTTCTTCCTGTATCATTCACCAATGGTTGATCCTCTATCTCTGTAAACCAATGAGTGCCTAATGCCCATCTGAAGGGAAGAGGACTGGTGGCAGTAACCTTCCAACATGAAATGCCATGACCTCAATGGAGGTGGGTTGCTGATTGACTTGGCTTTAACTTTGTGTCCTCAGGATCTCAAAGACCTGCAGCTTGTCAGGATCAGCAGGGTGGTGCAGCTCACAGGACATCCCCAGCAGACAGGGTCCTCAGACAGGGGTTCCACTTTGTTGATATTTCAGAAACCCAGTGTCTGAGGAGGTTCAAGATAGCACATCAACTGGTGGAAGACCCTGCTGCAGCAAGATTTGCCATCAGCCGGACCCAGTGGCCACATGACCTGTATGATGAGAGGAATAATCATCAAAGTAAGGACGTCACGCTGTAGTTATGCAGAGCATCGATAAAACCACATCTCAAATACTGTGTGCAGTTTTGGCATCTTTAGTTGCGAAAGAATGTAAATGCATTGCAACTAGATTCAGAGAGGTTGATGAGATTGATACCTTGAAATTTCTGCGCAGAGACTGGTATTACATCACCAAGTCACCCTTTATTTATATGTGTACTGTATATGGGCTGTGACTAGCCAGCTCAAAGGCAATCCCTAGCCTGAGGAGACCTTCTGAATTTCCTGTTTCTATCTGTCAGCCAGGGCTCCCTGATTGGCCCAGGTTAACAACACTAACCAAAAATCTCAGAGTCAATGAGATCCATTTGGCCATGGCTCCAATCACTACATACCCAGAATGAGCGAGATTGTCTTCTGAGGAAAGCCTGAACATGTTGGACCTGTTTTCACCAGACTTTACAAGAGCAAGAGGTGATTTGATAGAAATGTGTAATATCCTGAATGGTCTTGACATAGCAGCTTAGTGATTAGTTCTGCTGTATTTCAGCTCCGGGGAGCCAGGGTTTGATTCAAGCCTTGGGCGACTGTCTGTGTGGAGTTTGCACATTCTCTCTTTGTCTGCGTGGGTTTCTTCCTACAGTCCAAAGATGTGCAGATAGATGGATTGGCCATGCTAAATTGTCCATATTTGGCAGTCTAGGTGGACTACCCATGGGTAATGTGGGGTTACAGGGACAGGGTCTGACACTGTTCAGAGGGTTGGTGCAGGCTGAACAGCCTCTGTAGGGACTCTGTGATGACAAGGTAGAAGGGGAAATGATTCCCACTCTAGTGGATGAGTCCAGAGCTAGAGAATGCTGTTGTATAGTTGTAGACCCATACAGCACGGACCTTTTGGCACCACGTGTCCACGTCGACCAGGTTTCCCTAACAGAACTAGTCCCATTTGCCTGCATTTGGTCCATATAACCTTTAAACCTTTCCTATCCATGTATCTGTCCAAATAACTTTATAATATAATGGTACTCACCTCTATCACTTCCTCTGACAGCTCATTCCATCCATGCAACACCCTCGACATGAAAACATTGCCCCTCAGATCTCTTTAAAATTTTCTACTCTTGCCTTAAACCTATGCTCTCCAGTTTTGGACTCTCCTACCATGGACCTTGGCTATTCACCCTATCTATGCCCCTCATGAGTTTTTAAACCTCTATAAGGTTACCCCTGAATCTCCTACGCTCTGGGGAAATAGTCCTAGCCTATCCAGCGATAGTAAGAACTGCAGATGCTGGAGTCAGAGATAACACAGTGTGGAGCTGAAGGAACACAGCAGGCCAGGCAGCATCAGAGGAGCAGGAAAGTTGATGTTTCAGTTCGGGACCCTTTTTTCTGAAGAAGGGTCCCCACCCAAAACGTCAACTTTCTGATGCTGCCTGGCCTGCTGTGCTCCTCCAGCTTCCACACTGTGTTATCTCTAGCCTATCCAGCCATTTGTTACAACTCAAACACTCCATTATTGAATGCTGGCGCAAATGTGAAGTCCTATTTCAGCCCCTAATTCATACTTTAATTCCCATGTACCATGCCATATAATGGAACAGCAGTCTCACCGTCTTTTACCAGCATTGACGTTGAACTATCAATGTACTGCACATAATGGGCATTATCAACAACCTGGAAGCACGAATCCCTCTGGAACATTGCTCATGTAACATTAGGAACATTCTTATAAGGAACAGGTTTGTCCATTTATTAAGAACAAAGATAATCAACCCGACTCTTCCTAATCCTGAGGAAATAAAATCCCCAAAACACTGTCTGGGGAATTTTCCTGGCATTAATTGGGACTCTAATTGTGATCATTTACCATAAATTCTTCTAGAAACAGCCTCAGGAAAGCCATAAAATCATTTGATGTTGTCATTACCATTAACCTCCCCCTGTATGTAGTACAGGTTACCAGGAACCTGAAGCGATAGGGGACTGAAGAGAAGAAAAATCTTTATCAGCGATTGATTTACAAGAGCAGCTCCGGGTTGGAGAGTTTCCAGTAAACTTGCTCGAACAGGTAAAACCAGCCTTCAAGTCTGTCTTTCTGTTTTGAGTTCTGATCTCAATTTTCTCCTTCAAATGATCTCCTTGCCCTCTCCAGTCATTGCTCAGCTAGTCATGATGCAGTGCGTAACCCACCACAGATTCAGACTCTTCAGACAGGAAGGGAATAGGTGACCATCAGGCAGAGCAGGAGGGCTAAACAAGCAGTACAGGAATCTCCTGTGGTTATTCCCTTGCAAAACTGATACACCGTTCTGGATACTGTTGAGGGGAAGGGCCTCCCAGGGAATAATTCATGGTTGGGTCTGCTGCAGAGGGAGGGAGAAGTAGGCATAGAAGTGCCATAGCTATGGGGGATTCAATCGTAAGGGGAATAGATAGACATTTCTGTGGCCGCAAGTGAGGGTCCAGAATGGTGTGTTGCCTCCCTGGTGCTAGGGTCCTGGATGTCTCAGAGAAGCAACATTCTGGGAGGTGGGGTGGGGGTGGGGGGTGCGCACAGCCAGTGATCGTGGTACATGTTGGTGCTAACAACACAGGTAAGAAAGGGATGAGATCCTAAAAGCAGAATATGGAGAACTAAGAAGAAAATTAAAATGTAGACCCTCAAAGTTAATTGTCTCAGGACTACCAGTGCCACAAGCTACTCAGAGTAGAAACAGCAAGATACATAAGATGAACACATGGCTGAAAAGATGGTGTGAAGGGGAAGGTTTCAAATTCATGGGGCATTGAGACCGGTTCTGGGGGAGTTGGGACCTGTACAAACTGGATGGGTAAAACTTGGGCAGGATGGGGACTGATGTCCTTGGGGGGGATAACAAGGTGTAGAGCTGGATGAACACAGCAGACCAAGCAGCATCAGAGGAGCAGGAAAGCTGACATTTCAGGCCTAGACCCTTCTTCAGAAAATGTTCTTCAGACCCTTCCCTTTTGCTGAAGAAGGGTCTAGGCCCAAAACATCAGCTTTCCTGCTCCTCTGATGCTACTTGGTCTGCTGTGTTCATCCAGCTCTACACCTAGTTATCTCAGATTCTCCAGCATCTGCAGTTCTTACTATCCTTGGTGAGGATACTTGGTAGAGTGGTTAAGGAGGGTTTAAACTAGTGTGGCATGGGGATGGGAACCAGACGAATAGGGCAGTAAGTGCAGAAATTGAGGGACAAATAGAAACCAGGGCAAATAGGTCTAAGAACAAGCAGGAAAATGCTGTTGAAAAGAGCAGGGGAGGTGGTTTGAAAGCATTGTGTTTTTCAATGCAAGAAGTATAATTGGCAAGGAAGACGAACTCAGAGCATTGGTTAGTACTTGGAACTATGACATTATTGTGATTATGGAGGCTTGACTGAGAGAGTGATAAGACCGGCAGCTAAATGTCCCAGGATTTAGACATTTCAGGTGTGATAGAAGGGGATGTAAAAGGGATGGGGGAGTTACATTACAGGTAAAGGAGTATCTCACAGCTGTACTGAGGGAGGATACATCCAAGGGCTGGTGCAGTGAGGCAGTATGGGTAGAAATTATGAAAACGAAAGGTGAAATCACAATGGAGGAGGTATACTACAGGCCTCCCAACAGCCAGTGAGAGATAGAAGAGAGAATATATAGACAGATTTTGGAAAAATGTAAAAACAGCAGGGTTGTTGTGGTGGATGATTTTAACTTCCCCTATATTGACTGGGATTCACTTCATGCTAGGTGCTTGGATGGAGCAGAATTTGTATGGACCATTCAGGAGGGTTTCTTGACTCAATATGTAAACAGTCCAACTAGGGAAGCGGTTATACTGGACCTAGTTTTGGGAAATGAGCCCGGCCAGGTGAGTGAAGCTTCAGTGGGAGAGCATTTTGGGAGTAGAGACCATAATACCGTGAGTTTTAAGTTATTCATGATAACAGCAGGTGAAGGTGTTAATCGGGGGGAAGGTGAACTACAGCAATATTATGCAGGAATTGGAGATGACTGTTGAGGGTAAATCCACATTGGCATGTGGGGGTATTTCAAATGACACCTATTAAGAGTTCAGGAGTGGCACATTCCTGCCAGAATGAAGGATGGATATGGCAAGTTACATGAACCTTGGATGACAAGGGATGTTATGACCTTGGTCAAAAAGAGAAAGGAAGCGTGCATAAGGTCTAGGAGCATGGGAACTGTCAAAGCCCTTCAACTATGAACAGAAAGTAGGAAAGAACAAAAGGAATTAGAACAGCTGAAAGGGGTCATGAAGAATCCCAAGGCTTTTTATACACACATAAAAAGCAAGAGGGTAACTAGGGAAAGAGTTGGCCCACTCAAGGACAAAGGAAGCAATGTATGTGTGGAACCAGAAGAGGTGGGTAAGCTCTTAAATGAATACTTTGTATCAGTATTTACCAAAGTGCAGGAATTGGTGGAGGACGATGTCAGGGAAGAGAGTGTCAAATTTGTAAAACAAGTGGCTTTTACAAAGGAAGACGTGTTATGCATCTTAAAAGAGCATTAAGATAGGTACGTCCCTGCGTCCTGATGGGAACCATCCCAGAATATGAGGGAGGAAAGAGAAGAAATTGCTGGAGCATTGACAGACATCTTTGTATCCTCTTTGGATACATGTGAGGTCCCAGAGGACTGGAGAATAGCTAATGTCCTATTGTTTAAGAAGGGTGGCAGGGATAATCCTGGAAATTACAGGCCTGTGAGCCTAACATCAGTGGTAGGGAAATTATTGAAAAAGATTCTCAGGGACCAGGTCTCTTATCATTTAGAAGCAAATGGACTGATTAGTGATAAACAGCATGATTTTGTGCGGGGGAGGTCGTGCCTCACTAACTTCATCGAGTTTTTTGAGAAGGTGACAAAGATAACTGATGAGGGAAAGTTGTCGATGCTGTCCACTTGGACTTCAGTAAAGCCTTTGACAAGATCTCTCACGGCAGACTGGTACAAAAGCTGAGGTCACGTGGTATCAAGCAAGCTGGGTACAGAACTGGCTTTGTCAGAGGAGACGGAGGGTAGCGTGAAAGGATGTTTTTTGGAATGAAGGGCTGTGACTAGTGGTGTTCCACAGGGATCAGTGCTGGGACTTCTGCTATTCATGATCTACATAAATGATTTGGAGGAAAACGTAGCTGGTCTAATTGGTAAGTTTGCGGATGATACAAAGGTTGGTGAAGTTGCGGATAGTGAGGAGGATTGTCAGAGGATTAGACAGAATGTAGATCAGTTGGAGGCATGGGCAAAAAGATGGCAGGTGGAGTTCAATCCAGACAAATGTGAGCTGTTGCATTTTGAAAGGTCAAGTACAAGTGGAAATTGAACAGTGAATGGCAGAACCCTTAGGAGTATTGATATGCAGAGAGTGCAAGTTCACAGGTGGCAGCGCAGGTAGATAAGGTAGTAAAAAGGGTCTATGGCATGCTTGGAAGGGGCAATGAGTATAAAGATAGACAAGTTATGCTGCAGCTTTATAGAACTTTAATTAGGCAATACTTGGAATATTGCGTACAGTTCTGGTCACCACACTACCAGAAGGATGTCGATGCTTTGGACAGGGTACAGAAAAGGTTTACCAGGATGTTGCCTGGTATGGGGATTTTAGCTATGAAGAAAGGTTAGATAGACTGGGTTTTGTTTTCAATCGAATGCAGGCAGTGGGGCAACCTGATAGAAGTTTACAAGATTGAATGAAAAGTATGAGGCTTTTTCCCAGGGTGAAGGGGTCAATTACTAAGGGAACGCTTCAAGGTGCAAGTTGGGAAATTTAAAAGGGATGCATGAGGCACATTTTTCACATGAAGGGTGGTGCATGCTGCCAAAGGAGGTGGTGGGAGCACACACAATAACAGCATTCAAGAAGACCTGGGCTAATACTTGAATAGGAAAGGAATAGAGGGACAAGGATCCTGTAAGTGAAGGCAGTTTCAATGTGGAAGAACAAAAGGTGTTGGCACAGGCATGGAGGGCCGAAGGTCCTATTCCTGTGTTGTATTATTCTTTGTTCTTTGTTCGGATTTGAAACAAGACAGAGTTATCAGGCTATTGGACCACAGAAGTAATAGCCATTAAGCCCAAAATTGTCCTCACCCAACACTCACATAAGAAATGTACAGAGAGTGAATCACTGGATACCAATCAATTTTGACTGGATTTCCCCTTTTCTCATTCTGGGTTGTTGCAGCCAGCTGCAGCCTTTTTAACATCGCCCTGCACATTTCAGTTGATTTTGTACAGGGAATGAATTGAAATAAGACATTTTTGGTCTACAATATTTACAGGCACACCAAAATGGGAGCCTTGGTATCTCGGTAGTTAGCACTGCTGCCTCACAGCACCATGGACCTGGGTTTGATTCCAGCCTCAGGTGGCTGTGTGGAGTTTGCACATTCCCTCTGTGTCTGTGTGGGTTTCCTTAGGATGTTCCAGTTTCCTCCCACAGTCCAAAGACATGCAGGTTAAGGTGGATTGGAAAGCTAAATTGTCCATCGAGTTCAGGAATGTGTAGGTTGGTGGATTAGCCATGGGAAATGCAGGATTACAGGGATAGGGTTGGGGGGGGTGGGTCTGCGTAGGATGCTGTTCGGGGGGTTGGGATGGCCACTTGGCCTGCTTCTACATTGTAATGAAAATTAATTTCCACAGTCATCTGCTGAACCGCCAATAAATGGATGTCCCTCCAATTCTGGCCTACTGGGTCTCCTGATTTCCATTGCTTCACCACCGTTACTGGCCATGCCTATAGCTGCCCAGATTCTAATCCTTGGAATAAGCCATTTTGCCTCACTTCTCCTTTAAGACTTTCCCTAAATCATCCTCATCCTCATCCTCATCCTCATTCAATGAGGGCAGGCTTGGGTTGGAGTTGACATTCTCCAGAACTTTCCCTGTTGCAATGATCCTCTAGCTGTGGGCCTGGGGTGACACATAGGCCAGATCAGGTAAGGATGGTAGATTTCCTTTGGGTGTGACTGACAGTAGAATGCTGGAGACTAATCTTCAATTCTTGTCCGATCCTGGAGAGTTAGACACACTTCTGAGGAAATTCTTTAAGAGTAGCCACCTGTCAGGCTGAAAAAAGTAGTTGGAACGTCAAATCATTTAACAGTAAAGGCAATGAGCAACAAATCCTATTATTTTGCGCACAATATGGGAACATTGCAAACTGAAAATTCCCCTCCAAGCCACTCACCATCCTGACGTGGAAAAGTATTGCCTTCAGTGTTGCTAGGTCAGAATCCTGGAACCTGCTCCCTTAAAACGTTGTGTGTGTGCTTATGTCTAAATGCCTGTAGCAGTTCAAGAACACACCTCACCACCATCTTGTCAAGGGCGACTCGGGATAAGCAAAAAATGTTGGCTTAGTCACTGCAGCCTACAATCCCCGAATGAATAAAAAATAAATTACTGCTTGTAAAAACGTGTCACCTAAAGACTTTGCACACAAATCGTGCCCTTGTAAGTACATATTTGATGAAGGTATATCTCTCTGGCCCCGGTTAAAGCATTCTGATTGAATGTGTAATCAGTTTGTTTAAGCAGCAGTGAAAAGCCTTCAATAGGTCCTAATCCTGGTTTACATTTCACGCCCACATAATTGCATTTGTTTTGGGTCAGATTGATCTGTGCAGCCAGTAGCGGAGCTCCACTCATTGGAAAATTGGGTTCTGCAGCAAAAACAATCAGGATGAAATGAAAAAAAATAAGTGACTCAATCCTGCTACACATGTGTCTTATTTGTGACCGTGAACTTTGAACAATTCGTGTACCCCGCCCTTGAAATTCTGGACATTTCATTCAAATATTTCATAGAAAATAGCCGCAGGAATAGATCAGTCAGCCCTTTGAGCCTGCTCCACCAAAATCAATCCATCTTGGCCACCAAAAGCATGAATTAAGTTTAACCATTGCCATCCCAACATTACAAGTCTCAGGGAACCCAGTAGTGAGATAGACAGGGTGGGGAGAGTTGCAGATTCTAGGAGGCAAGTGCTTTTGCAGCATCTCTTGTGAGCCAAGGGAAATTGAAGTGCTCCTATCTAAAGGAAGGCTTTTGTTTCCCTTCTGGAAATCAAAATTTTGAGTTCCCCCTCTCCAACATCTTTGAGGGATCCCACCACCACTATCTATCACTAGTTTACCTGCCTTTTCGTCCTAGCCAGCTAATGATAGAAAATGGAAGGACATGACTACTGGAATGGTGTTCTGCCTTTAAATTAGCTGAACGTCTGTGCCTCTAGTTTTGCTGTTTTACTGTCCTTCGCTCCAGCATCTAACCAGCGGTCGTCTGGCCCCAGTGTAACTCAGATTATAGCTTGTTTTGGATCTGGCTCAGCAGGTTATGGGTTCATGATTCAGTCCGTAAAATCTAGATTGACGCTTCAATGCACTATCGATGGAGTACTGGGCTGTCAGATGTACCACTTTGCAAATGAGTCATTAAACCAGACTTGTAAGCAATGCCAGAGCACATACAATAACCAGACTGTAACAGCGCAGGTATAAATTGTCTGGATGACGATGAATTTTTTTTTCAGGCTGGAGGAAGGTTTGTAGTGAAGTTCCCCAGGGGATGGTTTTAAAACCCCTGCATTTCCTGATCATAGGATCCCTACAGCGTGGAACCAGGCTATTCAACCCATCGAGTCTATACCAACCCTGTAAAGGGCACCCCATCCAGAACCAGTCCTGCAACCTATCCCTGTAACACTGCAATTCAGATGGCTGATCTGCCTAGCCTACACATCCCTGCACGCTACGGGAAATTTGTCGTAGCTAATCCGCCTAGCTTGCACACCTTGGGACTGTGGGAGGAAACCTATGCAGACACAGAGAGAATGTGCAAACTCAAACTCTACACGGTCACTTGAAGGTGGAATCGAACCTGGGTCTGTGGCGCTGTGGGGCAGTAGTGCTAACCACTGAGCCACTGTGCTGCAAGTATATATATTAAAGATCTAAACCTTTTTGAAAGGGGACAATGTCAAAGTTTGTAGATGATACACCATTTGGAAGCAATGTGATCTGTGAGGAGGTCAGAATAGAACATTGGAAAGACATTGACAAGTTGGTGAAGTGGTCAGGTAGAAAGCAGATGAAGTTCAATGCAGTGCAAGAAACAGTGTAAAATAAAGGATGTTATTCTGAAGAGTGTGTAAGAGCAAAGAGACCTGGATGTATGTGTACATAAGTCACTAAAAGCGACAGAGCTGGCAGAGAGAGCCGTGAATAAAGCTTACAGTATCCAGGCAGTGGCTTAGTGATAATGTCACTGGACTAGGAAACCAGATTCCCAGGTTAATGATATGGCACATGCATTCGAATGTTACTATGGCAGATGGTGAAATTTGAATTCAATAAAAGTCTGGAATAAAATGTTAGATTCATGGCAACCATGCGACCATTGGAGGGGTTCAATGGTAGTGTCCCTACCTCTGAGCAAGGAAGACTGGTTTCAAGTCCAATCTGCTCCACAGATGTGTCATAATACATCTGAACAGGTTATCTATAATATCCTCAGCTTTATTAAGAGGGGTATAGATCTCAAGAGCAAAGAGATTATGCTGAACTTATGCAGGATACTAGTTAGAGTATAGTTAGGGGCACCACATGGTTTGAAGGACAAGATGCATTGGAGACAGTGCAGAAGAGAATTCCAGAAATTCATTCTGAAAATAGATTGGAAAAATTGAGATTGCTTCCCTAGAACAGGAGAAGGCTAAGAAGAAATTTGACAGTTTTCGAAATTATAAGGATCTAAACAGAATAGATAGGGAGAAACTGTTCCCAGGTCATTGAAAGATCAAGAACCAAAGGGTATAGCTTTAAAGTGGTTTGGAAAAGGGACAAATATGAAGTGAGAAAAATCTTTTTCAGTGTGTAGTTAGGAATGCAAGAGTAGTGGAGGCGTTTTCAATCAAAGCATTCAAAAGGGCTTTAGATGATTATTTGAATAGAAACGATGTGGGGGGCAGGAGAATGGCACTGAGCCATGATGCTCATTTGGATAGTTGGTGCAGACATGATGGACTGAATGGTCTCATTCTGCACGATAGCAATTCCAGGACTCCAAGGTCCTGCCTGCCCTCTTACTTTGAGCTAAAAGACCCCATGGCATTATTCTAAATAACAGCACAGTGGTCATCCCTGATGTAACACCCAGTATTTACCCTTCAACAGAATAACTAGTTATTGTCACATTGTGTACAGCAAGATCCCACAAACAGCAAACTGGGTGTTATGTATCGTATACAATGATTTAACATCAAAAGTTCTTAGAATCACTTGTGTGGAAGAAGGCCACTTTGCCCATCAAGTCTACACCAACCCTCCATAGAGCATCCCACCCAGATTCAGTCCCCAGCTTATCCCTGCATTTCTCATGGCTGATCTACCCTAGTCTACACATCCTGGACACCATAGGGCAATTTATCATTGTCACTAAACCTAACCTGCACATCCTTGGTCAGTGGGAGGGAACAGGAGCACCCAAATGAAACACACACAGATTCAGGGAGATTGTGCAAATCCACACAATTGCCTGAGGCTGGAATTGAACCTGGGTCCACTGAGATACCATATCACCTCTAATTTAGTTGGCTGTAAATTGATTTGGGACATGAAAGCCGCCAGTATAAAGTGAAAGTTCTTCTTTAATAAAAAGAAAACATTTCTTTATATTAGATTGAGATCAGTGCTCATGATTGCACTCAGGCATAGAAGATTCTGAGGTGACTTGACAAATTGGCTGTTGGAAGAATGTTCCTTTTATGGGGAATCATAGAATGGGGACAGGCATATTTGGGAAAAAAGGGGCATCTCCTACTTAAGATGGAGGTGAGGAAGATTTATTTACACTCAGAGGTATTCTCATCCTTAGTGAGCAGTGGAGACACTACCATGGATGAACTGGATAGTTTCTTGATCAAAGAGGGAGTCAAAGTTATTTGGGACAGGCAAAGTTATTTAGGACAACAATCAGGTCGGCCATGATCAAACTGAATGGTGAAGCAGGCTCGAGGGGCTGAATGGCCCACTCCTGCTGCTATCATTTATGATGTTATAACAGTTGGAATTTGTTGATTGTGGTCATTAATTTGGACTTACTTGATGATATAATTGGAAAGACCTTCGGGGGAGGGTGGTTTCTCTTAGGGGAAAATCTAGAACAAGGGGGTTCCCTGTTTTAAAATAACGGGCTGCCCATTTATTGCCTTCACCGATCAGAGTCAACGTGTCCATTCTAATATTGAAACAAAGCCTGACTGTTAACTGTCAATCAGCATTAATGGGTGCATTCTGTACCATGGCCTGTACCAATTAGAATTCACTTGCCAACTAATCAGCATTCTCCTGTCATGCCATATAAATATTTGTTTTCCCCCTTGAATTGATATTCTTGTGAAATGTCCTGATGAGTGAAAATTCGAAAATCTTTGACACAGTGTGTCTTTTTCCAGCAACACTTAACTTTTGTACCCTCAAAAGAGAATCTAAATTTTCTCGGTTAAGTGTCTTATGTCTGACCAATGTCACATCTCGCCTGTTTTGAACCCAGTTTCAATGGTGTGTTTGTGGAAAACCAAATTCCGTAATACATTGGGAAAGTCTGTGTGCCAAAAAATCTGTAAAAGATAAATAGACACATATAATCTGTTTACCACACTTCACCATTCCATTTGTGGTGGATATGGTTTGCACAGAAAATGCTGACTGGGCATTGGTTTGAACTGTGGGTGAGAGGGGGAAGTTAGCAAACAATGCAACCGTTATCTCAATATTATGCAACTGAACATGAGAAATCCTTGACTGAGCAAGAGGAACCTGTAGTCTGAAGAATGTAGTATGTTTTTAACTGAACTAAAAAAGTGATACTTTCTTGAGGTTACAGCTTCCTTCTATTTCTCACAAATTCAGGATCTAAGTGGTATCAAACTAACTGCTGCTGACAGCATTGTTGGGCAGTTCCAAACCAGCCATAAGGAAAGGAACAGAATAGCCAAGGAGTAGTTGTCCTGACTTGTTCTACGGTCAGTACTGCGGCTGCAGTTAGGAACTTCTATTTTTAGGAGAGTTTTTTGAGAGTGGCTCACTGCCTTGATGCATGTGGTTATTGGAAACCAGTAAAATTGCAACATTTGCCAATGATACCCTTCTTAGAAGTCTGTCAAACAGCGAGGATGGCAGCAGTGGACTGCATTAAGAAAGAAATGGATTGGCAAAATGGGCAGATGATTGGCAGATGAAATTTAAAACAAGGAAGTGTGAAGTGGTGCATTTTGGCAGATGGGATTGGTGGTGACAATATTGACACAGAGTGTGTTGAGACTGAGGCATGTGAAGGGTCATGTGCAATAAATTCTGAACATGGCAGAACATATTGAAAGACAGAGCAAGCATTTAGTATCTTGGGGTTCATAAATAGAGGTAAAGAGAACAAATGCAAGGAATGTAAAGTCTGGTTAGGCCTGGACTAGTGTATTGTGTCCAGTGTTAAATATCAGAAGGATGTGAATTCATCCAAAAGGGCCTGGTGAATATTCCCTAGAACAATTCTGGAGTTGAGGGAGTTGGTGTTATACTCTTTGAAGCAAAGTTAGTGGTTGTACAAATCAGTTTAAATAGGGTAGACAAAGAAAAAATCATATCCTGTTAGCTAATGGTACAAAGACCAACACAGACTTACGATTTTGGACAGGAGATACAGGGAGGAATAACACATACAGTGCTATTGGCCTGGATTTTGCTGCCTACAAGGTGTTGCAGGCAGAGACAAACAATGGTTTCAAAAGGAAATTGGATGGGCAGTTTGAGGGAAATAGACTAGTGGGGCTATAGGGATAGAACAGGAGAATGGGATTGACTAGCTTGCTCCGTACACATCCTGCGTGTATTCAATGGGTCGAATATTCTTCTTCTATGTTTCTATGGAGTGTAATTTTTCCCTCCTGTTGGGGGTAGGAAAGGTGGTAAAAGGGGGAAATAATAAGGTGTGTCGGTGTGAAGAGAAACTCCTCTCCATCACACCACCTCAATAGTTAAGTTCCCAATAGATCAGGCAGCATCTCTGTAGAGAAAATCAGAGGTAACTCCAAAATTTTAAAACTGTGTTCTTTAATCAGAACTGTTGATTAGGAGCTATTCATCCTCATTCTTTGCAGCCTGCTGTTACAGCCACAGCATTTATATGGCTGGTCCAGTTCAGTTTCTTGTCAGTAGTAAGCCCAGGATGTTGTCATGGGGTGATTGTTGGATACTCTTTGTTCAAGATGTTTTGGCATCCCAGGACTGTGATGATTGGTTTCCAATAAACACAGTCATTTTTCTTTGAGTTATATATGACTCCAACTGGTGGAGATTCACAACTCCAGTTTTCCGAGCGTTCCTTGATCCTTTATGTAAGGTGGGGCAAAAATCCCCATCAGTTTATGGTCATACCCTAGACTTAAAACCTTCTGTAGGCAGAAGTTGAAATTACATTGGATTAAATTCATTGAACTTTTGGGATTCCAGAAACCATAGGCTGCAACTGAGCCAGGAAAAGGCTGGCTGGGACAGACTGGGAAATATACAAGCCCAGAGGCAGATGTCTGGAGAAAAAAGGTCTTTTCTGAAGTGGGGCCCAACCCAAAACATCAACTTTCCTGCTCCTCTGATGCTGCCTGGCCTGCTGTGTTCCTCCAGCTGCACACTGTGTTATCTCTGAACTTGCAGAAACTAAAGGAAGACCCCCATTCATGCCCAGCTAAAAACAATGCGAGCCAGTCTGCAGGAAACAAGTAGCTTCAAAAACTTCAGACCCTTTGGAGCCTACAGAGGTATAAAACCATTCAATTCCCAAACAGTGCTCAGGCACAAGAATACTGAACATTCCACACCAGTGTGCTACATGCAAACCTATTTCACCTTGGATGTTAAAAAATATTCACACCACTCTGTGAAACTGAACATCTAAGGGAAATGCTGGACATTCCAAAACCATAAACAGCATTCACCTCAATTGAAAAATGATACACACCTACTCCAGTGCTCAGGAAGCCCATTCAGCCCTGAGAGGAGGGAACAATAGCTCAACAGATTTAGTGGGAGATAAGGGGGGCTTGCAGTTAGGCATAACTGGAGACCCCAAGCCCAGCACAACAGTGAAAGAAAGAGAAGTGAGTGAAGGAAGAAGAAAAGGAAGAGGAGGAGAGAAAGAGAGTGAGTGTACCGAGAATCCTGCACTGTAAGTGGGGCATTGATGGTTCAGGCACTGTGAGACCAGCACTGCGATACCAGCCACTGAACACCAACAACTAACTACCTACCTCCAGCCGACATCTGGAGGTGACCGAAGGCATCCAGAGACATGAGACTGACTGTTACCAGTACTTGTGGCCCATCGCAGAGTCCCAGCTATGGCAAGAGACTACAGACAAGAGCCGATTAAAACCGTATTTTCACTCCAGACGCATCGAGAATCTCTCTAATTCAGCTTGGCTAGTCTTAGATAGGGGAAGGGGTTTTGAGGCTAACGGTGTACGCACCTGTAAGGAAGGGATATGGAGTAGGACTTGGGATCAGCAGGTAATCTCTCCCTCTCTCTCTCTTCCCTATTTGTATAAGTAACAGTCACCCACTGTATCTATTTACCCACTGTATTAAATGTTAGCTGCAAAATTTAACTGGGGCTAACTGGACTCTTCTTCAGGAATGGGGGAGGGGGAAGGGAGCACCAGGGATTCTGCTGGTATGCTGCAAACAACAACATATAAAACACAAGACTTAAGGTTTCTGAAGAAGGGTCCAGACCCAAAACGTCAGCTTTCCTGCTCCTCTGATGCTGCTTGGCCTGCTGTGTTCATCCAGCACTACACCTTGTTATCTCAGATTCTCCAGCTTTGATAGTTCCTACTATCTCTGAGTAATTCTATGATATCCCACTTTGGGGCTGCACCTGGTATGCCCTCCTGCACTCTTCAATGAATCAAGATTAATTCCCTGGTTTAGTGGTAATGAAGAACTGGGGGTATGCTGGGCCATTATAGATTGTGGTTGAATGTAATCCTGCTGTTGCTGATGGCCCACAGCTCCTCATGGGTGTCCCTCTTAGGTCATTGGATCGATTAGAAATCTATCCCCTGTAGTAGTGTGATTGTACCACCCAACACGATGAAAGGCAACATCAATTTGAAGCGGGAAGTTATCTCCATAAGGACTGTGCAGCCATTGCTCATACTGATACAGCTATACCCAGATGCATCACTTCCCTTTCGTTGTTCCCCTTACCACCTGCTGCAGGCACAGCTCTTTAAGATCTGAGCAGTTTTGTCGGTAGTGGTGCTATTTAACCAATCTTTGCCATGGACATTGAATTCTACCACTCCAGTGACCCCTATGCCCTTGTCATCCTCAGTGCTTCCTCCAAGTGGTGTTTGACATGGAGGAGAATTGAATCATTGTTGGGTTGGGTGTGGTTATCAGCAGGATATTTCCTTGCCCACTTTTGACCTGATGCCGTGAAACTTCATGGGACCTCCAGTCAATCAACATTGAAGGGAGCTCCCTCTCAACTGTACAACATGTGCTGCCCCATTGGGTCTGTCCTGCCATTGACAACAGACATACCAAGGGATGGTGGTGGTAGTGGCGATGGTGTCTGGCCCAAAGCAAGGTATGATTCCATGAGAATGATATCAACCTGTTGCATTCTAGTCTGTGGGACACCTCTCCCAATTTTGGCACAAGCCCCCAACTGTTGGTAAGGCAGACTTCGCAGTGTTGAAGGACGAATAGATGCGGGCTTCTTTCCCCATGGTTTGGTTAATGGTAGGTTGTCCATTCAGTTTAGTTAATACAATATATTTTATAAGGCTTTTTAGCAGTTGGATACCACTGAGTAACTTGGAAGGCAGTTTAAAGGACGGCAGATTTCCCTAAAGGGTGTTAGTCACCATTTTTTTTAGTGACATTAGTTTCATGGTCACCTTTATGTGAGCATCTAATTCCACATTCAATGCTTGAATTTGACTTTCTCCACCTGCTGTGGTAGGATTTGAAACCACATCCTCAGGACCCGGGTCTCTGCACTAATAGTCTTAGGTCAATAACACTGTGCTGGCACCGCCACTAACTTTGCTCATCCCTCCAAAGTCTGCACTCAGAATTGAATACTACATTCCATATGGGCAGTAGCTTCTCCAAGTAAACATTGGGAAGATTCAAAACCATTGCCTTTGGTTGTTTCTACAACTGCTGTTCCCTGGTCATCAACTCCACTCCTCTCCATGGCAGCAATCTAAAAGCTGAGTCAAACTGTTAGAAATCTTGATCGTGAGATGCAGCTTCTAACAACATCTTCGCTATGTTCATCTATATCCACTCTGTAACATCGACTGAGTTTGTCTGGCCTCAGGTCATTGACGGAAACTCTCTGTTACGTCCTTTAATTGGCTATTTCAAAGGTCAAGGTTAATACAGTTGACAGATAGAGTTTGTTAACCAGGTAGGAGTTGGACATTGACCTGCAGGATACACAGATTTGTTTTATTTAGAAAAAAATGCTATTTTTAGGGAAGAGATTGGTTATAGCAGCTTCACATGCCTCCTTCCTCAATGCATGAATATGCTGAAAATCCCAACATTGCAGGGTCAAAACTGCACAGTAAAATCATCACGAGATTCACTGTTGTCTGTCTCGTTTGGTCACATGAGTTGATGGAATGTGGAAAAACAGGCAGACCTGGTACCAAGAAGTACTTGGCAATGACAAATAGATTAGGTGGAACAGAATGTTTTCATTTAAAAGTTAATTCACAGGATGTGGGCGTTGCTGGCTGGGCTGGTATTTATTGCCCAAACCTAGTTGCCCTGATGAAATAAGGCATGAACTGTCTTCTCGAATTGCTGCAATTTTTGGGATTTAGGGACACTCACAGCGCTGTTTTGGGTTTTGACCTGACAACAGTGAAGTGATAGCTGCATAGTTCCAGGTCAGGATGGCATGTGTCATGCTAATAATGGGACAAGTGAAAAAAAACACTGTACGACCAGAAGAAATGGGAACAGGAGTAGGCTGTCCAGCTTTTCGAGCCTGGTCCATCATTTAACAGAATCATGGCTGATCCAAAACTCCTCACTTTCCACGTAACCCTTGATTCCCTGATTGATCAAGAATCTATCTCAGCCTTAAACATATATAAGAACCCTGTCGCCCCAGCTCTCCGTGGCAAGTGTTTCTAAACTCCAAAACCCTTTGAGAGAAGAAATTCCTCCTTATCTCAATCTTACATTGGCAGCGCTTCATCCTGAGACTATGTCCTCTCGTACGCAAATGAGGGAAACATCCTCTCAGCATTTACCCTGTCAAGCCTCTTAAGAATCTTATATTTTCCAATGAGATCACCTCTCATTCTTCGAAAATCCAGTCAGTAGAGTCCAAACTTGTTTGGATTTTGCTCACAAAGCAATCTGTCTATATAAGGGATCATTCTAGCAAATCTTCTGTGAGCTGTCTCCAATTAAGTAATATCAATAGGTCTGGTGTACATGCTAACACCAACAGAAATATTACACTAATACCAGCTGCCTGAGAAAATGGGTTGACCTTTCAGGTCTCACTTGGTCTATTATGTAGATTTCTAGAAGGGCATACAAGCTTGGAACACAGCAACAACTGTGTAACGCCCCACTAGCAAGCAATTCTAATGAGGAACATTTGGTCTGTATGAATTAATATCTGAGACTGTTCCATTTCAAGAGGTGGCATGGTGGTTCAGTAGATTGCACTGCTGCCTCATGGTACCAGGGACCCAGGTTCGATTCCAGGCTTGGGTGACTCTCTGTGTGCAGTTTTCACATTCTCCCTATGTCTACATGGGCATGTCCTCCCACAGTCAAAGGATGTGCAGGTTAGGTGGATTGACCATTGTGTCCAGAGATGTGCGTACAAAATGCAGGATTATGGAGTGGACTTGGGCAGATACTCTTCGGAGGGTTGGTATGGATTGGATGGGCCAAATGGCCTGCTTCCCTACTGTAGGGGATTTAATGAACTCTGCAATCTGTCACTGACATTTTCTTTTCCAAAATCTGATTCTTGAGGAAAGTTGACAGTCCACATACAAACTGATGGCAGCCGTCCAGATCTTGCGCAATTACACGGAAAGCTTTGTGAGAATCAAAGAGGAATGATGGAACTGTCTCTGATTAATCCACTGCGGTCTGTTTCTATGCAGAAAACCAGTTTCAAAGCTGCAGGGCTTAAAGAACATTTTTATTTGAAGAGATTGTTGGGAGATAAGGCTGACCTTTGAATGATCTAACTAATACGAAACAAAAGCATAACTGTTTCATTTTGTTGTCAAATGAACTTTAAAATTTTATTTGATAAATTTTATTCTAGTTGGTAACATTGCTGTATCCACAAAATCTGCTCAGATCTTGCTATCATCGATTACCTTTGCTTGGTTCCTTAGCCCAGGTTCAAGGCAGAAGCAAGAATTAAGTACATACTTTAACACAATTCTTTTCAAGCTGGAATTTATTTACTTAATATAGTGTATCTTGTACCTAGGTACAGTGAAAAGTGAATAATTCGCCACATTCCAGCACCATCTTGGATTATAAAATAAATTACTGAATAAATCGTATAAATTGTAAAGTACTGAATATATTAATATTAAATTGATATGACTAAAACTGAAACAGCTTCAAAGTTCTAAGGAAGTAACGTTAACTCTGATTTCTTTTCTTCATAGATGCTGCCAAACCTGCTGAGCTTTTCCTGCAACTTCTATTTTTTTCATAGACTTCACCCTCTCTGCTCCTTCAGTCACTGCCCTCTGACATTGTCCCCGGGGTCCTGGCAATGTGCTGCTTTCCTGCCACCACTGGTGCCATCACTTCTGTGCCTGCTGCCTCCGAGCTGGAGGCGGTCACACTGCAGGGGTCCCTCACCTCCTCTGACACTGGGCGTCAGTGGACGGAGTCCTGCCTCCAAGCTGGAGGATCCTGGAGGGTCCTGGCTTGCCCTCTGATGCCGCCACCCAAGATGGAGTGGGGATGGAGTTACGCAGAGCCCTGACCTCCCACAGGAGGCCATCGGGAGGAGGCCCCAGGTCTACCAAAACAAAAATAAATTTATTGAAGGGTTGCAGAATGGCATGATTTTCCTCTGGAAAGCAATGACTCTACTCAATGATTTACAAACGAATACAAACCTTACATGATAGATACACTATGACTTGTTCTGCTTCTTTGCCCAATAACAATAATGATCCAGGGGATAAAGGGCTTGTCTTATAAGGAGCTATTGAAGACTCTGGGCCTTTGCCCAATGGAATTTAGAAGGACGGGGGAGGATCTGATTGAAACTTACAGAATACTGAAGAGCTAAAACAAAGTTGCTGGAAAAGCTCAGCAGGTCTGGCTGCATCTGTGAAGGAGAAAACAGAGTTAACGTTTTGGGTCTGGTGACCCTTCCTCTGAATACTGAACACTGAAGAGGCCTGGTAGAGTTGACGTGGAGAAGATGTTTCCACTAGTAGGAGACATTAAGATCTGAGGGCTTGGCTCAGAGTGGAGGGATGACCCTTTAGAACTGAGATGAGGAGGAATTTCTTCAGCCAGAGGGTGACGGATCTGGAACCTATTGCCACAGAAGGCTGTGGAGGCAATGTCCTCGAGTGTATTTAAGACAGAGATAGATAGGTCCTGGATTGGAAAGTGGAACAAGGGCTACAGGGAGAAGGCAGCAGAATGAAGTTAAGAAATATATCTGCCATGATGGAATGGCAGAGCTGATTCGATGGGTCAAATAGCCTAATTCTGCCCCTATATCTTATAGCCTTATGGTCTAAAATATAAACAGAGATGGCCCACTCAACTTGACTTTGAACAGTCAAAGGTATGTTACTCAATAGCTTTTTTTGTCCTTCAGTTCTTTGGCATCTGTAAAATTGATATAGAATTATTCCCCTGGTTTCTTCAGCTTTCCAATTTTCTCAAAGTTAATTCTGCATTTAATAATAAATAAAATTAAATGAAATCTAGTTCTATTGAAGGGTCACAGGACCTGAAATGTTAACTCTGCTTTCTCTCCACAGATGGTGCCAGACCTGCTGAATTTCTCCAGTAATTTCTGTTTTTGTTTCTTAATTCCATAACTCATGTCCTCAGATTGAGTCAACTCTTATGGGCAAGTCTGAGATGTTGAAGGAGGGACAATGCACCAATGTGCTAGCATCATTATGAAGGAAAGCACCTTTGATATTTGCAATTGGTGGACTAACAGCAAATTACCTACTTGCGAGTTAGGACATGCATGCCAGTCTTTGGCTCTATTTTGTGGTAATTAAGTAAATCTGGAGTAAAATTCTTATGATAGAATGGATTTATGAAGCTTTTGGATGTTATGGAAATCCAATTGGTTTCCTAATGTCCTTTAGGTTGGAAATTGTCCTTATGTGGTCCATATGGGACTCCAGTTGGTAATATGGTTAACCCTTTACTGATTTCCTTTGAGCAAGCCATTCAGTTCTATTTCCAAAATGCTGTAATAAGAATAAAACGGATGGACAAATCCTCATTGACCGAGGCAGAAGATTGAAACACGAGAAAAGGTACCTCAATCATGTTGATGCAGGAAAAATCTCTACGGTAACATTTGAGGACTTTTCCCAAAATTTGGGGAAATGTCTGACAGTCATTGCTAAAATGTAGTCAACCCAACTGTAAAGGAAGTGGTGGCACATTGGTAATGTAACTGGATTTGTAATCCAGTTAACCCCAGGCTAATCTCCTGGATTCATGGGCTCAAATCACACTAAAGCAGGTCCGAGGCAAGGAAACTTGCACCAAGTAACTCACCACCTGACTTCCACAATTCAGGAGTGTGGTGGTGGGCATTAAGTCAAGGGCAGCCTCTGATATCACTACTTGGGATTGGGCATGGTCAGTCAGGGTCTGATTCCTCTCCTTGTGTGACGTGTGGGCCAAATGTCAAGTACTCCAGTAACCATTTTGACAGTTTCCGCCTTATTGTGGAAGTTTTCTCCAGATATGAGAGGGATTGAGTGAATGGCCAGTATAGCAGTTAGTGATAGGCATGATACAAGAAGGGCACCATAGGGGCATGGTAGGTAGCTAAGAAAATGGGTTTGGAAGGATGGATTGAAGAAACTCACTAGGGCCTCACGGACAGAAACCCTCCACAAAACAGATACATGCACAGCCTGGGGTGACGTGAAGAAAAAAAAAATTGAACAGAAGATTCAGAACATCTCCTAAGTCTAGGGACTGGCTTTAAGCTGCTGGTCATAGCCCGTGGACAGTGCATATTGCAAATAAAGGGTGACTTGGTGACAGGGTATTGTCTCTGTACAGTTCCCTCACAATCCCAAAGTGCTTCACATAATCACACAAATAGATTTAAAGCCAAAGAAACAGATTTTAAGAGGGTGGCCAAAAGAAAAAGAACAGGAGTGTCAGATATCCTGTTCACTCAGAGAGCTGGCTCTGAGGGAGTTGGACCAGCATCAAGATCGCTCCATGTATAAATAAAGGGTGACTTGGTGACATGACACCAACCTCTGTGGAGTTATTTCACTGGAAATGGAACACAATTATTTTGTTTTGGTCTCCTCTGGAGATTTTATCATGGGCTACTGTTTGACTTTTAGCACTTTCTTTTTGGCTTTCAAACCTTTCACCCCACCATCTTCATGCTATTTTCTTCAATGCTACAGTACATCTCTATGACTCTATATTCTCATTTGTACATTGGATCACGATGTGAGTTGCTTGTCACGACATTGAAATCTTTTGTGTATTTTTCCTGTCCTGATATTGCACAGGATCAGTTTCAACAGCAGGGGAGCTGGTTCCATAATATGAAGGAGCAGGTTGTATGTAATTGTCTGACAAAGCTGTAATTGTAAATTTACGATCCCCAAACCTGAGTTTTTGATAGGCTTTGCCATATGGTTATGGAATGAAGAAAACACAAAGTTTCACTAAAACTGCATAAACTAGTTAACAGTGACTATGATTCCCAATTCTGAGTGCCTGAATGATCTGAAAGGGGTGGGGGTGTGGGGGTGGAATAATAACTATTCTGCTTGTTGTGGTGGTGGGAGGGGAGAGGTGTCTCTATTGATGAGTAGGGACACAGTAAAAGCACAACTCTATTCAATAACTGAATGCACTGATTGATTTTAAAATAATGGATGAACCGTGATTCCTCTGTCTGGTCCTTTTGTGGAGACAAGTTCTCATTTTCACACTGAAGGTGGTCTTGGTGTGATGTGGCACTACCACTGATGCTAGATGGGGTTGATTCAGGACAGATTTAACAGTTCAAAACTGGGCTTGTGTAAAGCATTGTGGACCATCAGTAGCAGCGTATTGTAACCTATAACCTCATGCTCCAAGGTGTCCCCAATTTATCACCAAGCCAGGTGACCAATTCTGGTACAACTGGGAAAGTACAGCAATACAGGACATACCTTAAAATGAGGTGTCAACCTGGTGAACCCATTGCCTAGAATTACGTGCATGCTAAACAATAGCAGCAGTACGTAACCAGAAGATCCCACTATCAAAGGATAAAATCCAAACACTGCAGTCTGGTTACACCCAGTCATGAATGTTGGTGAACAATTAAATAATTAATGGCAGAAGGAGGCTCCATGAACATTGCATTCTTAGCCATTGTGCCGCAAGCATAGAAGTGCATAGGAGAAGGCTGAAGCACTTGCTTCTACCTTCAGCCAGCTGGACTGAGAGGGTGATCCATCTTGATCTCCTTCTGAGATCCCTGGCATCTCAGTTGCCAGCCTTCGTCCCCAAGTTAGTTCACTCCCTGTGATATCAAGAAATGGCCAAAGGTGGACCATTAGTGAAAGATGGTCTGCCCAGTACTTGTTGGCCTTCCAGAGCAAGAAGCTGACCCAGATTCAGTGTTGCAGACTGGCACATTCCAAGGTCCAGGATTATGTGCTGAGGGACACTGCAAAGCTTGGGGCAGCTGCCATCAAGGAGCAGTGGGGAAAGACCGCTGTCTGAGATCTTTCTGCCAAAGTTAAATATGGGTCTGTTCAGTTATCGGACCCTCCCTCAATAAGCTACCTCAAACAAGATGTAAAATAGTCTTGTACAAGTAAGAGATGCTTTTGTTTTGTTTGTTGGATAGATTCAAACTCCAATGTTTGCTTTTTTCCTCCTATGTAACTATACAGAGCCAAATTGCGTTTGAGACCAAGTGTGTATATAAAGGTTATTTTTAATGAATAAAGTTTTTTTTATTTCAAAATGAATAAAGTATACTTTTCAATTAAAAAAAGTCAAGAGATAACCAAAGGCACTGAACCTACAAAGGCTGAGGGCTCTGACAACATTCCAGCAACAGTTTTGTGCTACAACCCTGGCCTAGCTGTGCCAGTACCGTTATAGCTGTTGCATCTATCCAAAAATGTGGAAAATTGCTTATGTATGTTCTGCCCACAAAAAGCACGGCAAATACAAAGGGAAAGGGAAGCTCCTCAGGGTGTTTCGGAGATAATTATTAGAAGAGAACCTTTACTCCCACCTTGACAGGTTGGGGCTTGTGTTTTTGTTTAAATATCAGAGGGGTTTGGCCATTCACCCAGCCGTAACAAAAATCTTGTCCTCAAACTTACTTTTAATGCTTTGTTAATTAAAAGTCTGCATGCTAAAAATAGTCAGCCAATGGTAGTGTTAACAGTATATGATTGTGGGTGTGTCATTATGCTAGGAATGTGTTATGAACAATACATCAAGAACATTACACCAAATCCTGACGATAACATTTGAATCTATTCCAGTCATACTATCTTAGACTATCAAATAACGTCACAATAATGTGGATGCTGGAAACAAACACAGAGAAGGCTGGAGAAACTCAACAGGCCTGGCTGCATCTGTGGAGAGAGAAACAGAGTTAAAGTTTCATTAAGGGTCTGATATGTTTCATCAAGGGTCTGATATATGACTGTTTTTTCAGAACCCAGCTAATGGCTCGCAGTGCTTCATAGATGACCGGCTTTGCATCGCTAGAATTGTTCTGAATTTATCCCAATTTAGCAAGGTGATAATGGATAAAAAAACATGACGGATGTTAGCTTCAGTATGAAGATGGTGCTTCCCCAGCACCGTACGGTGTTTATTCCCACTGAGACTTTTGTGGGAGGATGTATCTGCAACACATAGACTGGTGAGGGCAAGTTCCTTTCATTTATTCTCTCTTCACCTGCTGCATGCCCAACCAAGAGGTACATGAGCAGCTTGGTGCTGCATAGTCACTCTTGGAGATGAGCATTGAAGTGCACCACCCAGAAAACACTCTGTGGCCTTATCATTCTCAATTGTCTAATTGATTATCAACATGGAGAGGAACTGATTCATCATTTGAGGGAGGGCAGCAAGTGACTTCTTCATATTTAACCCCAACTGATTAATCTTCAGTTAGTTAATCCCTATTGTTAGGGAGTGCGATTTTTATCAATCAATTGTCGTATTAAAATTAATTTATATCTTTGGTATTGCGTTGCATAATTGTTCTTAAGCAAAAAGATAGAAAGAGGCTGCCAAAATACGTATTCAGGTGATCACTGGCAATGTTCTTGGGTTATTTAAATGAGTGAGGAGCCCTGACAGACTGGTCCACTCCAGGAGCAGACTCAGTCACATGACAAGCACTGAATGAGATGGGGGCATTGGGTGAGAATTGAATAGGCTGTGTTTTGTCTTTCGTCTCTCTCTTGGATTTGTTTGATGAAAAGTACTTTGGTTCAAATCAGTAGGGGACTGGGAGCCCCATGCTAAGGTATCTGTCATCATCTTTGGGGTGGATGGCCTATTGTCTTCCAGTGGACTCATGTTTGATCGGAGTGCCTGATGTTCCATTGTCACCCTACCTGCAGAAGAGCACATCATCAATAGCCTTGAGATAATTATTTTTATTCATTCATTGGCTGAATTCATTTGGGATGAATTCATCAAGAGTTATCAACGGCCTAGTGGTTTTATCACTGAACCAGTAACTCAGAGACATACGGAATGCTCTGGGGGGACCACAGTTCAAAGCCTACCAAGAAAGATAGTGGAATTTGAATTGAAATTCCAAAAATTCAGGAATTAAAAGTTTAATGATGACCATGCAACAATTGTTGTTAAAAACACATCTGGTTCACTTGTGACCTTCCGGGAAGGAAATTTTCCATTCTTACCTGGTCTGACCTACATGTGACTACAGACCCACAGCAATGTGATGGACTCTTAAGTGCATGTTGAGCAATTAATGACAAATTAACCAGTGATGCTGACATGCCATGGGTGAATAGGTCTGTCCCTGAGTATGCTGTGTTTTTTGCCTGGATAAGGATATGAAGCCAAGGGGAGTGGGTGGAGTTAAGATAGAGATCAGATATGATCTCACTTAACAGCAAAACAGACTCCAAGGGTTGAATGAATTCCAAATTGCATGTTCCCATGTTCCTGTCTTGCCAGTGGTCATTTCATTTAAAGAGCAGAGATTACCATCAAGATTTCACTCTGTTTACTCAATTAAATAAAACAGAGACCAACAGTTACTCCTTGACTTAATTCAACCAAATCCTTGCCAAAAGAAAACAAACTGGAGTCTTGTTTAACAGGGAAATTAAAACCATCAAACTAACTCATGCACAATTTCCTACGAATTTCTTGGGCTGTCCACCACCACCTGCTCGAGGGCAATTAGGAACAGACCACAAACCCAGACAGTGATGCCTGTGTCCCAAAGTGGCCCCTGTGGTTAGCACTGCTGCCTCACAGTGCCAGGGACGTGGGTTTGATTCCCCCCTCAGGGAACTGTCTGTACGGGGTTTGTACGTTCTCCCTTTGTCTGCGTGCGATTCCTCCGAGTACCCTGGTTTCCTTCCACAGTCAAAAGGTGTGCAGGTAGATCAGCCATGCTTAAGTGCTCCGTTGTATGTAGACTGGATGGATTAGCATGGGAAATGTAGGGTTATAGGGACAGGTGGGTCTGGATGGGATGCTGTTTGAAAGTTTGGTGTGGACTTGATGGGCCGAATGGCCTGCCTCCATATTGCAGGGGTTCTAGGAATAAAAAAGCAGAATAATGTAAAGAATACAATGTGGATGATCAAGGTTGCTGGCTTAAGTGTTTATTGGAATGCAGAGCTTAAAGGGAGCCCATCAACTAAGTCCAGTCCAGCATTTTATGCCTGCAAGCAAATACGTCCTGCAACCATTATTTTCATTAGCGGATTTACTTTAGCCTCAATTTAATGTTTGTAAAGACTCATTTGTGAAGGCTTCAGTCAATCTGAAGTCAGTTTAGGTCTAAAATAGAATGAGGAAGAACTGGTGAAATTCCACAGATCTGGCAGCATCTGTGGAGAAAAAAAACATTTTGTCTCCAACATGACTCACCTTCTCAACCTTCTGCAGCATTTGCAGTATTTTGTTTCTATTTTACAGCAGTGGTGTTAATCTTAAGGCTCTGGTAGGGTCATTCACTTCAGAAATGAAGTGCCCATGTTTTATGTGTTAATTTTATGCTGAGAGTTAGTACCAGGCAAACATATTTGTTTTGACTTTGAGGAAATAGGCTGTTTCTGTAATTATTGTAATTACTGTTTGTTCAGAGGGCTTTTAATTTGCTTGTTTAAATTGAATAGACCAGTATGTTAGTTTACAACCTTGTCTGACAAGTGTACCTTCATTCACCTTCTTGAACCAAGATCTCATTGTTGAACTTGGCATCTTGCTGAAGTGCATTGACTTCAATTCTCCTGTCCCTGAGTTTTGCCATATTTATTTGTTAGGGGCATGAGATTCACTTAGATGAAGAATGAGTGACAACAAAATCCAAGGATGATACGTATTATTGTTATGAATGTGTTCAGTCATGAGCATTTTCAAAAAAGGGAACTAGTCTAGCTGTGGTAACTATAGGGGAATCTCCCTGATGTTGGTCATTGGAAACGTATTGCCAAGGTCCTCCACAGCCCATTCCTCCCTGTGGCTGAGGAACTCCTCCCAGAATTGCAGTGTGGACATGGTTTTCACTGAGCGACAGCTGCAGGAGAAATGCAAAGAACATATTGCTGTGTATGGCCTCCTTCGACATTACAAAGGCCTTTGAGACCATCAATTGGGAAGCACTATGGAGCATCATTCTCCACTTTGGCTGCACCACCCAATTTACCACCATCCTCCATCTGCTCCATGATGACATTGAAGTCGTGGTAATGACAAATGTCTCCACCATTGACACATTTGTTGTTTGAACCGGTGTCAAGCAGGGCCCAATGGTGTCAATGTGTCAATGCCAGGTGTCAATGCCCAACACTGTTCTCGATCTACCTCCCTGCAATGCTTCAGCTCACTGCCAAGCTCCCTGCTGGAGTGGAGCTAACCTACAGAGCCAGCGGGAAATTATTCAACCTCTACTGCTTTCAAGCTATAACCGAAGTCACCCGACCAGTGTCATCAAGTTGCAATTTGTGGATGATACTTGCACTTGTGCAAAGTCAGAGGACGTACACCAGACCATCATCAGTGCCTTTACGGAGACATAAGAGAGCGTGGGTCTCACCCTGAACATTGCAAGATGAAAGTCCTCTCCCAACCTGGCCCAACATTGTTGAGTGAACCTCTGATCATCAAGGTCCACAAGGGAGCTATAGAGAATGTTGGCCCCTTCCAAAAGGTCAGGAGTGTCCTGTTGGCCAAAGCAGTTATTGATGAAGAGATCTGACATGGCCTCCAGTGCGCTAGTGCAGCCTTTGGCTGGCTGAGGAAAACCGTGTTCCAGGACAACAATATCAGATCCAACACCAAGCTCACGGTATACAGAGCTGTGACGGTTTCTGCCCTCTTAAGTGGCTCTGAGACACGGACAGTCGACAACAGATACCTCCAAGTGCGTCAGCAGTACCACCAACACTGCCTTATAAGATCCTGAGAATCCACATGGAAGAAAGACATACCAACACCAGCATCCCTGATCAGGTCAACATTCTCAGCACTGTGGCACCGACCACCTTTGATTGGTTACCCTGGGCTGGGCACATCATCCGCATGACCGCAACACGAGACTCCCCAAGCAGGTACTCTACTCCCAGGTTCAAAATGACAGGCGAACCCCAGGTTGTCAGAGGAAGCCCTTTAGTGATACCCTCAAGGCCTTACTGGTGAAATGTGACATTCCCAGAGACACCTGGGAATCACTGGCCCAAGACTATCCAAAGGGGAGGAAGAGCATCCAGGAAGGCGCTGAGCACCTTGAGACTTGCCGTCAGGTAAAAACGGAAGCCGGACGAAAACAGCGAAAGGAACACACTGCTACGTCAATGCCCCACCCACCCCTAGCAGCGACCACCTTCTGCCCCAAGTGTAACAGAGCCTGTGGCAGCCATGTAGGTCTGTACGCCCGCCTATGGACTCACCCTGAGTGTAGAAAAGAATCAGCCTCACCTGTGAAGGACCACCAATGCTGATGATGAATGTGTTTCAAATATTAGTTTTCTTTTGGGGGCTTCTATTTGAAAGATGGTGAAAACGTCATATGAAACATGGTTTAAAAGTCCGTGGAATGATTTGGACTGTTTTTTTTAGAAAGTATTACTGGAAAGACGTTGGACTTTTTTGAAACAAATAATTACTGGAAGAGACAATTAAGCCAAGTCAACAATCTGACCCAAAGTGACCACTTGAGGAATCCCTAATTTTCATCATTTTGCCACCATTGGCCATGCCTTTATGTGCCTGGCTCCAAAGCTCTGGAATGCCCTTTCTAAGCCTTTCCATCTCTTTTATCTTTTTCCTCTTTTAAGATGCTGCTTAAAACCTACTCGTTTAACAAAGGTTTTTTAAAGACAAAGCACAAAAGCAGCGGTAACAATAGCAACATACTTAATGCAATGAATCATCCGAAGACGTTCACAGAATAGTACAAGCTTTAGAATACCCTGCGTGACTTTGTGCCATATTTTGCTTCACAATGCCCTTTAGAAGTGCCTTGGTTGTTTTATCCATTGAAGGTGCTATATAGAAAGATGTTGTTGTTGTTCTTTAGCCCCTTAAAACATTTTAAAGCCAAATTTGACTCCATTCCATCCAACTTGATATAGAAAGATTACTTGCACAAACTGACATAAAAATAATGCAAATGGTGCAAACCTTTTGCAGATATCTAGTTGAGTGATGATGGCATTTAGAAGTGAAATATTTTATTATCCAGTGCTGGTGCTAAGTATTTCCAGATGTTCCACACTGGGCTATATAAGGACACAGTTTTCAACATGCAGACAGTATTTTTTAAGAGTGAGTTTAGAATTAATTCTGGATGAGAAACTCTAATAGAAAATGTCAACAGTATTTACATATGATTTGAGTATACCATATTTACAGTTAGTTTATAACTATTAATTAGTTATTTCACTGTTAAATAAGTAATCAATTATTCTCAAATATTAACAAATAATTGCTACTCACTTCAAAGCTTACTGTCAGGCGTAACGGATTACTAACCCAATAACATTGTTTAGCAATTTCTTTCCTTTCAACACGTTGTATTCATTAATTTGGATGGCTCTTATTCCTGTAATGCCTCAGTTATGGTGTCATAAAGTTATAGAGCTGTACAGCACAGAAACAGATCTTTAGGTCCAACTCTTATGGAAAATAATTACAGCGCAATATATGAAAGTGCTTTATATATATATACATAATAGACCCAATGTATTACTGCATGACACATGGAATAAGACTTGAATGAAGATTAGGTTTCTTGTTTTTAGGTGTCTTGTACTTAAAGATTAGGTTTCTTACACTGTGCTTAGAATGAGATAACATAAGCAGAAAACATAGTGGCAGATGATGTTTGGACTTGCATGATATAATCAAGAACTAAGGGAACACCAGGATGAGGTTAATATGATATGATTAAAATAATTAGATTAAGTGAAGAACAGAAAACAAAGAAAGTGTGACTTGAGCAAGCCATGTGAGGTGTGTTTAAGGACAGAAATCATTGTAGCAGGAGTTAACAATAAATATAGAAATAACATAAGCATAGGGTCTTAGGATAGAAACCATTGTGGTAACAGTTAATCATGAATGAAGTAATGACATAATCATAGAATGCCAGATAAAAAAACCATTGTGGCAAGTAGATAAGGTAGAAGATGAGTAATTAGAATAGATAACAAAGGCCATCACAATTGGTTGCACTGATAAGACTCTGGAATAACCTGATAACAGAAAGGTATAAGAAATGTTAAGTCCCTTGGGTCAGGGGCGATCTGAAAAACTGCTTTCTGATTGTCACAGCTTTTACTTGCAAATAAAAGTTTACGTTGTTGAAGACTTCTCTGCGTCTCCGGGTGATTCTCCACGACACTCTTCCAAGCCGACCAGCTGTCCTAAAGTAATCTAGTCCCATTTGCCAGCATTTGGCCCACATTGCTCAAAACCCTTTCTATTCATACAGCCATCCAGATGCCTTTTAAATGTTGTAATTTTACCAGCCTCCACCACTACCTCTGACAACTCATTCCATACACGCACAACCCTCTGTGTGAAAAAAATTGCCACTTAAGTCCCTTTTATATCTTTCCCCTCCCACCTTAAACCTATGCCCTATAGTTTTGGATTCCCCTACCCTGGGGAAAAGACTTTGGTTATTCACCCTATCCATATCCCTCATGATTTTATAAACCTCTATAAGCTTCCGACACTCCAGGGAAAGTAGCCTCAGCCTATTAGGCCTCTCCCTATAGCTCACACCCTCCATCATCCTTGTAAATATTTCCTGCACTTTTTCAAGTTTCACGACAGCATTCCTATAGCAGGAAGACCAGAACTGAACATTTCTCAAGCTTGTTTTCAAATCCACTCCCTGGGGGTCCTTATACCCACTTATCCTTGCAATTATCCTCCAGCCCTGAATCACATCAGGATCTCTACACCCCTACAATTAAAGTCTTTTTTGTGCATTCTCAATTTTGGGGAGGCAGTGGCAATTTCAGTGTACCAATAATCCAGAAACTCAGGCCAATTCTCCTGGGAACATGTCATGATAATGACTTGAGATGTTAAAAGTGACAGGCAAATAGAAGTTGTTGTTGCACGATGTTGTAATGTAAGTTTGGAAAATAAACAAACCATTCAAATCAACCAAAATACAGGTGTTGCCTGCAAGCTGATCGTTCATTGGAATCATAGACATTATATTGTTTCAAAGTTTGAATGAGTCAGCAAAAGTGATTGTCAGACTGTTTCCAGTTTCTTGCGGTAACAAAGAGAGTGGGCATTCGTAACGCTATTGATATAATTTATGTGAATTTCCAAAAAAAAAGTGATTGAATTTTCAGTTAGAGAATGTGGAGCCAGGAGACAGCATTTCCGGCTGTGTTTGATCCCACCCTTGAGCGACTGTCTGTGTGGAGTTTGAAAATTCTCCCTGTGTCTGCATGGGTTTCCTCCAGGGGCTCCAGTTTCCTCCCACAGTCCGACAATTAGGTGAGACTGGCCATGCTAAATTGCCCCAATTGGTGCTGGGATTGACGATGGAATGCATGGTGACAGGGATAGGGTAGGGGGATGGGATGCTCTTCGAAGTTTCGGTGTGGACTCAATGGGCCAAATGGCTTGCTTCCACACTGTAGGGATTCTATGATTCTATGAATGAAAGCAGAAAATGATGGTAAAGGGCATTTCCCTGGGGTGACAGAAACTGGAAAGTGATATCCCATTCAATCTGTGCTGTGACCAAAATTTACTTTAACAATTTGGACTATAGAATCAGAAACACGATTTCTAACTTTTCAGATGACACCAAATTGGGAGATAGTCAACCCTGAAGAGGAATGCAACAAACTACAGGAGGACATTAATAAATAATGTGAAGAAGATGTAAATAAAAAGCAAATAAAGTCTAACAGAGACAAATTTAATATAGCATATGTTTGTAGGAAGAATGGGGAAGTTATTCATTACTTGAGATTTGTGATCTGAAAGTAGCTGCTCAAGTAGATAGGATAGATAAGAAGGTATATGGCATGCTTGCCTTTATTGGTCTGGGCATTGAGTACAAGAGTCAGGATGTCATATTGCAGTTTTCTAAGACTTTGGTTGGACCACGAAATATTGTGTGCAATTCTGGCTGCCACATTAGAGGAAGGAAGTTGAGGCTTTGGAGAGGGTGCAGAAGAGGTTCACCAGAATGCTGCCTGGTTTAGAGGGTATGAGCTATAAAGAGAGGCTAGAAAAACTCAGGTTGTTTTCTATGGAGCAAAGGCTGAGGGGAGACTTGATAGAAGTCTATAAAAATATGAGGTGCATAGATAGGGTTGATTTTCAGGATCTTTTTCCCAGAGTTGAAATGTTTAATACTAGGGGGATGCATTCAAGGTGATGGGGAAAGCTCAAAGGAGAAGTGAAAGGCAAGTTTTTTACACAGAGAGCGGTAGGAGTCTGGAACACGCTGCCGGGGCAGTGGAGGCAGATATGATAGAGGCTTTTAAGGGACTTTTAGATAGGCACATGAATATGAAAGGAATGGAGGGATATGGATCAAGGGCAGGCAGAAGGAATTAGTTTAACTTGGCGTCGTGTTCGGCATAGCATCGTGGGCCGAAGGTCCCGTTCCTATGCTGTACTGTTCAACACTCTATGTTCTGTGAGCTGGGTGGAGGAGATGTATAAAGGTATATCAGACCACAAATACTTTAATCGCTACAAGTTATGCTGCAGGTCCATATACAAAAGCAAACCATGCACTAGGTTTTATTTCTGGGAGGATAAAATTTTAAAAATAGGACGTTATGTTTAAACTTTATGGAACCTTAGAACCCACTTATGGCTCGTTTGTCATATTATAAAATAATGTTATTGGGTCACTGGAAAGGGTGCAGGGAAGATTTAGAAGGCAGCTGTCAGAAATAATGTGGATTTACATTTCAGGAAATGGTAGACAGGCTGGGTCACTAATCTTCTTGGAAAAAAGGGCTATGGGTTGACTTAGTAGAGATCTTTAAAATTCTGAAAGGTTTTGATAAACTGAGACAGAGACAGTGTTTCCTCAGGAAGAGAAAATCATAACTGGAAGCCATCAATATGAGATATCGAGCAAGAAATTCATTAGGCAATTCAGAGGAACATCTTTAACCAGAGAACAGTGAAAATGTGGAACTTGCTATAGTGTAACATGGTCAAGTCACCATAATCTTATCAGACCATTACACTGCTCTCTCATTAGACAGAGATGATTGGTTGGGATTTAACCTGAAAGTCACCACGCCTTAGGCAAGGGGTGAGGTTGAGAAGGAGAGTCCTTCATGGTAACCTCAGCCAGTGCAGGAATTGATACCATGCTGTTAGCATTATATACTGTATCACAAGCTAACCATCCAACCAACTGAGCTAACCAACCCAGAAACTAGACATGAATGCACACTCTACGTACCAGTGCCTTGATATTTTCTTTATAATATGGTGACCAGAACTGCACACATTAGAGTTCAGCAACTCCTAAAACCTAATTGTGTATGTACATGATACTTGACTTTGAACTTTAGTTGGAGATAGATATTCCAAGTTTTCTCTCCACCCCTCCTGAAGCCACTGACTCCAGAAACAATTCTGCAAACTCTCAGCTCCCAAATACTTCAGCTAAGTGCTCATTCTTTAAGTAAAAAGCTCTGCAGCCAATTCAGCCGTGGGATGAACCAGACTCGAGATGGATTTTATTGACTTCTTGAGGCATAGCCTGTTCTGTGACAAAGGCATTGTAAAATTACTAGTTTTCTCTTTATGAACACATCCACAGGAGCTAGTCTGAAATAAATCTCTTTCTGCAAGCCCCTTCAACCACCGATGCCTAACTCCAGCAACTTATGAGCAATGCCAGACAGTGGCAGAGGAGTATTGACCCAGCAACAAAGATGGCACCTGAGGATAGGTGACTTTGATGTTGATTGGGCCCGGTGTAGATGGCGGTGAAGCGGTGATGGGGGCACAGGCGTCACTGACAGTGATGAGCTGGCTCAGGATTGATGGATTCTCTTCATATATCTTTCCTTTTTTTCTTTTTATTCTTTTTTCCCTTATTCTTAAATGGCTCTGTTTCAAGGCGATAAATGAAAGCTTTTCGCTGTATTTTGTTGTATTCTTACTGTAAAATACACATGACAATGTAAAATCAACTTCAAAATCTATAGTTGAATGAGAGAAATTATTCAAGAACAAAGAACAATACAGCACAGGAAGAGGGCCTTCGACTCTCCAAGCCTGCGCTGACACATTTTGCCCTTCCATACTAAAATTGTCTTCGCTTACAGGATCCATATCTCCCTTTTCTCTTCCTATTCATGTATTCATCCAGATGCTTCTTGAATGCTGCTATTGTGCCTACTTCCAACACCACCTCTGGCAGCCTGTTGCAGGCACTCACCACTCTTTGTGTGAAATACTTGCCTCGCACATCTCTTTTAAACCTTCTCCTCACCCCAGCACCTTGAACCTGTGTCCCCAAGTAACTGACCCCTTCGCCCTGGGAAAGAAAGCCTCATACTTTCCACTCTATCCATGCTATTCACAATCTTATAAACTTCTATTTTGGTTGGAATTAAGCAACAGTGCAGTGGTCTGTTTTTGAGTTACATAGAACGCAATGTTCTGATTTTTACAAAAATACAACACCCTTAACGACACTGACATTTTGGCATTTCTCAAGTTTTGAGATTAGTGACCTCCCTTCACAAAATAAAAACAGACGTTCTTTTATAAAATCTACCGTGTTCTGTAGTTGACTGCATTATGTTTTCATGATATTCTATCACCAATAAATTGTGCTAAAATTATTTCATAAAGCCTTAAAAATGCCAAGAGAATGAGAGAGCTTATATTACTTTTGTTTTCTTTTGTAGGATGTGCATATCACTGACAAGGTCAGTATTTGTAGCCTGAGTTGCTTACCATATGAGTAAACCATGTTGCTATGGGTCTGGAGTCACATGTAGGCCAAACTGAGCAATGAAGGCAGATTTCCTTCCCTAAATGGCATCAGTGAACCAGGTGGGTTTGTATCACAATCACAGATACTTTCGTGGTTGCTTTTACAGAGTTTAGCTTTTTATTCCAAACTTATTCTTTGAATTTAAATTCCACCAGCTACCAGGCTGGGCTGACCATAATGGACCCCAATAAATAAAAAGTGGCCTGTTCCAGGAGAGATGGAACTCTTACATTCATACGGGAATGCAAAGCAGAAATATTCAGTTCACTCTTACTTTATCAGCTATCTAACCCCAAGGTGCTGGCTGTACTGGGAAAGTGTTTCAGGTGATATAACTATATATGAGGCCAATTTCAAATCTGGCCAGATTGCATGTTGACCAAGAAGTTATTCCACGATTCTGCAAGGCCTGCCCAGTGCTAATTGCCTTATGGGCAAAAGTAAAGACAGAAATTGTAAGGCTGGAATCATCAAACCAGTCCAGTTTGCAGAGTGGGCAGCACCGGTCATACCAATTTTGAAGCCCCATGGGTCAGTTCACATTTGTGGGGATTTTAAACAATTGGTAAATTGCTTTTCACAGCTGGATAAATACCCAATCCCTCACATAGAGGATCTATATGCAAAGCTGGCAGTGGGGCTGTCCTTCATGAAACTGTACTAGCATTTACAGTTAGATGAGGATTCAATATATTTATGGTACAATTAATACCCATAAGGGGTTGTACCATTTGGGGTATCGCCAGCCTGTGCAATTTTTCAGTAGACATTTTACAAGGTCTACCTCAGGTCGACATTTATCTGGATGATGTGCTAATAACAGGGAAGACCAATAGAGAGCACTTAGAGAACTTGGACATAGTCTTTAGATGGGCGTACATCTTAGAAGGGAAAAATGTGCATTCCAGGCCCCCCAAGTGAGCTACTTGGCTATGGAGTCAGCAAGACTGGGTTACACCTCCCATTGGAAGGTAAAGTGAGGGCAATCAAAAGTGCCCCAGCTCCCGTATCTGTACTGGAGCTTATGTCTTTCCTTGGGCTGGTGAATTATTACAGAAAGTTCCTGCCTAACTTGGCTTCCATCCTGACACTTCCACATCAACTCCGAAAAAAGGACAACTTTGGAAATAGTCATGCTATGACCCCAAGTCAACAAGCACCTAACTATTCAGACCCCATCTCTTGAGTGTAGGATGAATGTAGGTTGTATTCTTTGGAGCACAGAAGGTTGAGGGGGAACTTGATAGAGGTGTATAAGAAAGCAAGAGGTATGGACAGGGTGTAAAGGAAGCAGTTGTTCTCTTCAGGTGAATGGTCAATAACACGAGAGCATGCTTTTAAAGTGAAAGGCAGGAGCTTAGAGGGGAATTGAGAAAAAATTGTTTCAAGCAAAGGTGGTGGGGTCTGGAATGTATTGCCTGGAAATACAGACACAACCTTTAAAAACTACCTGGATGAACTCTTGAAGTGTCATAACATTCAAGGCTATGGGCCTAATGCCAGAAAGTGGGACTAACAGTATATTTTTGGTGGTATAGACTCGATGGGCCAAAGGGCGTCTTCTGTACTGTATCATTCCATGATTCTATGATTCCTGCTCAAATCTTTGCCTTCACAGTGAATTGTTAACTGGGACAAATGTCTTCCGTGTTTTCACTGAAATGCTTCAAGTGTAAAACCCACAATTGTCTCTAGATTTTCTTCAGGGAAATTGCTAAGTATTTCCAGAATAACCTGTTTATTGTTCAGATTTCCAAACCCATATTATTTTGCTTTTGTGCTTTCAAAAAAACTTGCGGAAACTAACCTTAATGTTGCGCAATAAAATTGGAAGGGGTGTCCCCGAAACAACCAATACCATCATGCAAGCATCATTTTAATTTCAATGGTACATTTTGCTGTCAACTAAAGAGGTAGAGCAGCATTCCTGCTCAATTACTGCCCACCTATAAAGGTCCTGGTGCCAATTAAATGTCAGAGATTATTAAACTATACCAGTAAAAATAAAGAACTTAGAGCACTTGAAAAGAGATACTGCCAAGAACTAGGCCTAGTTAGCAAGGAAATACCTACACTATACTTTAGGCCAGCAAGGTGGCTCAGCCTGTCTAAGGTCATTGCCACCCAGGTCAGGTCTGCTCTGGGATCAGTGATTCACCCTGACCAACTTGTGCTGTACCAGGCAGGACGATCTCTGAGAGCCTTGCACTCCTCAGGGATATGATTGCCCACGTGCAGGACAAGGGGTGGATGCCTGCCTCATCAGCCTGGAACAGGAGAAGACCTTTGCCAGGATATTGCTCAAGTACATGTGGGACGTGCTGTCCAAAACGGGTTTTGGGGAAGGAGCCTACAATTGGTACTGACTGCTCTACAGCAACATCATTAGCGCAGGCTCAATCAATGGGTGGGAATAAGAAAGCTTCCCGATCAGATTCGGAGTCAGGCAGGGCTGCCTAGTCTCTCCTGCCTTATTGTGCATTGATTAGAGCCTTTTGCTGAATCCATTAGGGAGGATGTAGCCTGAGAGGGGTGACTATTCCAAGCAGCAGAGGCCTGCAGGTCAAAGCCTCCCTGTACGTGAATGACATCACCATTTTTTGCTCAGATCCACAGTCAGTGCACAGACTCATGAGCATCTGCGACCAGTTTAAACTGTCTCGGGAGGCAAGGGCAATTAAGACAACAGAGAGGTCATGTTCTTTGGGAACTGGGCCAACCAATCCTTTATCCCTTTATGGTCAGGACAGATATCCAGAAGGCGCTAGGAATATTGTTGGAGGGGCCAGAGCGTGTGCACAATTTTGGGAGGAACACGTTGCCAAGGTAAGACAGAAACTGGGCTTTTGGGAACACCACTCTCTTTCCATTGTGATAAAATCCTGGTCATCAGGTGTGAGGGACTCTGGTACAAGTCTGGCCCATTCCCCAAAGCTGCACTGTTGTGGTCACCCAAGCCATCTTCCTCTCCATTGTAGTCTAAGATGGACCATGTCAGCAGGGACGCCCTGTACAAAACTTTGGATAAAGGGAAGAGGAACATGCCCAACATTGCCCTCATCCTGATGGCTAACTTTGTGTGCAGCTGCATATAAGCTGTGCATAGACCCTCGGTACATAAACACCAAGGTGCCACTATGTACTGAGGTTCTACCTATCCCCGGTATTGTGGAGGATAGGATTGGCCTCGTTGCCACAAAATTCTCCAAGCAGTTGGGCCACTATATATCACCTGTCCTTCATGGAGAAATTTGCAAAGAAAAACACTTTTGACGACAAGCCATCAGGGAATGGTGAGCATGTAGTTTCGTCAAGACCCTAGGGGAAAAGGAGAGGGTGGATCCTGTCACATGGTTCCCTGAGCAGACTGTAAAAGTCATTTGGCAGAATGCCTCATCACCAGGACTTTCCAACAAGCACCAGGACATTGTTTGGCTGGTGGTGAGAAGGGCACTGCCTGTGAGATCCTTTATGTACGTCCCATTGGTCTGCACCACCGCACGCTGCCTGCGAAGCAGATGTGGGGGGTGGGGTAGAGACTGTCACATATCTCCTTCTGGAATGTGCCTTTGCAAAGGAAGCCTGGAGAACATTGCAGAGGTTTTTATCGAGGTTTGCCCCAAGCAGCTCCATGATGCAAGACTCTGTGCTCTAAGGTCTGTTCCCCAGGATGCACACTGTGACAAACATCGACTGCACCTGGAGGACCATCAGTTGAGTTAAAGAGGCTCTTTGATCTGCCCAAAACATGTTGGTCTGCCAGAACAAGGAGTTGACCCAGACCAGGTGTTGCAGACTGACACATTCCAAGGTCCAGGGCTATGTGCTGAGGGCTGCACTAACGCAAAGTGCAGTGGAGAAAGACCACTGTCTGAGGTCTTCCTGCTGAAGTTAAATGAGGGTCTGTTCCGTTATCGAACTCTCTCGGTGCCTTTGATGCCTTTGGTTTGTTTGGATAGAGTCAAACTCCAATGTTTGTTTGTTTCCTTGATATGCTATTGCATAGAATCAAACTGTGTTTGTGACTCTGTATGTGCATATATAATACATAAATATATTATTTATGAATAAAGTATGTTTTGAAATTTAAAAAAGAAGCTAGCACTACTGCCTCACAGCACCAGGGACCCTGGTTTGATTCCACCCATGGACAATTGTCTGTGTGCAGGTTAGGGTGAATTGGCCATGCTATAATTGCCCATAGTGTCCAGGGATGTGCAGGCGAGGTGGGTTAGCTATGGGAAATGCAGGGTTACAGGGATAAGGTAGGAGGTTGGGTCTGGGTGGAAGTCAGAGAGTCGGTGTAGACTCAATGGCCGAATGGCCTGCTTCCACACCTTAGGGACTTTATGATTCTATAGGGCTGAATCTGTCAATAGACATACAATCAAGAAAATTGTAACCAGTCTCATATTTCACCAATTAGCTTGAAGTAGAATAATACTCAAGGATGATTCTCGGCCAAGCTACTGGTAATGGCAAACCTTAAATGAGCTCATTTCACCGAAGAAAACTATTGCTCCATGGTGAAGAAAGCAAAAGATCACGAGAATGATTTCTCTTGCTGTTGTTTCACTGTTGAATCTAAAGTCCATCTAACATCTCAAATTTAGGCTCCTCTAATATACTGTGGGCTATCAGCAACAGCTGAATTAGTAATTGGAAACAGCAGGACTCGGCAAGTTTCATGCAGTGTGTTGAATAGTTACTCAATAAAGAGAAAGTAATTTATAGCTAAGTAATTTAGCTCACATGACTAGTCGACAACACCTTCCAAAATGTAGCCACTACATCTAGAAGGACAATAGTGGTAGATATCTGTTTTTCCCTTCACAGAAGCTGCCAGACCTGCTGGACTTTTCCAACAACTTTGTTTTTGTTCCTGATTTACAGCATCTGCAGTTCTTTCGGTTTTTATGTAGTAAATGGTTTGATTTATTTATTTTGTTACAAAATGCAGTGAAAACTGTCATATAGTGTCACTAATCATCTTAATATGCAGAAAAATAAACCAGAACTTGGAACGTAAATGCAGAAAAATAACGAAATAAAGACTTTACAGTCCTTCAGAGATAGTAGGAACTGCAGATGCTGGAGAATCTGAGATAACAAGGTGTAGAGCTGGATGAACACAGCAGGCCAATGTTCATCCAGCTCTATACCTTACTTTACAGCCCTTGTTCAGAGCTCCATCCTGGACTTTGGGCCTAGTGGCCAGGCACAATCCCCTTGGCCGCGTCCTGCCACTGGAATGAAAGTTGCCACTCTTCAGCGCCATCTCACCCTCACCAACATCCTCGCCACAATGAGTCCTCACTGGACTTCGTCAACGCTACCGTTGTGTGCCACACTGGCCAAAACCCGATTCCACCACCGCCACCAATCCGCTTCAGGCCCACCTCACTGGTGTGACTAGGTCTTGTAATTGGGCCCAAACTCACTTCCACTGCTGCCTCCATGAATGTACGCAGACACCACCAGGAATCCAAAATCCCCTCCACCGCAGCAGCCATGAGTTGATACTTGGACCACCTCGTCGATACAGAAGCTGCCTCCCTGTGCGCTCTCTCATGTCCACGTCGGGCTCACTCGCCGATCGCTGGGCTTCAGATGCTGTCACTGCGACCGAGCTCTTCAACAAGTAGTAGAAGAACAGACAGAGCGGGTAAGCCCCTCCACTGCCATCCCATATGTGGGAACACCAACGAGATCCCCCCAAGCACACACCATCCTGACTTGGAACTTTATTGTTGTTAGTTCAGTATCACCAGGTTAAGATCCTGGCATTCCCTCCTTTTACAGCAACATGGGTCTACCTACACCACATGAAGGTAGTTAAGCCCTTGACATTGGCAGGTTGTGGCTAATTTTCTCCAATAGGTGGCTGGGAAAGTCCCCAGTGAGTCTAAGGTGCCATGCAGCTTTTACCACTATGTTTCCAAAAACAGAGCTGCTACTGTTCAGGATTTTTTTCTTAATTCCGCTGCTATTTCGCAATTTTGAAATTGAGACTGGAAGAAATTCTAATTCTGTCGCATATCACCTTTCATTCCCACAGCACCAGGAACAACGAAATTCACAGCCATTCTGACTATGACCTCTTCAAAGCTTTATAGATATCCCTTGGATCTAACGAAAGCTCAGCTTTCCACTGCTAATCCAATTTGTAGGAATTGTCACTTTCTCGAGATGCTCTGAAATGCAAAAAGATCTGCGTGGTCTCATCATAAAACATCTGAATGCAGGTACAGCAAGTAATCAGGAAATCTAATAGAATGTCACCATTCATCATGAGTGGAATTGAACACAAAAGTCGGGAGGTTCTGCTTCAGTTATACATAGCGCTGGTGAGACCACATCTAGAGCATTGATCAAATATTGGTCACTCTTAGTAAACGTTTCGGAAACAGTACGCCACTAATAAACGTTACTCCTCTAATACAAAAAGAGAAACTGCTGGCAAAACTCAGCAGGTCTGGCAAAATCTGTGGGGAGAAAGCAGAGTTTTCTCTTCATCAGAGCACTGGGCTAATACCTGAAATAGGAGGGATTGTTGTCTTACAAGGAAAGATTGGACAGGCTAGACCTGTACTCACCACAGTTCAGATGACTAAGAGATAAAATGTTTCCAAAATATAAAATCTTGAACTTCTCACTTATAATTTGTATGTAGCTAACGAATATTGCATAGGCTATATAAATTGAGGCTGAGTCTTCTGGATTTGTTGATTCAGTTCCAAGATCCCACAACGTTTTTCAAAGAATTTGGAACGGGGTGGTTTCTTGGAACTCTGCTCACACCCTCAACCACTGGGACCAAAAGGAAGTTTTTCTGAGAAGGATTACTCACCTGAACATGTCTCAAAATACCTACTGACAGCCAGCCAGCCAGAGTGGCGGTAAGCACAAGTGATAATTATCTGTCATTTGACGGAGATTCCTGATATTGCAGTAGACCACTGAATATCCTCTTGGTAAACAAGAATCTATCTACCTCTTTCCAAAGAATTTGGAATGGGGTGGTTTCTCAGAATTCTGCTCACACCCTCAACCACTGGAACCAAAAGGAAATTTTTCTGAGAAAGATTACTCACCTGAACATGTCCCAAAATACCTAGTGGCATCCAACCAGCCAGAGTGGTGGTAAGCACAAGTGATAATTATCTGTCATTTGACTGAGATTCCTGATATTGCAGTAGACCACTGAATATCCTCTTGGTAAACAAGAATCTATCTACCTCTGTCTTAATACTTAAAGATTCCGCATCCGTTTCTTTTTGATAAAGGGAATTCCAAAGACTCACAACCCTCTCAGGGACTTTTTTTGTCGTTATCTCTGTTTTTAGTTGATTGCTCCTTATTTTTAAACTGAAACCCCTAGTTCTGGAGGAAACACCCTTTCCACATGCATCCAGTCAAGTCTCCTCAGGACCTTTTATGTTTCAATTAAGTCAGTCTTCTAAAACCCAGAGGATACAGGCCTAGAATAAAACAAATAACTGCAGAGGTTGGCGCCCTGAAACAAAAACCTGAAATTGCTGGTGAAACTCAGCAGGTCTGGCAGTATCTGTGGGAAGAAAGCAGAGTTAATGTTTCAAGTCTATTGACTCTCCATCAGAACTCATAGCAGCTAGGAAAAAGTGCTATTCATGCTGAAGACAAGGCAGTAGGTTGGGGAGAGATAGCGGATAGGTGGAGATGGGGGCCAGAGAGAGAAATATGAAAGGGGGAGGTAAACGAGGGGACTATGGATGGCAGGCCAGGACAGAAGAGAAGCTGAGTAAATAATAACGAGAGCTGAGGATAGCAGACAATGGGTAGGGTGTGCTGAAAACAATCCATGTAATGTGATAATAGGCCTGAGAGTTGTAAAAATGAATTGGCTATGTTAAAAGCAGCCCATGTCAAAACAGAACTTGGTGTGGGATGAGTAAAACATAGAAGGGCAGAATCAGGTTTCAAAGTTTTAGAACTCTATGCTGAGTTCCAGAGGCTGCAGAGTTCTCAAATGGAAAATGAAATGCTGTTCTTCCAGCTTGTGCTGAAGCTCACTGGAACATTACAGCAGGCCTGAGGCAGAAATGTTGGCTCTGTTATACCAATTTTACCTTGCTGCTATCAGTCCTGATGAAGAGTCACCAGACTTGAGGCATTAACTCTGTTTCTTTCCTCACAAGTGCTGTCAGACCTGCTGAGTTTCTCCAGCAATTTATGCTTTTTTGGATACAGGCCTAGCCTGTCTATCCTTTGTTCATAAAGCAATCTGCTCATTCCAAGGGCTTCTTGTTTATGTTTGACCTGAGATGTTGCATTTTGTAAGGCAAATCAGGGGAGGACTTATACGCTTAATGGTAGGGTCCTGGGGAGTGTTGCTGAGTAAAGACACCTTGGAGTGCAGGCTCATAGTTCCTTGAAAGTGGAGTTGCAAGTAGTCAGGGTAGGGAAGAAGGCGTTTGGTATACTTGCCTTTATTGGTCAGTGCATTGAGTGTAGGAATTGGGAAGGCAAGTTGCAGCTGTACGGGACATTGGTTAAGCCACTTTTGAAATGCACGTTTAAGTCTATGCCATAGGAAAGACGTTGTTAAATTTGAGAAAGTGCAGAAATGATTTGCAGGGACTTTGCCAGGTTCGGAGGGTTTGAGCCGTAGGGAGAAGCTGAATAGGCTGGGGCTATTTTCCCTGGAGCATTAGAGGCTGAGGGGTGACGTTATAGAGGTTTATAAATCATGAGGGACGTGGATAAGGTGAATAGCTAAGGTCTTTTTTCCCCAGGTAGCACAGTCCAAAACTAAAGGGCACAGGTTTAAGGTGAGAGGAGAAAAATTTAAAGGGACCTGGGGGTAGGAGGGGGTGGTGTATGGAATGAGCTGCCATAGAAAATGGTGGAGGCTGGCACAATTACATTTAATAGTCATCTGGATGGGTGCATAAATAGGAAGACATTAAAGCGATTAGCGCCAAATGGGGAATCCAAAACTAGAGGGCGTAAGTTTAAGGTGAGAAGGTAAAGATGTAAAAGGGGCCTAAGTGGCAACTTTTTCACACAGAGGGTTGTGCGTGTATGGAATGAACTGCCAGAGGAAGTGGTGGAGGCTGATACAATTACAACCTTTGAAAGACATCTGGGTCGGTACATGAATAGGAAGCGTTTAAAGGGATATGGGCCAATGCTGGCAAGTGAGGCTAGATTACTTTAGGATATCTGGTCGGCATGGATGAGTTGGACCGAAGGGTTTGTTTCTGTGCTGTACAGGTCTATGACTCTATGATGCTATGAGACTTGGGGTTGACAGTCAATCTGAGGATACCCAGGACAATGTCCTCTCAACTGTATACCTCTGGTATGTTAATTGAACACAATTAAATGCTCAATTATAAACAGCTAGTATAGTCATGGAATTTTCCATTTAACCCAGTTATTTCTACTGAAATGGAAAATGATACCTCATTTAATCTTTGTTAATAGAGGCTGGCATGAGGAGTATAGAGAGTGAATTGGAGTATAGAAGCATTTAGCCTATGCAGACTGGATGCAGGGAATGGTCCTTTCCTTATTGAGTGTGGGTCAGGCTTTTATTTGGTAAATTGGATCAGCGTACTCCAATGGTGACGGAGGGCCCAGACAGACAGAGATGATCAGGAGGAGGCTGAATGTGGAAAGTTGAGTTACATTACAGTCCTCTGGGCCTGTTGTCAAGCCAGGAGCAGATTGTTTGCTCATCCCAGCTCCACATTCATGAGATATATTGGACAGTTAAAGACTTAGGCTCAAACTCACGTAAACCAGAGCAAAAGGTTTACAAAGGTAAACAAGAAAGCAGTGGGTAGTCTGAGTCAAGATATAAATAATTGTGATGTTGTCACCTTTGAGCCATTAACAGAAAGCTTTTACTGACAAGTAGAATAAACATTGGCAAAGAGATCAGTTAACCATGGCTTAGAATGGATGGTTATCTAAATCAGCTGTCAAACTGTTCTCCAAAGATCCATGAACAGAGAGATCATGAGGTCTTACTTGTGAAAATTCTTTTGAAGTAACCGACTGTCTATGTAAATAAATGGCTTCTAAAAGGTTTCTGGAGGGCAATTATACATGTGTTTTTGAAGTGGGAAAACCAAGTTGTAGGAAACAAGATCATTTCACAGACTCTGGAAGATGGGGAGAAATTGAAAGCTGATCCTTTGTGGCAATATTCGACATTTAAACATGTGACATGTGGATCTGACAAATCACATTAGAAATACCATTCACGGGGGAGGAGGCATCATTCAAAGAAAAGTTGCCGCCTTCCCAAACTGCTCTTCCAATTCCAATACATCCAATTCCAAGCATTACTGTCTTCTTTTTCTGGTTTTTACAAGCTAGATTAGGTGAATTGGCTATACTGAATTGTCCATGGTGTCCAGGAATGTGCAGGCTAAGTGTGTTAGCCAAGGGAAATGTGGGGTTATGGGGATAGGGTAGGGGGTGAGCCTGGGTGGGATGCTCTTCAGAGGGTCAGGGTGGACTCAATTGGCCAAATGGCCTGCTTCCACACTGTGGGGATTCTAGGATTCTATTATTCTATAGCTCTCCCCAATGCTTGCTGCTGATAAACTTATTAATGAGATCTTGATGCAGAAGTGGGAAGGATGGTGAGAAATGGGTGTCTGGGACTAGGTACAGAAACAGAAGGTGGCTGAGATCTTGGAGGGGGGGGAAGTAAGGTGTTTCTGAGACCTGTCATGGGCTGGGATAACAGGCCTTCTCCCCGCACCACCCCCCCCCCGAGGTTGGAAGGATCTAGAATTCATTCATCCAGAAGCTCCATTCGCTGGGTCCCCAGTGGAGGGACAAGGCCGGGCTGGGAAAGAGGCAGTGGTTGCAAGAGAGTCAGGGAGGGGGAAAGAAGCTGCTAAGAGGCAGACGCCAGATGGTGGCCACAAAGTGGATTCAGGGAAGACAGACCCTGCAAGATGGGTAAAGGAGAGTAAACTAGCTCAGAATATAACAACAGGCAGCAAAAGTTTCTATAAATATGTAAATCGTAAAAGAGTGGCAAAGGTAAACATTTGTCCTTTAGAGGATGAGAAGGCCAATTTAATAACTGGGAATGAGGAAATAGCCGAGACATTAAACAGTTATTTCATGTCAGTCTTCACAGTGGAAGACACAAATAACATGCCAAAAACTAATAGCAAGAAGGTTATAGCAGGTAAGGACCTAGAAACTATCATTATCACTAAGGAGGCAGTGCTGGGCAAGCTAATGGGGCTAAAGGTAGACAAGTCCCCTGGCCCTGATGAAATGCACCCCAGGGTACTAAAACAGGTGAGGGGGGAAATAGCAAATGCACTAGTAATTATTTACCAAAATTCACTGGACTCTGGGGCGGTTCCCGCAGATTGGAAAACAGCCAATGTGACGCCCCTGTTTAAAAAAGGAAGTAGACAAAAAGCAGGTAACTATAGGCCAGTTAGCTTAACTTCGGTAGTGGGGAAAATGCTTGAATCTATCATTAAGAAAGAAATAGCAAGACATCTGAATGTAAATTGTCCCATTGGGAACACCCAGCATGGGTTCATGAAGGGTAGGCCATGTTTAACTAATTTGATGGAATTCTTTGAGGACATTACTCGCATGGTGGACAATGGGGAACCTGTGGATGTGGTGTATCTGGTTTTCCAGCAGGCATTTGACAAGATGCCACACCAAAGGCTGCTACATAAGATAAAGTTGCATGGTATTACAGGTAATGTATTGGCATGGATAGAGGATTGGTTGACCAGTAGAAAGCGAAGAGTAGGGGTAAATCAATGTTTTTCTGGTTGGCGGTCAGTGGCTAGTGGTGTACCTCAGGGATCAGTGTTGGGACCTCAATTGTTTACAATTTACATAGATGATTTGGAGTTGGGAACTAAGTGTGGTGTGTCAAAATTTGCAGATGACACTAAGGTGAGTGGTAGAGCAAAGTGTGCAGAAGTCACTGAAAGTCTGCAGAGGGAATTAGATAGTCTAAGTGAGTGGGCAAAGGTCTGGCAGATAGAGTACAATGTTGATAAGTGTGAGGTCATCCATTTTGGTAGGAATAAGAGCAAAATGGACTATGTTTTAAATGGTAAAGAATTGCAGCACGCTGCTGTGCAAAGGGACTTGGGTGTCCTTGTGCATGAATCGCTGAAGGTGGGATTGCAGGTGCAGCAGGTGAATAAAAAGGCAAATGGAATTTTGTCTGCCATTGCTCGAGGGATGGAGTTTAAAAACAGGGAGGCTATGCTGCAGCTGTATAGGGTCCTGATGAGGCTGCACCTGGAGTACTGTGTGCAGTTTTGGTCTCCTTACTTGAGAAGAGATATATTAGCATTGGAGGGGTTGCAGAGGAGATTCACTCGGTTGATTCCAGAGTTGAGAGGGTTGGATTATGAGGAGAGACTGAGTAGACTGGGATTATACTCATTGGAATTCAGAAGAATGAGGGGAGATCTTATAGAAACATATAAGATTATGAAGGGAATAGATAAGGTGGAAGCAGGAAGGTTGCTTCCGCTCGCAGGTGAAACTAGGACTAAAGGACATCGCCTCAAAATAAAGGGAAGCAGGTGTAGGACTGAGGTCAGGAGAAACTTCTTCACCCAAAGGGTTGTGAATCTGTGGAATTCCCTGCCTAGTGAAGTGGTTGAAGCTACCTCACTGAATGTTTTTAAGGCAAGGCTTGATAAGTTTTTGAACAGTAAAGGAATTAAGGGTTATGTTGAGTGGGCGGGTAAGCGGAACTGAGTCTCAAAGATCAGCCATGATCTTATTGAATGGCGGAGCGGGCACAAGGGGCCAGATGGCCTACTCCTGCTCCTAGTTCTTATGTTCTTATGAGACCTTGAGGTTGTGGCTGGGGGCGGTGGGACAGAGAAGGAGGAGGCTGCGGAAGGTGTGATGGAGGAAAGGAATGCTTCAAGGGGACATGAAGTGAAATGAAGGAGGTTTCGACGAGAGATGGGGCAAAAGAAAGGTCAGGAAGAAGATCCAAGGAGGTCGCAAGTGTGGAGAGAATGAGGACACAAAGGAGAGAGAATGGTTTTAAACCTGCCCACAAGCAATAAACAACTAACTTGGAATCTAAGACATAGTCAGAACTGTTGATGCTGGAGTCAGAGATAACACAGTGTGGAGCTGGAGGAGCACAGTAGGCCAGGTAGATTCAGAGGAGCAGGAAAGTTGATGTTTTGGGTCAAAACTTCCCTGCTCCTCTGATGCTGCCTGGCCAGCTGTGTTCCTCCAGCTCCACACTGTGTTATCTCTTATAACTGGAATCTAAGATAACTTAAAATCAGTGAGGTCATGAAGTCCTTGCAAATGAAGGCACAATGTTTAGTTCACGGTTGTGTAAGTTAAGAAGTTACTTATAGAGTCATAGAGCCATAGAGCTGTACAGCACAAAAACAGACCCTTTGGCCCAACTCGTCCATGCCAACCAGATATCCTAAATTAACTGACTAATATCCCTCTAAACACTTACAATTCATGTAACCATCCAGTCGACTATTAAATGTTGTAATTGTACCAGCCTCCACCTCCTCTTCTGGCAGCTCATTCCATACACACACCACCCTCTGTGTGAAAAAATTGCCCCTTCGGTCCCTTTTAAAATTTGCCCCTCTCACCCTAAACCTATACCCTCTAGTTTTGGACTCCGCTACCCTGGGGAAAATACCTTGGCTATTCATGCCCCTCACGATTTTATAAACCTATATAAGGTCACCCCTCAGCCTCTGACACTCCAGGGAAAATAGCCCCAGACTAATCTGCTTCTCCCTATAGCTCAAACTCTCCAACCCTGACAACAGCCATGTAAATCTTTTCCGAACCCTTTCACAACAACTTTCCTATAGCTGGGAGACCAGAATTCAATCCAGTATTCCAAAAGTAGCCAAACCAATGTCCTGTACAGCCACAACATGACCTCCCAACTGCTATACTCAATGCAATGACCAACAAAGGAAGGCATACCAAATGCCTTCTCCACTATCCTGTCCGTCTTTGACTCCACTTTCAGGAACCTATGAATCTGCACTTCAAGGTCTCTTTGCTCATAAACGCTCCCCTGGGCCATACCATTTAATGTATTAGTCCTGTCCTGATGTGCCTTTCCAAATTGCAGGACCTCACATTGATCTAAATTAAACTCCATCTGCCACTCCTTGGCCAATTGGCCCATCTGATCAATGTCTTGTTTTATTCTGAGATAATTTTCTTCACTGTCTGCTGGACCACCAACTTTCATATTTTCTGCAAACTTACTAACTGTACTGACTAATTCACATCCAAATCATTTATACAAATGACGAAAAGCAGTGATCCCTGTGGTACACTGCTGGCCACAGCCCTCCAGTCTGAAAAGCAATCCTCCACCAACCCCTCTGTCGTCTACCTTCAAGCCAATTTTGTATCCAAATGGCTAGCTTTCCCTGGATTCCATATGATCTAACCTAGCCAATCAGTCTACCATGCAGAGTCTTGTTGGATGCCTTGCTGAAGTTCCTACAGACAATGCCGACCGTTCTGCCTTCATCAATCTTCTTTGTCACTTCTTCAAAAAACTCAATCAAGTTAGTGAGATACGATTTTCCACGCACAAAGCCATATTGACCATCACTAATCAGTCTTTGCCTTTCCAAATACATGTAAATGCTGTCCTTTAGAATCCCCTCCAACAACTGACCCACCACTGAATGAGGCTCATCAGTCTACAGATCCCTGGTCTCTTTTTTAACCACCTTTCTTAAATCATGGCACCTCATTAGCCAACCTCCAGTCTTCCAGCACCTCACTTGTGGCTATTGACGATATAAATCAGCAATCACTTCCCTAGCTTCCCACGAAGTTCTGAGATGAACGGGTCCTGGGGATTTATCCACCTTCATACCTTTTCAGACATGCAGACTAGGTGGTTTAGCTATGGTAAACACAGGGTTACAGGGATAAGGTGGGGATGGGATGGTCTTGGGAAGGTTGGTGCAGACCCGATGGGCTGAAAGGCCCCTATCTGCATTGCAGGGATTCTGAGACAGTACAGTTTCAGCGAGGCATCCTGGAATGAGTATTTAGCCCTTTCATTTCATACTCAAGAGCCTAAGGCAAAGGTTCCGAGTGTCTACACATCGTGCTTTACCAAAATGCAGTGAAATATGCACAGGTAGGCCACCCATCACACTGGATATTTAGGGGTCGGATTTAAGCCCGTAACGCGGTGCAACCATTGTGGGGGACCCAGTCCTGGGCAATTAGTTGATCAGCCATGCAGTCCGAGGAGTTTCCCAGCTGATAAATGAGGTTGGCAGGCAATTTGTTACTTGTAGTTAAGCTTATCCTTTGACTGAATTGTCAGCTCCCTACTTGCACTTCATCACATACACAATGCTGAAATCTTGGCTTGTATGCTTGTATTTTTTTCTCACGCTGACTCATGCTAAAATCAACATTGTAATCTATGCTATAATCTGAAAACTCCAAGCTACACGGTGAAAAAAATGACCTTGAAATACTACTTACTCTAAATTGTTGCTCTAGGCATATCACATTGCTTCATATCCTTCATTGTTATCCTAGATATTCCTTTTGTCATAGAGTCAAAGGGTCATACAGTCTTTTCAGTCCAACTAGTCCATGATGAACACAATCCCAAACTAAACTAGTCCCACCTGCCTGCTCCTGGTCCATATCCCTCCAAACCTTTCCTATTCATGTACTTATCCCAATGTCTTTTAAACGCTATAATTGTACTCACATCCACCACTTCCTCAGGGAGTTAGTTCCACATGCAAAACACCCTCTGTAAAAATTTGTCCTTCATGTCTTTTTTTAAATCTCTCTCTTCTCTCATTTTAAAAATGTGTCCTTTAGTGCTGAAAATCCCCCATCCTAGGGAAAAGACAACTACTATTAATTCTATTCGTACCCCTCATTATCTTATAAACTTGAATCAGGTGACTTCTCAACCTGCTATGCTCCAGGAAAAAAGCTCTACCCAGTCCAGCCTTTCTTTATAACTGAAACCTTCTGTACCCAGCAACATCCTGGTAAATCTCTTCTGAGCCTTCTCCAGCTTGATGATATCCTACCTGTAACCGGGCGACCGGAACTGGACACAGTTTTCCAGACTTAAGAAAGAACATGCTTTTATGTAATGCCTTTCACATCTGTTGTATATTTTCTATATCCTGTCTACGCAGAGATGACGAGATAACAAGCTGTGGAGCTGGATGAACTCAGCAGGCCAAGCAGCATCATAGGAGCAGGAAAGCTTGACGTTTCAGGCCTAGACACTTCATCAGTCTAGGGAGGGGGAGTTGAAAAGGTTCGTGACTGGGAGGTGCAGTCATTTGTCGCAAACCGAGCGTAGGTGTTCCACAAAGCTTTCTCCAAGCCTCTGCTTGGTTTCCCCGATGTAGTGGAGGCCACAACGGGAACAGCGGATACAGTATACCACATTAGCAGTTCCCACTATCTCTGACATTGGTTCTGATATGGCCAGAATTCGTATTGTGTAATATTATTTATAATGCTTTCCACAATGCTTTCCATTAAATACACCATACTTCAGTTCTTTCTACAGCTTGTACACTTTTCTTTGAGCCTACACTGCGGCTTAACTAATTAAGCACACTGAGCATCAATAGTGAACAGTCTCACATAGTCACAACACACTTAAAAGCTGTAATGTCCTCGGGACAGCTGGAAATGATTCATTGATTGAGGTGGGGTTAGTGATTTTACATAAAAGTAAAGCATTGCACAACTCTGAATGCAATGAGGAAGACATGCACTCTTAACACAAGCAATATTCGCCTTCTCCCTGTACAATGGCCAGTTAATACTTTATGCCTAGGCATCAGATACCTACGTAACCTGAATGGTTATTATAACTAGTAGCACAACGCAGAAAAAAATAATAGTGTCTCGTATGTGAGGCACATAACTACTAAACATTGAAACAAAAACAGGAATTGCTGGGGAAACTAAGCAGGTCTGGCAGCGTATGTGAGAAAAAAGCAGAGATGTGTTAAAAGTGACCAGACTCAAACATTTACTCTGCTTTCTCCTCAAATATGCTGCCAGCCCTGCTGAGTTTCTCCAGCAATTTCTATTTTGTTTCAGATCTCCAGCATCCACTGTCCTTTGTTTTACATTAAACATTGAAGGTTGGATTTGAAATGTATCCCTAAGGGCATAAACATCATTCTGCAGAAACAACTTGCTCTTTTTCAAACAGTGCTGTGGGATCTTGAACCTAAATCACTGGTTTTCTCTCAGGTGGATGTACAACTCATAGAATCCCTACAGTGCAGAAGCAGGTCATTCAGCTCATCAAGTCCACACAATTTCACACAGACCCACCTTCTCCCCTATCCCTGTGGCAGATCCACCTAGCCTGCACATAATGGCCAATTTAACACAGCCAAGCCACCTAACCTGCACATCTTTGGACTGTGGGAAGGAAACAGAGCACTCAGAGGGAACCCACACAGACACAGGGAGAATGTGCAAACTCCCACAGACAGTCACCCAAGGTGGGAATTGAACCCAGGCCCCTGGTGCTGTGAGGTAGCAGTGCTGACCACTGAGCCATCATTCATGGAACTACGCCACAGGAAAGCAGGAGAGCTCTACTGAGTGTTGAGGCTAATATTTTGCCCTCAACCAGTGTCACTAAAGCAGCATATCAGGTCATTATTGAATTCTTGTTTGTGCATAGCAAGGTCCCACATACATGTTACTGCACCTCCTACATTACGACAGTGAGCAGCCTTCAAAATTACTTAGTTGTTTTTAAATATAAGCTTTTCCCTTTACTGTCTCCCTAGTTATCTCCCCAACACACTTGGAAAGGTTAGAGTTAATCAATTAAAATGGACATGCGCTCAGCCCTTAAAAGGGCAGTTGGGCTGTTTTACCTGCTCCAATATTAACTAAAATCAGAAAGATTGTGACTGTGATTATAAATGTTGTCCTTTAAATTAAAGACCCATCACTGCATTATTTCCCCTTTATTCATTCATGGAACTTGGCCAGCGTTTATTGCCCATCCCTAATTGCCCAGAGGGCGGTTGAGATTCAGCCACATTGTTGTGGATCTGGAATCACATGTAGGCCAGAGCAGGTAAGGATGGCAGTTTCCTTCCCCTGAGCAACAATGTAGTGAACCAGGTGTGGAGCTGGATGAACACAGCAGGGCAAGCAGCATCAGAGGAGCAGGAAGGCTGACGTTTCGGGCCTAGACCTTTCTTCAGAAATCTAGGGTCTAGGTCTGAAACGTCAGCCTTCCTGCTCCTCTGATGCTGCTTGGCCTGCTGTGTTCATCCAGCTCTGCACCTTGTTATCTTAGATTCTCCAGCATCTGCAGTTCTGACTATCTCTGAAACATAGCGAACCAGATGCGTTTTTCCTCCAACAATTGACAATGGCTTTATGGTAACCATGCGGATCTTAATTTCAGATTTTTTAAAAATTGAATTCAAATTCCAGCATCTGTCATGCAGGGATTTGAACCTAGATCCCCAGCACGTTATCTGGGTCTCTGGATTAACAGTCCGCAATAATACCACTAGGCCATTGCCTCCCCATTCACATTGGAATGAACCAATCCTAATACCTCCTGATGCATTTAATGGGTATCTAATAGATAAACTACCTCAATTCCCACAGAAACTTACAGAATACTGCGAGGCCTGTATAGAACAAACATGGAGCAGATGTTTCCACCAGTAGGAGAGGCTAGGACCCAAGGCCAAAACCTCAGAGTGAGGTTGAGAACCAAGATGAGGAGGAATTTCTTCAGCCAGAGGGCGATGGATCTGTGGAACTCATTGCCATACATAGCTATGGAGCGTATTTAAACCAGAGATAGATAATTTCTTGAGTAGTAATGGAATTAAAGGTTACAGGGAGAAGGCATAAGAATGGAGTTATGAAACATATCAACCATGATTGAATAGCAGAGCTGACTCCATATCCAATGGCCTAATTCTGCTCCTGTACCTTATGGTCTAATTCCATTCAGTTCATCTTTATCAATCCCAAGTATCAGTGAGGTACTTGTGTGGTGAACCTTGTGGCAGTGTAGAGTAAGTCAGGCATTAGATTTTTCTTAGATAAACTGGAGGCTGGAAGAACACAGCAAGCCAGATAGCATCTGGAGGAAAGGAGAAGTCAATGTTTTGGGTAATACCCTTATTCAGGATTTGTCTCTATTAGATTTTTGTGAATTTTTGAGTTTAACTATGCGTGTACAACCACTGAGTGTTGCTGCCAGGTTCAGTATTAAAAAACAGAATTTGCTGATTATTATTCCTGGGATTGGTAGATGCTCACCAGATTAAGGTGGAGGTATCACAAAATTTATGTTCTCTAGAGTTATTTCTATAATTTGAGTCACTCTTTCTTTTAAACCACATATTTCATTCATCATGATGACGTTTTGTAATCTGACCGGTATTGTTTACAATGACTTCATCAAACCAGCTCAATCAAAGGAGAAAAGAATTTGCTTTTATGCACTGCTGTTGATGACCTCAGGACATCACAAAGCCCTTTTTAGTCAATAAATTACCTTCGAGATGTAATTGGTGCTATTAAATGTAGAATGAAGTGTGTTTTTCTCCAATCAAAAACCAATAGGAGCACCACCACCTGCAGATTCCCCTCCAAACAACTGATTTAGAAATATGCCACCATTCCTTTGCTGTCGTTGGTTTAAAATCCTGGAACTCCCTCCTTTAATGGCATTGTGGATGCACTTACAGCACATGGAATGCATCTGTTCAAGAAGGCAGCTCACCATCGCCTTCTCAAGGGCACTAGAGATGGACAATAAAAGCTGGGCCAGCCAGAGACACCTATAATCTATGAAGGAATTTTAAAAACACCAGGACCATTGAACAAAAGATTATGTATCCAGTGCATAAAATGAAGTGTCTTTCAATTGATAGATGGAACTGTAGGGTTCTACTTGAATTAATCTAAGCTCTACAGTCCTGCTACGTCCAACTGAGAGTAGTGCTGGAAAATTTAACAACCTACGCTCCACAAAAAGCAGCAAACTCATCGATGGTGGGGCATGGGGAAAGGTCAGAATATCAGTGCAAAATTCAAGGCTGAATTTGCTACTATCTTCAGCAAGTGCTGATTAAATGATCAATCTCAGCCTCCTCTGGAGGTCCCCAGGATCACAGATGCCAGACTTCAACCAACATGCTCCACTCCACGTGATATCAAGAAATAGTTGACGTAACTGGATCCTGCAAAGGTTAAGTGCTGTGATTTCTTTCCAGCAATAGCTCTGAAGATTTGTGACTCGGAACTAGCCATGCACTTAGCCAAACTGTTCTAGTACAACTACTGCACTGACGTCTACCTGGCAATGTGGAAAGTTGCTCATGTATGTCCTGTCACAAAAAGTGAGCCAAATTAAAGCCAGCCAGTTACAGACCCATCAGTCAACTCTTGATCATCGGTAATGCGATGGAAGGTGTCATCAACAGTGCCATCAAGTAACATGTGCTTAATAATAACCTGCTCAGTAATGCCCAGTTTGGGTTCCGCGAGGGCCATTCAGATCCTGACCTCATTACACGCTTGGTCAATACATTGGATAAAAGAGCTGAACTCCAGAGTGACAGCCCTGACATCAAGGCCACATTCGACCGAATGTGACATCAAGGAGTCTTAGCAACATGGGAGTTAATGGGCAAACTCTCCGTTGGTTGAAATCATGCCTGGCACATAGGAAAATGTTCATTCTTGTTGGACGTCAATAATCTTAATTCCAGGACATCTCTGCAGAAGTTCCTCAGGGTAGTGTCCTAGGCCTAACCATCTTCATCCGTGGCCTTCATTGATCATAAGGTCGGAAACAGAGACATTCACGGTTGATTTCTCAGTGCAGAGCGCCATTCACAATTCCTCAGACATTGAAGCAGTATCTGTACAGGACAATATCCAGGTTTGGGTTGAAACTGGCAAGTAACATTCACACCACACAAATGCCAGGCAATGACTGTCTCCAACAAGAAAGAATCTAACCATCCCCAATTAACATACGACATCATTATCATCACTTAATCCCCCCTATTAACATTGTGAAAGTTGGCATTGACCAGAAACTGAACTGGATTAGCCACATAATATTGTGATGATAAGAGCAGATCAAAGGATAACATTTGTGAAGTGAGTAAGTCACTTCTTGATTCTCTTCAGCCTGTTCACCATCTACAAGGTGCAAGTAAAAAGTATGATGGAATACAGAGATAGTAGGAACTGCCGATGCTGGAGAATCTGAGATAAAACGTTATGGAGCTGGATGAACACAGCAGGCCAAGCAGCATCAGAGGAGCAGGAAAGTTGACGTTTCAGGTCGAGACCCTTCTTCAGGAAAAAAAAGGAATTATGGAATAGACCCCACTCGCCTGGATGACAACAACACTCAGGACACCTGGCAGCATCCAGGACAAAATAATCCACAGATTGGCACCACATTCACTACCTTCAAGATTTACTCCCTCCAGCAGCAATGTTCAGTAGCAGTAGTGTGTACCATCGACAAGATGCACTGTAAATAAGGCTCCTAAGGTAGCACCTTCCAAGTCCATTACCTCTGCCACTTAGAAGCACAAAGACAGTAAATGCATTGTAATACATTTCTCTCCAAGCCATACACCATCCTGACTTAGAATTATATCACTGTTCCTTCACTCTGATGAAGAGTCATTGAGACTGGAACCATTAGGTTGCTTTCTCTCCATGGATACTGCCTGACCTGCTATGATCTCCAGCATTTGTTGTTTCCTTCACTGTTGCTTGGTCAAAATGCTGGAACTCCTTTCATTACAGAACTGCAGGTATACCTATCCACCAAGGGCTGCAGCAGTTCAAGATGGCAGCTCACCGCCACTTTCTCTGGGGCGATCAGGGATGGGCCACAAAGGTTAGCGTAGCTAGCAACACCCACATCCTGTAAACAAATACAAAAGAAAACAAACCGTGAGCAATGACAAAAATCACTGATAGGCTTGTCTAGAATTGTTCCATTTGTGATTTTAACAAATGCAATCAAAATAAGTGAATACCCAACTGTGTCTAAGTGCCATCGCTGCTTCTTCTGAATTTAGTTTCTGTTTTACATCTCCATTTTTATGTCTAGCCCTCACTGTTTACTTTCCCTGAGCCACTTTGCAGGTATTCACTGCCAGTGAGACATTTATTCACACATTATAACTGGGGAGTGATACATTCCTGCCCACCATTACTTTAAGAGTTTCCAATTGCTTCCTACAAACTAGTCAATCCTTACTTTTAACACTGCTCTTTATTGTTACATACACTCTGCCTCTGGTTTAAAATCTCCCCACCTGATCTCACAGAACACTATTGCTTTACCTTGATATTACTCCATTACCTTTCAAAGGAATGCACTTGTTTTTATTTTAAATCAACACGGTCCAAGAAGTTAAGATTAGGTGGGACTTGAACCTGTTGTCCCCTACTTCAGTGGTGGGGACACTACACTGTGCCACAGAACCCTCAGGAATATATTTGTTCCATAAGCTACTAATCATCTTCCTACATTTCAAAAATGCTTCATTAGTTATAAATCATTTTGGAACAGCCTGAGCTGAAGGGTGTTTCCTACTTATGTTAATAATTATTTCCAATTGCAGTTAATTCAAGCAATCATAATCAAGTAGCCAAATAATGTTCTTGTTTTGTTGAAAATAGCTGGTGTAACCTGTTCCTGAATACAATTTGCACTTTCATGCTGTCTGTAGGTTTCTGGAATGTGTCAGCCCAAATATGTCAAAATGACATGTTTTACTCACCTCTTGAGAAATCACTGTAGTACTGAAAGTCATCTAGAAATCCATGATATTCTGATTGTTGGGATGTGGAATTATGACAAAAACACAAGTTGATCTTTCCGTTTTGCAAAGATTTTCCAACTTGAATTTCCAAAATTAGACATATAAAGTATCACAAAGCATTTCAGAACAACTTCAAGAATCATAGATTTCAAAGTGTGCAAAAATTTATACTGCATTCAAAAAGCATGTGGTTTCTTTAGTACAATGGCTCTGATTTGGTCGAGAGGTTGCGTTAAAGAACGCACAAGAAGCTATTAACCACTATGTGACGAGTATTGCGATCTAGCGTTTACCTTTGGATGAGCCTCAACCCTGACCTTGCCCAAAAGGTAGAAGGTTCGCATTCCTGGTATGGGTGTGACTAGCTTTAAGAGGTCTATTTTGTCCTTATTTTGTGAAGAAAGGTGGAGTCAGAGGGACTAAGCTCTGCTCCCAAGCAAAAAAAGTGAACAGCTTGTAAGACCTTAGTTTTGTTTTGAAAGTTGGAACAGTAAAAGTAGTCTGAATGGGTGCAGTCAAGCTGCCACAGAACCGGGATTTCTTTTAGTTTTAACCTTTAGTACCACTTGCTGGGGTCTTGAAGTTGGATGTGGAAGTTTTTGTTCCTCTCTCTGTTGTATCTGAAAACTGGGGTTCTCTTCTTGCTGCTAGAATTGCATGTGAGACAATCTGTTTTACTGAATATGCCTTTGACGAGGATGTGTTTATGAGATTTACTATACTAAAAAAGTTAATCGGTAATATTTACTATATATGTTACTTTGTTAAGCATTTCAACAGAGTTACAGTTAAGCCAATTCTTTTTATTTTATTTTGTCTGTATTTTAACTATTGCGTTTGAAGAAAGTGCGTTTTGTTTCAGGCCTATTAGTTTGACCAATTCTGCATCTGGAGTACATCTCCTTAGACTTACCTTTAAAATAAGAAAAAGTTAGATCTAGACTGTCTTCTTAATATATTTTGAGGGGGTTTGGCTTGGCCTATAACAGTGGGTGAGGGTGACTGCAGTCATGATATGTGAAGTGACCAAAGCACAGTGGATACAGAGAGCCATTCAAGGGGGTGTGTGTGAAAGGAGAACTGTAGTCATATTAGGGCTAGCATAGATATGGGAATGGACCCATTCTCTGTAGCGGTCCTGAAGACTGTGTTGTCCATCTGGTGCCAAGGTACAGGACATCTCCTCTGGGCTGTAGGGGAATTTTGAGTGGGAGGGGAAGAATCCAGTTATGGTCCACGTGGGTCCCATGACATAGCTAGGACTAGGAAAGAGGATCTGTGAGGGATTATGAGTAGCTCAGGGTTACATTAAACACAAATCCACAAGGGTAATGATCTCAGTACTACTACCTGAGCCACAGCAAATTGGCATTGATAAATAAGATTAGTGAGGTAAATGCATGGTTCAAAGATTAATGAGAGGGAAATGGGCTCCAATTCATGGGGTGCTGAGATCAGTGCTAGGGAAAGAGAGAGCTGTTCTGCTGGGGCAGGCTTTATTTGAACTATACTGCAACCAGTATCCTGGAAAGCATGCAACTAGGGTTGAATATAGGGCTTTAAACTAATTAGTGGGGAGCAGGGTTCAATTGAAGGGAAGTCTTAAAAAATCAAAATAAAACTAGAGGAGAGAAGTTAATGGTAGTGAGGAGCCAAACCATAATCAAAGTGTGACAGGAAGGAACGGCAAATATAAATGGAAGAATGCAGCAGAAGCGAGAAATAGAATAATTAAGTAAGGTAAAAAGTCCAAGCTTAAGGACTTTATCTGAATTTATGCAGCATCTATAACAAGATAATCAAGTTGCCTGCATAAACCTAAATAAATTACATGACATCCATAGCTCAAATAACTGCACAGAGGCCAATGTCCCATCATCAAGTCACCCTTTATTTACTTGTGCACAGTACACTGGCTGTAGCCACCCAGCTCAGAGTCAGTCCCCTGAACAGAGGATGATTCTAAATCTCCTGTTTATATTGGTCAGTCAGGATTTCCTGATTGGTCCAGGTTAGCAACCATAATCAAGGATCTCATAGTCAAACAAGATCCACCTGGTTCCAATCACTGTGTATTACAGAGACATGACAGACACATGGCTATAAGGTGATGAGGACTGGTGGGTTTTGTTGCTCCAGAAGAACAAACAAAAGCGAGGAGGAAATGGTTAGCTTGTTTAAGATAGGAAATATCAGTGAAGTGATGAGTGCTGAATAGTTCATTGGATGAGGGCATTACTGGGCCAGCATTTATTGCCTGTTCTTAATTGCTAATTAAGAGTCAACCAATTACTGAGAGTCTGGTGTGGGCCAGACCAAGTGAGGATGATAGTTTTCTTCCCTAAAGGGTATTAGTGAACCAGGTGGGGTTTTCCCTAAAAAAAATTTCAGTGGTTTCCTGATCATCATTATACTCTTAATGATAATGGATTAATAGTCTGGAAATAATACCATTGGGCCAACGCCTCCCTTACAATTGCAAAAGATCATGATATAGAATCAGTTTAGCAGGAAATAAGAAACAGCAAGGGAACGAAGTCACAGGTGGGAATTTTCTATAGGCCCACAAAGAGTTGCTCTTGCTGTAGGGCAAAGTATAAACTGGGAAATAATGGAGGCGTGGAGGAAGATTATTACAATTGTCATGGATGTTTTTGATCTGCATATTGACTGGACAAATTAGGTGGGCAAGTGCAAGATTGAAGACAAACTTGTAGAGCACGTTAGGAATTATTCTTCAGAACAACACATTAATGAATCTATGCGGGACCAGGCTAGTTTACATTTAATAAGATGTAATGAGGTTGAAGTTGGAAAGAGGTCTTGTAGTTTAAGGTCATCTAGGGGTTAACGATCACAGCACAGTAGAATATCAAATTCAGTTTGAGGGAGATCAATTCTGGTCTGAAGCCCTTCTCCTTAACTTAATTAAGAGCAACGACAGAGTATCCAATCAGAAACTGAAGCATACAAATCATCAAAAACTGTTGATTGGTCAGACGATCGGGAATTTTTCTTTAGGAACCAGCAGTTGGTGACTATAAAGCTAATAAAAAGAGAGAAAATTAATTATGAAAGCATATTGGCAATAAATATAAAAAACACATAGGGAGAGTTTCTACACATATATAAAACGACAATAGCTAAAATGAATGTAGGACCCTTGGAGGAAGTGACTAAGGAATTCATAACAGGGAATAGGGAAATAGACTTGCATCTGTCATTGGATGTTGCTAGCGTCCATTATTAGGGAAGAAATAGCAGGATTGTTAGAAAAGCTGAACACAATCAAGAAGATTCAGCAGGGCTTTGAGAAAGGTGAAGATGGTCTACTGGTATTATCACTAGCCTATTAATCCGGAGACTAAGATAATGTTCTGGGAATCGAGGTGCAAATCCCACCATGGCAGCTGGTGAAATTGGAATTCAACAGAGGGGATAAATGAAATCTGAAATTAAGACTCTAGTGATGTCAATTGTCAGGAAAGCCCATTGATTTCACTAATGTCCTTTAAGGTAGGAAACTGCCATCCTTACCCTGGACTGGTCTACATGTGACTCCAGATCCACAGCAATGTGGTTGACTCTGAACTGCCTTCTGGGTAATTAGGGTTGGGCAGTAAATGCTGCCTGGTCAGTGACACCTACATCCCATGTTGGATGAAAAAAGGAGCCCCTGGTATTGGGGATGATGTATCAGCATCAACTTAGGATTGTTTAACACACAGAAGTCAGGGTTTGGATTAATGGACCTTTTTCAGGTTGGAAGGATGTAATTAATGGAATAACAATAATCAATTCTAGGGCCTTGATTATTTTCTATCTATGTTAATATCTTGGAAGAGGGAACAGAGTTTGATTTATTCGAACGATATGAAAATGGATGGGAGGACATGTTGTGATGAGGATATAAGGAATCTGCAAGGGGCATAGATAGATTGAGTAAGTTGATAAATGTCCTGGCTGATGGAATTTTTATTTAGGAAGGTATAAGGTCATGCCCTTTAAGATAAGAATCAAAAAGAAATAATTTAAATGACTCTAAAAAGATGCAGCGCAGGGAGAACTGGGTGTTTGTGTTAACGTTAGCATGCAGATACAGCAAGTAATTAACAAGGCACATGGAGTTTGGCCTTTGTTGCTAGAAGACTGAAGTTTAAAAATAGGGAAGCCCTGTTACAACTGTACAGAGTGTTGGTGAGGTTGCACATGAAGAATTGTGTACGGTTTCAGTTCCCATATTTATAAAAGGAGGAACTAGCTCTGGAGGAAGTTCAAAAGAGATTTACTACTGAAGGGAATGACTCGTCAAGAAAGGTTAAACAGTTTAAGCCTTGATTCATTAGCGTTTAGAAGAATGGGGGATGATGTTATTGAAACATATAAAACTTTGAGGGAGCTTAACAACATAGATATTAAGATGATTCTGCTGATGGGAGCGTCTCAAACTATAGAACATAGAACATTACAGTGCAGTACAGGCCCTTCGGCCCTCGATGTTGCGCCGACCTGTGAAACCAATCTGATGCCCATCTAACCTACATTATTCCCTTATCATCCATATGTTTATCCAACGACCATTTAAATGCCCTTAAAGTTGGCGAGTCTACTACTGTTGCAGGCAGGGCATTCCACGCCTTTACTACTCTCTGAGTAAAGAACCTACCTCTGACATCTGCCCTATATCTATCACCCCTCAATTTAAAGCTATGTTCCCTCATGCTAGGCGTCACCATCCAAGGAAAAAGGCTCTCACTGTCCACCCTATCTAATCCTCTGATCACCTTGTATGTCTCTATTAAGTCACCTCTTAACCTCCTTCTCTCTAACGAAAACAGCTTCAAGTCCCTCAGCCTTTCCTCATAAGACCTTCCTTCCATACCAGGCAACATCCTGGTAAATCTCCTCTGCACGCTTTCCAATGCTTCCACATCCTTCCTATAGTGCGGCGACCAGAACTGTACGCAATACTCCAAGTGCGGCCGCACCAGAGTTTTGTACAGCTGCAACATGACCTCACGGCTCCGAAACGCAATCCCTCTACCAGTAAAACCTAACATACTGTACACCTTCCTAACAACCCTATCAACCTGGGTGGCAACTTTCAGGGATCTATGCACATGGACACTGAGATCTCTCTGTTCATCCACACTACCAAGAATCTTACCATTAGCCCTGTACTCTGTATTCCTGTTACTTCTTCCAAAGTGAATCACCTCACACTTTTCCGCATTAAACTCCATTTGCCACCTCTCAGCCCAGCTCTGCAACTTATCTATGTGCCTCTGTAATCTGCAACATCCTTCCGCACTATTCACAACTCCATCGACTTTAGTGTCACCTGCAAATTTACTAACCCATCTTTCCACACCCTCATCCAGGTCATTTATAAAAATGACAAACAGCAGTGGCCCCAAAACAGATCCTTGCGGTACACCACTAGTAACTGAACTCCAGGATGAACATTTTCCATCAACCACCACCTTCTGTCTTCTTATAGCTAGCCAATTTCTGATCCAAACCACTAAATCACCCTCAATCCCAAGCCTCCGTATTTTCTGCAATAGCCTACCGTGGGGAACCTTATCAAACACTTTACTGAAATCCAAATACACCACATCAACCACTTTACCCTCATCCACCAGTTTGGTCACCTTCTCAAAGAACTCAATAAGATTTGTGAGGCACGACCTACCCTTCACAAAACCATGTTGACTATCCCTAATCAAATTATTCCTTTCTAGATGATTATAAATCCTATCTCTTATAATCCTTTCCAACACTTTACCCACAACTGAAGTAAGGCTCACTGGTCTATAATTACGAGGGTTGTCTCTACTCCCCTTCTTCAACAAGGGGACAACATTTGCTATCCTCCAGTCTTCTGGCACTATTCTTGTAGACAATGATGACATAAAGATCAAAGCCAAAGGCTCTGCAATCTCATCCCTGGCTTCCCAGAGAATCCTAGGATAAATCCCATCCGGCCCAGGGGACTTATCTATTTTCACACTTTCCAGAATTGCTAACACTTCCACCTATGAGCCTCAATCCCATCTAGTCTAATAGCCTGTATCTCAGCATTCTCCTCAACAACATTGTCTTTTTCATGTGTGAATACTGATGAAAAATATTCATTTAGCGCCTCTCCTATCTCTTCGGACTCCATGCACAATTTCTCACTACTGTCCTTGACTGGCCCTAATCTTACTCTAGTCATTGTTTTATTCCTGACATACCTATAGAAAGCTTTAGGGTTTTCCTTGATCCGACCTGCCAAAGACTTCTCATGTCCCCTCCTGGCTATTCTTAGCTCTCTCTTTAGGTCCTTCCTGGCAACTTGTAACTCTCAAGCGCCCTAACTGAGCCTTCACACCTCATCTTTACATAAGCCTCCTTCTTCCTCTTGACAAGAGATTCAACTTCTTTGGTAAACCACGGTCCCCTTGCTCGACCATTTCCTCCCTGCCTGACATGTACATATTTATCAAGGACACGCAGTTGCTGTTCCTTGAACAAGCTCCACATTTCAATAGTTACAGAATAAGTGGATATTAATTTAAAACTGAGATGTGGAGGAATTTCTTCTCTCCGAGGGCAATGAATGTCAGGGATTCACTAACCTAGAGAGCTGTGGAGGCTAGATCATTGCAATTATTTAAGGAAGTGGCAGATAGATTTTTGAAATATTGAGGAATTGATGGCTGTGGGGAGCTGACATGAAAGAAGAGTTGAGGCTGGGACAGAGCAGGCATGATTTTTGTTGCATTGCTGGGCATAAGGAATCATCCTTATGTTCGTACGTTCTACTGTTTAATTCAAGAAGGATATAATGTTTGGACATGTTCTTTATTTCCACAGAAAGCAGGTCCTGCTTATGAAAATTTCTAACTTTTAACATGTGTTCCAAGAGCCTAAATGATAATCTTCAATATGATTCTGGGATTGGATCTCACTTGCTGAATAGTCCTGATTGTGTTAAGATTTACATCAGCAATCAACTGTGCTTGGCACAAATCCACTCCATTGTATTTCATCTAACCGATTAACACTTTTAGATCAGATTCAGCGTTTTTGTTGTTAGGTATCATTACCCTGAGAAACATTGACAACGCTGGGAGTACAAAGTTAGGATGACTCCCACCTCTGCAAATCAAAATGGGACGTAGTGCCTTGGGTGCTGCCATTTTTGTTCTGGAGTGGGATGGATTTTGGGGGCTGTGGGGGAAGGGGTATGCAGTAGGGAGGATGAAATGAGCATCAGACCTGCTGGCCGTAGAAAGACTTCCAGGTGCAGAGGACTCAATGTGACAACACTTTTTATTAAAAACACAAAAAAAATCCACCTCTCTACCCCTCATACCCGCTTATCTGCCCACATACTCTCCATTCTCCATACTTGCATACCCATGACACCTGATCACATTCATTTTCCAGACCAACACGTGTTCCTCTTCCCCTTCACAACCTTTATGCCAACCGATGCTCCTCTACCAAACCCCACGGTCCTTGAGAGCTCCTATACCAACTTAGTGCAAACTCATGCCCCTTACCATTTGCACTTGCACCTTCCATGCCAACTCTTTCTAATATCCAGCATGGGCAGTCTGGTCCCAAGCGGAGACTAAGTAATTATCCTAAGTATCTATTCATTGACTCAATACTTTAAAAACATGCCCTTTGAAAGAATTATGTCCCTTCGTATACGAAGAGGCTGGATAGGCTAGGACTATTTTCACTGGAACTTAGGAGCTTGAGGGGTGACCTTATAGAGGATTATAAAATCATGAGAAGTATAGATAAGGTGAATGGCAGGTGTTTTTTCCCTTGGTTGAGGAACTTTAAGACCAGGGAACATATTTTTAAGGTGAGAGGAGAAAGATTTTAAAAAAGACATGAGGGACAACCTTTTTTACACAGTAAGTGGTTCGTGTGTGGAATGAACTTCCAGAGGAAGTGGCGGATGGGGATACAGTTACAACATTTAAAAGACATTTGGATAAGTACACGAATAAGAAATGTTTGGAGGGATAGGGGCTAAGTGCAGGCAGGTGGGACTAGTTTAGTTTGATGGAACAAGAACACTTCTGAGGAAGGGTCACCAGACTCAAAATGTTAACTCTGTTTTTTCCGTTCACAGATGCTGCCAGACCTGCTGAGCTTTTCCAGCAACTTTGTTTTTGTTCCTGATTTACAGCATCCGCAGTTCTTTCAGTTTTTAGCTTGAGATTATGCTTGGTATGGACTGGTGAACTGAGAGGTCTGTTTCCATGCTGTATGACTCTAATTCTACTCTCTAGTACTTACAATAATCACTTACAAGAACAAGCTTTTCTATTCATATGTCCAGTTCAAATATCTTATAAACATTTGGAGATGTCAATCAAACAGGAAGCTAAAAGACAGCTCATTGTGGTAATTATAGATTGTGAAATCTGTTAAGTAACACTAATCCTGTAATAATCTAATTACACAACATGGACAGCAGTGGTTCAAGGTGGAAGCTCACCATTACCACAAGGATTTGAAATTATAATCATTACTCGAACCGAATTTTAAATAACTCTTGAGCTAAAGGGAATGTACTGCCACGGTGTCCTCTCATTTCAGGCAGTACCTCAGTGACTATGTTTCAAAGGTACATCTTTTCTTGTTGGATGCTTGAAATGTACTAAGGTCATGAAAAGCATTTTTATTTAGTCCCTTTGCCTCACTCCCCTTTTGGAGTGTAAACCTAAGAAGTCCCGATGCAAAAAAGTGCAGTCAAGAGAAGCAATTCCCTCTACATAAAATCATGGACAATATTGAACACTGGAAAGGAACCTTAAGATTTGTTACCCAGCATAATTGATTCAAAACACTTTGGGATGTCCCGACGTTGTCAAAAGACAGTTTGTCAGTCTACATGATCTCTCTTTTTATTGAATTTCAGCACAAAATACTTCCCCTTTGGACTTTATCGACTGGATAAAGTTATTGACTGGAGCACGGGATGTTGAGGGGTGACCTTATTGAGATTTATAAAATCATGAGGGGCATATATAAATGAATGAAAAAAGTCTTTTCCCTCGATTGAAGGAGTTCAAAACTAGGGGGCATATTTTAAAGGTGAGAGGAGAAAGGTTTTAAAAGGATATTTTTAACCAGATTGTGGTTCATGTGAGGAATGAACTGCCAGAGAAGGTGATGGATGCAGGTACAGTTAAAATGTTTAAAAGACATTTGGATAAGTACATGAATAGGAAAAGTTTAAAAGGATATGACTCTATGACTCTCCCACGTATGTATTTATGCAAAAATGTGCAACACGCCTGCATTTGATTTATTTTGCTTCCAGTCCTGTGATTATGTCCTGTCTGAGCTGAACACTGCAGTGGTGAAATATATCGCAATGTCCTGTCTGCGTTGTTCATGTTTAGAGCTCTTTGGAGCTAGCAATTGCTTCTCCTGGAAACCCTGCAGATCAGCCTCAAGTGAAGATGATACAAATGAATGAATGAAGAGAAGCATGGAGTACGTAAACATTTCCGAATCAACTTATTCAGAGATGTTATTACATACCTCTGGAGCAGGTGGGACTTGAACCTGGGCCTCATGGCTCAGAGGTGGGACTTGAACCTGGGCCTCATGGCTCAGAGGTGAGGTCACTACCACCACACCACAAGACCCCCAAAGCATAGAGTAGTTGCAGTGATCATTATTAACTTCAGATCTTACAAATTCGAAAACACTTCAGGGCTTAAAATCACCCTTGTTTCTCTATTATTGCACTAACTCGATGAATGATTTGTTACTGTCAACCCGTCAAACTCTTCCAAGATGTCAATCGCAGGAATTTCCTATACCTGATTGTTGAAGATACTGGGGACTGATGGAACCTGGGACTGGTTTCACTGATAAAAAGCCAATGAGACCATTGTTCAGGGAGTTATCAGGCAACATCTGTGTACAAAAGGAGGTGACGGCAGATAATAATAAGCAGCTTGCAAGCCAACTTAAAAGAGAAATCACGCATATGGCATTACCTCAATGACGCGGACATAACAATCTGGTCATTCTTCCATCTAATGACTCTATTGACTTACTTGAAAGATAAATAGAGGAAGAAGACTTTAAGTCATATAGCTCTTTCCATTGGATATTCCAAAACTCTTTACAGACATGTGACATGTGACATGTGACAATTATTGACCAGAGGTAACCACCCCCAACTCCAACTGATTTTCTTTATGCAGGCAATGGTGCATGTGTGGAATGAGCTGCCAGAGGAAGTGGTGGAGGCTGGTACAATTACAGCATTTAAAAGGCATCTGGATGGGTACATGAATAGGAACGGTTTAGAGGGATGTGGGCCAAATGATAGCAACTGGGACTAGATTAAATTAGGATATCTGGTCAGCATGGACAAGTTGGACCAAGGGTCTGTACAGCTCTATGACTCTAAAAATGCAATGTACTTGTTAACACAAGGGAATAGGCAGGGCCTCAGTTGAACATCGGAGGTGGAATTTAATGATTGCTCCCAAGTTGGATTTGCTGATAGGGCATTTAATTCTGTATTATATAGGGAGCTTGCCAACTTTCCGCCTCTGCCCTTCCTACCCAGCTGCCAATTGCTCGCAAAGGGGCCAAAGCTCTTGTTGATCAGGATATGTGCCTACCCAAATCCTTGATCTTGGGAAGGACCACCACTGGCTACGCAAATGCCTGCTCAGAACTTAATTGTGGTTAACCTTCCCCAAATGAGGTAGCACAAAGCTCTTGGATGAGACTCCTGTCACCTTATCTAGATACTGCCACCTGTCTGTACTGTGCTGGAGTGGGACTCGAAGCTACAATCTCCTGACTCAGAGGCAAGAGCATTACTAACTTAGCTGCAACTGAAATCAGGTGACAGATGTCCTCCCTAAGGCTGCCTCTTCCTTATTGTAAAACGATGTTAAATTTATGGCAATTATATTTATCATTCTGCAAATATTTTCCTGACTGTACAATCAAGAAAGCAAGGATATTGCCGGACAATGAATTCTATGGTATATGGGGTAGTATTGCATATTGTAATATTGCACTTGCCAAAGTTTAACCCAGTCACGAATTGGAAAATTTATAAAGTTGAACTTAATTTTTATTTTCCATCAATGAATTACAGTCACCACTTCAGTGTGTGTGGAGGCTTGGGACTGAGATTCAATGAGTGAATGATTTGTATTTACATCGATGTGCCAAAAACGACACCCACACAAGTAATGGCAAAATGGTACAAACCTTGCTATGGCATGCTGGGATTTTGGGTTGTTTTGATAGGCAGCCTCCAGTTTATAAATGAAAGCAATTATTCAACAGAATAACTTGGAATGGCAAAAGCAAAAAAAAAAAAAAAAATTCTTGCTGGTGGAAAAAGTGAGAAAAAGGATGAAGTAATGTGAAGAAGGATGTTGTTTAGGGCTCCGTGTGAGAACAATTTACTACTTTTATAAGAATAACAAGCTTGGGCAAGGTATGCGCTTCACAGAAACTTGTAGTTCATGAACTAGTCAAACCTATAAAAGGTTAACAACTGTATTATCACATTTTCCACAACATGAAGTTATAAAAGTTCTGATTTACTGAAGCCTATTTAATAGCTAAACAATCTACTAAGTTCAGGATAAAGCATTACATAGATATGCAACTGAATAGATTTGAGTATTGTTGCAAAATGGCATGTTTTGGCACAATAGCTCAGTGGTTAGCACTGTTGCCTTACACCACCAGGGTCCTAGTTTCGATTTCACCCTTGGGTGACCATCTGAGTGGAGTTTGCATATTCTCCCCAAGTCTGCGTGAGTTCTCTGTGGGTGTTCTGGTTTCCTCCCAAAGTCCAAAGATGTGCAGGTTAGATTGGCCATGCTAAATTGCCTATAGTGTTCAGGGATATGCAGGCTAGGTGGGTTAGCCATGGGAAATGCAGGGATAGGGTAGGGGGAAAGTGGATCTGGGAGGGATAATCTTTGGAGAGTTGGCTCAGACTCAACGTGCTGAATGGCCTCTTTGTGCACTGTCAGGATTCTATTCTGTTTCGTTAAAGATTTTCATCTTGCCCTCATTGCAATACTTGCAGGAAATACCAATGGAAGGGAAAAGTGGATGCTCTCCCAATGGGGATGCAATTGGCCAGCCTCCCTGTGCGTCATGTGATTCTGTGACTTGAGGATTTCTTGTGGATACCCTAATCATTGCAAGATAAGAAGCTTTGACAAAATGTGAGTCTTTTTTCAGTGAAATATTAAAGTGAGAGATCAATTGATGCTCAACATGTTTCCTCATAGTGAAATAATTCCACAGAGGCCGGTATCCTGTCAGCAAATCACCCTTTATTTATACGTGCATAGTCCTTGACACTGGTCCAGCTTCCTCAGATCCAGCTGTCACGGTGAACAGAGCCTCTGACATTCCTGCTTATATCTGTCAGCCAGGGCTCCCTGATTGGATCAAGTTAACAGCCCCAATCAGGGAACTCATATCCTATGAGATCCACCTGGCTGACCTCATTAGACTTACTACACATAGCACCAATACCAACGCGATCACAACATTCTGTCTGTCATACTTTTCTTGTATTTCTCAATCGTTATGAATCATCTTAACTCTTGACTCATTCTTTGGGTTGGCATAAGCCTCTTAAGAGATATGGCAAAGGGCAGGAAAATGGAGTGGAAGTTAAAAAAAATCAAATAATTATAATCTTAATGCTGGAGCAGATTCGAAAAGCCTGTGGCTTACTCCTTCTCCTATTTTTTCCATTCTCCCAACAGCATTAGTTACATTTACTTTCATGGAAGTTTCATTGTTACAAGTGATGTAATGTTACAGGAAAGTTTAAAGATCTGATTAATATGGTTATAATCACTTCCTACCTTTTCCGTCAGGCAGAAGATACAGAAGCTTAAAGACACGTACCGACGGATTCAAAATCAGCTTGTTTTGCACATTATTAAATTTCTGAATGTACCTCTCAAGTTTTAAATTTAATATTGATTGTGCTCTTTGTGTGCCTTCTCTACAGCCATAACATTGTGTTCCTCGCTCTGTTCTATTACCCTAATGCACTTTGTATGGTATGATCTGCCTGTACTGCACACCAAACAAAACTTTTCACTGTAACTAGGTACAAGTGATAATAATAAATCAAATCAAAGGTATTTGCCTTTGGCACAAACCAGATGACATTATTCTGTGGCAAAGGTTAATTGAGATACTGCTGATTAAAACCAGTCAAAATGTCATTGCAGAAAGTCTCACTCTGCAATGTTTGCATGTAAATGCATTCAACTACTTCTAGAGAAACAAATTGGGCTGAGCATTGTTTTTCTTGGCCAAGTGCCCATTGCCTCAGAATTTTCAGGGAATTCATGCTTAGTGTGATGTCTCACCCTATTTCGTTTCACTAACAAGCTATTGTGGCATCCTTCATGTTCAATTCTATTCCTGTCTTACCAAGCACATCTGCTCCAGCATTAAGGTTATAATTATTTGATTTTTTTAACTTCCTGGAACCCCTCGCCACGCACTGCATATCCGCTGAAAGATACAACATCCCTTGCAGTTGTGCCATCTTTGTTCCCCTGGTTGAGTGTTAGCAATCCAGTATTGTTTTCAATGGGACCAAAATGGCACAGAGTTCTGCTCCCAAAATCAGATTACTGCAACAAAGTCAGACTACTACTCCCAAATCTGTCCCCTGTCCCATCCGCTGTCCTCCACCTGCCTCCAACAACTCTCTTTGTCATGAAAGTCTCCTCTCAGTGTTTCTTGGGAAACATACAAGCTTGGAGACAAACATAGATGAGGATTTTGCTTCAGAGAAAATCTTTTGGCAACATGTGGCAGAGCATCAATTTTCCATACAACAATTTTACAACTGAAATAACATTTTTGCAGCAAAACATTTTCCTAGGGACGTTTCTTGAAAACAAATACTTACCTTGCATATCACCACCATTGTTTGGGATTTTTGATTCTTGGGCTCTTCAACCAATGTTGAGACCAAGGAAGTATGGACACTTTGGAATTGAAAAGCAAAATCCAAGTATTGGTGAATTGAGATCCTGCTGATTAAAACCAGTTAAAACGCTATTGCAATGAAGTCTGACTGCGCAATATTTGCATGTGAATATGTTCAACTAGCTCTAGAGAAACAAATTGGGCTGAACCTTATTTTTCTTGGCTACTTGCCCATTGTGTCTGTGTTTTTTTTGGAGGCATTCATGCTTAGCGAGATTTCTCGCCCAATTTTGATTCATTAACTAGCTACCCTGTCCCTATGGCATCCCTCATATTAGATTCTATTCCTGTCTTTCCCAAGCACTATTTCTGGAGCGCCTCGCCACTCACTGGATATCCACTGAAAGACTTACGTTCCTTGTATGTTTTTATTATTTCCTCATTTTGTGGGATGTGGGCATTGCCGGCTGGGCCAGCATTTATTGCCCGTCCCTAGTTGCCCTTGAAAAGGTGGTGGTGAGCTGTCTTCCAAGCTGCTGCAGTCCACCTGGTGTGGGTTGACCCACAATGCCCTTAAGGAGGGAATTCCAGAATCTTCGCCCAGCGACAGTGAAGGAACAGCGATATATTTTCAAGTCAGGATCGTCAGTGGTTTGGAGTGGAACTTAAAAGTGGTCATGTGCCTGCTGCCCTCTTCCTTCTAGATGCAAGTGGAAGGTGCTGTCTGAGGATCTTTGGTGAATTTCTGCAGTGCATCTTGTATATAGTACACGCTGCTACTGCTACTGAGCGTCGGTGATGCAGTGGATGCTTGTGAGTGCAGTGCCAATCAAGTGGGCTGCTTTGTCCTGGATAGTGTCAAGCTTCTTGAGTGTTGTTGGGGCTGCACCATCTTTGTTCCCCTGGATGAGAGTTGGCAATCCTTTGTTACTTCTCACCAGCAGAAAAACAGCACAGCAGTCAGCAAGTCTTGCAGACCACAACACATAGTCAGCATGGGTGTGATTCCCTTGCACATACCATCCCACTGTATCACCCTGGTCACTATTTAAACCCCCAGGCCACGCAGTTTACCTGCTCTTAGATACATCCCATGTAAAGACCTTCTCTGAGTCCCCGCTACTCATTCCTCAATGTCTAGTGCTCCCTGCATCTTACTGTTGTGCAGCAAGAGCGAAAAAGAAAGCAAAGTTAAAGTCACCATAGTCCTATCGAACCATTGGGTTGCTCTATCATTTGACCTGAGGGTCATCACGACTCAGGGGAGGGAAGAGATTGAGGAGGAGAGCCAATAGGAGTAACCACATAGAGACAAGCAATTGGACAAGTCCAACTATAAGCTTATATTCAAAACCATCAAAAGGGAATGCAAAGATTGCATGCACTTCGTCAACCAAATGCTGGCCCCATGACTTTGACAGTCCATGATGGTCTTCTACACTCAGCTCGCGTTTGCTGGGACCATTTCTCATACAGGACCTGTCTGCCCTGTAGTGCCAGACATAGCTGACCACTGTCATACACAGACAGCTTTTTCCTCCTCAGTCTCCCTGCCCCCCACCCCTCCTCCTTGGAAGGCTGCTCCCCTTCATCTGGCTCCTGAACTTCTATCACATCGCCCTGTTGCCTGCTCCAGTTGTGTAGAGGACAGTACTCCAGCTCTTGCAGCACGCTCTGTCTGGACTATACTGGAGGGCCACTCTGGATCAATCCATGCTCAAGCTTTACCAACAACAATCCTTGCTATCTCCTGAAACCTGATGTTACTGATTCCCATGATGCTCCTTTACAGGCCCTGTCGAACTCACATTGGAAGGTACTGCCAATAAACCCCACTCACTTCGTTCAGGGCTGTTCTGTATAACCACTATACACTTCAATGCCACACCGCTTTCATTTTCCTCATTCCCACCCCCAAAAATATCTCTTCTTTCCCTCTCACAGCTCTCCCACTGCTCTTGGTGGTGATCCCCACAGGACCCCTTGCACCTTCCTACAATATCAACATTCAGACGCCCTCCCCACACCCAGGTGTGTATTTTCCCCAGACCTTTAACCAATTTTGAGAAACAGTGCCGAAACGTGATGGAACAGAACCCTGACCACTGTCTCTGTAGCTCCCAGACAAATGATACACAACTCCCTGACGCTGGGCTGTCAATACATGACTGACTCCATGGTCTGCCTTCGGTCAGATTCCCTCACTATGCCTGTCCCAAGTGGGCAACTTACTGTGGCCGAGCCCCTGGACAGTGTGCGGACTGGACTCCTGTACCAGGACTGTCTGACCAACAGCAAACCCCACACCCTCTTGACTGGACCCCCCACACTTTTCCCAACATAGCCATTTGGTTGAACGAGAATCCAGTCTGTTTGCTGACTCTTGGTCTAGATGTTAAACTGATATCTTGGCATGCACACTGCAAGATGTCAATGTCTCCCTCATTCCTTTATATAGATCCCTACTGACAAGCAGCCAGTCTGTGTGTCTGAGTAAAACAGCACCTCAATACAGTGGTACTGATAGCCTCTGACTCTGGTCAAAGTGCCAATGTGTAACAGGCACAGAATGACATGGCAAGGCAGACATGCTGTGGACGTCCAGATAGCCTGAAGGTGAATGACCATTAAGAAAGCGAGTAGCCCTGAGATGCAGCCAAGTACTCCATGACCTGGGAACCTGTTCCAATCCGTGACCTGGAGCCTGTCCCAATCCGTGAGCTGGAGCCTGTTCCAATCCATGAGCTGGGTGTCTATCCCAATTTGCGACCTGGGTGCCTGCTCCAATCCATGAGCTGGAGTCTGTCCCAATCCATGAGCTGTGTACCTGTCCCAATCCTTGATCCGGGTGCACATTCCAATCTGTGAGCTTTGGTATGTGTCCCTCCATGTGAAGTGTCCCTTGTGGCAGCCTTGCAGTGCTCGCTGCCAGTGTGTCTTGCAATGTGAGTCTGTGCTTGCTAAATGGCCTGACAGTGTAACAGAGAGGCGCCTTCATAGTTCTGAGGGGTTAGCAAGTGTTAGATTCCAACGTCTGTGGACAAAGGGTGTATTCAGCTGATCAGACCCTGAGGTGCTGTTTGGTCCTGAGCAGTATGTAGATTTCTCAAACCTAGCGAGCGCAATGAAGTTGCTGGGCACCAGCTGTGACTTCCATATCAGGATTTGTTCACCTCTGGCTCGTTAGGCATGTTTGGTAAGATATGAAACTGAATGTTAATGAAGTCTATTATGGCATTAAAATGCCTTTTACAAACTATAATCTTCATTAATTAGCAGCTCGTTGCTGCCTGGAGAGAATCTCAACACACCATTTGTCAAAAGTTTAAAAGATGCAACAACCTGCTTCTGACATCGAGCTAGGCCTCTCTGGCTTCCTCTACCACAAACCTCTCCATAGCCTAGACCTCTATAACACTTATTCCTAAACAACAGGAGCTGGAGTAGGCCATTCAACCCATCAAGCTCACTCTACCTTGACCTGATCATGCTACAAATCATCTATCACTTCTATTCCAATGTCATTTGCCACACTCTCATCATATCTTCCCTGATTCTTTTTCTTTTCTAATAATGACTTGCCACTTTCCAAAGAGGACCCATTTTATGGCCTAAATCTGTTTTGGTAAAAATGAGGACTTAGACAATGGTACCTCTCCACTTCCCTGCCCCTGTATTTTAAAACTAATATTCATTACCAGTAATGAGCGCTGGGTGTAAAATTGTTTCAGCTTTTAATTTGGAATATAATTCCATGCTCTTAATGCTCGTAGAAATTGATTCTCGGAAATGGTTTATAAAAGTGTAAGAAGGTTTGTCAAAGGTGCAATAATTGTCAATAATAACACCGCCAGTGTGTGTTGTGAGGAAAACAGCTGAAAAAGGGACTGAAATTATTATGGGTCTTCAGTTCCAAAGATGAATCATATTGGACTCAATGTTAATTCTGTCTGTGTGGATGCTGAGTCTCTTCTGCACTTCCTATTTTTATTTCCGCCATGTATTCCAAGTGGCACACATTCCACTTTTCCTGTGATGCCAGGATCAATTGGTTGTTGAAGAGTCACATAGACTTGAAACATTACCTTGTTCTCTCTCCTGGATACTGCTTTATCCACAGTAATCTTCAGCATTTGTTGTTTTCCGTGCACGTTCCAGCATCTGCAGCAATTTGCTTCCTCAATCCGTTGATATTGTTTAAGAAATTGTCAGGGATTTCTTTCATTCGTAGAATCCCTATAGAGTGGATCCAGGCCATTTGGCCCAACAAGTCCACTTGACTCTCCAAAGAGCATCACACCCAGGTCCATCCTCCTACCCTTTCCCTGTAACCCTGCATTTCCTGTGGATAAAACATGTAATATACACATCCCTGAACACTATGGGCAATTTAGCATGGCCAATCCACCTAGCCTGCACACCTTTGGAGTAGGAGAGGAAACCAGAGCACCCAGCATAAACTGCAGACACAGGGAGAATGTGCAAACTCCACACAGACAGTTGCCTGCGGGTGGAATCAAATCCAGTCCCTGGCGCTGTGAGGCAGCAATGCTGACCACTGAGACACCATGTCACCCTGAATTAAGAGCAAGTGAAATCAGATTACTATTCCGAGCTCTGTCCTCCCACACCATCCCAACACTCCATCTCCTGACCTCCGCCTGCCCTCAGCAACTCTCCTTGTCATGAAATTCTCCTCTCAGTTTATCTTGGGCAGTATTCGGGCTTGGACACATTTCATGTTAAACATAAATGAAGGTTTCGTTTCTGACCAAATCTTTTTGTCAACAAATGGCAAAGCATCAATTTTCCATACAATAATTTTAGAACTGAAATAACATTTTTGAGGCAAAACACTTTCCTAGGCAAGACAAACACTTGCCTTCAATGTCACCACCATTATTTGGGATCATTGGTTCTTCGGCCCTTGAGCGAATGTTGAAGGTCAAGGAAGTCTGGATACTTCAGAATTAAAAAGCAAAGCCCAAACACTGTTGAAGGGAAATGAAAGAAGACATAATGTTGGGATGAGATAGTAGGAACTACAGATGCTGGAGAATCTGAGATAATAAGGTGTAGAGCTGGATGAACACAGCAGGCCAGGCAGCATCAGAGGAGCAGGAAGGCTGACGTTTCGGGTCTAGACCCTTCTTCAGAAAAAATAATTATGGAATGTAATTTTAACCCACTATTATAGAAAAGTAGAGGAAGCAGAAGTCCAAAATGAAATGATTGAAGTGTAATTGTATGGTGAAAACATAAAAATTCATCCAACATCTTTTAGTTTCAGAGATCAAGTCAGATTTAGCCGCGATGCTGTTTTCTTTGAGAATGTTAAAGGCATTGATTCAGATCAGTTCTGAACTCAGAACAATTTAGATAGAAATTTGGTGTGTGTTTCTCAAGCAAAGATGACATTTGCTCAAGCCAAGAACCCATGTGTTGTGTCTTTTCACACAGGAAAGGTTTTACACTACAATTACCTGACACCTCTGAGCTGACCAGAAAATTCTCTAGCTATTAGCACTCTACAGTATCAGAAATAATTACAGATTAATGACCAACAAGTTTAACCATGTCGTCAAATCCTGAGGTGGGGCTTAAACCTGGAACACCTGACCCAGAGGTAGGGACTCTGGCAACTCTGCACCAGATAACAAACCCTATAGAAATTTCAGAGCTCATTTTAACCAACCGATGAGGTGGTATGTAATGTCAGTTTCATACTCTGTCAGAGTCGGCAGGGAGTGACAACTTACTTACTTAGACTTGGTTCCTCCACTCCTGTGCGAATCAATTGCAAAGCTCAACCACCAGCCCAGGTCCTTCACATCTCTTTTGCTTTGTGTTTATCCATTCACAATATTTGGGTGTCACTGGCCAGCCTGGCATTTATTGTCCATCTCCAGTTTCCCAGAGGTTGGTTGCAAGTCAACCACATTACTGTGGGTCTGGACTCACATGTGCACCGGATCAGGTAAGGGCAGATTTCCTCCCCTAATGGACATTAACGAATCAGATGGGTTTTACACAATGGTCATTGCCAGACTTCCAAGTTCAGATTTTTATTGAGATCAAACTGCGCCACCTGCTATGCTGAGGTTTGTACCATGTCCCTAGAATGTTAGCTTGGGCTTTCAGATTGCTAATCTGGTAACGTTATCACTATACCACTGCCTCCTTGAATTCAAGTGGTGCCTGAACATTGATGGCTCTCTGAAAATATACATTGCCAAAGTTTCTTCGGCTGCCCGTGTCTGGCGGTGTCCATTCAATTGCCACTGGTGTACATCCAGAAAGTGAAGATAAATGGCTGTGGGCTGATGTAAAACCAATCAGACCAGCCCCAAGTATAAGACTCTTGTGAGTTGGTTTCAAATTGTCCTGCTTGTTGTTAGATTACAAACAGAAGAGTTAAAATCATTTTGTTTCCTCTGCGTACCAACACTGCATTTGGAATTTGATAATTTTTTTTCTGGTTGATATTTCTAGCAAAGTTGGAAATAAAGGCTTCAGAGATCTCAAGCCTTTTAGCTCAACTACAGGGCACAGAAACTTCAGGAGACAGTGTCATTTAATGACTGAACACCCAATGTTGAAATAAGATTTGAGCTTTGGATTGAAGATCACAAATCCAAATCGTACATCTTTAAAACGGGGTGTCATTGCGTAGTGTTTATGTTATTGGTCTACTCATCCAACAGACCTGATGAAAAGATCTGAAGACATGAGTTCAAAGAGCAGCTGGATAACCTACATTTTATTGACAAAGACGTGGATAAAAAGCTGTATTGATAATTATCAGACTGTCATAAAATCCATCTGCTTCACTAATTAGGGAAGGAAACTTTCCATTCTTACCTCATCTGGTGTATATTCTACAGCCACTGCAATGTGGGTGACTTCAGTGCCCCCTGAAATGCCCCAGCAAGCCATTAAAGATGACTCACCAACAATTTCACAAAGAAAAATTCCAAAATAGCAGTAACTGCTGACATTACTGGCAGCACCCACATCAATGATTTCCTTTTATTCATTCATGAGATGACGGTGTTGCTGACTCAGGCCAGTATTCAGTGTGCATTGCAATTGTCCTTTAGAAGGTGGTAGTGAGCCGTCTTTCAAAACTGCTACAGTCTACGTGTGATGCAAGGACACCCACTGTGCTGTTTGGAGTTGGTGGAGAGTTCCATAATTTTGACCCAGCGGCAGTGATATAATGCCAAGTCAGGATGGTGTGTTATTTTGAGGGAGACTTGTATTGGTAGTGATATTTCAAAACAGTCCTGCCCTACTAGGTGGTAGAGTTATTAGGTTTAGAAGTAGCTATCAAAAGAGCCTTGATAAGTTGCTCCAACGCAGATGGTACACATTGCTGCCACCATATTTTGGTGGTGGACAGACTGAATGTTTAACATGATGGACAGAGTGCCAATCAAGTAGGTTACATATGTACTTACAAATTAGGAACAAGTCAATAAGCTCATAGATAATGTGATTATTTTGTGTTCCTGCCTCTCTCCAGTTATCTTTTACCTTCTTGCTTATCAAGAATCTACCTACCTCTGCCTTAATAAAATTCAAAAACTCTGCTTCAATTGCCTTTTGAGGAAGAGACTACCAATGAGAAATTCTAGATTCTAGAAAAAAACATCCTTTCCACGTGCACCCTGTCAAGTAATGCTCTGTTTAAGCTGTCTAATTGTCTAACCTCAGCTGTGCCAAGAATCCAAAAGGGTTTTTTTTAATTCATTCACTGGTTGAGGGCATCTCTGGGTAGGCAGCATTTATTGCCTATCCCTAATTGCCCAGATGGCAGATAAGAGTCAACCACATGTCTATGTGTCTGGAGTCACATGAAGGCCAGACCAGGTAAGGATGGTAGTTTCCTTCCCTAAAGGACATTAGTGAACCAGGTGGGATTTTCCTGACAATGGATTCACGGTTATCAGTAGATTCTTAATTCCAGATATTTATTGAATTCAAATTTCCATGTCGGCCATGGCAGTATTCGAACCCTGGTCCCCAGAACAATTTCTGGGCCCCTAGATTAACAATCCACTCGGCCATCACCCTCCCTTTTTGCGATGTCCCTTTGGTCTCTTGCACCTGGAGCATCTCAGAATAAATTCATTCTCTTCTTCAGACAGCAAAGACATCAACATGCTAAGATCCGCCACGTACATCTATCAGATTCTGAGGTCTGTTCAATGCTTGATGGAGAGGAAGAATCCAGGGGTTCCAAAAGCCTTGCTGACTTCTCCAAGGAGCCGGGCACATTTTGGCCCCGCTTCCTTTGCGAGTTTGCAGCTTTCATATGGTCCACGTGCTTGTGCAGGACTGTCATATCTACCTGAGGTTTATACGTCACTGGACTTGACCACGCGTTGACTATACCTGTTACCCATGGAGGGCTAGTCCTGTGGTTCCTACGTCAAACTTCATCCCCTGAATTAAACTGTCTCTCTCGCTTGGCAGAGTCTTGTGTCTGGCATTGGCGTTCCTGATGTCATTTCTATTAGCAACTCTGCTAGAGCTATCCCTGCAACTGCATAAGGGATGTTTCTATAATCAAATAAGAACCAAGGCTGTTTGGCATCTATCGAAGTTGTAGGCTGTTTCTTTAAGCCTGCATTCAAAGTTTGGACTGCTCTTACTGCCAGACCATTAGACGATGGATGGCATGGAGTCGTCCTTATATGTCAAATACAATTTGACTTTGGGAAATACTCAAATTTCTTGCTGGTAAATAATGGCCCAATATCTGTGACCAATATCTACAAGAGTCCGTGCATTGCAGAAGATGTACACAGGGTTTCTACCGTCATCCCTGTGTCTGATGAATGAACTCTACTCACATTTAGCCATTTTGAGTGTGCATCCATGATGACTAAGGACTTTGAAACCATGGAAAGACCTACATTGTCAATGTGTAACCAAATCCGGGGTTTGGCCAGCCATTCCAACAAATGAGGGGGAGCTGATAGTGGTAATTTTTGTCCTTGTTGTCACTCTGGGCCCTGCGCTGACAATGCACCTATGTCTGCATCCAATCCTGGCCACCAGACATAGCTTCTCACCAACATCTTCATTTTGGAAACCTCTGGATGACCCTGGTGGAGTTCAGCCAGTTTCTGGTGATGAGCATTGCTCGGGATAATTATTCTTGCTCCCCATAATAATGGGCCATCCTCTACTGTGATCTGGTCTCTCTGGGTCCAAAAGGTTTCAGTTCTGGTTGTGATGGTCCTTTGGATTCTCTTATCTCCAATAGCTGCTTCAGTTTCTTTCCAGGACCGAATCTTCCCAAGCCCAAAGTCTGATATTGTCAACTGTGACTGGAAGTGTGTCCAGAAAATTTAAAACTATTGTGGACTCTTCCAGTGGCACTTAGTATTACAGCCCGCTGCTGAATTCGGCCTGAAGCTATGGGCAGCACTACCTTGTTCCCTTTGTGATGGACAGTGCCCCCTGCCAGTTTTGCATAGAAATCCAAGGGATTGGGTATTAATGCAGCTGTGAAAAGGAGTTTATTCTTTGTTTTAAAATCCCTACAAAGGCAAATGGACCTATCAGGCTTCACAATTGGTACGACTGATGCTGCCCATGCTTAGCCAATCTAGGTAATCTTTCTCAAACAACTTGATCGATTGATTGATTTTATTGTCACGTGTACCGGAATACAGTGAAAATCTTTGTTTATGAGAGGTACAGGCAGATTGCAGAAAGCAAAGGATGTACAGATCACAAAGACTTAGAGGCGTAGGTTACATTGCAGGTTACATTATTTGAGGCTAGAGTCCATTTAACAGTCTGATAATGTAAGGAAAGAAGCTGTTCCTGAACCTGCTGCTGCATGCGTTCAGGCTTCTGTATCTTCTGCCTGATGGAAGAGGTTGCAGGAGATCATTACAGGGGTGCGATGGGTCTTTGGTGATGTTGGTTGCCTTTCCGCGGCAGCGAGCCACGTAAATAGAGTCCTTAGATGGAAGGTTGGCTTCTGTGCACCTCACCTTTTGTCCCATCAAACTTGGACCTGATCCTTTTACTACCACCGGTAATCACTGAGCCAGCTGCTTCTCATTAGAGATCAGAACTGAAGTTGTACCCTTAATTTGTAAAAGTTCTCCGGCAGTCTAGCCAAGGTCTTGCACAAACCTAAGGACGGAGTCTGGGTGAATTTTGTTACAGAATGGTTCTGCAATTGCTGAAATCGCTGTGCTAGTATCATCCTCCATTATAGCCGGGTGATTGGCTCTGACTTGGATGTTGCTAAGCAAACTAGATGTAGACGGACCTACTGCTGTGTGCACTCTCCTGGGTATTGGCTTATGAGTTCTCTTCCTCAGTTTAGGTGTAGCAGGATTCTTTTGCTGTCTCATGTCCACATACCAATGGTCCAAGTTCTGAATAAAGTTTAAATGGTTTGGCCAGGCTTGGTTTTGTTTTGGGATTTTGCTGTGGGCTGACCCAGAGTCCCTCTGTTCAGGATATGTCCTGAGTGAGGCTATGCAATTGCCTTCACTCAAGTGGTGTTCCCCAAGCTCAGTCAGCTCGGTTAGGGTGTCCACTTCCATTAGAATACCCTGCAACTCATATGCGTCGCTTGCCACAGTTTCCAATGATCCAGCTAGTAGACACTTTTGCATGGTTACATCATTCATCCCACACTTGTTACCGCTGAAATAGCTCCAAAGAGGCCGGTATTCCATCACCAAGTGAACCACGGAAAGCCCTTGACACTGGTCCAGCTCACTCTGAGCCAGCTCTGAGAGTGACAGGATGTCAGACAGTCCTGTTTTGATCTGTCAGCCACGACTCCCTAATTGGACCAGATTAACAGCTCCAATCAGGGAACTCACATTCTATGAGGTCCACCTGGCTGACCTTGTTACAATCACTACAGACACAAATACCATACACAATACTAAAACTGTGGCCCCACCACTTCCCTGTACAATGGAAGCATAACCTCTTTACCTTTTCATTAAGTCTCCTCACAATAAAGGGTAAAGTTCTATTGGATTTTCTAATTACCTATTGTGCCTAGATGTTGTGGTAATGGATCGGAGTCCCAAGTACCTTAGACATTGATAACTTGTAGTTCTAAATTGTGCTTTTTAAACTAAGTGAGCTATAATTAAAACATATAAATTCAGTTGCTGTCTGGCAAAATTGCGCATGAGACCCAAGGAATGTCACATCTGCAGACTGCCAGGAAAACTGCGAGAAAATGTAACAGGAAGAGGTAACGATGAGGCTGACTGTCTCTCCCCACTCAACAGAAAGCTCATCTTACAGGATTTTTTTGTGTTTTATCCTTCCATGAACATACAAAAGAACGAGGTAAAAAGCTGACTGTAACCGTGATCTACGTGTGCTAGCGGTCTGATATCCTAGTGTGCAGATTAATGTGTTATAAGGGTCACATCTCTGAGAATAGCCATTTAAGCACCCATGGACTGCAGATAAAAGAAAAGGGACAGACTTTCTCTCACTCTTAGTGCTGCCAGTCAGCCACTTTCGAAAGGAATCAGGACAAAAGAGCTTCAATCAAGCTGCAAAGCCAAGAATCTCAAAAACAATTTTTCAATTACAAACATCAACCCCTCCAGTAGCATCCACTGCAATGGCCACAAAGTTAAACTATTTTCGCTTTACAAACAATTCAGAGACTGTTCTGCATGTAACTTTTTAATTTTTTTTGCAATTACATAGAAGTTAAAATAAAAGGTATGTTTGTGGCATAAGTATTTCTTTTTCATTTAGTATCAATTAAATCAATCTTGTTGTTCTTTTAAAAAAGCCTGGTTAAGATAGCTTCTTTTTTGTTTGATCGGTTTTGCTTGCCTATTCTTTTTCTCTCTCTCTGTGGGCTTCATCTCCATATACTCCATTTTCTCCCCACCACCCCTTACCCCTCCCCAAACCCCACTCTGTCATCAACATAAATTCCACCTTTCCCCAGCTATCTCTAGTCCTGAAGAAGGATCCCTGGATGCAATATTAGCTCTGTTTTCTCTTCACAGATGCTGCCAGACCTGTGGTTTCTCCAGTGTTCTCTGTTTTTGTATCAGATTTCCGGTGTTTACTTCAACAATGGACAGCTTTCCCTCTGCTCCCCTTCAATTTTGCTCTTTGCTTTTGTGATTGGTCAAACCACTGTCTAGATGAAAAAAAAGCAGCCAATCTCTCCATCACTCTGGAGTACAGCTCTTTTGTCCATGTTTGTACTGAGTCTGTAAAGTGCTCAGGAACAGAGTGTCCTGATGGAACTCAAACTAGGCATTAGTGAGTATGTTACTGCATTGTCGATGACCTGGCATCACTTTACGAAAAATCAGGAGTAGACTCATGGACTGGTGATGGGTTGAATTGGAATTGTCCTGCTGTGGTTGCTGAGCTCAGATCTCGTGTGCATGTTTGTGTGTACAGCTTCCTTTTAATTTGGAAGTGATTCAATGTAAAAATAAGCATCAGGAAAGCATTAGCCTTAAACAAGATAAAGGTTAGTTTATTATTACAAAATGTGGTTGTAATTTACTTAAGCTTAAGTAATAAACTTGCTAACTAAATACATACAAGGATTAAATGCAGATAAAGATAAAAGCTTTTTATAAGTATGAAATTCAGTGCTTCAGAATGCTATTGCAAGTCTGTAGCTTTTTGTAGAAGTGTCCGTCCCCTGGACTAAAAGTTTACTGAATTTGAAGACTTCAGCAACCTGGAACTATAGAAAGCAGGTGCAGGAGTGGGCCATTCAGCCTATCAAGTCTTTTCCACCATTCAATATTATCGTACACAATCCGCCATCTCGATATCGTTTCCCTGCTTTCTCTCCACGTCACTTAAAATCACAAACTTTATCTATTTCTTTCTTGAATATATTAAGTGCGTTGCTCTCCACGGCCTTCTTTGCCAGAGAATTCCACAAGTTCACTACTTTTTGTGGAGGATGAGGGGGGATCTCAAAGAAATTTATAAAACATGAGGGACATGGATAGGGTGTATAGTTGAGGTCTTTTGCCCAAGGAAGGGGAGTCTAAAACTAGATGACATAGGTTTGAGATGAGAGGGGAAAGATTTAAAAGGGACCTAAGGGGCAACAATTTAACAGAGAGTGTGGTGCATATATGGAACGAGCTGCCAGAGGAAGTGGTGGAGGCTGGGACAATTACAACATTTACAAGGCCCCTGGATGGGTATATGAATGGGAAGGGTTTAGAGGGATACGGGCCAAATGCTGGAAAATGGGACCAGATGAATTTAGAATATCTAGTTGGCATGGATGAGTTGGGCCGAAGCGTCTGTTTCCATGCTGTACATTTCTAGTGCTTTGTGACTCTATCTCAGTCTTAAATGGGTCAGCCCAAATACTGAGACTGCCTCCACACGTTCTCGTCTCCCAACCCAAGGAACATCCTCCCTGCATCTAATCTGTCCAGGCCTGTTATAATCCTACAGTTTTCAATCACATACCCTCACATTTTTCTAATCCCTAGTAAATACAGGCCCAAGTTGAATAAATCTTTCCTCAAAGGACGATGCTGTGTATCTGGTGTCAGCCGAGTGAACCTCTGCTGCACTCGATCTATGCAAATTATTTTCTTTCCTGGGTAGGGAGACATAAACTGCGTGCAATACTCCAGAGGTCTCTATAGCCAAATAGTTGTAATTTGCCTTTGTAGATGATCTCAGTAAGCAGAGCATCTTCAGGGTCTGAGTGAATGCCCCTTTTCTTTACTGGCTATTGTCATAGCACTTGAGAAATTTCCTGAGTTCCTCCTCGGTGAACGGGAGCTGGTGTGGGGGTGGTTGGGATTGGATTTCTGAGCACCATCCTCTGTCCGTTGGTAGGTCAGAGAGGAAACCCAATCCACACATACTATTCACCGTGAATTCAACTGAGAGTGCTGTCTAGAGCTGACTTTATAGCTTCTCCTGGGATAACGACACAACATGGCACTTTCCAACCAGACTTCTATACAGTTCAAAACTCAAAAATGGCTATTATCCCAAACTTTCGCACCATGCTTACATATTAGCCATTGGGTTAGTTCAAGTCTGGACCACAGTCTCAACCATTGTCTTCAGTTGAAATAATTAACTTTATAACTGTCTCAGCCATTAACTTGAGTAGTTCCCATTCATCCAGAGTTGCAGAGGTAGGAAGAACTTACAGGGAAATCATTGTCAACCAGTCTCTTACAGCCTCTTTGCAAGTAGCTGTTTGAATTGCAAAATGTCCCTTGTGTCTTTCTATTCACTCATGGGATGTGCGCATCAAAGGCTGGGCCAGCCGTTACTGCCCATCTCTAGGTGCACTTGAGAAAGTGGTGGAGCTGTTGCATTCAGCGTGGTGTAGCTAGCCTTTATGGAGGGTATTCCAGGATTTTGACATTAGTACATGTTGTGGTTGGTTGGCTGGCTGAACTGGATCATTGTTCCGCAGATGTTTCATTCCCCCGCTGGATAACATCATCAGTGCAGCCCCTGATGAAGTGCTGTTGTGTTTTCCCGCCTCTTATTTAATCTCTGGTGTCCGTTGAGCTGGGTTACCTCACTTTCGGTTTTTCTTTACAGTGGAGTATATACAGGGTCTAAATCTGTGTGTTTGTTGACGGCTTTCTTAGTGAACATCCAGGCCTCTAGAAATTCCTGTGCTTTTCTCTGCTTGGCCTGTCCCAGGATCCTGGTGTTGTCCCGATCAAACTGGTGGTTTTCCTTATCCATGTGGATGGAGATGAGTGAGTATTGGTCGTGTCTTTTTGTTGCCAGTTGGTAAACTCTTGTGGATAATTTCCTTCCCATCTGCCCAATGTAATGTTTGTCACAGTCTTTGCAGGGAATCTTGTATATGCCATTGGTCCTGTCCATAGTGGATAAGGGGTCTTTGGTTCAGGTTAGCAATTGGCATCAGGTTGATGTGGGTTTGTGTGCTACTCTGATGCCCAGTGTTTGCAGGAGTTTTCTGGTCAGGTCAGATGTGTCCCTGATGTAAGGTAGCGTGATGAGCGTGCAGTACCTTCCTAGTGTCATTCATGTAATAGGAATCTTCTGACCCAGTTTTTCGGGTATCCATTGTCTTTGAATATTTGGAGGAGGAACTCTTCTTTTTTGGCGTATTCTGTGCTGCTGCAGTGTGTTGTTGCCTGTTTAAATAATGTTCTCACGCAACTTTGTTTGTGTGTGTTAGGGTGGTTGCTGTTGAAATTCAGTACTTAGTCAGTGTGCGTGGCTTTCCTGTGTACCTTTGTTAAGAAGTCCCTGTTGGTCCTGCAATCCACCATGACATCCAGGAATGGGAGCTATTTGTTCTTTTCCTCTTCCCTGGTGAATCTGATCCCGGTGAGGGTGTTGTTTATTAGTTGGTGTGTCTCCTCTAGTCTGGTCCATTTAATAATGACGATGGTGTCGTCCATGTATCGTATCCATTGGATTAGCGGAAGGGCCGTGCTTTCAAGTCTCTGCATCACTGCTTCAGCTGTTATTCCGGAGATAGGTGATACCATTGGTGTTCCGTTGATCTATTCATATACTTGGCGTTTAGCACGCTTGCCTTCATTGCTCGGATCTTTGAGTATAGGAGTGGAAAGTCATGTTGCGGTTGTATCGGACATTGGTGAGACCTTTTCTGGAGTACTGTGTCCAGTTCTGGTTACTCAGTTATAGGAAGGATATTATTAATCTAGACAGGGTTCAGAAGAGATTTACCAGAATGTTGCCAGATATGAAGATTTGAGTTATATGGAAAGGCTGGATAGGCTGGGATTTTTTTCACTGGAGCACAGGAGTTTGAGAGGTGACATTATAGAGGTTTATAAAATTATAAGGGGTATAGATAATGTTTATGGTAAGTGTCTTTTCCCTAGGAAAGGGTGCATATTTTTAAGTTGCGAGGAGAGAGATTTAATAAAAACTTGAGGGGCAAATCTCTTACACAGAGTGTGATTCGTGTGTGGAATGAACTTCCTGAGGAAGTGGTGGATGCATGCACAGTTACAGGATTTAAAAGACACTTAGGTAAGCATGGGAATAGGAAAGGTTTGGAGGGAAATAAGCCAGGAGCAGGCAGACGGGACTATTTTAGTTTGGGATTATGTTCGGCACTGACTGGGTTGGACTGAAGGGTCTGTTTCCGTAATGTATGATTCTGTAAGTGTGTAGCCTTTGTCATAAATACTCATCTTGTTCAATAATGCCCATTAGGGAAGAAAAACTGTGGACTGTGTTACTTCAGAACCAGAGTAATGACTCTTAACTGCCTTTACCCCTAGTTCAAGTGTGAATGTACAACAAATACTGGTCTAACCAGTGACACCCACATCACTCTAAATGAATAAAACAAAAGTTCGCTGTCAAGAGTTCACTGGAGAAACCACAGCAGCTAATCCTGTGCACAGCAATGTCCTGAAGATGATCTGCTAGTGTTTTGAGTCAGCTAGTGGGACAGCACCTAGGGAATACGTCCCTGTTGAATTAAAACATCACCTTCTGTTTCTCTCCACTGACTTGAACTTTCAGGGTTTAATTTTGTTTTTTTTTTAAATTTCAAAACTTTGTCGCCCTTCCTTGAAATGTACGCCACAGCATCATTGACATCCACCAGATTAGGTAGACAAGGCCTTTGACTGGTGCAAGTGCCCCCGAAGGTAGCATTTCTCTGGTACTGAGCTGCTTTTGTGTCACCTTGGAGCATGGTATTTTGTGGAATCTTGCTGTGTGCACATTGGCTGCAACTGTGACCGAAAGGCCATAGTGATAGAAATGCTGGTAACCATCTCAGCTTTGTTTACAGGTCATGTTCACCCATGTCATGCATAGAATAGACCAATAAAGAATGAAAATAGATTGGTGTCAGTGATATGCTAGCACTCACATCTGAGGTGTAGTGAACACAATAAGCAAAGACACAAAGTCCTTTCCAGCATTGTTGTTTTTAATTATGCATCTTCTATTGCTAAGCGCAACTGTGCACTCCATTGAAATTGAATTAGCTTTATTGTCATATACTCAAATGAGTACAGTGAAAAGGTTGTAGTCACTGCATTGCATTTATCTTAGGTACAAAGGTACTGTGGTACAGATACTTAAGATCAAATTCTTAGGAAACAAAAGAAAATTAGAAAAGTAAAGAAATAGTCCAGCATTATAGGCCTTCGGAATAAATTAAAAATATAAAGAAGTAAAAAGTTCAGAATATCAGTCTTTCCAACCCAGTTCATGTCAGCATCCAGCCTCAACAGGGACCTTCATTGCCTCTCTGCCACCTACACCAGGCCTTTCAGCAGAAATTTTAGTCAACAAAATGCTCATTGTTAAGGACAATCATTTCCGCTTGAATAATGAACAAATTCCCCTGTTGAAGCAAAAGCTTGTGTCAGGATATTTGTGCCAAATACCGACCACATCTGGTGTTGACCATACTTCAATTCCCTTGATCCATTTGCAGTAAGAACAGCCAAAGTAAGTGGTGTGGGTGTTGGCTCTGTTTTCAAATTCAGAGCCAGCACAGTATCCAACAAGTCAATATGTCTCATTTCACATCTTGAAACAGAGTCCTGTTTACAGGACCAATCTCTCACAGGTAGGTCATGTCATTCTGCAAAGTTGATACAGCTGGTGAAGTGAGAGCCACAGATGCTGTGGGAGGTGAAAGTTGTTCTCTGCCAAAACAATCAAGCAATAGATTTCCCTTCAACAACAAATACATTGCTTTGATTTCCGTAGGGATGAATAATCAGATTTCATCTCAATCAGATTATTGATTGGCTATGAGATAGCAAGAACTCCTGATGCTGGAGTCAGAGATAACGAAGTGTGGAGCTGGAGGAACACAGCAGGCCAGGCAGCATCAATGACCTTTTTGTACACTACACCACTGGCTCAGGCCCATGGCCTCCTCTACACCATTTGTGGTCATATAGTAGACCAGCCTCACCATTCTTAATTTATTGATTGGCATGAACTGAATTGAATTAGCTTTATTGTCACATATTCAAATGAGCACAGTGAAATGTTTACAATCGCCCCATTACAGTGCTATCTTAGGTACAAAGGTACAGATACTTAAGATCAAATTCTTAGGAAACAAAAGAAAATTAGAATTGTAAAGAAGTAAATAGCCCAGCATTATAGGTCATAGAAATAAATTAGAAAAATAAAAAAGTGAAAAGTTCAGAATATCAGTCTTTCTGACCCAGTCCATGCTGGCACCAAGCCTCAAGGGAGATCTCCATTGCCTTTCTGCCACCTGCACCAGGCCCAACAACGTAGGAATCGCCACACTTTAGGCGCCATCTCTTCGCAACTGGGCCCACTTTGCTGATACCGCTGAACCCACACTAGCCCCGCAACTGAGAGTCCTTGGCTCTGCTGCCAGGTCAGGCTGCCACCAAGCCTCTAGCCCTACTTCAAACTGCAGATGCTGCCTTGCCGGCACACAGCCACCTTGAAGAATCCACCGGTGCCGATCCCTAATCCCTGGAGGCGCTTTGCTGCTGTTGCCTGTGTGACTTGCATGTCTGCATGTATGGGGTGGCATGGTGGATCAGTGGTTAGCACTGCTGCCTCACAGCACCAGGGACCCAGGTTTGATTCCACTCTCGGGCCACTGTCTGTGTGGAGTTTGCGTGTTCTCCCTGTGTCTGTGTGGGTTTCCTCCGGGTGCTCCGGTTTCCTCCCACAGTCCAAAGCTGTGCAGGTTAGGTGGATTGGCCACGCTAAATTGTCCCATAGTGTTCAGGGATGTGTAGATTAGGTGGGTTACAGGGGGATGGGTCTGAGAGGGATGCTCTGAGGGTCAGTGTGGTCCTGTTGGGCCAAAGGGCCTGTTTTCACACCGTAGGGATTCTATGAGATGTATGAATCACAGAAAACAAATATGTAGGAATAGGAAGGCAACTGGAATTTTAGCATTCATTGCACAAAGGGTGTAAAAGTATGGGAGAGATAAAAAGTACTGCAGATGCTGGAGAATCCGAGATAACAAGCATGGGGCTGGATGAACACAGAAAGTAAGCGTTTTTGCAACAGTAAAAAGTGTTAGTGAGACTTCACGTACAGTATTGTGTCCATCTTTGTTCCCTTACATGAGATGTGCTTGCTTTGGAGGCAGTTCAGAGGAGATTCACTGGATTGATTTTTCCAGAGATGAAGGGAGAGTTTATGAAGAGAGATTGAGCAGTTTTAGGCCATTACTTTCTGGAGTTTAGAATAATGAGAGGAGATCTAATTGAGTTGTACAAGGTGCTAAAGGAGATTGACAAAGTAGATGTAGAGAGGATGTTTCCTCATATGGAGAAATCTAGAATGAGAAATCATAGTTTTTGGATGGGGAGGGGTAGCAGATTTAAAACAGATGTGAGGAAGAATTGCTTCTCTGAAAGGGTCATGCATCTGTGGAATTAGCTATCCCAGAGTACGGTAGATGCTGGACATTCAGTAAATTTAAGGAGGGGATAGACAGATTTTTAATGAGTAATGGGTTATGGAAAGCAGTTGGGAAAGTGGAGCCATGATTGTATCAAATGGTGGACCAAGATTGAGGAGCTGAATGGTCTACTGCTGCTCCTAGCTCTTATGTTTTAATGAGCTATCAGCCAAACTGGTCCTTTTCCAGACCTATTTTCACCTTTAATAAGATGCTAAATACTTGGGAGTTAATGGGAATAAGGGAGATAGGTATCGTGAAAACATTAGTTAATTGTTTTAAGAATAACGATGAGGGCCATTATGGTGCAGTAGTAGTGTCCTCACCTTTGAACCAGGAGGCCTGGGTTCAAGTCCCTCATTAGAACAAGGTGTAATAACCTCTTATTTATTAGAAAGATATCTATTAAAATGTCAGTGGTGCTTGTGGCACAGTGGCAGTGTCCCTGCTTCTGGGCCAGAAGGTCCAGGAGCAAGTCCCACCTGCCCTGGAGCTCTGTCATAATATATCTGAACAGGTTGGTTAAATTAACTATTAAAATGTATAATACAGAAGCTTGTGGTATGGCGGTAGTGTCCCTACTTTTGGGTGAGATGGTCTGGGTTCTGATGCCACCCCAGGATATGATGGCCACAGAGATGTGTTGTAATGTGTACAAACCAGATTGGTAATTTAAAGATTTCCAATAGAATAAGAAAATGTACACCTCCACTAAAGACATAGTAACTTAATCACTCAGTTTTCTTTCTGATTACAGTGTCATGATGGGTTGTTTCAGCATCCCACAACTTGCAAATGACACAAAGCCAAGTGGAAGGGTGAGTTGTGAGGAGGATGCCGAGATGTTGCAGGGTGATTTGGACAGGCTTAATGAGTGGGCAAAGGCTTGGCAGATGCAGTAGAAAGTGGATAAATGAGAGGGCATCCAATTCCGTAAGAAAAATAAGAAGGCCGATTATTAATTGAATGGTTGTGAATTGAGACAGAGACAAGTTCAATGAGACCTGGGCCTCCTCGTGTGCCAGTCACTGACAGTAAGAGTGCAGGTGCAGGCAGGCAGCTAAGCCACTGTGCCACCCCTATATCAGCAATATCATGATGACTGAAAGGTAATTTCAGAGGCCCTACAATCTCACCTGTAGTCATTGACATCAGTGAGTCTAATTCACAGTCACCTGAATGCTGGCTGACAGTGACAAGATAATCAGCTTCAGCGGGAGTAAGGATGTCAGCTCTGAACTTAATCTACCATCTGTCATGAGTCATGTGCATCTTTTCAGTTTGTTTAGCTTGAAGCAAGGTAACATTGTCATAGGTCCGCTCTCCTATTAGAGAGAAAGCTGGTTGGAGGCTGTTTAACCTGACTGTCACCACGCCGCAAGCAAGGGGAGAAGTTGAGAAGGAAAGTCCTTTACAGTAACCTCAGCTGACATGGAAGTTGAACCCACACTACTGACGTCGCTGTACACCACAAACCAATCATCCAGCCAACTGAACTAACCACCCACCCCTCCCACCCCGCCATAGCTTGGGAGCCTTACACTGCCTGACCCAGTAATAGAGTCATAGAGTCATATAGCATGGAAGCAGACTTTTCGGTCCAACCAGTCCATGCCGACCTTAACCCCAAACTAAACTAGTCCCACTTGCCTTCGCTTAGTGCATAACCTTCCAAAGGTTCCTTATTCATGTACTTATCCAAATACTGTACAGTCATAGAGTTGTACAGCATGGAAATGAACCCTTTGGGCCAACTCATCCATGCCGATCAGATATCTCAAATCAATCTAGCCACAGTTGTCAGCATTAAACGTTGTAACTATACCCGCATCCGTCACTTCCTCTGGAATTTCATTCCACACATGAACCACTCTCTGTGTAAAAAGTTGCCCTTTGTGTCTTTTGGAAATCTTTCTCCCCTCACCTTAAAAATATGCCCACTGGCCTTGAAATCCTCAACTCTGAGGAAAAGCCACCTGCCAGTTACCTTATCGGTACCTCTCATGATTTTATAAACCTCGACAAGGTCACCCCTCAAACTACTGCACTCAAGTGAAAGAAGTCCCAGCCTGTCTAGACTATCCTTATAACTCAAACCCCCCATTCCCAGCATCATCCTGGTAAATCTTTTCTGAACTCTCCCTAATCTAATTACTCATATTTAAATCTAATTACTCATATTTAACTGGTAGGGCACTCACTTTTCCTTCCGCAGGCTGGATATATTTTGGGTTATTGCATGGATGCACTTCGGCCACTCTTTTCTCAATGTTTTAGGGCTTACAACTCTAGTTCCTTTGTACAAAACTTCCTCTTGGGCAATCACATCATCTCTGTATGACCAATATTTTCCTATAGCAACAAGTGTCCCCTTAGTGCTTTCAAACAATGTTTTCATTACTACATTCTCTAGCACTTGTAGAGATGCACCTTGGTTTGGTAGATCTGTGCAAGACGCTTGTCTGTCAGGTTCGGTGTATGCTGGATTGTTGGCTTCTGGAACATGTTGTAAAATTGCTTCTTGTTGAATGTCAAAAATTCCGTACTCTGGACAAGCATCTTCAAAGAGAGTGAAGCATGTTGGTCATGTACATCTGCTCCCCTTGCTTGTACTTCACTCCCAAAAGATATCTCGACAAAATGAAGTAACATTCTTTGCAAATATTGTGTAGCAGATAGAAGCGGTTTGAAAAAGGTGCTTTGAAGTGGTTTGTGGTCAGACTCTGCTGTCACTTTCTCTTTCCCAAACAGGTACTGGTTGATATGATCATAAGCAAAGACAATAGACAGACAGCCTTTCTTGATCTGTATCTGACATAGTTCAGTTTGTGTTAATGCTCAGGATGCAAACGCAAGTGGTTGTCCTTGCTCCATGAAGGTTGCTCTGTTTCACGGGCATCACATTGCAGGGCAGATTTATTAGTGTTGCAAGCCACTGCTCTTCCTCAAGATTTTATTAAGATGTTGGAATTTGATGTGCTGCGAGTAGCAGATTGCAGGCAGTCTCACTAAACGGCTATAGACATCCAATACGCTCCCCTTGCTCTCCTGCTGGCTTGGCTCAGCTAAGGCATTCAGATGCCTTTTGTCAAACATCAGCTTTACTGTGTGTGCTTGATCGTGCACATCGTACATGTTCTTCTGCAGAAGGAGAGAAGCGTTAAGAGACATTAGCATGAGTACTTGTGAACACTTTGCCTGCATCGATAGATACCGGTAGAAATGTCACGCCCCAGAGCTGTGACTGTCCGAGTGTGTAACTTGTGAGAAGATTGTAATGTTGGGGAGCTAAAGGATTCTAAATGAATGTTGACCCTGTATCATCAGAGAGCTGCAGTTGGTGCAAATCAACAAAGCATTATATGATTGCGTGTGGGTCCATGATACCTAAGAGATGTTCATCCCAAAGCAACCTCTCTACCCCTCTCAAACACTCCAATCTCTCCACCGCAAAACATGCAGCCCTCTGCTCCCTCCAATCCAATCCCAACCTCACCATAAAACCCGCGGACAAGGGAGGGGCAGTCGTAGTATGGCGCACTGACCTCTACATTGCTGAGGCCAGGCGCCAACTCTCTGACACCTCCTCCTACCGCCCCCTGGATCATGACCCCACCCCTGAGCACCAAACCATCATCTCCCAAACCATCCACAACCTCATCACCTCAGGTGACCTCCCACCCACCACCTCCACCCTCATCGTTCCCCAACCCCGCACCGCCCGCTTCTATCTCCTCCCCAAAATCCACAAACCTGAATGCCCTGGTCGAACCATTGTCTCTGCCTGATCCCGCCCCACCAAACTCATCTCCACCTACCTAGACTCCATTTTCACCCCCTTGGTCCAGGAACTCCCTACCTACGTCCGTGACACCACCCAAGACCTCCACCTCCTCCAGAACTTCCAATTCCCCAGTCCCCAGAACTTTATTTTTACTATGGACGTCCAGTCCCTATACACCTGTACTCCCCTTGCAGATGGCCTAAAGGCCCTCCGCTTCCTCCTGTCCCGCAAAACCCCTCCACCGACACCCTCATCCGCTTAGCCGAACTCGTCCTCACCCTCAACAACTTCTCTTTCAATTCATCCCACTTCCTACAGACAAAGGGGGTGGCCATGGGTACCCACATTGGCCCAAGCTATGCCTGCCTTTGGAGGTTATGTGGAACAATCCCTCTTCCGTACCTACATTGGCCCTAAACCCCACCTCTTCCTCCATTACATTGATGACAGTATCAGCGCCGCCTCGTGCTCCCACGAGGAGCTCGAACAGTTCATCCACTTCACCAACACCTTCCACTCCAACCTGAAGTTCACCTGGACCATCTCCAATACTTCTCTCTCCTTCCTGGACCTCTCTGTCTCCATCTCGGGTAACCACCTAGAAACCGATGTCCATTTCAAGCCCACTGACTCCTACAGCTACCTGGAATACACCTCCTCCCACCCACCTTCCTGCAAAAATGCCATCCCCTATTCCCAATTCCTTCGCCTCCACCGCATCTGCTCCCAGGATGAGACATTCCACTCCCGTACATCTCAGATGTCCTCATTCTTCAAGGACTGCAACTTCCCCCCCACAGTGGTCGAGAATGCCCTCGACCGTGTCTCCCGCATTTCCCGTAACTCATTCCTCACACCCCATCCCCGCAATAACAACCAAAAAAGAATCCCCCTTGTCCTCACGTACCACCCCACCAACCTCCGGATCCAACGCATCATCCTCCGACACTTCTGCCATCTGCAATCCGACCCCACCACCAAAGACATTTTTACCTCCCCACCCTTATCTGCTTTCAGGAGGGACCACTCCCTCCACGACTCCCTTGTCTGCTCCACACTGCCCTCCAGTCCCACCACACCCGGCACTTTTGCCTGCAACCGCAGGAAGTGCTACACCTGCCCCCACACCTCCTCCCTCACCCCAATCCCAGGCCCCAAGAAGACTTTCCACATCAGGCAGATGTTCACCTGCACATCTGCCAATGTGGTATACTGCATCCGCTGTACCCGTTGTGGCTTCCTCAACATCGGGGAAACCAAGCGGAGGCTTGGGGACCGCTTTGCAGAACACCTGCGCTCAGTTCGCAACAAACAACTGCACCTCCCAGTCGTGATCCATTTCAACTCCCCCTCCCATTCCTCAGACGACATGTCCATCCTGGGCCTCCTGCAATGCCACAGTGATGCCACTAGAAGGCTGCAGGAACAGCAAATCATATTCAGCCTGGGAACCCTACAGCCCAATGGTATCAATGTGGATTTCACAAGCTTCAAAATCTCCCCTCCCCCAACCGCATCCCAAAACCAGCCCAGCTCATCTCCGCCTCCCTAACCTGTCCTTCCTCTCACCTATCCCCTCCTCCCACCTCAAGCCCCACCCTATCTACCCCCTCTCCTATCTACTAACCTCATCCCGCCCCCTTGACCTGTCCGTCCTCCCTGGACTGACCTATCTCCTCCCTGCCTCCCCACCTACACTCACCTTTACTGGCTCCATCTCCGCCTCTTCGACTTGTCTGCCTCCTCTCCACCTATCCTCTCCTCTATCCATCTTCTCTCCACCTCCCCCTCTCTCCCTATTTATTTCAGAACCCTCTTCCCCTCCCCCAGTTCTGATGAAGGGTCTAGGCCTGAAACGTCAAGCTTTCCTGCTCCTATGATGCTGCTTGGCCGCTGTGTTCATCCAGCTCCACACCTTGTTATCCCATGTCTTGTGGTTATGGCTTTGTCCCTTGCAAGCCTTTAGTGAAATGAGATGTGTCCCTTCTCCAGGTTGTGATTAAAGGTCAGTGAGCTGATGGTTTGTGAGTGACTAAGTGTTGTAGCTCCTTTTAATATTTTAATTGTGATGCTTGAGAGGCTGCATCGCTGTGGTGCAAATGGTGCAAGATTATCAGCTGCAATGAAGTGATAGAAGTCAGTGAGGCATCTGATGGAAATGGCACGCAATTGATTTTGTGTGCGACTGTCCTCTTTCAGTGGCAACCTTACAATGCTCATTCACACTCATAGGGTATGAGGTATTGAGTCGACAGTGGCACACACCCTGGGAGGGCACAGCAGGTCATTCATCTGCTTGGAATCGTAGAATCCCTACAGTGTGGAAGCAGGTCACTCAGCCCATCGAATCCACACCACCCCTCTGAAGAGCATCCTACCCAGACCCACCCCATGCCTGCATTTCCCATGGCTAATCCATCTAACCTGCACAACCTTGGACACTATGGGCAATTTAGCATGGCCAGTCCACTTAGCCCACACACCTTTGGACTGTGGGAGGAAACCAGAGTACCCAAAGGAAGCCCACACTGACACGGGGAGAATGTTGAAACTCCACACAGGCAGTTGCCCGAGTCTGGAATTGAACCCAGGTCCCTGACGCTGTGAGGCAGCGATAAGCTGCCGTGCTGCCTGTTGTGGCACTGGAGCCATAGTTTCTTGAGCCACATAAACATCTCTGTCCATCTCAAACACCTCAGTTGGCATTACATCTGATTGCCATCCTCAGGGGTAAGAGCTTCCAGTCTCTCCTAGACAGACTTCAGGAAACTCTCTCAGGAGGCATTGCTAAAGCCTGTCACAGCTTTTTGGCAGTTCTCTGACAACTCTAGGGATGGCAGTTAGTGATGAGTAGAGGTAAGTGATGGTCCTGAATCCCAGAGAGTGAAGTGGCAACTAGATACCTTTTAAATATGGCACCTGGGAGTTTTAGCCCAGAAGGTACTGGTGGGAGCAGAACACCCTTCCCATAACACTTGGCGTTTTACCCACTAAAAACTACTCAATGAATTGAGAACCTGACTCGCTGCCAACTAGAATGACCTCCCGCTGTTAAACCCTCTGCCACACCTTATCTCAACAAAACAGGTTTCCAGTTATAAAGTCCATTCAAAGAGTTTGATAAGCCATGCTAAAAATATTTACATGAATTAACAAGTAAAATTCAATGTTTAGAATGTTGTCTCCTGTTAATACCACTGTCTCCTTGTAATTGTGCTGAAAAGAACATAATTGTTAAGGGACTTGATAGAGTAAATGCTGAGAGGATGTTTCCCTCGTTAGAGAGTCTAGGAGCAGAAGGCATCGCCACAGAATAAAGCAGCGCCAATTTAAGACCGAGAAGAGAAGGTATTTCTTCTCTCAGAGGGTTGCAAGTCTTCGGAAGAACTTGCCACAGAGAGCTCTGGGGCCAGAGTCCTTGTGTATATTAAAGGTTGAGATAGATAGGTGCTTGATCAGTAGGAGAATCAAGTGTTTTGGACAGAAAGGCAAGAAAATGGATATGAGGGATGTTGGATCAGCCATGACCCTATTGAATGGCAGAGTCGATTGGAGGAGCTGAATGGCCTACTCTTGTTCTGATTTCTTACAGTCTTCAAAAAATCTTCAAAAAATCTTCCTGCACTCTCTGACAGCAGGTCTAAAGAAACCAACCTAAAAGTGGCAATTAGCCCAAACCCATGAACTTTAGGCCCTGTAACTTTATAAACCAGATACGCAGGATCATCAGAGTGTAAGCTCCAGGACCATAATAGCTGATTTTCAGATGTCTACGTGAGCTGAAATTTGTTCAAGCCTTCAATTTCAGATGCACCAGCATTCCAAGCCACTGGGACTGCAAAATCTCACCTATGATATTGTTATTTGTGTGAACTTACTGCGCACAAACTGGCTGTTGCCTTTCCTGTATTATGACAGTGACCAAAAGTCTTTCATTGGTTGAAAAGCACTTTGAATTAGAATTAGAATTTATTGTCACGTTTACTCAAATACAAACGTACAGGAGTACAGTGAGAAGCGTACACTGTCGCCACACAACGCACCATCTTAAGAACCTGGGTACAAAACTTAGGTACTAAAATAGATTAGGTACAAAAATAGAGACATAAAGGAAAAAGCTAAAGTTTCTACATTACAGTTCTTTGGGACGTCTAATGGACATGAATTAATGAAAACCTTTTTTGTTTCGAGTGCATTTTTAACTTATGCAAGGAACAAAAGTAGATAAAGGGTCATCACTGACCCATCTGGGGAGGAAACCCAATCGCAAACTTTAGGAAATCGATAGCTTCTTTTCAAGACCCAATGGATCTTTGTGATTCTTTGGAACAAGTTGATACATTTTATCTCTCACTGCGACAACGTTCTGTCCGAACCGGAACATCAGTTCAGTCGAAGCAGTTGACATGAAATCCGAAAATCTTGTGACTCAGAGTTTGATTGGGTCAAGCTGATGTAATAGGGCACCAACGTTATGCATTCTTGGTTCATTTTTTACAAAATAAATGTAAGAAAAGTGGGGTGTAATATTTTGTGGATTGGTAAGTGTTAACTGCCACAATTTGAACTTGGAGCTATGCATGGGATCTCCTGGGAAGTGATTATTAATCAGGAGTGTACTGTACTGGGTTCCTGTCATGTACAAGTTGTTCTCACTTTTCGCACTTATAGTTTCCAGCTGTCCACTCCAGTGAGCCAAGGCACCCTCCGTAGCCCCATGTGTCAAATAATTTACACAATCTAACTATCTTTAACCAACCTGATCAGATATTATCTACAGTCTGTTAATAACCAACAATTCTATTTCAAAAATATAGCGACCTCATCAGAGCACGATTATGACCTTTGATGCTTTCCCACGGATTCTGAACCCATCTACGTCATTTTTGCTTTATTTAAAAAATGGGAAGTCAGCACAGTCTTGCCAGACCATAGGTTACTGCCTCATTAGACAGAGAGAGAGACAGAGAGTGAGAGAGAGGACTGATTTAATCTGAGGGTCGCCATGCCTCAGATGAGGGGAGAGGTTGAGAAGGAGAGTTCTTTGTGATAACCTCCTCTGGCACTGGAATTGAACCAACACTGTTGATGTCATTCTGCATTGCAAGCCAGACGAATGAGTTAGCCGTGTAAGAAAGATCAGCAAACAAAAACCAAATAACTGCGGATGCCGGAAATCGGAAACAAAAACCGAAGCCGGCAGAGAAACTCAACAGGTCTGGCAGCATCTGTGGAGAGAAAGCAGAGTTAACATTTCAGGTCCTGTGATCCTTCATTAGAACTGCTTGTAGCTTGGAAAAGATGGTATATATGCTGAAGCGAGGGGGTGGGAGGAAGAGTAGACAATAGGTGAAGTTGGACCTAGAGAAACAGAACAGCAGTTGGGACAAAGGAATGGAGAACAATGAGCCGGGGAGAGTCAAAATGCTCCAATGATGACCATCAGTGGGTGACAATGGGTTGGCTGTGATAAAGGTAGTCCATGTGATGATTAGGCCTGGGGTATGGGGGTGAATAAAAGACATGGAAGAAGGTGTTCAGGCTCTATGATTATTGAACTCGACATTGATTCCAGAAGGCTGCAGGGTTGACAAGCGGAAAGTAAGATGTTGTTCTTCCAGCTTGCGTCGAGCTTCTCTGTAGCACTGCATCAGGCCTGAGAGAGAGATGTTGACTAGGGAATACGGTGATGTGTTGAAGTAGCAGGCAACCAGAAGCTTGAGGTCATTTTTGCAGCCAGAATGTAGGTGTTCTGCAAAGCGGTCACTCAGTCAGTGTTTCATCTCCCCAGTGTAGAGGAGATGACATTGTGAACAGCGAATACAGTCGACTAGATTGAGCTAAGTTCAGGTGAATTGTTGCTTTACCCGGAAGGTGTGTCTGGGATCTTGGAACGTGAGGAGGGAGGAAATAAATGGGCAGGAGTTGCACTTCCTGCAATTGCATGGGAAAGTGCCATCGGGATGTGGGGAGGTATTGGGAGTGGAGGAGGACTTCTTTCACTTTCTGCAGATCAAAGTTGTGGCCATGTGTTCCTGATTGGGCCCCAGTTATACCTGTCTTTTTGGCACCTTCCCATAACTCTTTCTCAGGCATATTGATGACACCATCGGTGCTGCTTGCCTCTTACATCTGGATTTAGAAAAAAAATTATAAATTTCACTTCCAATTTCTACCCTGCTCTCACCTTAATCTGGTTCATCTCTGACTCCTTCATCCCCTTCCTTGACATCTCTGTTTCCATTTCTGGGGATAGGCTGGCCACCAATATCCACTACAAACCAAACAACTCCCACAGGTACCTGGACTATACATCCTCATACCCTGCTTCCTGTAAAGACTGTATTCCATTCTTCCAGTTCTTCCATCTCCATCGCATCTGTTCGGGTAACGCTATCTTCCACAGTGGGGTTTTTTGAAATGTCCACTTTTGTTCTCAATCAAGGATTCCCCAGTACTGTAGTTGACAGAGCCCTTTGTCATGTCCAACGCATCTGCTGTACTTCTAGTGTCATGCCTTCTGTTCCCTCCCAGATAGGTTCCCCTTGGTCCTTAATTACCACCCTACCAGCATCCACAGGATCAAAATTTCAGCCCCCTCCAGTGGGATGCCATCACCATACACATATTCTCCTCTCCTCCATTGTCAGCCTTCTGCAAGGACCTTTCCCACTAGGGTACCCTGGTCCACTCTTCCTCCACTCCCAACACCTCCCCACACCCCTACATCATCTTTCAATGCAATTGCAGAAGATGTAACTCCCGCTCGTTTCCGTCCTCCCTCTTCATCATCAAAGGCCCCTGACACACCTTTCAGGTGAAGTAACAATCCACCTGCACTTCACTCACTCTAGTCTACTGCATTTGCTGCTCACAGTGTGGTACCCTCTACACTGGGGAGACAGAAGGCAGACTGCACGACTGCTTTTCAGGACACTTACATTCTGTCCACAAAAATGACCACATGTTTTCAGGTTCCTTCCACTTGAACACACTACGATGTTCCCTGGACAACAACTCTGACTCAGGCTTGCTGCAGTGCTTCAGCAAAGCTCAGCGTAAGATGGGAGAACAACATCTGACTTTCCAGTTAGGAACACTGCAGCCTACAGAACTCAATATCAAATTTTAGGGCCCGAGCACCTTCTTCCCTATCCTTTCCCAACCCCCAACACCCCAGACCTTGTCATCACATGGGCTGCTTCCAGCACAGCCAATTCATTTTCAAATACTGATGACCCCTGTTTGCAGCTTTTCTCTCCCTGACTCATCGTTATTCAAACCTTTGTCTGCTCAGCTGTTACTTTTATTCTCTCTCTGTACCATTTCCATCAATTGTTTACTTCTTCCCCTTCCCCACACCCACCCACTGTCTTCAGCATATATATACCACCATTTCCTAGCTATAATTAGTTCTGAAGAATAGTCACTGAACCTGAAACATTGATACTGCTTTCTCTCCATAGATAAGATATATCAGCAGAAATAGGCCATTCAGCCCATCTGTTCCACCTGCTGAGTTTCTCCAGCAATTTCTGATTAAGAAAGATCAGTGACAGGAAAAGAATTTTGCTGAAAGCGGGGACAGGATGTCAAAACTTTTCATCTTGCACTCATCAGGGCAAGAATGCCAAGTTTCAAATGATCAAAATAATTGCTGATTGGTTTTCAAGTTAGCTGCAATTAGCTGAGGTATGGTTATGGAGAAAGCAATGGAGCACAATACACTAGGTAATTCAAATAAGGTGCAAAGTTTTAACTCAACAAAGTAATATGTACACCAAAAGCAAACAAAAGGAATATGTTCAAGCGTCATATCATTTTGGAGTTAAGCAGGAAGCTTGTGGAACCCATAACTCCCCCTTATTTTCTCTATGCCAATGCCTCAGCCAATCAGAGCTAACAGAGACAATTTTCCCAATCAGAGTCAACTTGCCAACTAATTCTCTTTTCATGGCAGTCCACGGTCCTCGTGGTATTCGAACAATCCCACATTTTTCACCAAAACAATGGGCCATTTTTCTATTTAAAACCTCCTATTGAAGTGCGTTAACATTGTTATTTAATACCCCTACCTCACCTTCCTTTCCTGAAATTTTTGATTCCTATTCTGCCCACTCGTATCATGTGATCATTTATGTCCAATTTACTATCTCAACCAAAAGATATTAGCATGTAAAATTAAAGCACATGGAATTGGGGGACAGCCTACTGACACAGATAGAGAACTGATTATCAGGAAGGGAACAACAGTAGATGTAAACAGGTCATTTTTTCTAATGGCAGGCAGTGACTAGTGGGATATCGCAGGTACCAGTGCTTAGACTTCAGCTATTCACAATATATATTGATGATTTAGATGATGGAACTAAATATAATATCTTCAAGTTTGCAGATGACAAAAAACTGGACGGGAGGCTGAGCTGTGAGGAGGATGCAAAGACAATCCAGTGTGATTTGGTCAAGTCGAGTGAGTGGGCAAATGCACAGCAGATGAAGTATAATGTGGATAAAGGCGAGGTTGCAAAAACAGGAAGGCAGATTATTATCTGAATGGTGATAGCTTGGGTAGGGCAGAGGTTTAATGAGACCAGCATACCAGTCACTGATTGTAAATATGCTTGTGTAGCAGATGGTTAAGAAGGCAAATTTTATATTGGCCTTTGTAGTGAGAGGATTTGAGTACAGGAGCAGGGATGTCTCGCTGCAATTGCACAGGGCCTTAGTGAGACCAAGTATTGTTTACAGTTTTGGTCTCTTTATCTGATATATGTTTTGGCCATAGAGGGAGTGCAACAAAGGTTTACCAGACTGATTCCTGGGAATGGCAGGACTGATGAATGAATAAAGAGTGGATTGGTTAGGATTATTTTACTGGAGTTTATAGGAATGCCGGGGGGATATCCCATAGAAGCCCTATAAAGTTCTAACAAGACTAGATGAGGTGAACACAGAAAAGGTGCCCTTGATGACTGAGTCCAGTACCAGGGGTCACAGTGTAAGGATACAGGGTAGGCCACTTAGGACTGAAGTGAGGAGAAATTTCTTCACCCAGGAAGTGGTGAGCCTGTGGAACTCTCTGTCACAAAAAGTGAGTTACTCCAAAATGTTGAGTGTTTTCAAGAAGGAATTAGATATAGTTCTTGAGTCTAAAGGGACCAAAGGGTGAAAGCAGGAATGGGGCACTGAGTTTGATGATCAGTCCCAATCATATTGAATGACAAAGTAGGCTCAAAGGGCCAAATGTCCTACTGCTGCTCCAATTTTCAATGTTTCTATATGTCTGCGTCAGCACCTCTGGCATTGTACTTTACTGAAGTGGCAATCTTGATTTGTTTTATGCAGATCACCACAGAAAAGGCTTGATCCCATAATAATTTGACTCAGAGGTGAGAGTGCTATCAACTGAGCTGCGGCTGCATTGACGGAGTTAATCAAGAGTTAACAGAACTTTGTGTTCAACATTGTAAAGTACAGTACCGATGCCACAATTTTACACTCTAACTTCAGTATGAGATGGTGCAGTGATTGTAAAATGGGGGAACCAATGAATTACTAGCTGCGATAAAACCTTCCAGTAACTTGTTTATAGTGTGAAGGAGCTACGTGAAGCCACATTGTGTTATCACCATGATGCAGCTGTTTCCTTGATCTATAATCTCACTGCAGGAACACAGCACAGAAAACACCTGTACAGAGGATTCGGGGAGATTCATTTCTGACTTTGCCGCTTGCTTGGTAGATTTGCTGGTACAATACCCCACTGAATACCAAAGGGAGACCTCCATGTTTATGAGTGGAGGGAGGTTTGGTTTGACTGCACAAGGTGGTTTTCAAACTTACAGCCATGGGGAAAAGGCTTGTAGTTCTTATCACAAGGCTTCATAGTGTCATAGAGTTGCCATAGCATGGAAATGAACCCTCTGGTCCAACTTGTCCATGCCGACCAGATGTCCTAATTTATTCTTGTCCCATTTGCCAGCCTTTGGCCCATATCCCTCTAAACCCTTCCTATTCATGTAGCCATCCAGATACCTTTTAAATGTTATAATTGTACCAGCCTCCCCCACTTCATCTGGCAGCTCATTCCATACACACACCACCCTCTGTGTGAAAACGTTGCCCCTTCAGATCCCTTTTAAATCTTTCCCTCTCACCTTAAACCTATACCGTCTACTTTTGGACTCCCCTACCCCTAGGGAAAAGACCTTGGCTATTCATCTTATCTATGTCCTTCATGGTTTTATAAAACTTCTATAAGGTCACCCTTAGCCTTTGACTCTCCAGGGAAAATAACCCCAGCCTATTCAGTTTGTCCCTGTAGCTCAAACTCTCCAACCCAGGCCGCACCTTGTAAATCATTTCTGCACCCTTTCCAGTTTAGCCACATCTTTCCTATAACAGGGAGACCAGAAGCGAATGCAGTATTCTAGAAGTGGCCTTCAGATAGTTGTAAAACAAAATCATCAAAGCTGGCAGTTAAAACTATAGGAAGATCTGGCAAATGGAGTATAATGTGGACAAAATGTGAAATTGTCCATTTTGGCAGGGAAAATAAGAAAGAAACACATTATCTAAATGGTGAGAGGTTGCTGAGCTCTGAGATAGAGAAGGGTCTAGGTGTCCTAGTGGATAATTTGCAAAAGGCTAGAATGCGGGTAAAGCAAACAATTAGGAAAGCTGATGAAATATTATTGCTTATTGCTTATTGCAAAGGGAACTGGATATAAAAGTAGAGGGGTTATGCTTCAGTTAAACAGGCCACTGGTGAGTTCATATCTGCGCATCTGGAGTGCTGCGTACAGTATTGGTCTCCTTACCAAACTATCAAAAAAGCCAACCTTCCATCCTTGGAATTTCTGAGGAAGGGTCTAGGCCCGAAACGTCAGCTTTCCTGCTCCTCTGATGCTGCTTGGCCTGCTGTGTTCATCCAGCTCTACACCTTGTTATCTCTTCCATCCTTGGACTCCATTTACATGGCTCGCTGCCGCAGAAAAGCGGCCAACATCATCAAAGACCCATCGCACCCTGGTAATGACCTCCTACAACCTCTTCTATCAGGTGGAAGATACAGAAGACTGAACACACACGATAGCAGGTTCAGGAACAGCTTCTTCCTGGCCGTTGTTAGACTGACGAATGGACTCTGTAGCCTCAAATAGTGCTGATCTCGCTAATGTTAATCTCGCCTTGTGCATGCCCTGCGCAATGTAACCTGTATGCCTCTGTCTCAGTCTTAATCTATACATCCTTGCTTAGTATGATCTGCCTGTACCGCTTGTAGACAAAACTTTTCACTGTACTTCGGTACACATGTCAATAAATCAATCAATCAGATGCAAATACACAAGAGGAAGTTCAGTTCAGGCTTACTTGACTAATACCTGGAATGGCGAGTTAGTCTTAAGGGGACTCTTATTGGCTGGACTTTGGATGAGTAAAAGGCAACTTGATTTAAACAGACAAGATCCTAAGGGGGTTTGAGAAGATAGATGTGTAAAGGACATTTCATGTGGGAGAATCTAGAACTAGGAGTCACTGTAAGGAGTTGCCCATTTCAGACAGAGATGAGGCAACATTATTTCTGACAGAAAGTGTAACTCTTTGGAACTCAAAAGGCATTGGAAACAGTCTGTGCATATTTGTAAGGCAAAGATGGATAGATTCACGATTAGCAAAGAAACGTAAGTGAATGAGGGAGCAGGTGTGAGATACAATCAGAACAGCCATGATCTTATAGCTTGGTGGAGCAGGCTTGAGGGGTCGAATGGCCTATTCCTGCTGCTAACTCATATGTTGATATGAAAGCTTTAGGCTGACTGCAGGAAGCTCCACTGTTTGGAAAGGGTGTTGGAGGCAGATTCAATTGTGGTTTTCAAAGGGTAATTGGATACGCACCTAAAGGGAAAACACATGTAGGATGGGGAAGTGGGAGTAGGTGAATTCTTCGTCCAGAGGAACTGCATGGGTGATGGGCGAAATGGCCTTCTGTGCTGTACCCATTCTACCCTATGATCTGTCATTGTGCTGTAAGACATTCTTTAATTCTATAAGGAGCTGTATGTCTGAGTCAAAACACTTAAATGTTACCTAATGGCATATCAGGATGTAATCTACATAAGAACATAAGAACCAGGAGCAGGAGTAGGCCATCTGGCCCTCCAGCCTGCTCCGCCATTCAATAAGATCATGGAATATGCTCCACTTACCCACCTGCTCACCATAATCTTTAATTTCCTTATTGTTCAAGAATCTATCTATCTTTCCCTTAAAAACATTCAATAAGGTAGCCTCAACCGCTTCACTGGGCAGGGAATTCCACAGATTCACAACCCTTTGGGTAAAGAAGTTCCTCCTGAACTCAGTCCTAAATCTGCTCCCCTTTATTTTGAGGCCATGCTCCCTCGTTCTAGTTTCACCCACCAGTGGAAACAACCTCCCTGCTTCTATCTTATTTATTCCCTTCATAATTTTTAATGTTTCTATAAGGTCCTCCCCATTCTTCTAAATTCCAAAGACCATAGTCCCAGTCTACTCGATCTCCCCTCATAAGCCAACCCTCTCAACTCCGAAATCAAACTAGTGAACCTCCTCTGCATCCCCTCCAGTGTGTGTACATCATTTCTCAAGTAAGGAAACCAAATCTGCTCTCACTTGTTTGTGGTAAACCATTAGAGAAATGCAGGATTAACAGGAGCTAATATAAATCGTAGACATAAAGTCTGTCTTGTAGTGAGGGTGAGAGAAGGAAAGAACAGACAGTGAGAAACAATGGTATGTTTGATGAGTGGGAAATGTATGACTTCCTGTCACTTTCATTACTTAAAGGAACTTAGACAATGCCTTTTGAAACTGAGATGTAAAACAGAAGGTCAGCAGCATCATAGGAGCAGGAAAACTTGACATTTCGGGCCTAGACCCTTCATCTGATGCCCCATGCTTGTTATGAGATATTAGCAACTGGTTTGCAGCCTTTTTGCTGCCTTTCAAACAC
>JAHRHZ010000081.1:8823603-8846081 GCA_024137785.1 Ginglymostoma cirratum
TTTGCGTCCTCCGTATGTACTATGTATGCACCATTTTATTTTCCATATATTCCCCCCTTTGAGACCTAATGGTCTCACAGAGAAAGAAGACAATAAAGCGGGATCCCTCATACTCAAGAAATAGAATATTTAACCCAAAAGCGGGCAGAGCCAATAATTAGGGATCAATCGCTTTAAAGGGTTCCCTCTCCATTCCTGGAGTTCCTGAGCCAAAAACGCGTCCAGTAATAACTAGGACAGGAAAAAAGACCCAGTGACCCGTACAATCTAGTCGCGTGCCTCACACAGGAGTGAGTCAAATGCCGTTGGTCAGACAAGGCTGCTGCACTGTATCAGATGTCAGATCATAATAGTTAAGCGGCGGCCCATCTTCCGGTGGGGAGACGTGTTCCGAGACGGTGGGAACAACCAAAAGTTGTCTTGCAGCAAGACGCACTACAAGAGACTTAATAAGAGGTAAAGCACAGCAAAACGCAAAGGCAATAATCATCAACACAATACCTATGATAATCCCAATCTTAGCAAACCAAGCTCCCCACGCCCCCAACGCATTATCCAACCAGTCAAAAACGTCATGGCCAAAACCAGCATTGTCCTTAAGTTCCTCTCTTAGTTTCCTCAACTTATCCATCGCTTTTGTAAACGAACCTCCAGGGCTAGTATTGTTGGGTATAAACGTACAACAGTGTTCTCCAAACATTACACAAACTCCCCCTTTTTCAGCTAACATCCAGTCCAAGACCTGTCTGTTTTGCCAGGTCATCTTTGTAGTTGCATCCAATTGTTCCCCCAGGGCTGAGAGGGCATCATTGGTATAATTAATAAATCGTTGCTGATTGTAATAGATATAGTTGATCCATTCAGCATTTTTGCTAACGCCGACCTGCGGGAGGAGAGATTCAAACCCTGCAGTGCAAAATCCCCCCGTGGTGAAACAGCTACCTGTTCGTCTGGACTGGCTGCGGCTGTTGACCCTTCCCCTGTACTCACCTCAGCATCGGAGCCAGGCTGTGCTGGTGAAATGGCTCTAGTACAATGATTAAGACACGTATGTCTTCCCTCCACTTGAACAGCAGTGGGTGACGCCTTGACCACTGTGAAGGGTCCTTCCCGTCTTGGCTCGTGCCACTTCCTTCGGAAAACTCGCACCTATACCTGATCTCCGGGTCGGAGGTGTCCCTCCTCTTTATCAGGTACCGGCTCTTTTTGTTTTTCCTGTGTGTAGATAGACTTGTGTATCATAGTTAGTTGCTGCATATACTGCTTAAGTTCTCTTTCCAACTGTTCCAGGCTGGGGCCTTCGTAGGGACCCCTCCACTTAGGTACCGGCATGGGCCTACCAGTAAGCATTTCATGTGGAGTTAGATTTGTCATGCGGTTAGTTTGCATGCGGTAACTCATCAGTGCTAACGGCAGTGCATCTATCCAATTAAGATTAGTACTTGCACAAATCTTATTCAGTTTAGCTTTTAAGGTTCCATTAATCCTTTCCACCATACCTTGTGATTGTGGATGATAGACACATCCAAACCTTTGTTTAATTCTTAAGGCCTGCAGTACCAGCTTGACCACTTTTTGGATGAAAGCGGACCCATTGTCTGAACTGATCTCTGAAGGTATGCCAAACCGCGGAATAACTTCATTTGTTAGAAACTTCACTACTGTCCCTGCCCCTGTATCCTTTGATGGAGTCGCCTCCACCCACCTACTGAACCTGTCTGTTTGCCAAACTGTAACTTTTTTCCGGACACCTTATGCCCTCCACTGGCTAGCTTTTCCAGGAGGAAAAGGGTATCCTGCTCACATTGCTCCTGGCTTTCTGAGCAGACCAAAAGATCATCAACATGTTGGATTATTGTACTTTTCAACATCATGCCCTCTAAATCTGCCTTTAGGACTTGATTGAATACATGTGGTGAGTGTTTAAACCCCTGCGGCATTCTAGTATAAGTATATTGCTGGCCCCTGTATGTGAAAGCAAACAGATACTGGCCGTGTTGTACCAGTGGAACACTGAAGGAAGCAGAGCATAAATCAACAACTGAAAACCAAGTTGTCTGCGGGGGCACGTTGGTTAGTAATGTATGAGGGTTTGGAACCACTGCTAGCCAATCCTCTACCACTTCATTTACCGCTCTCAAATCATGCACAAGCCTCCATTTTGATCCATCTGCCTTTAAGACTGGTAGTAATGAAGTGTTACAGGGACTACTTGTTTCCCTTAGTACTCCTGCTTCCAATAATCCCTGTATTGTTGCTGCTATTCCTTCCTCTGCTTCCGGTTTTAGGGGGTATTGCGGCCTTCTAGGTGGGATAGCCCCTTTCTTTAACCTTATTTCTACTGGACTTGCTGACTTCACTTTCCCCACATCTGTATCATGCTGGGACCATAACATAACTGGCAATGTATCCAATCGTCCATCTCTTTGTTGCTCATTTTCTTTAGCTATGACTGGCATACACCGTTGGGGAGTCACTTCGACCTCTTTTGGATTTCCCATCATGTTTATGCATACTGCAATTTTAACATAATCATTGCTCCTGGACTTCCAGACCCCTGACTCTGTTATTCGCCAATCACTGATTGTTTCTGCTTTCTTTATCATGGGTCCTAAATCTTTGGACTGATATCCCTCATTTACCAACAATGTCACATGAGGTGCGGCTCCTGGTACACTCTACCATTTTTCCAGGAATTCATTTTTCCTTATTTGCAACGCCGCTCCCTGCTGTCCTACTATTATGGCTTCGCTTGTCAAATGCTGCTGGGTGACAACTGCATCATGCCAGCGTCTTTCTAATGTTTCATCCTGGGTTTCATCAAATATTACTGTACAATGCAGTTCAGACTTGGGTGGTTTAGCTTTGGGTATTAATGTTAACACTGCTGTTTTCCATTTTCCCCAAATGTTCCAGATATAGCACTCAATGTCTCCTATCCAATATACATTAGCATTTTCTACTTTCTGCATTACTAGCTGAGTACTGGCTTGCTCTACACTTACACCCTGCTGAGTACATTCTAATCTCAATTCTAATTTTAGCAAAGCATCTCTACCTAACAAATTAATTGGTGTTCCTTTAGACACTAATATAGGCAAGAATATTTCTCTGCCTTCCATTTTTAAACTCACTGGACCTGTAAATCGTGTTAACTGTGATTTACCCGAGAACCCTATTGTTTTAACAAATTTTCCTGACATGGGAAGGTGGGAGGCATATTGTGGTTGCATGCAAGTGTAAGTTGCCCCAGTGTCTATCATTAATGGCGTCAACTGTCCCTCTAAACTAACCTGTATAATAGGTTCCTGTTCGGCCTCCCTTGTTATCATGGGGTATTGTCCCTTCCCATCTGGGTTCTCTGGGCACCCCAAGCTCATCCCGTATGGGTTGACAGGCCCCATCGGACCTGCAAGCGTTTGTGGTGGGGCTGCCAGGGGTCCTTTGCGCATTGGTCCATTTTGGGACGGGGAGGTCCAATTCCAGTATGGGCAGTTCCTCCCAAAGTGACCTGGTTGATAACACCCCCAACATATTATTTCTGACCCCCCTTGCACCTGCCCTCTTGTCATATTCCTTGATCCTCCACTCCTTTGTCCCTGTCCTTGGGGACCCCAAGTCTGTCTGGCCTGTTGTTTAATTTTATTTTTTCCAAGGTAGGGTACCTGTGGAAGGGTTCCCCCAACAATGTATATTGCTGGCATGGGGTTTTCTGGCCCTTGTCTGGCAGTGTTAATGAGTCCCCCTTGTGCTGGTATCTTTTCTTCGTCAGTGTTGCCCACTGCATTAGTCACTAGGGGCATCGTCTTTTTGCCCTTCTCTTTCTCCTTTTCTTTTTTCTTAAGCTCTTCGAGCTGCATTTGTGCCATTTGTACCTCCTCTTGCTGCTCAGACAATTTCTTTTGATCTTTTCGATAATTTTCGACAACATGGACTACATGATCACTGAATTCCTGGTGGGCCCTTGACATTAGGCCCACCACTTCCTCCAGCTTTGTTCTGACTTGGGTGGGCAATGCCTCAATGATAGCGGTTCTGAACATTGCAGTCAGCATTTGATTGCCCTCAATTTCTTGTTCTGTTTCCAGCCTCCATTTTCTCAGTTGCCTTTCTACATAGGCTGCTGGGTTTTCAGATTCTCCCAGTGGTTCCCCCTTCAGAATCTTGGGGTCAAACTTGGGTGGGTAAAAGTCTCTCAGGGCCTGCAACACCCTGTGTCTGACTTGGTCAAATCCAGCCCCATCGACCATCGGATTGTCTGCCACATTCCTTAGGCCAGCTTGGTCAAAAATTTCTTTTAATTTTGGGACGCCCATTATCCTTACCAGCAATGCCTTCATATCTCCCATAGCCAGCAATTTTCCTATGGTCTCATCCTCAAAAGCTCTAATCCATTTTCCTGCCCCTTCATGTAAACTGGGCAATGCAGTTTTTAGTCCTTCCAGATCCTGGGTCCCCTAAGGAACATACTGCGGTGGTCTTTCCCCTTTTATAAGTAGTGGCAACATTTTTTCCTGTTGGGATTTCTTTCCTTTAGTCTGTTTGTCACATTGTGATTCGCTTTCAGACTCTGATTCTGACTCTATTTCTAATTCCCCCCATCCTTTTTTCTCTGGCTCTACTCTGATCTCACCTCTAACCTGCTCTTCCACATTCCCTTTTTCTGTCACTTCCTTCTCACTTCGTTTTTTCTTAACTCTCCTTGTACAATTCAAATATTCCTCATACTCCCTCTGTTCTCTTAATACACGTAGTACATCAATTTCATGTCTCAATTCTCGCTGTTTACTCTGTATATCCTCTATTTCCTGCTGCCTTGCCTTTTGTTCTGTCTCCCTTTTTTCTCTTAACACATTCTTTTCTCTTTCACTCTTCCCCCATTCCAACTCCCCTTCTACTTCTACAGTCCCTTTTATTGCTGGACACTGTTTTGTGCTTTCGCCATCAGAGTAAGGAGGGGGTCCATCCACCTCTTCCAAATTTGGGTATAAGGACGGGCTCTTTCCCTGTCCTTCAGTTTCCACAGGCTGTTTAGTCTGCTCTTTGGCTGCACTCCTGGTTACAACTGGCGCTTGGTAAGCTCTTCTCAGCTTCACTCCTTCTTCCCTAAACAGCTTTAGCATTTCTGCCTCCTTTTCCCTTTTCTGACTCCTTTTCTTAGATTTATCTCTGGGTTTGTAATTTTTAATTAAGCATTCCATTTCCTCACACATATTTACATCAAAAGTTCCCTCTTTTGGCCGTTTAGTTAGTAATTTTTCAGTTCTTTTTCCCCATTTTTCCGAAATTTTTGCTATCTCATCCTTTGCCATTGGAAATTTTTTACCCAGTATTTCAACCGCAGTCCGTTTGTCCATGGTCAAGTTCAGTTAAGAAAGTTATCAGTCAGTCCTACCTCTAATTCTACACACAAATCCAGACACACTGTTACTAAGATACGCTTTTCTTTACTCGTTTTGCCCGTGTAGTCCCCTACTTTTTCAGGGCAGTATCCACCTAACCCTGTAGAACTTAATATTAGAAACAGTACTATTCTGCTTGTTCTTCCCGTACAGACCCCTTCTTTCCCAGGGCGGTATCCGCAGAACCTTACAGTTATTATTAGAAACAATATCACTCTTCCTGCTCTGCCCGTACAGACCCCTATCATCCCAGGGCGGTATCCGCAGAGCCTTACAAACACTACTAGTAAAAACAATGTTTGCTCTACTTATTCTGCCCGTACAGACCCCTGCTCTTCCAGGGCGGTATCCACAGAAACGTACTTACACCACGTGGACTTTTGATTTAACCAATCACTGTACTGTGTTCTATACTTACACACCCCGTTCCCCACTGCGCAGTTTTCTTTGAACAGTTCTCTGCGTCTCCTTCAATTATAATTTACCACCCGCTACTTGGATCTTTTTGAGCGGAGAGACCCTTTGGCAATTTTCCCACACTTCTGAGTCCCTGAGGTCCCCCTTGACTTAACAGAATGCAGTCCGAATTAACAGCAAAACGCTTACCTATTTTGGTTGGGTGCACCCTTATTCTGTCAGTCACGGGAGAGTCCCCAGTGGACCGGGAAGCGCCTTGTCGCTGCCCCTTTCGGGGTGGGTCCCTTCACGCACCCTGCTCGCAGCGCCAAATTTGTCGTGGAGAATCACCAGGAGACGTAGAGAAGTCTTCAAGAACGTAAACTTTTATTTGCAAGCAAAAGCTGTGACAATCAGAAAGCAGTTTTCAGATCGCCCGCCCCCCTCAGGGCCCCTTCTTCTTTATACCTTTTCTCAATTATCATGTTTTTCTAAAGTTATCAGTATGACCAATTATGTTAGCTTTTCTCAGTTATGTTTTTCCAAAGTTATCAGTATGACCAATTATGTTCGCCTTTGTTATCTCTTCAAGGTTGCTCATCTTCTGCTTCACTTGTTAGCCACAGTGGTTTTCTACCCTAAGATATTGTGCTTTTTCGATTATTACATTCATGATTACTTTCTGCCATTATGTTTTCCTAGGACACTCCATCTATTTTATAAATTACCTTTCTACACTCTATATTCTGTGTATTATCTTTCTATGTATTACTTCATCTACTTTGCGTCCTCCGTATGTACTATGTATGCACCATTTTATTTTCCATACTGCTTGACCTGCTGTGTTCATCCAGCCCCACGCTTGTTATCTCGGATTCTCCAGCATTTGCAGTACCTTTTATCTCTGTAAAACAGAAGGGTCATGATACCCTCAGGTGAAATACTGAAAGACAATTACTAGTCACTGCACTGGCTGGTTTACACTCGCTCCAGTTAAGCAAAATCTCAAACTTAAAACTTTCACCCTTGTTTACAAATCTCTCTACAAACTCACCTTCCCAGTCTCCCCTGGCCTGGCAATTCCATCTCCACAAGATATGTACATCTTCTACAATGCCTCTTGAGTATTCTCAGCTTTAATCACACACTACTGTGTTCTGCTGACTGAGCACTGAAATTCACTCCCTTTGGACTCAAGCTTTTGGACATCCATCTTACTAACTCCTCATGGGGGTCAATGTCATTTGTTGTTTGTAAACCATCCGGGATATTTTATTAGTTTACAAAAATAAAAGTGCTATATAAATACAAGTTGTCAGAAATTAAAAGACCATGATAGAATAAAATACAATCTGCATATTGTTAAATGCAATCTGTGGCAATTTTTTTTTCTAGACAGAGTGCACTCTCTATCTCTCTCTCTCTCTCGTTTGGTTTTGTTGATGTAGCTATATCTCTGCCAGTTCAGTTTGGTTGTGAATGTAGATAATTGTCTTTACAGGTGCAGTGCAATGGGACATAGATGAAAATACCAAGCCACCTTGTGCGACTCTTATCAGCCAACTTTACCCAGGAAAAAAAAGTCAATTAACCTTTAACAAGGTGGGAGCAAGGTTTAGTCAACGATTATTGTCAATCATGTGTAAGATAGGACAGGAGCGTCTGATGGTTAAGTGAAAATGGATAAACCCACCTAATGGTCAATCCAGCTATTAGACAGCATCTCACCAGGATAAAAAGAGATTCACTCAACTCTCCTGCTCATATAAGTAATGCTGTAAGAACTCTGAGGACTTTTGTAGCACAGTGGTAGTGTCCCTAACTCTGAGTGAGGATTGCCTGGTTCAAGTCCCACCTGCCCCAGATGTTGTGTCATAACATCTCTGGACAGGTTCATTAGTGGCCTACAGAAAGCAAAGGGATTCATATAAGAACCTGATAACTAAAATACAGTGACAAAAGCAGAAATTGCTGGAGAAGCTCAACTGGTCTAGGCAGCATTGTGGAGAGAGAAATAGAATTAAACTGAGACACTTCTTCAGAACTAAAATACAGTGCCTTGTTGATATTCCAAGGAAGGGCTCTTGTGATGCAATGGTAGTATCCTTATTTGACCCAAGAGGTCTGGGTTTAAATCCTACTTGCTTCAGTGGTGTGTCATAAGACCATTGGACAGGTTGAATAGGAAAAAGCTAAGATCTCTGAACATTATTGGTTGCAGGTAGAGATGGACCGTTTAACAGACTTGCTTTCTAATGCATTTGTTTTTTTTCCTTTAGAATCATAGAATCTCCACAGTGTGGAAGCAGGCCATTCAGCCCATACCAATGCTCCAAAGAGCATCCCACCAAAACCCATCCCATAACCCTTCATTTCCATGGCTAATCCACCTAGTTTACACATCCCTAGGCATTATGGGCAATTTAGCATGTCTAATCCACCAAGTTTACACAATTTTGGACTGCATGAGGAAACTAGAGCAGCCACACAGGCACAGAGAGAATGTGCAAACTGCACAAGGACAGTCACCTGAGGGTGAAATTGAACGCTGGTGCCAGGTCCCTGGCACTGTGAGGCAGCAGTGTTAACCACTGAGCCACTGCACCACCCTGCTGCTATGGTAGAATTGAATTCATATCCCTTCTATTCTTTTCTGTCTACAGATGCTGCCAGACTTGTTTGAGTTACTCCAAAACTTTCTGTTTTTGTGACTTGGAATATTAGCCTGGCCTCTCTGGATTAATTATCAATTTATATAACCATTAGGCAAATATCCCTCCTTTCAAACAGTGCACCAACACCCTGCAAGCTTATTGGGACAAAATAATATGCTTTGTACAACTTCTCAATCAGCTTTTGTTGTAAGAGAGATGTCAAGCTCCAACCAGTCTGATGTCCCTCTGCACAGGTTAACATGTCTGCTACTCCCATGTTATTGCCCAGCTCCCTCTTCTTTATCATCAAAAGTGCCACTTACCTGACTTGATAAGGCCAATCACTTTTGAGTCCTCATCAGTTCAAACTTTGGCTTTTCTATTTACCCAAGACAAATATAAACATCCTGAACTCAATATTATGCAGGTAACAAGGTGTAGAGCTGGATGAGCACAGCAGGCCAAGCAGCATCAGAGGAGCAAGAAGGTTGACGTTTCGGGCCTAGAGCCTTCTTTAGCATTATGCAGGTACTTCCTTTTCATATGCAATGTTATTTAAAAACAAACCTGTTTGTCCCCTGAGCATCTCTGGACTGAATCCACAGCCACCATCAATGCATTTATGTTTCTTGAATAATAGCCAGTGCTAATGTTGCTGACAAGCTTTCAATATCAATCATAGTGTGGCTCCATCCTGTTTAGACAGGAGGATCTGCCATAACATACAATTTACATTTTGGAATTATTCAAACCATTGCATTTCCATAAGTATTTGAGTTGGACAGCCTTAATTTATGCTCAGTTTACCAAAGGCTAAATCCCATCTGTTTAACATTTTCGCAACCAGTAAATCATTACGGGTCAGTGAATTCCATACAACATCTTAAAAAAAACACAACTCTTATCACACCATTTCACATTCATTTCTCACTGGTTAATACTTTCAAACAGTCTAGTTACATTTGAAATTTCCCCTCTTACATACCACGGGAATTCTTATACACATTATCAGTAAATATTTCAACACAGACCACAAAGAGAAGAAAAACAGTTCCATTCCCAGACAAGTACCAGTGAAATAAATAACAAAAATGCACATGATAAAAACCCAATGGGGAAATGTATTAAAGACGAAGAATTATTGCTAGAATTTTCAGCATGAACTCCACACAAAGAAGTAACTTTTATCATGAAGGTAAATAAAAACATAAAATGTGGAAAATACTCAACAGCCCGGATGAGCATATATCATGAATGGATTCAAAGGATCCTTCATTTAGTGATTGTAAGGAAGTCAGCCATGTGGATCCTGTAGAATATGAGTTTCCTGATTGGGAATGTTAATCTGGTCCAATCAGGGATCCCTGGCTGACAGAAAAAGAAAGGAGTGTCAGATATCCTGTCACTCTGAGAGCTGGCTCTGGGGGAGCTAGATCAGTGGCAAGGACTTCCAATGTGTAAATAAAGGGTGACTTGATGATGGGATACTGGCCTCTGTGGAATTGTTTCACCCCTGCTCCTATTTTTTATGGACTAATAACATCTGTCTGAATGGTTTGCTTAATGTTAAACATCCATTGGCTGCAAAAGATGCATTATTTGCTTGAGTTGTTTAGCAGCCAAACTAACTTAAAATACCAAGTGACAGAAACAACAGCCTGAAGAATAATTGGATGGAATCAATTTCATGCTTCCAGCCAATTAAAACACATAGTTTAGAGATTCTTAAATAGGGAACATATTCAGAAGCATCCATTACTATCAGAATGGGTAGAACGCTGGTTCATCAGTGACTGAGTTCTATGCATTTTATGTATTTTTGAACAAATCTTAATTTAAAAATGTAGTAATATAAAAAATTTAAGGGAGTTCCTTCAATTGAGGCTGGGTAAAATATTTCTTTCTCTATTTGTTCTTTGAATAAAGTTCTATGATTACATCAAGCTCAAGCCAGTAACAGGACAAGTTAGAACACTTTAGGGTTGGAGGGTTTGAGCTATAGGGAGAGGCTGAATAGGTGCGGTTATTTTTCCTGGTGTGTCTTAGGTTGAGGGGGTGACCTTATACAAATTTATAAAATTACGAGGGACATGGATAGGGTGAATAGTCAAGGTCTTTCCCCTAGGGGAGGGGAATCCAAAACTAGAGGGCGTAGGTCTGAAGTGAGAAGAGAAAGATTTTAAAGGGACCTAAGGGGCAAGATTTTCACGCAGAGGGTGGTGCGTGTATGGAATGAGCTGCCAGAGGAAGTGGTGGAGGTTGGTACAATTACAACATTTAAAAGGCATCTGGATGAGTACATGAGAAGGGAGGGTTTAAGTGGGGATGTGAGCCAAACACTGGTAAATGGGACTAGATGAATATAGAATATCTGGTCAGCATAGTTGAGTTCGACTGAAGTGTCTTTTCCCATGCTGTAGAAAACTATGATTCTACGACTTTAAAATTCGCCCGACCTGGTTAACAGGAAAGGAGGGAAGATTCAGTAATGACTCCTTCTCCTGTTGCAGTTTCCCTCATTTGATAAGGGTCTGCATTTGCTGACTCCACGAAGTATAGACCTTAGCGAAACCAATCTTAGCAATGCACTTAAGCATGTGCTCTTGACTGTGAGTTTTGAAAAATGTCAGCACGTGCCCTGTTTTAACTGGGCTAGATGCCAATATAGAAAAAAATTAAAATTGCATTCATTTTGATTAGTTGAAACAAGCTAACTCACAGAAGGTTGTTCTAAGCAGTTCAAGCAGATAGCTTCTCCTTTGAAGTAGGGTTTTACATGAAAAAGATTGAGTGCCATCTGGGCTGATAAAGGGATTTGCTTGTGTAGGTCTGGCTTTTATTTAGTGATTTTTTTTTCAAATGTTTATCTAATAAGATAGTGAATGGGTGTATCAATTATCTAATTTACATTCCTATTATAAATGTAAAGGGGATTGAATTGACTCATTGGTTTATGTCAAAAACCTGCAATGCTTCCACTATCTGGGTCCATTTCCTTGCCCAGAGGGAAATGTCAGTTAAAAGCCAGTAATGCTTAAACATGAACACACTGATCTTACTGCAGCTCCATTTTGAAGCATACAAAATGGTCAGTCCAGAATGCATCGTTTGCAAGGTTTGCTGGTTTTTCCTTCCAAGGGAAATCCTGCTGGGTATAATTCCAGGTCCTAAAATCCATTCACTGTAACTCAGCACTAAAATGACAGGACTAGGCCATATGTACTGTTCTGTTCTATGTTCTATATTCGCATGTTTCTCATAAGCTGTACTGTACTAATGCTGCATTCCACAGACTCCGTGTGTTCTCATTACCCAGGGTTAAACGGAAAGGAAGACTAGGATTTTGGAAGATTGGTGGTGGCGGCGGTGAAGGGATGACAGAAGGGCACCATGGTGATATCAACAAGGTGGGCCCAGCAACGAGAGATGAGACTCTGATGTTAGTTGGGTTCGGGGCTGGCTGTGATGAGGAGAATTAGCCAAGCGGAGAAAGATGGCACCTGAAGAGTGGCAACTTCAACATTGGTTGTGTCTGGCGTAGATGGTAATGAGGTGGCAGAGGAGGGATGGCAGTGCAGGCATCATTGATGAGGAGCTGGCTCAGGACTGATGGACTCTCCTTTAGCTATACATTTTTTTTCTCCTTATTCCTAAACTATTCAAAATGGCATTGGATCATGGCAACAGTGGAACAGCTTTTCATTGTGTTTTACTGTTTCTCTCACTGTAAAATAAATGTGACAATAAAATCATTCATTTTCATATTATACACTGGCTTCTAGAATCTGAGGAGGTTCTTTAGTACTTTTCAGCCAATGGAATAGTTTGCAAATATTGTAGGAAAATGCAGGAACCAATTTGTTCACAGCAAGCTTCCACAAACGACACCACAAAAGTAACCAACTGATTATTTTGTGTGATGTTGATTGAGAATCAGTTTAACAGGGATTACTCCCTAGCTTGTCTTTGAAAGTGGGTCATGGGTATTTGATATTAACCTAAGAAGGCAGACAGAGCCTTAGTTTCACATCCTGCCCTCAGAGAGCTACACTCTCAGTACAGCAATGCGAATTTTGTGCTAATGTCTCCAAATACAGATGTGGACTAAAAATAAGGAAGGTTTACATTTATATAAGCAATCTTTCACAACCTCAGGATCTCTTAAAGTGCTTTACAGCTGATGTTGCAATGTAGGGACTAACCAAACATCACATCTCAAGTTTTAATTGGTTTTATAGTGTATTATTGGTATATATACACTTGCCTTTGAGTTTAGCTGTTATTGTTATAAATGGTAGTGACTGAGAAACAGAGAGAGAGAGAAAGAAATCCTTTGATCATTCAGTTGTACCTGTGGACAAGGCATTGTCAGATACTATTGAGTTGGTTCCAGATCGAGATCCTTAGAGATACACCAGAAAAAAATTTAGTATTTCACCATCATAATGCTGAGAGGACCATAATACGAATCACTTCCCTCTCTCAGTCTGAACCAACTAGGCACAGGATATTTGCCTAGTGTCAGCAATATACGAACAAATGTACATTTCACAACAACAGTAAAGGAGAGAGAGCTCCTAACAGTGTGTGTCTTTGTGTCTGTCACAATGCTGTAAGAAATAAATGAGGACCTGCATTTAATGTTCACCCCCAAAAAATGTTTGGAAGTTGGGGCTGGGCACTTAATCAGGCAGGACAGTGAAAGGTGGTGTCTCCAATGTTTTCCTGCCTCCACTCAAATAAGGCTTGTCATTGCAAGATACTATTGAAAAGCTTAAGAGTGCACTTGGTGGCTGGGAAGAACCTGATCCCAGTCATTTACTGGGACAGGGTGGTCACCACCCTGGGAGCACAGCAAGTAAAATCCTGTCTTTATTTGAGATAAAAGGTACTGCAGATGCTGGAGAATCCGAGATAACAAGCATGGGGCTGGATGAACACAGCAGGTCAAGCAGCATCATAGGAACAGGAAAACTTTTCCTGCTCCTATGATGCTGCTTGACCTGCTGTGTTCATCCAGCCCCATGCTTGTTATCCTGTCTTTATTTGATTGATTGACTTATCGTTGTCATATGTACAGAGATACAGTGAAAATTGTTGTTTTGTGTGCTATACAACAGATCATACAGCAGAGTGCATCAGGGTAGCAGAACAGGGTACAGAATGCAGTGTTACAGTCGCAGCGAATGTGCAGAGAGAGGGAGAGATAACAATTAACATTCGAGAAGTCTGTTCAAAAGCTTGATAACAGCGGGGAAGAAGCTGTTCTTGGGTCTAATCATATGTGTATTCAGACTTGGTATTTGGTAGTCTCTGGGAGGGGAAACTTGATGGTGACTGTAGGTGGTGGGATGCCCAATTGAGAAACCTAATATGAGGAAGTTGGTGTGTGTGTGTGTGTGTAAGAGCCATCCTTTGGTCATTTTTCTGCCAACTCCCTCACCTCTCCAAGCACCCAGTGATACTCTTTTTCTCTCTCTCTCTCTCTCTCCGCGCCCCCCATCCATTCTTTTTCTCTCTCTCTCTCTCTCCGCTCCCCCCCCATCCATTCTTTTTCTCTCTCTCTCTCTCTCTCTCGCAACAGAATAACAGATGTGCAGCATTCAAGTCAGATGACGCAGACCAATATAATAAATCCAGATATGACCTCCGCAAAGCCATCCGGGATGCCAAGAGGCAGTACCGGACCAAGTTAGAGGCCCAAACCTAACAAACAGACTCCTGCCGCCTGTGAAAAGGCCTAAACAACATTACGGGATACAAAATAAAGCAGAGCAAGCTCAATGCTCGGTTTGAGCAGAATGCCAGTGGCGCAGTGACACCTGCCCCAATTGTCCCAGGCACACCTATTCCCTCAGTCACCACTGCAGATGTCAGATTGGCGTTCCTGAGAGTCAACCCAAGGAAAGCGAAGGGCTCAGGCCTCTCCCTCCTGCAAGCCAAAGCCCCCACCTGCTTCAAGAAGACCACCATCATTCCCGTACCTAAGAAAGCACATGCAATGTGCCTTAACGACTACCGCCCAGTGGCTCTGATCCCAATAATCATGAAGTGCTTCAAGAGGCTGGTCATGGCCCACATCAACTTCAGTCTCCCAGTCCACCTCAATCCCCTACAATTTACCTACTGATGTAACAGGTCCACAGCAGATGCCATATCCCTAGCCCTGCACTCATCTCTGGAACATCTGGGCATCAAAGACTTCTACTGAAAGGGAAGACTCTCCCATACAGACACACACAAAAGTATAGAAGAGACATGAAATAGTTGACTATTAAAATGCTTAAGCAAGGCTTATTCAGGTGGAACAATGTGGTCTACTGACTATGTTGAAATGGCCGACACCTCTGTGACATTGCAGTTAGACCAGAGCACCATGCACCCTGACCTCTCTGAGGAAGGGTCACTGGACCCGCAGCGTTAACTCTATTTTTTCCCTTCACAGACTCTGCCAGACCTGCTGAGCTTATCCAGCAACATTGTTGTTCCTGATTTACAGCTTCCGCAGTTCTTTTGGTTTCTGACCTTTAGATAGCTGGTTGACGAGATTAGACAGGATGATAGGATAGGAATAGCTGACAGAGTGGATAGCTGATTTAACAATTAAACTCTGATTAAATTATCAAACTCAAATGAGAGCACATGGGGAGTGACTATACTCAAAAAGGGCATGGAGAAAAACTGCTGATAATTGCTGACAATTTGTTTATTTCTGTGTATAAAAAGCTGTCGCTCTTACTCACTAATCAGAGTGAGTTCAGTATTCCTGTGTGTTTACCTAGAACTCCACTCCCTGCATTTACCGGTAAGTGCTTGTAATAAACCGTTCAATTCAGTTAAATGAATTCCTCCGCCTCTGAGTTGTCACTACCTCCGAGAAGTCAGTCTTACACCTACCTCAGACTTCTGCTCATCGACTACAGATCTGTCTTCAACACCATTATCCTCTCCAGACTGGTGTCAAAACTCCATGATAACAAGGTGTGGAGCTGGATGAACACAGCAGGCCAAGCAGCATCAGAGGAGCAGGAAAGCTGACGTTTGGGGACTACACCCTTCTTCAGATATGTGGGAGGGGAAGGGGATTCTGAAATAGATAGGGAGAGACGGGGAGGCGGGTAGAAGATGGATATAGGAGAAGATAGGTGGACAGGTGACAGACAGGTCAAAGAGGTGGGGATGGAGCCAGTAAAGGTGAGTGTAGGTGGGGAGTTAGGGAGGAGATAGGTCAGTCCAGGGAGGATGGACAGGTCAAGGGGGCAGGATGAGGTTAGTAGGTAGGAGGTGGGGGTGAGAGATAAAAGGTACTGCAGATGCTGGAGAATCGAGATAACAAGGTGTGGGGCTGAATGAACACAGCAGGCCAAGCAGCATCATAGAAGCAGGAAAGCTTGACGTTTCCGGCCTAGACCCATGGGGGTGGGGCTTGAGGTGGGAGGAGGGGATAGGTGGGAGGAAGGACAGGTTAGGGAGGCAGGGACAAGCTGGGCTGATTTTGGGATGCGGTAGAAGGAGGGGAGATTTTGAAGCTTGTGAAGTCCACATTGATACCATTGGGCTGCAGGGTTCCCAAACGGAATATGAGGTGCTGTTTCTGCAGCCTTCAGGTGACATCATTGTGGTACTGCAGGAGGCCTAGGATGGACATGTCATCTGAGGAATGGGAGGCGGAGTTGAAATGGTTCGCGACTGGGAGGTGCAATTGTTTATTGCGAACCGAGTGTAGGTGTTGTGCAAAGCGGTCCCCAAGCCTTCACGATGTATAGGAGGCCACAACGGGAACAGCGGCTACAGTATACCACATTAGCAGATGTACAGGTGAATGTTTGCTTGATGTGGAATGTCTTCTTGGGGCCTGGGATGGGTGTGAGGTGGGGGAGATGTAGGGGCAGGTGTAGCACTTCCTGCGGTTGCAGGGAAAAGTGTTGGGTGTGGTGGGGCTGGAGGGGAGTGTAGAGCGGACAAGGGAGTCCCGGAGAGAGTGGTCCCTCCGGAAGGCAGATAAGGGTGGGGAGGGAAAAATGTCTTTGGTGGTGGGGTCGGATTGCAGATGGCGGAAGTGTCGGAGGATGGTGCGTTGGATCCGGAGGTTGGTGGGGTGGTACGTGAGGATGAGGGGGATTCTGTTTTGGTTGTTGTTGCAGGGACGGGGTGTGAGGGATGAGTTGCAGGAGACACGGTCGAGGGCATTCTCGACCACTGAGGGGGGGAAGTTGTGGTCCTTGAAAAACAAGAACATCTGAGATGTACGGGAGTGGAATGCCTCATCCTCGGAGCAGATGTGGTGGAGGCGAAGGAATTGGGAATAGGGGATGGCATTTTTGCAGGAAGGTGGGTGGGAGGAGGTGTATTCTAGGGAGCTGTGGGAATCGGTGGGCTTGAAATGGATATCGGTTTCCAGGTGGTTGCCAGAGATGGAAATAGAGAGGTCCAGGAGGGAGAAAGAGGTATCAGAGATGGTCCAGGTAAACTTAAGGTTGGGGTGGAAAGTGTTGGTGAAGTGGATGAACTGTTTGAGCTCCTCTTGGGAGCACGAGGTGGCGCCGATACAGTTATCAATGTAATGGAGGAAGAAGTGGGGTTTAGGGCCACTGTAGCTGTGGAAGAGGGATTGTTCCACGTAACCTAGAAAGAGGCGGGCATAACTTGGGCCCATGCAGGTACCCATGGCCACCCACTTTGTCTGTAGGAAGTGGGAGGAATTGAAAGAGAAGTTGTTGAGGTTGAGGGCGAGTTCGGCTAAGCGGATGAGGGTGTCAGTGGTCGGGCCTACGGGACAGGAAGAAGCAGAGGGCCTTAGGCCATATGCATGGGGAATGCAGGTGTATAAGGACTGGACATCCATGGTAAAGAAGAGGTGTTGGGGACCAGGGAATTGGAAGTTTTGGAGGAGGTCGAGGGCGTGGGTGGTGTCACAGACGTAGGTAGGGAGTTTCTGGAGCGAGGGGGAGAAAATAGAGTCAAGATAGGTGGAGATACGTTCGGTGGGGCAGGAGCAGGCAGAGACAATGGGTCGACCAGGGCAGTCCTCCAAAATTTCCAATTCCCCGTTCCCCAACACCTCATCTTTACCATGGACGTCCAATTTCAAAACTTCAAACTTCCAATTCCCCATGTCTGTCTGAGAACATGTCCCCATCTACATCAATGGAACTGAAGTTGAGAGACTGGAGAGCCTAAGGTTCCTCAGAGTGACGATAACTGACAACCTGTCCTGGACTTCCCAAGTAGATGCAACAGTCAAGAAGGCAGAACAACGCCTCTTCTTCCTCAGGAGGCTCAGGAAATTTGGCATGTCCATAAGGTCCTTCACCAACTTCTATAGATGCACCATTGAAAGCAAACTGTCCGGGTGCATAACGGCCTGGTATGGCAACTGCTCTGCCCAGGACTGTAAGAAACTACAGAGGGTGGTATGCACAGCCCAGACCAACACAGAAGCCAACCTTCCATCCATGGACTCCATTTACATAGCTCGCTGCTGCAGAAAGGCTGCCAACATCATCAAAGACCCATCGCACCCCGGTAATGCTCTCCTACAACTTCTTCCTTCACGTAGATGATACAGAATCGTGAACACATACATGAGCAGGTTCAAGAACAGCTTCTTCCTGACTGTTATTAGGCTGATGAATAGACTCTCTAGCCTCAAACAATGCTGATCTTGCCAACGTTGATCTCCCCTAGCTTACACTCTGTGCAATGTAATCTGTATGCCTCTGTCTAAGTCTTTTTGTTCTGTACTTCCTTGCTTACTATGATCTGCCCATACTGCTCATAAACAAAGGTTTTCACTGTACTTTTGTACACGTGACAATAAATCAATCAATCAATCATCTCCAAATCAATTCTTACTTGTTGTGGCCTGGTTCCTACTTTATCCTCTTCAACCTTCTGGTAGGTGCAATGCCAATAGCAGCCATAGATTCCAGTGGTGCTAGGAAGCAATGGAGAGCTGCTGGCTTCTATCCAACCAGCAATTCTGGGTGGGGTGATACTTCCTTTCCTCCGGGTCCTAAGTCACAGGAAAACTAGGTCTGTGCCTGATGGGCACATACTTACAATGGAAGCAATACCAGGTTGGTTCTCCAAGGGTTGGCAAAGCCCCTTTTGACATCATTAAATTTGACCTCTATCAATTGCTGAGTGTACAAAAAGGCTTACACTGCAGAGGATACTCATTTCCAATATTGCAATACAAAACTTTAATAATACAGCTAACAGACCACAGACTCTGTCAGTTGTTTCAACAGAATTTCCTGTGCTTGAATGGGTGCAGTTCCAAAAAGACAGTCAAGGAGCTTAAACATCAGCTAGGACAGTGCAGCCCTCATGATTGGCAGCCCATCCACCACTTTCAACATTCACTCCCTCCTCACCCAACAAAATGTGGTACTATGTGCACCATCAACAATGATGCATGATAGAGGCTTGCCAAGATTCCTTCAACAACAACCTCCAAACTCCTGACCACTACCACTGAGAAGTACAAGTGCAGGCAGATACTTTGAATAGCATCACCTGCACATTCCCCTCCAAGCCATGCACCAACTTGACTTGGATATGTACCGCTGTTTCTTTAGTGTTAGTTCAAAATCCTGGATGGCCCTCCCAACTGCACTGTGGTTATAACTATGGGACATGAACTGCAGCAGTTCAAGAAGGCAGAGATAAAAGGTACTGCAGATGCTGGAGAATCCGAGATAACAAGGCGTGGAGCTGGATGAACACAGCAGGCCAAGCAGCATCATAGGAGCAGGAAAACTTGACGTTTCGGGCCTAGACCCTTCAAAACACATTTCTGATGAAGGGTCTAGGCCTGAAACGTCAAGCTTTCCTGCTCCTATGATGCTACTTGGCCTGCTGTGTTCATCCAGCCCCACGCCTTAGTTCAAGAAGGCAGTTCACCACCACTTTCTCAAGGGCAATTAGTGATGTGCAACAAATATTGGTCCTGCCAGCAAGCTCACTGCCCATGAACAAATAAATAAGAACATTCATTGTAGCACTTTTGAAGTGAAGCATGATTGTAACATAAATATGTTTATACCTTGAAACTGGATTTAAATTGGCACATTAACTGACATAAGAAGGTTACAAAGAGATCTTGATTAATTGGATCAATGGGCTGAGGAGTGGTAGATGGAGTTTAATTTGGTTAAATGTGAGGTCTTGCATTTTGGTAAAACAAACAAAGGCAAGACTTATACAATTAATGGCAGGGGCCTGGGTAGTGTTGTAGAACAGAGAAACTTCCGGGTTCAGGTGCATCATTCTTTTGAAATTTGCATCACAGGTAAATAGATTGCTTAAGAAGGTGTTTAGCACACTTGTCTTAGTTGCTCAGACCTTTGAGCATAGGAGTTGGAATGTTATGTTGAGGTTATATAGAACATTGGTGAGGTCTTTTCTGGAGTAGTGTGTGCAGTTGTGGTCGCCCTGTTATTGAACTGGAGAGGGTTCAGAAAAGATTTACCAGGATGTTGCTGGGAATGGAGGTTGGAGATATGAAAATACTTTGGAAAGACTGGGACTTCTTTCACTGGAGTGTTGGAGGGTTGAGTGGTGACCTTATTATTGTGATGGGCATAGATAAGGTGGATGACAAGGGTCTTTTCCCTAGGGTGGGGGCATTCAAAACTAGGGGACATATTTTTAAGGTTAGTGGAGAAAAATTTAAAAAGGGCATGAGGGACAACCTTTTTACACCGAGAGTGGTTTGCGTATGGAATGAACTGCCAGAGGACGTAATGGATGTGGATACAGTTACAACATTTAAAAGATATTTGGACAAGTACATGAATAAGAAAAGTTTGGAGGGATATGGGCCAGGAGCAGGCAGGTGGGACTAGTTTACTTTGGGACCGTGTGGACTAGATGGACCGAAGGATCTGTTTCCATGCTGTATGACTCTAAGTAATTGTTACTTGCTTAGGTCTTGTGACTTTTGTATCGTATTTTACTTATAAGGCCAGAAAGCAATGCGTGATGGGAAAATTTGATCAATGTTAGATATGGCTGTTTTCTAGACTATGTTAACATTGACAAGCATGGTAGACAGGGTAGTGAAGAAGGCTTTTGGTACGCTTGCCTTTATTAGTCAGTGCATTGAGAATAGGAGTTGGGAGGTCGTGTTGCGACTGTACAGGACATTGGTTCGTCCCTTTTGGAATACTGTGTGCAATTCTGGTCTCCCTGCTAGAAGGATCTTGTGAAACATAAAAGGGTTTGGAAAAGATTTACAAGGAAGTTGCCAGGGTTGGAGATTTCAGCTTTAAAGCAGAGGCTGAATAGGCTTGGGGCTATTTTCCTTAGAGCATCAGAGGTTGAGGGGTGACCTTATAGAAGTTAATAAAATCATGGGGGGCATGGATAGGGTGATTGTCAAGGTCTTTACCCCAGGTAACAGAGTCCAAAACTAGAGACCATAAGTTTAAGGTGAGAGGGGAAAGATTTCAAAGGGACCTAAGGGGAAACTTTTTCACAAAGAGGGTGGTGCATGAATGAAATGAGCTGCCAGAGCAGGGTTAAGGCTGGCACAATTACAACATTTAAAAGGCATCTGGATGGGTACATGAATTGGAAGGATTTAGAGGGATATGGGCCAAATGCTGGCAAGTGGGATTAGATTAATTTAGGGCAACAAGGTGTAGAGCTGGATGATCACAGCAGGCCAAGCAGCATCGGAGGAGCAGGAAAGCTGACGTTTCGGGTCGAGGCTTTTCTTGAGAAATCCCATTTCTCAAGAAGGGTCTAGACCTGAAACGTCAGCTTTCCTGCTCCTCTGATGCTGCTTGGCCTGCTGTGTTCATCCAGCTCTACACCTTGTTGTCTCAGAATCTCCAGCATTGGCAGTTCCTACTATCTCTTAAATTAATTTAGGACATCTTGTCAGCATGGATGAGTCAAACCAAAGGTTCTGTCTCTTTGCTGCACATCTCTATGACTCTATGACAAAGTTTAACTGTAGACAACCTAATGACCTTTCACTTGGTCATAAAAGAGAATGCTAGATTGTACTAATGGTGATGAAGACACTATTATTCACTCCACATCCCACAAAAATCAAGCAAAGAAAAGTTTGAAGCTTTTGGGGACCTTTTAGAAAAATAGCAGAAACCACAACTATTTGCATTTTCAAGTCTAAGATGTAACTCTGCTGGGTTCTTGTGAAATAGTTACAATTATTTTGTGGTTTAGTTATGTTTGATGATCACATAATTTAGCTTTCATAATCAATTAACAATACTACATTCTGTTCAATTATATGCAATTGTACATATACATATATCATTGCTTGATAACTAGGGACATTAAGCTGCTATAGGAGCATATTATAAAGTGTCTTAAAAAGGAATAGTTACTTTCTTTCAATATGGAGCAAACTTTAGCACTCCTTTTCCCTGAATTTAAGAGCTAAATTAAGTAATTAGCTATGAAATTTTTTGACTTTTAATGTGCATCTTTAGATCTACCATGCTGTATGTTATATAAGACGTATAAATTATTAAGTCACTTACAGAAAATCTGTTCAGGGATATTATGACACACGTCTCCAGCAGACAAGTTTGAACCAGCAACTCCTGGCCTAGAGGCATGGACACTACCACTGTTCCACAAGAGCCCCCAAAAACAAATACCTTTAGTGCTCTAATGGAAGGTCAGCCCAAATTGTTGTGCTCAAGTTCTTGAGTGGGCTTTGAACCAGGAACCATTTGATTTAAATGCAGGAGTGTGAGGCCCAGCTGTTATTAAGTCATCTTGCGCATAATCTACACAACCACCCATTGCATGGAGGAGTGTCGTATTGGCCTTTCAGTGAGACCTATTGCAGATTTGTAACTCATAAATCCTCAGTGCAAACATGACCATACTTCAGTTTGGACTCTGCAATCTGCTCGATGCTTGTGGCTCATGGTTTTCCATTCTGCTACTAATATGAGACAATGACAGCTGGGAGTCTTCCAACGCCTAACCAATGTTACCATGCTCCAACAAAATGCTTGTTACCATGCTCCAACAAAAT
>JAHRHZ010000081.1:8854393-8905258 GCA_024137785.1 Ginglymostoma cirratum
GATGAACACAGCAGGCCAAGCAGCATCATAGGAGCAGGAAAGCTTCGTTTCGGGCCTAGACCCTTCGCTGCTTGGCCTGCTGTGTTCATCCAGCCCCACACCTTATTACATCCTAGGATGGGACGTGTTTAACTTGTCCTTTAATCCAGCATTAATTTTTGCTTTTGAATTCTTACGTCTCTGTTTTGCTGACCTGCAAACCCACACTATGTGACTGGTACTAGCTACAAAGATGACCATTAAGTCAGTGAAAAAAAGTAAACAGAATGGTGGTGTAATGGAGCAGAACAACATGTACTCGCCTGGACTTTGTGGTCAGTTTGTTATTACCCTTAAGTGCAATAACTAGCACCTTGTGGTATCTGCCAGCATGTGGTTCAAAGTAAGTGCTGTTTGATGTAGTTTGTTTTTACCAGCCTTCCCTTGTCTATATTTTTTCTGGCTCTGACTAACCACCATTTGTAAAGGATATATCACCATAAAGTCTTTACAGAAGAGGCACTGTTGTTCACTAACAAGGTGGCTTATTGCACCATTTGCAGTAAATACAATTACATCACAAGTGTAGTGTAATTACTAGGACTGTCGGAAACTGTGCAGAAAAATGCTGCTCATTGTGAAGGCAACTCACCATCTGCATCCAAGGTCTCTCTGTAACATCACAAGATTGGGTGGAGGTAATGGAACTTCAACATTAATCTATTCAAGTCAGTACACAACACCTACCCACAAGTTTCTTCCTATTGTTAATCCGTTTTACAATCATGTATATCACAATCTACACTTTACCAACACTACATCACTCCCTAAGGCACTGGCTTCACAAATGCAGATGTGTAAATTCTCCACGATTTTCCCAGAATGGACTCTCTTTGACTTGGAGGAAGAGTCGGTTTTCTGCTTGAGGCCTGCTGAGCTTGATTCTGATCCACGAATCACTATTCCACTGAAGGATTTTGAAATGTCTCAGGTATCCTTCATGGAGGACATTCTTCCTTGTAAAACTTGTTGTTGGTCCATTCATTTATCTGGAGGACTGTAATCTCCCAAACTCCCTTTGCAGGGGTGGTAACTCAGCAGGTTTCCCCCACAACAGCATCTCGGCAAGCTCTAATCTCATGAATATCCATCGTAAAAGACAGCTGCTCTGTTGAACTGAATATTTCCTTCTTTGTTGTAGCCTACATTTCTGGACCACAAAATAAGTTTCTAATTAGAAGGCGTGGTCTCTTTTATTACAGTATTCTGTATGCTTTGACCAGTCAGTTTCCTCTTCTTGACCATGTCCGTGGACATTGGTTGTTTCCCATGAAGTTGTGGGCTTTTCATCACCATCATGTAGTGTTGACAAGGAGGAGCCAGTCGATGTGGTATATTTGGACTTTCAGAAAGCATTTGACAAAGTCCCACATAAAAAATTATTGTGCAAGATTAAAGTGCATGGGATTGGGGGAAGTATATTGAGATGGATAGAAAACTAGTTGGCAGAGAGGAAACAAAGGGTAGGAATTAATGGGTCTTTTACAAATTGGCAGGCAGTAACTGGTGGGGTGCCACAGGGATCGGTGCTGGGACCCAGCTATTCACAATATATATTAATGATATGGATGAGGGAACAAAATGAACATCTCAAAGTTTGCAGCTGATACCAAGGTGGGTGGGAGAGTGAAGTGTGACGAAGATGCAGAATCTCTTCGGCATGATCTGGACTTGTTGGGTGAGTGGGTAAATCAATGGCAGATGCAGTATAATTTGGATAAATATGAGGTTATTCACTTTGGAAGCAAAAACAGGAAGGCAGACTATGACCTGAATGGCTGTAAATTGGGAGAGGGGAGTGTGCAGCCAGGACCTGAATGTCCTTGTGCACCAAGCTCTGAAGGTAAGCATACAGGTGCGGCAGGCGGTAAAGAAGGCAAATGGAACGTTGGCCTTCATTGCGAGAGGTTTCGAGTACGGGAGCAGGGATGTGTTGTTGCAGTTATACAGGGCCTTGGTGAGGCCACACCTAGAATATTGTGTGCACTTTTGGTCTCCTTTTCTGAGGAAGGATGCTCTTGCTCTCAAGGGGGTGCAGCGAAGGTTTATCAGGCTGATTCCGGGGATGGCGGGACTGACGTATGAGAAGGTATTGACTAGGTTAGGATTGTTTTCTCTGGAGTTCAGATGAATGAGGGGGGGATCTCATACAGACTTATAAAATTCTAACAGGACTAGACAGAGTAGATGCAGGGAGGATGTTCCCAATGGTGGATGCGTCCAGAACCAGGGATCACAGTCTGAGGATTCAGGGTAGACGATTTAGGACGGAGATGAGGAGACATTTCTTCGCCCAAAGAGTGGTGAGCCTGTGGAATTCATTACCACAGGAAGTAGTTGATGCCAAAAGACTGAATATATTCAAGAGGCAGCTGGATATAACGCTTGGGGTGAATGGGATCAAAGGTTATGGGGAGATGCTACTGAGTTAGCGATCAGCCATGATCGTGATGAATGGTGGAGCAGACTCAAAGGACCGAATGGCCTCCTCCTGCTCCTATCTTTTATATTTCTATGTATCAATTTGCCAATTGGTTTGATGCCAACCGCCCTCTGGATGGAGGATGGGAAGAGGACATGAGACCAGGCAGAAAAGCACCATCTGCTGCAGGGGACAGGGAAAGGAAGAGGAATTTTACTTGCCCTTCCCATTCCTCCCCACCCAGTACTGCAGGTGCACGACAACCCTCCTCCTCTGGATTTCCAACAACATGACCTCCATGTGTATGTACATTTGCATATTTTGCACATTAAGGTTATTGGCAACAAATCAGTATTTGAGGGGTCTGCATTGCACAATAATATTTATTTGATAAGAAATATTTGCCTGTCTGCCTGATTCCTGAGTAGCCGTTATGTTGAGACCAAATATAAACACTGGATACTCAGTTGAAGGTTAGTAACGATTCATAAAGTGAAGGTCATTTACTGCGGTTGTATTGATTCAGGCTGCCAAAGAAAGGTGATACTGAGACACTTCTGAACAGGAGCCACTTTTTGAATAGGATTCCTGCTCTAATTCAAATTGCTGACATTGAAGAATGACTTGCATTCACTGAACGTCTTTCATTTTTGAACACATCACAAGCAGTCAAGTACTTGGCAGTTGTTATCACTACTGTAACGTAGACGAAGTGACAGTCAATTGCAAACAGTGAGTTCCTGCAAACAACAGTGTGATTTTGATCAGATAATCTGTTTATATTTGTGTTGATCGAGGGATACATATTGGCTGAGAGACTGGGAGGAATTCCTCTGTTCTTCCTCAATATATTACCTGAAATTGTTTATCTCTAGAGAACAGATTGAGTCTTGGCTTAATATCACAAACTTAATCCCTCAGGTGACAAAGCTTATACTTTGGTAAACAATATTTCATGTATATTGCTTAATAGTCAACATAAAATGTGATAAATTCAGCATCAGTGCTCCAAATGTTCGCGCCTTCACAATGGAGCAGTTCAATGTTTTCCATTATTACAAAAGAAAATGGGATTTGATTTTGCTTTGAATGTAATTTTTCACTTAACCGAAACCAGTAAAAAGGAAAATAGATAGTTTAGGGAACCAGAGGGACTGAAAGGGAGAAATAGATAGTGTAGGTTTACTGGTAATCACAGATACGTACCAACAGTTATAATTTGTACTTACAGCTAGAAGATATGACCATGTAATGATATAATTGGAGAATATATTCACATGCATTAATTTGAATATAATTTGGTGATAGAGTCATGTGTGCTAATTTGGAATGTAAGCTATGCAAACATGGTTGGGTAGAGATATGAGTAAGTAAATGTGTAACCTTTTGATTGGGTATTATCGTCTGTAGAAATAGTTGATTGGAAACTTGGTATTTGTAGAAGTAATATAAAACATTTGTTCTTGTAAGAAAGATTTCAAAATAATGCTATGTTTGGATTTGTACATTTCCCATCAATGCAAAAATAAGTGTTTAAACAAAGAAATCTGAATCTTGTCTGGTCTAAGAAGGAAAAAAGGGTTAAAATCACATTTTCACCAACAATTTGAGATTTACTACTTTGTAATTACTCCTATTATATCTCAGTTAAAGGGTAGTGGTCATGGAGGATGGCTACAGATTTGTGCACATTATATGTGATACACAATACACTTACACAGAGTTTTGCTATGTAGTGTAAAAGTGCATGGAATGTTAGAATAATGTTAAGAAATTAGTCATCTTTATGATGGCTGAGATGTATGTTGGGCTTTGCAAGGCATTTCAGAAAGGTCTTTCATCTCCTTGTGAGAATGAAGGTCCACACTGTTATAACTGAGGGTCCTCAATGTGTTAAAATGCTGGACAGGATATCGATTTTTAAAAGGTCTGATAATCCTTCAACAATCTTTAGTTTTTAAAACAATTATTTACTGACAGTCTACAGAAAAATAAAAAGTTGCCCTGTTTCCAAAAGTGTGAATATGGGACAGAAGTAGGTATATAGTGTTAGGTCACAGATCAGTCCTTATGCCACTGAATGTTGGAACTGGCTTGTGTGGCTAAATGGAGTCCTCTTGTTCCTATATTCCTATGTTGTGTTCTTTGCCTATGAACATACAAATTAGGAATAAAAGTAGGCTATTCAGCCCAACAAGCCATTCACTAGGATTGTGGTTGATCTGTTTACATTTCAAATTACAGATTCCCATCAACGACACCCCCTACAATCTTCGATTCCCATGTCTGACATGAATCAACTTACCTCCACCTTAAAAACATTTAATGCCTCCATCTCCACCACCTTGTGAAGCAGAGAGTTCCAAAGACACAAAACCCGCTGAGATAAACACATCTCCTCATCTGTGCACTAAAATGGTGACTCCTAATTTTGAAACAGTGCCCTCTAGCTGTGGACATCTGGAGGATGTTTCCACAGTCTCAGGAACTCAGGAACTATCATTGAATTGCAGAACGTTCAATTAATTCTTGGGTTGTCTATCCTTATTACCTTCAAAACCATTTCCTAAACCAGTTATTTATCTTGGCTTAATTCATCACTCATTATGATAAACTATAAGAGTATATTTGCTTTATTTCTCACGATACAAAGGACATTGAAAGTTAAGATTGGACAAATCACACAACCTGATTGCACTTCAAATGTATTTTTTTATATTGGTCCAGTTATCATGCTTCAAAGGAACACTGGCTGAATTATGTATTCAATTTGCAAATTCAGAATAATTGATAAGTAGAATACTATTCATAAAATGTAGCATTATCTACAGATAGGGTTCATATAATGTAATAAACCATTAAAATGAAACATGTTAATATTAAGTTGCTATTAGCTACAGGTTTATTGTGCTACTTACTAAGACACACACATACATGCGGATATACACATAGGCACTATGGAAAATAAAAGGCAAAGTAGTGCTATATAAAAAGGCAAGATAGATGAAGTGATACATAGAGTAGATGCAATGATACATAAAATAATAGAATGATATATACAATTGTAGTGCAGTGCCTTGCACCGTAGAGAGAAAACCATAGTGACACGATACGCTTAGGATAGCCTAAAAGGATGAAATGGTACATACAATTGTACACTTAGAGGAAAATAATGGTAGCATAATATAATTAGGATAGTCAAGCCACGTGACATGAGAGCAGAGGTTAAGGAAACCATTGTGGCGGGAGTGATGCAGGAATTCAGTGATTAATTAAGTATAGTGTGTTGAAACAGACACCCCTGAAGCACAGGGCAATTTAGAAGATGAAAAGTCTTGGAAAGATAACATGGGTTGGTACAGAGATAACACGGGCTGGTACAGAGATAACACGGGCTGGTACAATTGGTCATACTGATAAACTTGGAAAAACACGATAGATGAGAAAAGGTATACAGAAGAACAGACCCTGAGGGGAGCGGGCGATCTGGAAATTACTTTCTGATTGTCACAGCTTTTGTTTGCAAATAAAAGTTTACTTTCTTGAAGAATTCTCTACATCTCCTGATGATTCTCCACGACAGCACGCACTGGTGTATGCATGCAAACATATATGTACACAGAAGTATAAATGTAAACATAAATACCACATAAGATAACACAGCGTGGAGCTGGAGGAACACAGCAGGCCAAGCAGCATCACAGGAGCAGGAAAGTTGACGTTAAGAGTCTTATTCTGAAGAAGGGTCCAGTCCCGAAATGTCAGCTTTCATGTTGCTTGGCCTGCTGTGTTCATCCAACATTGCTGTTTCCACTTATGTGGCTTTAACCTAATGACAGGCAGCTCTTGAATTCAACGATGCCACTCATTTGGATTTGCTGAGCTGAGGGGACATACGTTCAGCACATAAGAGCTATAAGAGCTGGCAGGTCATGTTAAAATTGTACAAGACTTTGGTTCGGCCGCATTTAGAATACCGTGTACAGTTCTGGTCGCCACATTACCAAAAGGATGTGGAAGCTTTGGAGAGGGTACAGAGAAGGTTTACGAGGATGTTGCCTGGTATGGAAGGTGCTAGCTATGAAGAGAGGTTGAGTAGGTTAGGATTGTTTTCATTAGAAAAAAGGAGATTGAGGGGGGACCTGATTGAGGTCTTCAAAATCATGAAGGATATAGACAGGGTTGATAGAGATAAGCTTTTTCCCAGGGTGAGGGATTCAATAACGAGGGGTCACGCGTTCAAGGTGAGAGGAGAAAAGTTTAAGGGGGATACATGGGGAAAGTACTTTACACAGAGGGTGGTAGGTGCCTGGAATGCGTTGCCAGCAGAGGTAGTAGAGGCAGGCACGGTAGATTAATTTAAGGTGCGTCTGGACAGATGCATGAGTAGGTGGGGAGCAGAGGGATACAGATCCTTAGGAATTGGGCGATAGGCTTAGACAGTGGATTTGGATCGGCACAGGCTTGGAGGGCCAAAGGGCCTGTTCCTGGGCTGTAAGTTTTCTTTGTTCTTTGTTCTATAAAGGGTTGCAGCCGCTTAAGTGAAAGGCACAACAACATTGCACAGTATTAGTCTCAGAAAAACTATTGTTTTGTATTGTTTCCCTTAATCTAAAAGTACTGGAATACAATGGTGGTGGTGGTTGGGGGTGGGGGTGTTGGGGATCGAGTGAGGGTGATGTTATGTTTCAATTTTTTTTCCTCCTCTTCGTGGGATATGTGTTATTGCCTGTCTCTAATTGCCTTTGAGCAGATCGTGGTATGCCATCTTTCTGAACAGCTGTGTTCTCTGTATTTTAGATACATCCAGAGTGTCATTAGAGAACCCCAGGATTTTCACGCAGCAACAGTGAAACAGTGAGAGAAAGACAGTGGTCTTGAGCAGAACTTGCAGGTAGAGGATTTCTCATGCGTTGCCTGCCTTTGTTCTTTTAGGGGAGTAGAGATTGTGAGTTTGGAAGATGCCGTGAAAGGGATCTTGCATTGCTGTGCATCCTGTCCACAGCCTTGGTCAGATTGGATTACAACACTTTATTCCATTTCAGGGTGGATTTATTGGCTTTAAAGACACCACTGTCAAAAATCACCAGAAATGAGACTGGTGATTAATGAGGTAAATGATAATGAAAGGTACCATCAACATTGTATTCCTTTGAATCTAGAAAGTTGAGGTGTTTAAAAATGATATAGAGGTTCAACAGAGTTATGCACAGAAAATGTTTTCTCTGCTGGCGGAATCCAATACCATCTTGACTTTGGGGTTGGTCCTTATAGGTGTGAAACATTTCCATACAAAATGTCATGAATATATAGAATTGTTTCCGAAAAGGCTGCAGAAGTTGGGTCAATTAAAATTTTCAGGATGGAGTTTAGGAGTGGATAGCAAAGGGTTAAAAATAGGTTATGGATCAATCAAGTTCACAATGAAAAAGCTAAATGGCATAGTGGCTATCCCAATGTTATAAGATTCAGGTTATTACAGGATTGTGGTAATAGTGGTTTATGCCAACCCTTCTCTATTCTACACTGATCCCTTCATCTCTTTCTTCCTAAGCACTATTGCCCCTCTTCTTTGCCCCTCTCCTCTCATGCTTGTTTTCAATGCTTTAGAGCAGCTTATTTTATCTGCTAGCTCTTCTGAAGACACTTTGCAGTGACTGCAACCAGGTGGACCTCATTGATTGCGAGATCCTTGATTGGGGTCATTAACCTGGTCACTGGCTGACCGATACGAACAGGGAATTTAGAATCTCCTCAGTTCAGGCGAGTGACTCCGAGCTGGCTGGCTACAGCCAGTGTACTGTGTGCAAGTAAATAAAGATGACTTGGTGATGGGATACCAGCCTCTATGCAGTTATTTCACACTTATATCTATTCACAGAGTCCATTTTGTCCAGGACTTTCCAGCACTTGGTCCTTGTGATCTTTACTTCTCTTGCCAGCCTATCTCCACACCGTCAGCATTCTTTAGATTTACTACAATGAAGGTAACATCACATTATCTGTTGGAGCAGCCTTCATTAGTTACAGTAATTCTCTCCGCTTCTTAGGTAGCTGCTCAAGATCGAGGAGAACTCCCTTCCACTGCAAATAGTTCGCACATAGCAAAACTCCTATAATCAGCAAAGGGATACTGACCAGATCACTTGCTTTCATTGTGTTGACACAGAGGTAAACATTTTCCAGGTAACTATGGGGAATGCCTGTGCTTTTCTTCAAAATAATGGCCTAGAATCATTTGCATCCACCTGAAATGGTGCATCAACTTAATATTCGGCTGAAAGACAACATGTCTGAGGGTGTGGAAGAAGGAACAGATAGCCTTGAAAAAGCAAGTCACCCATTGTAGGCAGGAATGGGAAGAATTTTTTTTCTTGCAGAGGGTCGTGAGTCTTTTGAACTCTCTACTTCAAAAGGTGGCAGAAGCTCAGGTCAAGCTTGCCACTTGTTACAATCGCTATAGAATCACCCAAACAAAGCAAGACGTACAGAAAGTGTGACTTTCTGCACGTGCAAAAGAAGTGCTAAGCTTTCAACCAATTTTGCAAGACAAGTGGCAAAAAAGGCCATGAGTAGAGGCAGTGCACCAGAGCAAAGTCTGACGCAGCAACGACAATCACTGCACTGACCCAAATAGTTTGCAAAAGCAAATATCACCAGATTCTGGTTTGTCAATCACTTCATGCATACTCCTCTGGAGGGACACCAGATGGTTTTTGTTGTGGCTGTAAGATACTCCCTTTTTTCAGCCTGTTTGGTTCTGTGCACTGATTATTGCTGTTGCGGTGTTCTGGTGCACTGCCTCTGCCAGTGGCCTTTTCTGCCACATATCTTGCAAAATTGACTGAAAGCTAGGCATTTGTTATCAGACTTCTGAACAGACCTCTCAAATGTTAATGTTGATCTCTCTCTCTGCCCCTTCTCTATGGCTGTAACATTGCATTCTGACTCTGTCCTGCTATCCAATACATTTTGTATGGTACAATCTACCTGTACAGCACATAAAACAACACTTTTCACTGTATCTCGGTACATGTGACAACAATAAACCAAACTCAAACTCAAATGCATGGGAAACATCAATGTCATCACATCATGTGAGTGATGAAGGAGGGTACTGAACTCAAAACATTAACTTTGCTTTCTCTCCACAAATGCTGCCAGACCAGCTAAGTTTCTCTAGAAATTTCTATTTTTGTTTCAGACTTCCAGCGTCCGCACTTCTCTGTTTTATTTTAATGTCATCACTAAACTGTTTGCAAAAAGTCAAATTATCTGTCCTCAGAAAACTAGTGACGGTTCATTACTGGATAAGAGTGATAAAGGGTAAGTGCCAATATGCCACAACATGAATTCTGAAAAAAAACACCAACAATGCCATGACGAAACCTATAAATGTAAACATTTCAGAATACAACAGTTCAACAGTTCACTTGAAAGATCAATAGAGCTGGAGGACAAACGTGATCAATTTGCTGGACCTTGTAAGTATTCTACATCATAGACACTGCTGTATCTCACACTAGTCACAATCCATAAAATCAGCAGACATCAGAGAAACAACAGAGACTGCAAGCTTCTGAAGAAGATTTCTATCAGACTCGAAACCTGAATTCTGCCTCTCTTTTCATAGATGCTGGCAGACCTGTTGAGTTTCGTTGGTACTTTCTGTGTTGGTTGTAGATTTCCAGCATCTGCAGTCTTTTGCTTTCATAAGAGACTGTTGCTGACGATTCAAAAAAAATTACATAATTAAATATAAAAGAGGAATGGAACTCTTCACTTTCTTGTGAATGAGTGGAGGCTATAATCTCAGCTTTCTGCTAAGGAAAGAAAATTGAAAGCTCAATAGAAAAAGGCTGAGTTATTAGCTCAGGGCAAATCCAAACTTGAGAATGCCACCTCTGAGATGATGATGATGTCTTTAGGAGATGCCTCAGCTGACAAAGATGAATGAAGTGCTGAAAGAGAAAGAAAGAAATCAGCTGCACATCATCAAACTAATGAAAGGATTGCTGGTTTACAGGAAGATATAGAGCAACATGAGGTCAAGCTCAGCAGGAGCAGCTACAGAAGCTTTGACTTGAGTGAAAAGCAATGCTGGTGAAAATGCCAGACCTACAAAATAGTTGGAGCAGCACATTGCACATTAAAGAGCTACAAATCTTTCATGGGACAGTCCTTTCAAAAATAAATGCCAACAATGATGTTCTAGGGAGAAGCAGGGCATAAACAAAACCAATCAACCATTAAAACTGCATGTGGAAGATGGCTAGATTTAAAAGAGAACAGAAAAACTCTTGGAGATTCTGCGCAGCTATTAAAGCAGTTTATGAAGGCAAAATCATACTTGACCAAAAGAAGACTAAAATGTTATCAAATTTGAAATATCCAGACTAATTGTAAAACTGGAAGCTTCAAAATGAGCTGGAAGCTCTGGTAGAACAATTTAATAATTACCAAGAAGATCTGAACCATTAGAAACAGCATGAAGAATGAGATCAATGAGTGGCTAACCTGGAACAAAACTTGGTTGTAATTTTTCAGGATTAAGCAAATAATTGAACAGCAACTCCGTGAAAGAAAAACGTAATGATGCAAACAAGAACAACAAACAATATCATTAATGACTGTGGAACTTAGTAGCATCTCCAGACAGGGTCACTATCATGAGATCTCAATGTATCAGTAAATAACCTATATGTTACAGAGGCACTGAGGGTCACTTGTCATCTTAAATAGGTAAGGTTCCTTTTGGAAAGGAGAGGATGTTGAAAGAGTACCTTGCTTTTAAGACAGTGAATGTTTATAGAATCCATGTGCTGTGTGCATACAATGCTATGACTCTGCCTGAAAAGTAGCTTGCTGCGAGTTTGTAAGCTGCCACATGGAAATTGAGTGGACTGGGGTAAAGTCTGCTTCATAACTTGTAATCATAGAACCATGCGCCACAGAAGAGGTCATTCAGCCCATTGTGTCTGCGCTGAAAATAAACTACTGCAAATCAATACTAGCCCCACTTTCCAGCACTTGGCCCATAGTCTTGTATCTTATGTTATTTCAATGCTTGTCCTCATATATTTTAAACATCTCAAAAGGAGGTTTCCTGCCTCTACTACCCTCCCAGGCAGTGCATTCCAGACCACCACCTTTTCCTCAAATTGTAACGTGTTTTACTTTCTTAATAAACTAACCCACAGAGTTAACCAGTCCCTGATGAGCGATTGATCAGTGGACATTTTTATAAATGTAACCAGAGCAGAGTTTATGAATATTTTTGTGGTAGAGGCAGATTATGAGATGGTAAATGGTTATCAGGCTAGGCAGGAGTGTGGAATAATCAAATCAACTATTGCCTTATTGAATGGTAGAGCAGGAACAAGGGGCCAAGTCACCTACTCCTGCTCCTACTTTGTAGTCATTTCAACCACCCTGCCCTGCTATATTTTGACCAGAGGTAAGAACACTAACAATCCATCACAAGGGTCCTGCTCCTGATTGATAGGCATTTTTCAAATCAGCCTGTTCAGACATGTTACTACATACCTCTGGAGCAGTTTGTACTCGGACCCAGACCTCCTGGCTCGAAGGTAGGATATTACCATTGCATCACCAGAGCCTTGCTCTTAATTTGTATGCTTAATATTTTGCTTAAATCTTTGAGAGTTGGACTTGCAACCTTGGGATAACAAGGTAATTGCTAAGAAAAGCAACAAAATAAGCAACCGTTCTTTATCAGAATGACAGTAGTAAAGGCCTCAGAGCTCAGGATTACATTTTGAGGGGGGCCTTACCCAATGCCAAAAGTGAAGGCCTGCATTAAACAGTTGCACAGTCATAAAATGATGTCCACCTTTTTCTTGAAAAGGGAATAAAGGTTTGGTATGCTGGCCTCTATTGGTCAGTGCATTGAGTATAAGGGTTAGGATGGCATGTTGCAGCTGTACAGCACATTGGTTAGGCCACGTTTGGAATACTGCATTCAATTCCGGTCTCCCTGCTGGAGGAAAGATGTAGTTAACCTTGAAAGGTTCAGAAAAGATTTTCAAGGATATCGCCAGGATTGCAGGGTTTGAACTATAGGGAGAGGCTGAATAGGCTGGCGCTATTTTCCCTGGAGCATCGGAGGCTGAGGGCTGACCTTATCGAGGCTTATAAAATCATGAGAGACATGGATAGGGTGAATAGCCAAGGTCTTTTTCCTAGGGTAAGGTAGTCCAAAACTAGAGGGCATTGTGTTGAGGTGAGAGGGGAAGGATATAAAAGGGACCCAAGGGGAATGTTATCATGCATGTTTGGAATGAGCTGCCAGAGGAAGTGGTGAGGCTGGTACAATTACATTTAAAAGGCAACTGGATGGGTACCTGGATAGGAAGGGCTTAGAGGGATATGGGCCAAATGCTGGCAAATGGGACTAGATTAATTTAGGATATCTGTTGGGCATGAATGTGTTGGACTGAAGGATCCGTTTCCATGCTGCACAACTCTGTTACTCTAGGATTCTAATACATGTTGGAAAATCAATCTAAAAGAATATAATGCATAGATGTTCAATCACTCAACTGCCACTTTCTAAACCTTTCTCATAAACGTCTCATTATTTCAACAGAAGAGGTTGCATAAACGTCCCAAAAAAAGAGCAAAATCTAGTTCTGTCATCGACTCCCAGTGCATTGTTTCTCTATTTAGCGTCTAAACCAAACCACTGGGGGATGAGCCTTAATCAATGCAGTTTCTGCAGTCGCTTATGTAAATTCGATAACTGCTACAGAGCGAATATGTTTAAGTAATCAAATTATTTAATCAGATCATCAAGGAACCGCACTTCCCAGAAAATGTTCTCAATTACAGTCATCACGGAATATTAAGAAGGAAGGATCATAAGAGACCTGCTTGATTTTGCCTCCAATCAGGTTTGTCTCCGATGTAATGTGCCCAGGAAACATAAAGGTCTGTACTGCAACTTTCAGATGAAAACAAATTTCTGCAACTTTTAAATAATTATAAATGTATTTATTTGTCTATTTACTCATTTATTCATTTATATTTAAAATATTTTATTGTATATTTATTTATAAACTTATATTATTTTTAAACCTGATCTGATAACTGTTACAGAGGCATGGCGTCAAGATTACAGGATTGGGTCCTGAATAATCGGGGATAAATGACAGTCAAGAAAAAAATAGGAAGCCAGGTAAAGGTGGAGGAGCAGCACTTTTAATCAAGGGTGGTATTGATGCAAGAGCTAGGGATAGCTACAAAGTCTCAAAGAAATGAAATCAGACTGATCACCTGGCATTGACCTAGGCACTGGAAAAGACAACAGCAGAAACAGCCCTGTTGACCCTGCAAGGCCCTCCTCACTAACATCTGGGGGTTAGTGCCAAAATTGGGAGAGCTGAGTCACAGATTAGTTAAGTAACAGCCTGATATAGTCATACTCACAGAATCATATCTCACAGACAATGTCCCAGACACCACCATCACCATCCCTGGATATGTCCTGTCCCACGGGCAGGACCGAACCAGCAGAGGGGGCGGCACAATGGGATACAGTTGGGAGGGAGTTGCTTGAGGAGTCCTCAGCATTGCCTCCAGACCCCATGATGTCTCATGGCTGCAGGTTAAACATGGGCAAGGAAACCTCTTGCAGATTACCACATACTGTCTTCACTCAGCTAATGAATCAGTACTCCTCTATGTTGAACAACACTTAGAGAAAGCACTGAGGATGGCAAGGGCACAAAATGCACTCTGGATGGGGGATTTCAATGTCCACCACCAAGAGTGGCTCACTACTGGTTGAGCTGGTCGGGTCCTAAAGGATATAGCTGCTAGACTTGGTCTGCAGCAAATGGTGAGGGAACCAACAAAAGGGAAAAACATACTTGACCTCATCCGTACCAAAGTGCCAACTGTGTTGCATCTGTCCATGACAGTATCAGTAAAAGTGATCATCACATAGTCCTTATGGAGACAAAGTCCCGCGTTCACATTGAGGATAACCTCCATCATGTTGTGTGGCACTATCTCCGTGCTAAATGGGACAGGCTTCACACAGATCTATCAACTCCAGCTGTCGGCCATCAACAGCAGCAGAATTGTACTCCAGCACACTCCGTAACCTTATGGCCCAGCGTATCCCGCACTCAACCATTACCATCAAGCCAGGGGATCAACCCTGGTTCAATGAAGAGTGCAGGAGGGCATGCCAGGAGCAGCACCAGGCATACCTGAAGTGAGGTATCAACCTGGTGAAGCCACCAAACAGGACTATTTGCACGTCAAACAGTGAAAGCAACAAGTGATACAGCTAAGCGATGCCACAACCAATGGATTGGATCTAAGCTCTGCAGCCCTGCCACATCAGTCATAAAATGGTGGTGAACAATAAAACAACTCACTGGAGGAGGAGGCTCCACATATATCCCCATCCTCAATGATGGAAGAGCCCAGCACATCGTTGCAAAAGATAAGGCTGAAGCATTTGCAGCAATCTTCAGCCAGAAGTGCCAAGTGGATAATCCATCTCAGCCTCCTCCAGTGGTCCCCAGCATCACAGATACCAGTCTTCAGCCAATACGATTCACTCCATGTAATATCATGAAACAGCTGGAGACACTGGACACTGCAAAGGTATGGGCCCTGACGACATTCCGGCAATAGTACGGAAGACATGCTCCAGAACTTGCTGCTCCCCGAGGCAAGCTGTTCCAGTACATTTACAACACCGGTATCTACTCAGCAACATGGAAAATTGCTCAAGTATGTCCTGTACACAAAAGGCAGGACAAATCTGACCAGCCCGATTACCTCCCCATCAGTCTGCTCCCGATCATCAGTAAAGTGATGGAAGGTGTCATCGACAGTGCTATCAAGCAGCACCTGCTCAGAAATAACCTGCTCAGCGACGCCCAGTTTGGGTTCCACCAGGGCCACTCAGCTCCTGACCTCATTACAGCTTGGTTCAAACATGGACAAAACAGCTGAATTCCAGGGGCGAGGTGAGAGTGGCAGCCCTTGACATCAAGGCTGTATTCGACCGAGTGTGACATCAAGGAGCCCTGGCAAAACTGGAATCAATGGGTATCGGGGGCAAAATCTCCAATGGTTGGAGTCAAATCTGACGCAAAGGAAGATGGTCGTGATTGTTGGAGATCAATCATCTCAGCTCCAGGACACCTTTGCAGGAGTTTCTCAGGGTTGTGTCCTCGGCCCAACCATCTTCAGTTGCTTCATCAATGACCTTCCCTCCTTCATAAGGTCAGAGGTGGGATGTTCGCCGATGATTACACAATGTTCAGCACCATTCGTGACTCCTCAGATACTGAAGCAGACAGTGTTCACATGCAACAAGATCGGCACAATTTCCTGGCTTGGGCTGACAGGTGGCATGTGATATTTGCGCCACACAAATGCCAGGCTATGACCATCACCAATAAGAGACAATCTAACCACCACCCCTTGACATTCAACGGTGTTACCATCACTGAATCCCCCACTTTCAACATCCTGGGTGTATTATTGACCAGACAAGAAGCGTGACACGATCCAGCATAAAGCAGCCCACTTGATTGGCACTACAACCACAAGCATCCACTCCCTCCATCACTGACGCTCAGTAGCAGCAGTGTGTACTATCTACAAGATGAACTGCAGAAATTCACCAAAGATCCTCAGGAAGCACCTTCCAAACCCACTTCCATCTAGAAGGACAAGGGCAGCAAACATATGGGAACACCACCACCTCCAAATTCCCCTCCAAGCCACTCACCATCCTGACTTCAAAATATGTCGCTATTCCTTCACTGTCGCTGGGTCAAAATCTTGGAATTCCCTCCCTAATAGCATTGTGGGTCAACCCACAACAGGAGGACAGCAGCGGTTCAAGAAAGCAGCTCACCACCACCTTCCCAAGGGCAACTAGGGATGGGCAATAAAAGCTGGCTCAGCCAGCAACACCCATATCCCACACATGAATAGAAAAAGAAATTTTGTTGGTTCAGGAAATCAAAAAGTAGAATCTGTTTGGATGGCTGTGATGAATACTGGGGGAAAGAAGTCACTAGTCAGAATGTTCTAACCGAATGCACTACGTGGGGCAAATAGCGTGACTAGAAGTACTGGGTATTTGTGATAACAGGCTGATAATAACCAACATTAATCTACATATAAACTGGGAAAACAAACAGATTGATAGTGGTAGCCTGGATAAAGAGTTCTTAGAATGCTTTTGAGTTTCTTACAACAGTATGTTTCGGAACCCATTGGAATGCAGGTTATAGTTGACTTGGTGTACTGTGACAGAACTAATTAATGAGCTTAGAGTTAAGCAACCCCAAGATGGAAGTGGCCACAAAATAACTGAATTTTACACCCAGTTTCAAAAGGAGAAGCTTGTGTCTGAGGCTTGCATTTTAACCATAAATAAGAACAATTATGTAGGCATGATAGCTGAGTCAGCTGAAGTGAACTGACATTCTAACTATGATAGATCAGTAGAAACACAAGTAGATTTTTAAAGAGATATTTCAGAATCCTCAGAATAAGCGCATTCCTACTAAGAAAAAAACTTCTAAAGAGAGGACCCACCATCTGTGGACAACTAAAGAAGTTAAAGGAAGCAGCAATTCTAAGGAAAAAGCACGAGACTGCACAAGAATGAGTGGCAAGTCAGACGATTGGTCAGAACATAAAAGAACAACATAGAATGACTAAAAGGTTAATCAAGAGAAAGAAACTAGAGTATGAGAGGAGCTAGCCAAAATGTAAAAATAGATAGCAATAGCTTCTGTAGGTACTTAAAAAGGAAAAGAGTAAGATTGTTCGTCCTCTGCAGTGAGAATGGGGAATTAATAGTTATTTATTAAGAAAAATGACAAATGAAATGAACAAGTTTTTTTTAAAAATATGATCTTCAAGATAGAGGATGCCAAAAAAAAGTGATATTGTAGAAATTGGAAAAGAGAGAGGGACTTAGTGAAATTACAATCATAAGGGAAATAGTACTAAGGATGGGCTTCATCATAGGGTCTTAAAAGAGGTAGTGAATGAATTGGTGTTTATTTTCCAAAATTCACCAGATTCAGGAAAGGTTGCATCTGATTAGAAATGCCATTATCAGACTGTTGAATGGACTCTAGCCTCAAATAATGTAACCTGCAATATAGCCTGTATGCCTCTAAGTCTTTTTCATCTGTACATCCTTTGCTTGCTGTAGATCTGCCTATACCACTCATAAGCAAAGCCTTTCACTGTATTTCAGTACACGTAACAATCAATCAATCAATTATTACTCATCTATTCAAGAAGGGTGCAGAGACAGAGAACAAGAAACCATAGGCAAGTTGGTACTGGAGGCAGTAAACAACCCAGGAGCTTGGGGAGCCTATAGTTTTCTATTTGTTACACTATGGCCAACCAACACCCTTTCCTCCTGTAATAAAAATTGCTGTGATTATTTGAAATTTGTAATTCTTGCATTTTGTCCTGATGGGTGCAAGATGAATTGCTTTAACAGTATGACTTTCTTTTCAAAACACTCAACTTCAGTATAGAATCATAGAAATTTGCAGTATGGAAAGGGACCATTCAATCCATCATCCCTGTATCGCCTATTGAAAGAGCTACCCAGCTAGCCCTGTTCTCCAGCACTATCTCTGTCGCCCTCTCAATTAATCGCTTTCAAATATAAATCCACTTCTCTTTTGAAACCTCCTAAGGAATCCACCTCCACCTCTCTCTCAGGCAGCACATTCCAAATCTTAACAACTATCTGAGTAAAGGAGCTTCTCCTCATCTCACTCCTAGCTCTCTTGCTGACAATCCTGTAACCCTCTAGTTACTCACATACCAAACAGTGGAAACAGAACATCCAAGTCCTTCCAAGGAACCTTAAACCTTGTACACCGTTGCCCTTTACAGCACAGCAATAATTCATTTAGCCAGCCATGTCCATTCTGATCTTTATGCTCTTACAGGCCAATTTCACCAAAAGTCTTTAATGAGTACATTTCTTCTAAATTCTTTATGGAATTTATCATGTGAAATTCACCCCCTAGTCCCCAGATGGCCACAGTCCTGCTCTTTCATGAAAGAGAGATGACTGGTGGTGAGTTTAACCTGAAGGTCACTGTGTCTCAGGCAGGAAGGTCAGCCTCTGAGTGTAGGAATTGCTATTGGTTGTAAAACCAGTCCAGCAGACGAGCTAACCAACCCTCAGGATTTATTAAAAGGCCAATGAGGCATGGAATATTCTTCCTGCAAGTGGAAGTATGGGAGTAGAAGAGCAAAAAAAGAGGACGCTCAGGTTTCTGAGGTTTTGAGCTCACTTCCTTGCTTACTGTCAGGGAGTTACTCAGGTCAATGAACATCTCAATACATTGCCTGAAGTCCTGCTGACTTCAATCTTCATCTGACATCATTCTCACTTTCTCAGAGAGTCACTCTCACTTTCTCAGAGAGTCATGGTTTGTTACGAAAGGAAAACCGTTGAGGGATTTCCATGATCAATTAGCTAAAAAATAACGAGCCACTTTCCACATAATCTAATCGTCTACTTCAATAGCTGTTGGAAATTCACTGCCAAAATTGTGCCACCCTGTTTGAAAGTTCTGACTTTCAAATAAGACATTAAAGTAAAGCTGGCATCTGCCCTCTCAGATGGATGTGAAAGGTCCCATGGCATTAGTTCAAATACGATCAAAGGGGCGTTATCACTAGTTGGCCAATTCTTATCCTTCAAACACAGTAAACAAAATGATCTAGCCATGGTCATATCACTGTGTATCGAAGCCGGTCACAAGCAAATGGATGGCTGTGTTTCCTACATTACAACAATGTCTACATTTAAAAGGATATTTCATTGGTTGCAAGATGCTCAGCAAGTCCTGAAAAGTTGAAAAATATGACAAAATATCAAGTTTCATTGTTTCTCATTAATGAATGCATTGACTGGAATTGTCTTACAGTGTAGTAGAAAGCTGAAGCTCGAGACATTGCAAGCGACATGGGCTTAGCCAGTAATATTATTTATAAAAGAAATAGTAGCCCTTCATCAGACAAGAAGAAGAGAATAGTAACGATATCAAATAATCTGGCTTTATGCAAATGTGCAAACTCCAAAATTTCCTCCATGTGGCTGTGAGAATCCTAAAATCATATTAAACTTAGAACCACACTGCCATTCCCTCACCGTCACTTGGCCAAGTTCCTGCGATTCCCTCCTTACCAGCATTGTGGGTATACCTATATTCCAAAAAATGCAGCTGTAGAGAAAAGGCAGCTCACTACCATCTTCTCTAGATAGTAAGTAAGTAAGTAAGTAAGTAAGGGTAAGTAAGGATGAACGGTAAATATTGGCCGGTCAATATTGGTAAATATTGACACTCGCGAACAAATTCAAAACAGAACTCATCATGGAAAAAGAGTAAAGACACGGTGTCTTCTTGAAAACAGCGGCTCAGATTGCCCATCAGTTTCACTGATGGACTGGTATTCAAGGTTTCTCCTCTACCCAACACGCCCACATACCTCCAATCTTGGGCTATAATGGAACATATACTTCAAAACCAAGATGACTAATAGTGATGTGACTGGGTTTCATTTGCTGAATGAGATTATCTTTTGGCTCTAAACTGTCTGAACTCAAGTTCCTCTGCAATCTAGTAACTTTGCTTTGCGTCACATATTTTCCGTGCGTGCCTGTTTACTCTTGTGGTTTGGGCAAATAACGTCAAACGCAAAAATTCAGTCAACATCACATGCTGAGATGAGAGCTTGAGAAAAGCAGATACAGTCTACTCAAGGGTCAAAATGTCAAGCAAACCCAACATCAAAAGTCATGTTCTAACATACTGATAGACCCAAGCTGATGTAATACTAAATAGATAGTTATATTTCATTTAAAGACTATTATTTACTCTGAATTCATGTTGGAGTTGATTCAGAGAATACTCAGTAGGTTAGCACAAGGCCGCTTCATTGTTTTTCGATTGGAATCCAACCCAGACTTAGAAAGTTTCTATTCTTTATCATGCATTTGAGTTCTTGTGTGGCGAGAAATTTAAGTAGAAATTATCAGAGTTTGTGAATCCATTTTTACACATTTTGACTTTAAAAGACTTGTCTACATGCCACTAGTGGGTCAAAGGTCAAACTCACTTCTTTGCAAAACCATGCTCCTCATACAGCCTTCGCTAATGATATACATGTTCTGTTGAGCTTATCTTACGTTGAGAGGATTGGCAAAAAAAAAAGATGTAGGTAAGTATTATAGAACAGAGGGATCTAGGGGTGCAGGTACATAATTCTTTTAAGTTTGCATCACATATAAACAGGATGGTTAAAAAGGGGTCTGGCATGCTTGCCTTCATTGCTCAGTCCTTTGAGAATAGGAATGGGATGTTAAGTTATGGTTGTAAAGGACATTGGTGAGGCCTCTTCTGAAATACTGTGTCCAGTTCTGGTCGCTCAGTCATAGTAAGGATATTATCAGGCAGGAGAGGGTTCAGGAGATATTTATCAGGATGTTGCTGGGTATAGAAGGTTTAAGTTATAGGGAAAAGCAGGATAGGCTGGGACCTTTTTCACTGGAGCATAGGACATCAAGAGGTGACCTGATAGAAGTTATAAAATAATGAGAGGTATAGATAGAGTTGACGGTGATTGTCCTTTCCCTAAGATGGGGCATTTCAAGACTAGCGGTCACATTTTAAGGTGAGAGGACAGAGATTTAAAAAAGGAATAAGAGGCAATTTTTTCACACAGAGGGTGGTTTGCGTGTAGTTCCTGATGAATTGGTGGATGCAGGTACAATGACAGCTTTTAAAAGACATTTGGATGGATATTTGAATAGGAAAGGTTTGGAGGGATATAGGCCAGGAGCAAGCAGGTGGGACTAGTTTAGTTTGGGATTATGTTTGACATGGACTGGTTTGACTGAAGGGTCTGTTTCCATGCTGTACGACTCTTATGACTCTATTGAGACGGTGCCTGAACAACTAGTACTTCCAGGGAGCGGGGAAACTACGCCATTTTCTTCACAGCCTTCAACTCATTATCGATAATGACTAGCACTTCACCAAGATCTTCCCTACGCCTCCACTTCTTGCGTTCAAACAACCACCAAACCTTAACCAGATCATTGTTCACAGCAAACTACCAGCCCTCAGGACAGCATCGACCACAACACTATACAAAACTGTCATGGCAACCTCTACAAGATATGTCAGGTCTTCAACATGGATACTACCATCACTCGTGAGAACACCACCCACCACATGCACAGCAGATACTCATGTGGCTTGGCCAACGTTGTCTATCTCATACACTGCAGGCAAGGACACCCCGAGGCATGGTATATTGGTGAAAATACGCAGATGGTACGACAATGGGTGAATGGACACTGTGCAACAATCGCCAGACAGGAATGTTCCCTCCCAGTAAGGGATCACTTCAGTGGGTCAAGGACATTCTGCCTCGATCTTCAGGTAAACATCCTCCAAGGTGGATTTTGGGATACACAACAACGCAGACTTGCCAAGCACAAGCTGATAGCCAAGTTCGGTCCCCATGAGGACGGCCTCAACTGGGATCTGAGGTTCATGTCGCACTACAGGTGACTCCAACACACTGTGCAATCACGCACACACACTCACAAACACACACACACACACAGACACACACACAGACACACACTCACTCACACACACAAACACACTCACACAGACACAAACACACTCTCTCTCTCTCTCACACACACACACACACACACACACACACACACACACACAAACACAGGTTACAGAGGGACATAGATAAGCTGCAGAGCTGGGCTGAGAGGTGGCAAATGGAGTTTAATGCGGAAATGTGTGAGGCGATTCCCTTGGGAAGGAGTAACAGGAATACAGAGTACTGGGCTAATGGTGAGATTCTTGGTAGTGTGGACGAGCAGAGAGATCTCGGTGTCCATGTGCATAGCTCCCTGAAAGTTGCCACCCAGGTTGATAGGGTTGTTAAGAAGACGTACAGTGTGTTAGGTTTTATTGGTAGAGGGATTGAGTTTCGGAGCCATGAGGTCATGTTGCAGCTGTACAAAACCCTGGTGCGGCCGCACTTGGAGTATTACGTACAGATCTGGTCGCCGCATTATAGGAAGGATGTGGAAGCATTGGAAAGGGTGTAGAGGAGATTTACCAGGATGTTGCCTGGTATGGAGGAAAGGTCTTATGAGGAAAGGCTGAGGGACTTGAGGCTGTTTTTGTTAGAGAGAAGAAGGTTAAGAGGTGACTTAATAGAGACGTACAAGATGATCAGAGGATTAGATAGGGTGGACAGTGAGAGCCTTTTTCCTTGGATGGTGATGGCTAGTACAAGGGGACATAGCTTTTGCACGAGGGGACATAGCTTTAAATTGAGGGGTGATAGATATAGGACAGATGTCAGAGGCAGATCCTTTACTCAGAGAGTAGTAAGGGCGTGGAATGCCCTGCCTGCAACAGTAGTAGACACGCCAACTTTAAGGGCATTTCAATGGTCGTTGGATAAACATATGGATGATAACGGAATAGTGTAGGTTAGATGGGCTTCAGATTGATTTCACGTTGGTGCAACATCGAGGGCCGAAGGTCTTGTACTGCGTTGTAATGTTCTATGTTCTATGTTCTATAAACACACTCTCTCACACACACACACACATATACACAAACACACACACATACAAACACACTCTCTCTCTCTCACACACACACACACACACACACACACACGCATGCACGCACACACGCACACACGCAAATCTATGGAATGAATTTGGATTTGCAGATGCATTTTATTTTGTTCAAAAAGCACACAATTAACAGACATTCAGTCAATGTGGCATTTTATAAATTCCTACTTTATAAATAAAACCAGCCTGACCCCAAACCAAAACCCAAACAGATTCTAAACAAGGTCTCACACCTAACATTGCATTGTCTGACGCAAAATGACACTTCTTCTTTACGCTGATAAAACCTTTAGTTCTCTCAGGACAGTGACTTGAAAGACATTCGGGGATTTACATATACATATTAATCAATTAAAACCTTCTAATTGATTAAAGATTTAACAGCATCTTAGGTTTGTTTGATACATCCTCATCAGTTGTATGACCCTTTGCTCTTTTACTTATAAATTTTGTGTTCTGTGTGCTTCTTTCTCACTTTATCTGATGAAGAGGCTACGGTCCAAAAGCTGGTGATTTCAAATAACCCTGTTGGACTATAACCTGGTGTTGTGTGATTTCTGACCTTGTGCATGAAGGCCGGTATCCTGACACCAAGTCAACTTTATTTATGTGCCTTGTAAGTGACACTGACTCAGCTAGCTCAGGCCTGGCTCTGAGAGTGAACAGAACCCCTGTTTATATCTGTCAGCCAGGTTAACGGCCTCAATCAGGGAACTCATATTCTATGAGGTTCACCTGGCTGACCTCATTCTCAGCACCTTCCATTGAACTACCTGTAAACCACGTGAAGATGGGTTTAAAAACCCCAGGCTCATGCTCTGGGGACATGGATTCAAATTTCACCATGACAAATACTCAACATTTGAATTTAAAGAATTTTTGGAATTAACTGCCAGCCTAATGGCGGCCGCATAACCATTGTGGATTGTCAAAAAAACCCAACAATTTCACTATGGTGCAGGAACTGGTACAAATTTTTTTCTTGTTTAGAATAACCTCACTGAGATATAACAGGTATCATGGGAAAGAGAGGTCATACATAAGGAGGTCTCTTCTGCTGTGGGTTCATTGCAGAGCATGTTGGGATGTTTGTTTAAGTAGAACAACCAATGCAGTTTAGCTTGTCACATGGGAGAAATGCCCTGCATTCTCTTTTCATTGGGGTTACACACACACACACACACATACACACTTGACAGATATTTGGATAACATCAGTCTTGCTGATGATTATGTGCACTGATGGTGTAGACAAGAGAAAATTGCAGGGTTCAGCCCATACTTACCCCCCAAAAAACATGCCACCACCCTATCTCTATATCCCTGCATTTCCCTCCGCTAATCCACCTAGCCTGAACATTCCTAGACACCTTGGACAATTTAGCATGGCTAATTCACCTAACCTGCACATCTTTGGACTGTGGGAGGAAACCAGAGCACCCAGAGGAAACTCACACAGACATGGGGAGAATGTGCAAACTCCACACAGACAGTTGCCTGTGGATAGAATCAAATCCATATCCCTGGTGCTGTGAGGCAGAAGTGCTAACCAGTGAGCCACTGTGCTGACCTGATGTAAATGACAGTAAAAGTAGGTCAGGTAAGGGTCAACTTGGTTATACATTGAAGAAGGGTAAGGATGACAGGACAGCATAAAGGAAAATACAAGGAAAGGTTGCAGAATACTGTGAAACATAGCACACATTAGAAAATAATCTTGGACGAGCAGTAGAGAGAATGGCTGTGTGAACTACAACCATATAAGAAAATAGTGCAGTTTAGGCAATTTAACCCAGGAACCTAGAAAGGGAACAATTAGCAGATAAATGAAGGAGCAGCTGTTATTTGTGTTGGACAAGGTGGTCATGCTATATGACCCCTAGACCACAAAGTCATTAGCAGCTCACAATACAGTCAGCAATGTATTGGGATGCAGGATGCAGAGGATTGGTGGTGAAAGTGGTTTGTGAAAGCAGAGTAGCTCTTTAAGGAATATAGCGAAACACAGGATCTGGTGGAAGTATGAAAACCACCATTAGGAACTGACAAGTAAATTACTAATATGGTGCTTAATTTATTACAATGTTGCACGCATGTATTGTGATTAAAAAAAAGGGAGAAGGATGTTGTTTTGAGCTGTTAGCAGCAGAGTATCTCTGAGCTAGACTTAGAGACCTCTTCTGCTTATATATGGTACAAGCTTGAATGAAATCACTGTTACAATCTACTCGGGTCTGAAGATTTGATTTTTGCAAGAACCCACTACTGTACAAAGCCTCATCTCCCACACCATCAGAGCAGGTGTGCGCATATCATCAAGAGTTACAACACCAAACTCAACATAGAATCTATAGAGATAGTAGGAACTGCCGATGTTGGAGAATGTGAGATAACGAGGTGTAGAGCTGGATGAACACAGCAGGCTAAGCAACATCAGAGGAGCAGGAAAGCTGACGTTTTGGGTCGAGACCCTTAACATCAGATTTCCTGTTCCTCTGATGCTGCTTGGCCTGCTGTGTTCATCCAGCTCTACACCTTGTTATCATAGAATCCATAGTGCCTGGAAGCTGGCTATTTGGCCTATCAACTCCTCACCAAACCGCCGAAGAGTATCCCAGCCAGACACAACACCCCATCCAATACTGTAACCCTGCATTTTCCACGGACAATCCACCTCACCTGCACATCTTTGGACTGTGGGAGAAAACCAGAGCGCCCAGAGGAAACTCACACAGACACAGGGAGGACGTGCAAACTCTACACAGACAGTCACCCCAGGGTGGAATCGAACCCAGGTCCCTGGCATAGTGAGGGAACAGTGCTAACTACTGAGTCACCATGCTGCCCACTCATGTTGCACGACCAAGTCTTAATGCACAACAGCTTTGCCTAAGAGCTTTTAAGGACATACACTTCAGGGCACAGAACTCTTTCAACCACCATAAAAAATTTAGATCTGCAGAATCTTGATTTGATGGTATAACGTTAGATTTGGATTCATTCACAGTGCAAGTTTCGTCAGGAGTGATAGTGAGATTGTGGTCATATCACTGCCTTAGTAATCCAGGGTCCCAGACTAATACTTTAGGGTCATGGGTTCAAATCCGAACATGACAGACAGTAACATTTGAATTCATCAAATTTGTGGAAGTAAAAGCTAGCCTAATGGCAACCGCATAACCATTGTGGATTGTCATAAAAACACAACTGTTTCACTAATATCCTTTAGGGAAGGAAATCTGCTGTCCTTACCTGGTCTGGTTTACATGGAACTCTAGACCCACAGCAATGTGGTTGAATCTTAACTGTCCTCTGTAATGGCCTAATAAACCACATAGATCAAAGGGAAATTAGAAATTGGTAGTAAATGCTGGGCTAGTCAGAGATTCCCAAATCCCATTAACAAATATAAAAATAATGTTACAGGTTGTCCTCTCTCCAAGTGTCAACAATAAAAGTTGTATTTATTAAGCATCATTCAGATGTGCCAAGATGCTTCTCAAGACAACTATCAGATAAAAACTGGGCGGAGAGTCACACAAGGAGATGTTAGAATAGATGACTAAAGTATGACCAAACTGTGATAAGGTCAAAAGAGGAGGATTTAAGGATCATCTTAAAAATGTAGAGACCATTGGAGAGGCAGAAAAGTTTAAGAAGGGAACATGAAAGCTTGAGATCTAGGCAACTCCACAGCCAATGGAGGAGCGATTAGAGTCATAGAGTCCCTACAGTATGGAAGCAGGCCATTTGGCCCATTGATTCCACACCAACCCTGTAAACAACACAGTCCACACAGTCCCACCTGGCCCCATCGATCCCTTTAACTCTGCATTTCTCATGACCAATCCACCTAGCCTGCACATCTTTGAACTATGGGAGGAAAATGGAGTACCCAGAGGAAACCCAAGCAGATATGGGGGGAATGTGTAAACTCTATACAGCCAGTCTTCTAAGGCTGGAATTGAAGCCAGGTCCCTGGTATTGTGAGGCAGCAGGGCTTAACCACTGAACCACCATACTGCCCCAGAGCTCAAACTGACAAGTGGATTAAAGTTGATAATTCTCAAAAGTCCAGGACAGAAAAACACAGCTCTCCTGGAGTGTTAGCAGCTTGAGCAGATTGCAGAGACAAGGGGAAACAAGGTCATGGAGGTTATTGAAAACAAGGATGGGAATTTTAAATTCTAAGCATCACTGGACTGGGAGATGTTGGAGACAAGTACACCTTGGGCCAGCCGTAGGTGCAGTGGGAGTGTAGCAGAACAACTACAAACAAGATTGGGACTCAGAAGCTAGGTCCAGATCTTGTACCAGACTTTTCCAACTGATCGAATTATCTAAGGGTGAAGTGGCTGAAAGTGTTAATGCTGAGGAGTGCCTTAAGCACCATCCACTATGAGGATGGAATGAGGGCTTGGTGGGAGAGCATCACAATGAATGAAGTTGAACGAGAAAACCAGATTCACAAAGAGTGATTAACTCATCAGGATTTTCAAGTGCCATTTAATTCCTAGTTAAGCCATGAAACACATCATCTGTGTTCATTTTTCTGTTAATGACAAGGAGTAGAAAGTTTGTCTTGTCTAATTTGTTTAATTCATTCACAAGATGTGGGCATCTTTGGCTGTACTGGCATTTATTGGCAATCTCTAATTGCCCAGAGGGCAATTAAGACCCTGGAGTCACATGTAGGTCAGACCAGGTAAGAATGGCAGATTTACTTCCTTAAAGGACATTAATGAATGGAGGATGGGTTTTCCCTAACAACGAGCAACAGTCCCATGGTCATCATGAGACTCCTCATTCCAGATTTTTATTTTAATTGGACTCAAATTCCACCTTCTGGTATGGCAGAGTACCCGGAACATTAGTTGGGTCTTTGGATTCATAGTCTAGTGACAGTACCACGAGGCCATTGCCTCCCATCCAATACAACACCTTTAGTTGATCTTTGTTTTTAATTTATTCCTTAATAGGTTGTGAGCACCAGTGGCTGTGCCACCTTTTACTATTCATCTTTAATTGCTGTGGAGAACTTGGTCATGAGCTGCTTTCTTGTACTGTGACAGTTCTTGGCTGCAAGGGCACTGACAATGTTGATCGGAAGAGAGTTCCAGGATTTTGACGTAGTGACAGTAGATGGTGCGTGGCTCGGAGGGGAACATACAAGTTCCTTACACAAAGCAATCACCAAAAGCTGTGTGTCTGGGTCTGTGCACCTGGAGTGTCAAAATTAAAGGGATTTATGGGGGAAAAGAAGTATCAATTTAACTTAACATCTGTTCACCTGTATTCAAAATACACCCTTCCCTCCGGCATCCTGAGCCATTGAATGATGTCTGAAGTAAAGGCATATGATTGAAACATGAGTAATTGGGTTTTCCCTTGAGATGATTCTTAGTGAAATTCTATGCAGACAAACTGTTGTGGTAACATCTTGGAATTGAAAGTTATTTGGCATTTCTCTTGTGATTAATTGCTACAACGAAAGTATGCGTTTAATAACAGGTCAGTCAGCATTTCACAGAGATCGATGGGTTTGGATGAAATCTGATGGCCTACATGCAAACGTACGAACAGGAGCAGGCCATGATATTAATAGGTAGACCTCATAGCAAACTTGCATTCATTTCAAAACTCCACTTTTACATGACTTGATCCAAACCTTATTCAATGTCAAACAATTTTTTTTGCTAGCTCTTCATCCAACAGCACTTCAACTTTAAAATCTTCATTCTTGTTTTTCAGATTCTCACCTCCTCCTCATCTGGAAAGCCTGTCCCACCCCCACAACTGTCGAAGATCTCTGTGCTCATCCAGTTCTGAGCTCTCGTGCATCCTGGATTTTGTTCATTCCACCATTGCCTTCGGCCACCTGTTTCTCTTCTTCAACCTCTCTCCCAATCTTCCGTCTTTTAAAATGCTCCTAAGGACCGACACCTTTGCTGAACCTTTTGGTGTTCTTTCCTGGCTCCTCCTTCCATGGCTCAGTGTAAAGAAAAATAGCGAAAGATTTTCATTTAATCGATAATGTTCCTCTGGAGTATTTCACCAAGTTAAAATATGCTATATGAATGTAAGTTGTTGTTGACCTACTGTTCACCATTTGATGCTGAGTGACTAGTTATCATTTTTCCACAGTGGTCAGCAGCTTTTTGTTCAGTCTGAGGTATTTTAGTCAAAGTGGGAATAGTTTCAGACTCGCAGAAACATGCAAAAATAAACCAGTCCTGTCAACTTTCTTCATTTCCAAAAATACTTTTACCAAGTGTGCGAGTAAATATTTCCAATGTTTTGAGAAATCCTCCAACACGCTGACTTTGCCAGATGCTCATAGCAGCTGCTTCATGTGGGATCCCTGCGAGTAATGTGTTTCCTTTTTTAATAACCGAAATGTCCGTGCTGTAACCTTTGCAGTGTAGTGAAAACTGTGCAATAGAGAAGACTTGCAACTGCAAAAAGAAGCCATTGGTCTTTAAGGTTTGCACCTTCCTGCTGGAGTAGAATTTTCAGTCATGTGGCAGGAACCAGAAATTGGTCCTCATTTTTGGCCGACTAGAATTTTTAAAGCTCCAGGCAATTAAAGGCCGCAGAATGGGGTCCCTGTCTAATCAGAGATGGTGGGCAGGCTCCCAATGCTGGAGACCCAGGAGGGTGACCCTTCAGCACTTGGTGATCTGAGATCTCATTAGACAAGGTGGGAGCTACTATTCTGAAGATGGAAGGAGACAGAGAGAGAGAGAGAGAGAGAGAGGGAGAGAGTACTCTTTTCAGTTCGGTATATTTGACACTCTGGTTATTTTGGAATATTGGACTGAATCTTGCATGTTTTGGGCTAAGTGCGAGGTGTGTCATTTTTTTCTTGGAGGGATTCTCACCACCAAGCCCGAGATTCCTTACTGTATCTCATCAAAAGCGCCTCATTAATTGCCTCTCTGTCCCCATAGCAACCCTCATGTCCAATTTTATTCCCACCGTGATACATTTTGTTTGCAGTACAATTGTCCACTCAGTGGACATCAGGCAAAAGACTGGCATCCCTGGTGACCGTGTCATCTTTGAAAGACTACTGTGCACTCAAGCAAGTGTTGGTGTGCCGCAGTTACCCCTAAACCAGCAAAGTATTGAGAGAACAGTCACAAAGTCGAGTTGCTCAAAACACATAGTCAGCCTGGCTGATGTTCCCTCACACGTAAAAACCCATTCTCTCATCCTAGTCACTGTTTGACCTTCAGGCCGCACAGTTTGTCCGTCCTTAAATACATCCCATTGAAAGACCTTACCTGAGTCAGCCCTACTCTTTCCTTAATGCCCACTACAGACTCACATTTTGTCATTGCCCAGCAGGGGAGCATCACAGACAAAGAGGCATTCAAACAATTCCAAAAAAAAGGCTTTTCTTGACAGCCAACAAAAGGGAACACAAATACAGGGTTATGTTCGCCCCCACGATGCAACCAAATTCTAGCTTCAATGTCTTGATATTCCAAGCTGTGCTGAGCTCCCATCATCTGGAAGTGGGTGCCAATCAGCCCCAGTCCAGCACCCAATGATCAGCTGAGCTCTGTCATGCACAATGAGCGTTTTCTCCTCCCTAAAGTCCTTATCCTCTTCCTTGGGACTCTGTTCTCACTGCCGCAGTTCCTCAGTATCCACCACATTGCCTCATTGCCTGCTCCAATTGTGCAGATCAGGGTGATGTAACACACCCTGTCCAGACTAGACTCAGCAGCCTTCCCTAAACTGGTCCACACTGTAGAAATGACATCTTAGCTGTCCCATCGTCTGCTTTGGCACAGCACATGCACCAATTTGTGTTAAGATTATAGATCCCCTACAGTGTGGAAACAGACCTTTAGGCCCAACAAATCAACACTGACTGTCAGAGCATCCCACCCAAACCCATCCCAAATAACCCACCTAATCTACACATCCCTGAACACTACGGGAAATATAGCATGGCCAATCCCCCTAGCCTGCACATCTTTGCACTATGGGAGGAAAGCCACGCAGACACAGGGAGAATGTGCAACCTCCACACAGACAGTCACCCGAGGGTGGAATCAAACCCAGGTGCCTGGCACTGTAAGGCAACAGTGCTAACCACTGAGCCACCGTGCCGCCCCTCAAATTGCAGAACTTTTTTTTCAATTTGTACTAATCTCACCAGCTGTTTAATTATCCCTCAGTTATGGACATATCCTGTAATAAGTTCCTGGTTGTGTAACTATCTAGATTTGAAGATGTAAAAACATTGTGTGGATTCTTGCCTCTTTTTGACTTCTCTGCCCATTGTCAATTGACAGCAATTGTCTTCAAACAGCTATAGCAAAGTGACATGATTTTTTTTTAACTGCAGACACAGTAAGGAAGCAGGTCCCAAGGCTACATCAGCAAGAGCTGGGATCAAACCATATGCTGTTGGTATGAATTAATAATGTGTAAATAACTCATTCTTGAATTTAACGTGGATGTAGGAAAGGGGTGACAATTGTTGCGGGTAAATCACTACAAGCTACCTTTAACTCAATTACATTTTCAGAAATCTCACATACAATCAAGTACTGAAAGAAAGTGACCAAAATAAGACCCCTCAAGTAAGCAAGTTATACCTCACAACTTTACTTGGCCCATTGCCCATGTAATGATGGAAATTAGCTTCCATGCTAACTGACAGTGTCTCTGATGTCCAGGGTTTGATCCTTGCACAGTGTTGTTCTTCGAAGTTCTGGTGAAGGACGGTTCTGGTGTTGGATTCTTATACAGTTTTCTCATCCTTCAAGTCTATGATATGATATTGTTGATGGTTCTTTAGATACTTTTATCCAAAGTCTTGATTACTCCTCTGGAACCATCGAATCTGCAGCTTGCCTTCTTATCAGAAGTAGCTTCAAAGTTTCTTTTCTTGACATTGACTGTCTGTTTGAAGACATAGCTTAACTGTGATTAACTCCTTAAGTTCTTCTACAGGGCAATCAGTTATCCGTGTGGCATAAAGCAGCCATTTGTCAAGCAGATATCAAAACAGTTTTGTTCATGTAGCTTTGATTCCTTATTCTCCCAGACACAGCTAATTGCTTTCAATTCCTACATAAGTTTGTTCTTGTCCTTTAATAGTTTATTCCAGATGGAGTTAATGCTGCTTCTTCCAGTGTGTAACAGTTTATCTTTGTTGATTCTCTCAACACACAATCAGTTTTTAAAGTTCTGGTTTATAGTTATTGCACAATTTTATTATGTTTAAATGTCTGTAAAATTGGAGATAGTTCTACCTTAGAAAGTATTGAAAGAAATATGGTTTAAGATGACAAAAAACCTAAGGACCAGAAGATCATTGATGGTTCATATCACTGTCTTCTGCCGAAAGATGTGATTGAAGGACTAATTAGGATGGTTTAAACTGAAATCATTCATGAGGATCGTGAAAGGGAGATGAGACCATATTGAACAACAGATGATTTTTGCTTAAATTTAAATGAGGAGATGCAGGTAGAGCATTCAATGGGAACAATGGGTATGAAATAAATGGCAGGATTCCAGGGTTGAATTGAATTACCAAATATATTTTCATTCTACAAACTTGAACAGAATGTACAATGTAAGCATAACTAAATAGGTATACTGAATCAAGATAATGAGTCTAAACCACATACACCATATTCAACATAGACTCACTTTCAAAGGTATAACCTTGGAATGCCCTTAAAGTCTCTCCAAATTGGACTGCTTCAACAAATGCTTATACTTTGGTAGTTAAATATCTTCTCCTGAGACTGTGATCTTACCAATTTTTATAGATGCATCATAGAAAGTATTCTATTCAGATACATCACAGCTTAGTATTGCAACTGCTCTGCCCAAGACTGCAAGAAATTACAGAGTTGCAGATGCACCCCAGTCTATCATGCAAACCAGCCTTCCTTCCATTGACTCCATCTACACTTCCTGCTACCTCAGGAGAGCAGACAACATAATCAAGAACACCTTCCACCGTGCTTATATTCTCTTCCACGCTCTTCCAATGGGCAGAAGATACAAAAGTTTGAAAACACATACCAACAGATTTAAGAACAGCTTCTTCCCCGCTGTTATCAAATGTATGAAGAGACCTCTCAAGTATTAGAGTTGATCTTTCTCTGCATATTCTCTGTAGCTGTGACACTATATTCTGCTCTCTGTTCTATTACCCTGATGTACTTATGTAAGGTATGATTTGTATGGTTAGTATGCAATACAATACTTTTCACTGTATCTCAGTACATACAGACAGAGAATCATAGAGTCAGATAGCATGGAAACAGACCCTTCGGTCCAAACAGTCCATGCCAAACAAGTTGAACTAGCCCCATCTCCCTGCTCCTGGTGCATATCCCTTCAAACATTTCCTGTTCATGTACTTATCCAAATGTCTTTTAAACATTGTAATTGTACCCACATCCACCACTTCCTCAGAAAGTTCATTCCACATGCGAATAACCCTCTTGTGTAAACCATATGTCTCTCATGTCTTTCTTAAATCATTTTGTTCTGGCCTTCAAAAAATGCCCCCGAGTCTTGAAAAAAAAAGTCACCTACCATGCCTGATCTACAGCCCTCATGATTTTACAAACTCTGATAAGGTCACCTCTCAAAGTCCTACACCACAGTGAACAAATTCCCAGCCTATCATTTGTAACTCTTTCTTTACAACTCAAGTCTTCCATAGCCACAAGTAACAATAATAAATTGAATCAAAGACCCCCAGGAAACCAGACACTACCCCCAAGCATCTAATTATTGGCATAATTTCATCACTTACCAGACAGTCAGCTTCACCAAGATGATACAAAATTTCCTCACTGTCCAATTTTTCTCAGCTGCATTAAACAGACAATGTAATGGTGCCTTAGATAATAGGAACTGCAGATACTGGAGAATCTGAGATAACAAAGTGTGGAGCTGGATGAACACAGCAGGCCAAGCAGCATCAGAGGAGCAGGAAGGCTGACGTTTCGGGCCTAGACCCTTCATCAGAAATGGGGGAAGGGAAGAGGGTTCTGAAATAAGTAGGGAGAGAGGGGGAGGCGGATAGAAGATGGATAGAGGAGAAGATAGGTGGAGAGGAGACAGGCAAGTCAGAGAGGCGGGGATGGAGCAAGTAAAGGTGAGTGTAGGTGGGGAGGTAGGGAGGAAATAGGTCAGTCCAGGGAGGATGGACAGGTCAAGGGGGCGGGATGAGGTTAGTAGATAGGAGATGGGGGTGCAGCTTGAGGTGGGAGGAGGGCATAGGTGGGAGGAAGAACAGGTTAGGAAGGTGGGGATGAGCTGGGCTGGTTTTGGGATGCGGTAGGGGGAGGGGAGATTTTGAAGCTTGTGAAATCCACATTGATACCATTGGGCTGCAGGGTTCCCAGGCTAAATATGAGTTGCTGTTCCTGCAACCTTCGGGTGGCATCATTGTGGCATTGCAGGAGGCCCAGGATGGACATGTCGTCTGAGGAATGGGAGGGGGAGTTGAAATGGTTCGCGACTGGGAGGTGCAATTGTTTGTTGCGAACTGAGCGCAGGTGTTCTGCAAAGCGGTCCCCAAGCCTCCGCTTGGTTTCCCCGATGTAGAGGAGGCCACAACGGGTACAGCAGATGCAGTATACCACATTGGCAGATGTGCAGGTGAACATCTGCCTGATGTGGAAAGTCTTCTTGGGGCATGGGATTGGGGTGAGGGAGGAGGTGTGGGGGCAGGTGTAGCACTTCCTGCGGTTGCAGGGAAAAGTGCCGGGTGTGGTGGGGCTGGAGGGGAGTGTGGAGCGGACAAGGGATTCACGGAGAGAGTGGTCCCTCCTGAAAGCAGATAAGCGTGGGGAGGGAAAAATGTCTTTGGTGGTGGGGTCGGATTGCAGATGGCGGAAGTGTCAGAGGATGATGCGTTGGATCCGGAGGTTGGTGGGGTGGTACGTGAGGATGAGGGGGATTCTTTTTTGGTTGTTATTGCGGGGACGGGGCGTGAGGGATGTGTTACGGGAAATGCGGGAGACACTGTCGAGGGCATTCTCGACCACTGTGGGGGGGTAGTTGCGGTCGTTGAAGAATGAGGACATCTGAGATGTGCGGGATTGGAATGCCTCATCCTGGGAGCAGATGCGGCAGAGACGAAGGAATTGGGAATAGGGGATGGCATTTTTGCAGGAAGGTGCGTGGGAGGAGGTGTATTCCAGGTAGCTGTGGGAGTCAGTGGGTTTGAAATGGACATCGGTTTCTAGGTGGTTACCCGAGACGGAGACAGAGAGGTCCAGGAAGGAGAGAGAAGTGTTGGAGATGGTCCAGGTGAACTTCAGGTTGGGGTGGAAAGTGTTGGTGAAGTGGATGAACTGTTCGAGCTCCTTGTGGGAGCACGAGACGGCGCCGATACAGTCAACAATGTAACGGAGGAAGAGGTGGGGTTTAGGACCAGTGTAGGTATGGAAGAGGGATTGTTCCACGTAACCTACAAAGAGGCAGGCATAGCTTGGGCCCATGCGGGTACCCCTGGCCACCCTCTTTGTCTGTCGGAAGTGGGAGGAATTGAAAGAGAAGTTGTTGAGGGCGAGGTCATGGTGTCTTTCACCCCTTTCTCAGTTGCATTGAACTACTAAGAGCTTTTAGGGACCTATCAGGTCACCTCTCAACTTCCTACACTCCAGAGAAAAAAGTCCCAGCCTATCCAGCCCTTTTTTATAACTCAAACATTCCATACCCAGCAATATCCTGGTATATCTCTTCTGAACCCCCTCCAGCTTAATTATATTCTTCCTGTAACTGGGTGACCAGAACTGTGTTCCAGAAGAAGCCTCACTAATATCCTGTACAATCTCAATATAACTTTGCAACTCCTATACTCAAAGGACTGAGCAATGAAGGCGAGCGTGCCAAATGCCTTTTTAACCACTCTGTGTACATGTGACACAAACTTCAAAGAATTATGTGCATGCACCCCTAGGTCCCTCTGTTGTACAATACTACCCAGGGCCCTACCATTAATTGTATAAACCCTACCCTTGTTTGTCGTACCAAAATGCAATGCCTTGCATTTATCCAGACTGAATTCCATCTGCGTTTTTCAGCCTATTGACCCATTTGATCAAGGTCCCTTTGTAATTTTAGAAAATATTCTTCACTGTCTACCATGCCACCAATTTTGTTGTCATCCACAAGCATGTTAACTGTGCCTTCTATATTCTCATCTAAATCATTTATCTAAATGACAAACAAAAGAGAACTCAGAACCGATCCATGTGGAACACTGTTGATGACAGGCCTCCAGTCTGAAAAGCAACCCTCCACCACCCTCTGTCTCCTGCCATTAAACCAATTTTGTATCCAATTGGCAAGTTCACCCTGAATCCCATGTGACCTAACTTTTCCAATTAGTCTACCAAACATGCTGGCACTGCTAGTGATGCCCACATCCCAGGAATGAATAATAAAAAAAATTGTTACTGCAGTCTTGATGTCCCCAACCAGTATGCAATTGTCATTCCAGCATACCAAATCTATTTAATTATTGTTTAGAAGGCAACCTTTTAATCAAGTCTAATATATTTATTTGTAGGTGTCCACAATGTTTAGTGTTCAGCACACATGGCATGAGCACAAATATGATCCTCAGGCTTGGCTGCACTGTAAATGATACCATCTTTTAGTTGAGATATTAAGCTGAACCCTCCCTCAGCTTTTCACGTGGCACCATTCCAAAGAAGAAAAGAGGAATTCTCACTGGTTTCCTGACCAAAATTTACCACGCAACACCAAAAAAAAGGTGAAAAGCACAGCATTGCAAATGTTGGAAATATGAAATAAAACAGAAAATGCTGGCAAAATTCAACAAATCTGGCAGCACCTGTGCAGAGAAATGGAGTTGATGTTTCAAGTCCGGTATCACTCTTCTTCAGAACTCAGTTATCTGCTTATGTCAGGTTGTAAGGTCATGGTTACTGTGTTCTCTACCTTACAGCAGTGACTCACAACTTGGAAGTGATTCCTCTAGTAAAGTACTTTAGCATGCCTCTGACATTGTGAAAGGCTCTCTTCAAAGATTTTCTTCTCTTTGATGCAATGTAATACCAATACCATTTGAAATGTCAAAACATGAAGAGAATAATCAAACTCTGAGACGGTTTCAGCCTTTCCCTTTCATCTTACGTTTACTTGATTGATTAATTGTGCATGATTTGGAAACTCAATTTCCTGAATTCTTCTTACAATGATAACTATCAACCAGTTGAATGGAAATACTTGTCACTCAAGCCTATGGTTTATTGCATGTGAAGTCACGTAGGACAAGACCCATAGAAAACACTTCTCAATTATAATGTCAGTCAAAGCAAGATATCTTTCTAGATCATTTCATGATGTTAATAACAAATTGCAGAAACTCTACATTGAAACTAAATTGACTCTAAATATCACCTCTGTGTTCTGCTGGAGTGCATTGATTGGCATCTCAAAATCTTTCAATGTTCAGGTCTTACAGTGAAGTAAAAGAAAGGACTTGCAGTTTCTACGTCATTTTTCACAACCTGTCAGAAGTACTTAAAAGCTAAATACTTGAAGTACTTTTTAAAATATAGTTCCTGTTACAGGATCACACAGAATCACTATCGCAGCAATTGCTTTTGAAATATGGAATCCTAGATTAGGTCCAGTCTTAATTAAAAAGTAGCCCCCTTGAACCCAAAGCAAAATGACAACTGATTTCAAATCAACATCAACCTAGAATGTGTTACTATATTCAAATCAAATAGATAGACAATTACACAGAAAAGCTAATTATGGTTTCGGGAAAATACATATTTTATTACAGAAGTTTGATGGACCTCATCATTTTTAATTTTGTTCTTTATATTCCTTATGATGAAATGCAATTATATTTAGTTACCGAAGCTCACAATGCAAAACTTAATCAATGTGCAAACGCAACAAATATGGCTGTATCATCTACAAAATGCACTGCAGAAATTCACCAAGGCTCTTTAGACGGTGCTTTCCAAATGCAGGACCACTACTGTCCACAAGGACGAGGGCAGCAAACACATGGGAACACCACCATGTGCACATTTTCCTCCAAACCACTCACCATCCTGTCTAGGAAACATCTCGCCGTTCCTTCAGTGCCACTTTGTCAAAATCCTGGAACTTCCTCCCTAACAGCACAGTGAGTGTCCTTGCACCAAACAGACAGCAGCAGTTCAAATAGGCAGCTCACCATGACCTTCTCAAGGTCAACTATGTTTGTATGTTTCTAACTGGGACGGGCAGTAAATGCTGGACTAGACAGCAATGACAACATCTATGAATTAATAAAATAAAACTTAGCATTAGTCCAAAAACTATGCGAGCTCTTGTGGGAGACAAATAAATTTACTGAATGATTCCCCAAATGATATAATTGTCATTCACTTTTATAGCTTTTACTCTGACAACAGTCAGAACCAACATAATTATGCACCTATATACAGGCAAATGGGACTATGAGTTAAAAGGTAGATTTCAGTAGAAAATGTTCAGTAGAGCAAAGAAGCATTGTATGCAACCACAGGTATTCTAATCACTGCCCGCAAAAATACCGCACTACAAAAATACACAGGCCCAAATTGACTGTCTCTATTCACTCTGGGCAGGTCAGGGGTTCCTTTCAACCACAGCTTTCATGCGAATTGATTTGATTTGGTTTAATGTTTATATTCAATTAATGTTTTTAAGAAAGCTCACTTATTGGGAACTCAAATGCATTAATATATAAACAAGTCAAACTTTTTAATAACGAGGTGTAGAGCTAGATGAACACAGCAGGCCAAGCAGCATCAGAGGAGCAGGAAGGCTGATGTTTCGGGCCGAGACCCTTCTTCAGAAATGGGAGAGGGGAAGAGGGTTCTGAAATAAATAGGGAGCGAGGGGGAGGTGGATAGAAGATGGATAGAGGAGAAGATAGGTGGAGAGAAGACAAACAAGTCAGAGAGGCGGGGATGGAGCCAGTAAAGGTGAGTGTAGGTGGGGAGGTAGGGAGGAGGTAGGTCAGTGCAGGGAGGACGGACAGGTCAAGGGGACGGGATTGTTCCACGTAACCTAGAAAGAGGCAGGCATAGCTTTGGCCCATGTGGGTGCCTATGGCCACCACTTCCGACAATCTCTTTCAATTCCTCCCACTTCCTGCAGACAAAGGGGGTGGCCATGGGTACCCACATGGGCCCAAGCTATGCCTGCCCCTTTGTAGGTTACATGGAACAATCCATCTTCTGTACTTACACTGGCCCTAAAACCCACCTCTTCCTCCGTTACATTGATGACTATCGGCGCCGTCTCGTGGTCCCACGAGGAACTCGAACAGTTCATCCACTTCACTAACACCTTACACACCAACCTTAAGTCCACCTGAACCGTCTCTAATACATCTCTCTCCTTCCTGGACCTCTCTGTCTCCATCTCTGGCAACCACCTAGAAACCGATATCCATTTCAAGCCCACCGACTCCCACAGCTACCTAGAATACACCTCCTCCCACCCACCTTCCTGCAAAAATGCCATCCCCTATTCCCAATTCCTTCACCTCCGCCACATCTGCTCCCAGGATGAGGCATTCCACTCCTGTACATCTCAGATGTCCTCGTTTTTCAAGGACCACAACGTCCCCCCCTCAGTGGTCGAGAACGCCCTCGACTATGTTTCTCGCATTTCCCACAACTCATCCCTCACACCTCCTCCCCGCAATAACAACCAAAACAGAATGCCCCTCGCCCTCACGTACCACCCCACCAACCTCCGGATCCAACACATCATTCTCCGACACTTCCGCCATCTGCAATCCGACCCCACCACCAAATACATTTTTCCCACCCCATGCTTATCTGCTTTCCGGAGGGACCAGTCTCTCCGTTACTCCCTTGTCCACTCCACACTCCCCTCCAGCCCCACCACACCCAGCACTTTTCCCTGCAACCGCAGGAAGTGCTACACCTACCCCTACACCTTCCCCCCCCTCACCCCCATCCCAGGTCCCAAGATGACTTTCCACATCAAGCAGATGTTCACCTGCACATCTGCCAATGTGGTATACTGCATCCACTGATCCCGTTGTGGCCTCCTCCACATCGGGGAAACCAAGCGGAGGCTTGGGGACCGCTTCGCAGAACACCTGCGCTCAGTTCGCAACAAACAACTGCACCTCTCAGTCGCGAACCATTTCAACTCCCCCTCCCATTCCTCAGACGAAATGTCCATCCTGGGCCTCCTGCAGTGCCACAACGATGCTGCCCGAAGGTTGCAAGAACAGCAATTCATATTCCGCTTGGGAACCCTGCAGCCCAATAATATCAATGTGGATTTCACAAGCTTCAAAATCTCCCCTCCCCCAACCGCATCCCAAAAACAGCCCAGCTCGCCCCCGCCTCCCTCACCTGTCCTTTCTCCCACCTGTCCCCTCCTCCCACCTCAAGCCCCACCCCCATCTCCTACTTACTAACCTCATCCCGCCCCCTTGACCTGTCCATCCTCCCTGGACTGACCTATCTCCTCCCTACCTCCCCACCTACACTCACCTTTACTGGCTCCATCCCTGCCTCTTTGACCTGTCTGTCTCCATTCCACCTATCTTCTCCTCTATCCACCTTTTATCCACCTCGCCCTCTCTCCCTATTTATTTCAGAACGCCCTTCCCCTCCCCCATTTCTGAAGAAGGGTCTAGGCCCAAAATGTCAGCCTTCCTGCTCCTCTGATGCTGCTTGGCCTGCTGTGTCCATCCAGCTCTACACCTTGTTATCTCGGATTCTCCAGCATCTGCAGTTCCTACTATCTCTGATATAATCTTTTTAATAATATAGTTTATTACAAATGCTGGAAATCTCGAATATAAATACTGGAATTGCTCAGTGGGTCAGTCAGCTTCTGGAGAAAGAAAATGTAGGATTAAAATGTCAGCTTAAAGGCTTTTCCTCTCAGTTACAATGAACAATCGTTGATCCGAAACTTATCCTCTGCAGAGGTATTGCCTGATGCTGCATACTTTCAAGTTTCTCTGTTTTAATGGAAATAAGTGATAAGAGCAGAGAAGCTGTCTGCTTTCCTGATTACATGAGGCATTGATATACCAAAACCATTATAGATTAGCGAAGCTGGGACTGTTTTCATTGAAGAGAAAGTTGAGAGGTGATTTGATTCAGATATTCAAAATCATGATGGGTCTGGCCAGGATAGAGGGAAAGAAACTGTTCCCACTCATGAGAAAGAGGGAGCACAGATTTAAAATGGCAAAAAACAGCAAGTGCGATATGAAACACTGCAAGTGGTTAAGGTCTGAAATGCATCATATTGGCCGCACAGAGCAGTGGACACACAACCGCAGCCATTTTCAGGGGTTTCATGCAGATCAAATGGCTATTAAATTGCTGCTGTGGCAGTTTCAGTAGCTTTGTTGGGAGAGGTGGCTATTTGCTGGTTTGCAGGGAGGCTCAGGAACAGCAGTGGCTAAAGAGGCTCTTGAGGAGAGGTGAATGTCAGGCAGACTCTGAAAGGGACACACTGGAGTTGCTCTTAAAGTCAGGTGGAGTTTTTGTAGTGGAGGAGGCAGTTGCAATGTGGGTGGGTGGTGGGAGGAGAGTGCAGAACGTGGTACAAAGTGGCCGAGCAGGGGACATCATCCTGACCCCTGGAAGGGGGTCACACAGCAGTGATAATGGATAAGACCCTTAAGTGTCTTAAGTGTCGAATTGGCCTCCTAGTGGGAAGTCCATCTTGGCTTAACCAGGAGATTTGATAACCCTGTATGTTCTCACACAATTACACAGGATTACCACTCACCTTCGGCCTGTTGCCAGGATAAGAATAATTCCAGCTGCCATTACAGAGCCCAGCCTCCTCCCTAACCTTTAAACAGAAGAGAATTTGTGTATCTTCTGCTCAAACCAATTATTGAGGGTAGTCTCATTTGGGAAGGGTCTGGGCTATCAGGCCAATAAATTCTTTGGATGATTTGAAATGACACGGAGGTACACTGGAAGGGAGGGGCTGGATATCCATGTCAAAGATAGGAATTGGGAACAAGGCCAATTCCACTGTCACGATCCCACCTTTCCATCAGCATGCTGCTGGGAAATGGAACTTTCCAGATGGAACACTCCACTTTGTACCAGAGTTGAGTTTGTCATCTCTATTGTAAGGCCCACAGTGGTACAGTCCCAGAGCCAGACCACTGAGTGGGTCAAGTGGCTGCAGAATTTTCCCACCAGATTTCCTATGATCCCATATAAGTGGTCTAGTAACAGAGCGGAATGTGAGTACATAATGCAAGATTTTTACTAATGTGATTGACAGGGTATTTTCTGGTACAAAAATTATATAATGTGAGTGACACATGGGTCTTTGTAGCAATAAAGAATTTAGATGGCAAGTCATCAAGGAGGGAAAGAAATGGGACTGCTGATGGCATCCACTTTAGTTTCAATGTCCTTCTGTTTAAATTTGAAGGAGCAAATATAATTTTTAATTTGCCTGTTATGATGCACCCGTAGGCTACGAGGGATTTGAATCTTCTTGCCCAGAGGCAGAGTTGCTACGACTGCACCAGAGAGCCCTGTTTAGACTTTTCCAGTTGCTATGACATGGATTTTGAAACCCATATCACCAGAACATTAGCCAAGACCTCTGGGTTACTAGACTCAAAGACATATATCACCTCCCCCAAACTATTTTCAATCAACCTGTCCATACATGTTATGGAGTCATAGAGTCATACAGCAGGGAAACAGACCCTTCAGTCCAACCAGTCCATGCCAACATAATCCCAAACTAGACTAGTCCCACCTGCCTGCTCCTAGCCCATATCCCTCCAAACCTTTCCTATTCATATATCCATCCAAATGTCTTTTAAAAACTGTAATTATACCCGTATCCACCACTTCATCAGGACATTCATTCCACACGCAAACTACACTCTGTGTAGAAAATTGCCACTTATGTATTTTTTAAATCTCTCTCCTCTCACCTTAGAAATGTGTCCCCTAGTCTTGAAATGCCCCATCCTAGGGAAAAGACAACGACTGTCCACTCTACCTGTACCTCTCATTATTTTATAAACTTCTATCAGGTCACCTCGCAACTTCATACGCTCCAATGAACAAAGTCCCAGCCTCTTCTTATAACTCAAACCTTCCATGCCCAGCAACATCCTGGTAAATCTCTTCTGAATCTTCTCCAGCTTGATAATATCCTTCCTGCAACTGGGCAACCAGAACTGGGCACAGTATTCCAGAAGAGGCCTCACCAATGTCCTGTTCAACCTCAACATATCGTCCCAACTCATGACTCCCCTTTGGGCAGGTAGGACTTGAACCCAGACCTTCTGTCCCAGAGGTAGAGGCATCACCACTGTGCCACTTGAATTCATTAAGGAGCAAATATGGCAGTGCTAATTACTAATTGTAGTGGGAAATCTGATTGATCCAACTCTGCTCTAAATATATATTGAATTTAAATCTAACTACATATTAAATAACTTATTTCAATTTGCAATCTTTATATCAAGACAGAAAAATATAATAAATGATGTCAATGAGCTTTTTTAGATTTTTAAAAGTAAAGCTAAGTTAAAGACAACTAACTTGAGGCAAGAGGTGCATTTTTCATTGACAATGATAAAATCCTTGGAGTGAAGTATTTTCAAAGAGCTTGTCTGTGAAATATCAGTCCAATTATAAACCAGCAATTCCTCATCTCCAGTTAGCATTTCCATTAATCTCTTTGAGCTCTGTTATTATTCAAACCTTTCATCATTTCTATTGGTGAATGTGAGGCCTTACCAAGGGTTACATAGCAATTGGTGGCTAACGTACTTTATTCATAACCAATTAATTGAGCAGAAATGCTGGCTGGCAGCAAAGGTGTTTAGCTCAGAGATAAAAAGGTACTGCAGATGCTGGAGAATCCGAGATAACAAGCATGGGGCTGGATGAACACAGCAGGTCAAGCAGCATCATAGGAGCAGGAAAACTTGACGTTTCGGGCCTAAACCCTCAGAACCCGTTTGAGAGAAAAAGAAATGGCAACTCAATTTTAATTACCTTTTTATTGTTTGGTTTGGTTTTCACAATGATTTTCTGAGACCATTTCCAAACTAAAATGCTATTGCTTAATAGTATTGTTAAGGCTCTTGTTTTGATGGTGATCGTTTCGGCTACATCTAAAATGTAGCAATTTGCCACTTATTTGTAACTGTTTGGCTGGCCCCTGTCTTATTGAATTCACATGTATTCACACATCCGCGGTTGGTCGCCTTGAATGGGACATATTAGTAATATCAGAAACATAGCAAGGACATTTCTTAAGTTTGCTGAATCATAAATGTAGCTCTTTTTCAATCAAGTGTTCATATTTGATGTGAAACACTTCAGGAGAGTTAGAACTTTAACCCAGATGTTCTGGTTCAGAGGTAGCGACACTGCACATCAAGAATCTTACAGAGAATCAGCCTTGATTATCATAAACTGCAGTGAGACTTTTAATTTGATTTGATTTATTGTAGTTGCATGTACCTAGATAGAGTGAAAAGTTTTGTTTTGCAAGCAGCGCAGGCAGATCATAGCCAACAAGAAATACAGATCATAGGGTACTTAGACAGAGCGGGGCATACATATTGCGCGGGAGGTGCACAAAGCAAGATGAACATTATTTGAAGTTAGACAGCCCTTTCATCAGACTAATAATTGCAGAGAAGAGGTTGTTCTTGCAACCTTTGGTGCTTCTGTATCTTCTGCCTGACAGAAGAGGTTGTATGAGAGCATTAACGAGATTGGAGGGATCTTTGATGATGTTGGCAGCCTTTCCACAGCAATGAGAAGTGTAAATTGAGTCTACGGATGGGAGTAGGCTTCCATGATGGTTTGGGCTGTGCACACAAGCTTCTGTAGTTTCTTACAGTCCTGGGCAGACCAGTTACCATACCAGGCTATTATGCACCTGAATAGCGTGATTTCCCTGGTGCATCTGTAAAAGTTGGTGAGGGTCCTTATGGATATATCACATTTCCTAATTTCTAATGAGACTTGAGCTTCTTAATTGGTCATCTTGTTAACTGGGAAGAGTATCTTGGTTTTCTGTTGCAACCCATGGGCTAGTATTACTCGAGAAATATCAGACACCTCCAATCTCCGTCAGAACAATGAGAATCAAAAAAATCTTCTTGTTCACATGTTTCACTGAAAGAAATGGTGCTTTCTCCTTTGAAAGAAAATTTCCTCAATTAATTCACTCTTTCATGCACCACACAAAGCTTCAAGGCAACTCGAACACTCCTGAAAAATATCCAGCCTCTTACAGAAATGATGACAGACTGAGATGAGGAGGAATTTCTTCTCCCAGAGGATAGTGGATCTGGGGAATTCTTTCCCACAGACGAATGTTGAGGCTGGGGTAGACAGATTTATCTTAGTCAGAAAGGAATCAATGGTTATGGGGAAAAGGCAGGAAAGTGGAGCTTAAGAATATCATAGCATCCCCACAGTGTGGAAACAGGCCATTCGGCCCATTAAGATCACACTGATGCTCCAAAGATCATCCCACCCAGACCCACTCCCCACCTATCCTTGTAACCCTGCATTTGCCATGGCTGCTTCACCTAGCCTGCACAATTTAGGACGGCCAATTCACCCAGCCTGCTCATCTGTGGGAGGAAACCAGAGAACCCAGAGGAAACCCACACAGAAGCAGGATGAATGTGCAAACGCCACACAGACAGTCACCCAAGGCTGGAATCAAACCCAGGTCCCTGGCACTGTGAGGCAGCAGTGCTAACCACTGAGCCACCATATCAGCCACGAACTCATTGAATGGCAGAGAAGGCTCAATGGGCTTTTTTAATTCATTCATGGGATGCGGGCATCACTGGCACGGCCAGTATTTATTGCCCAGAGGGCAGTGAGAATCAATCCCATTGTTGTGGGTTTAGAGTCACATTTAGGCCAGACCAGATAAGGATGGCAAATTTTCTTCCCTGACAGACATGAGTGAACCAGATGGGTTTTTACAACAAACAACATTAGTTATAGAGTCATCTTTGGGCTAGTTTTTCTTGAATTTAAAATTCACCATCTGCCATGGTAGGATTCAAACCCATGTCCCCGTATTATTAACACTGGATTTTGGATCACTAACCCAGTGATATCATGACTACACCATCGCCTCCTCTGGCTAAATGGCCAATCTCTGCTCCGACATCTAATTGTCTGGGAGAGATTGGACCTCTGCTCGTCAAAATAGTGAAGTTTGAGGGGACGCGTTGATAAACACCTTTAAGATTATGAAGGGGTGAACATAGACAAGATGCTTCCACTGTATGGGGGTGGCCAAAACTAAGGGCTACATATTGAAGTTGCTAATATATTAAATCCAGGAGATAAGGACTCATTTGAAACTTACTTCATCAAGTAATTGAGATGAATCTTATCGGTACATTGAAAAGGAAGCACACAAGGCTGAATGAAATAGAATGATATAGTTATATGTTTTGACATAGGGTAGGAGCATGAGCATGAACTCTTTTTTCGGTTGTGCATTGTTTTTTATTCATTTGTGGGATGTGGGCGTCGCTGGCTGTCCAGCATTTATTGCCTGTCCCTAGTTGCCCTTGAGAAGGTGGCGGTGAGCTGCCTTCCGAACTGCTGCAGTCCACCTGCAGTGGGTTGACCCACAATGCCCTCAGGGAGGGAATTCCAGGATTTTGACCCAGCAACAGTGAAGGAATGGTAATATATTTCCCGATCAGAAGTTTCTTGTAATTATGCTGCTTTGATCAGAATGAATGTGCAGGAGAAAGTGAGGCAATTTCTTACAAGAAACTACCTTTTTCAGCATTTTTTAGCCATTTTGTACCTTGATTTGCTCACTCTCAACTTTGCCCCTTTCTACTTATCACATTTCTTTTAGACTGGTATACCTATATTGAACAGACCACCATACAAAGTTCCCAACTTGGTACACTTCAAGATGGGATAACAAAAAATTTCTGGATGAGTAGGAATGAGTTGCCAAACCCTTCTCTTTCATCCACCAGCACAATTAATTGCAACAAGGTCAATCTAAAAAGCATCCCTTCCCTTGTGAATAACTTTCTCCCAGATCCAAATGAACTTATGTTTTCAAAGGAGCCATTTTCATCAGGCTTTCTTAAATTTGATAAAGAAGTGTTTTTATAAATCACTGCAGAAAGAGAAATACTGACACAACAGACATACACAAAGATTAGAAATAACAGGTGAGTCCAAAAGGACAAAAATAATAAAAAAAATACAAATCAGTCTTTGAATTGTTTGTGAAGAGCAGATAGTAGAATATTACAGCTGGTACAGTGGAGGTTACAACAGTCAACTTTAGGATAAAAAGGTGTGGGGCTGGATGAACACAGCAGGCCAAGCAGCATCATAGGAGCAGGAAAGCTTGACGTTTCGGGCCTAGACCCTTCATCAGAAATGGGGGAGGGGAAGGGGGGTTCTGAAATAAATAGGGAAAGAGGGGGAGGCGGATGGAAGATGGATAGAGGAGAGGGTAGGTGGAGAGGAGGCAGACAAGTCAAAGAGGCGGGGATGGAGCCAGTAAGGGTGAGTGTAGATGGGGAGGTAGAGAGGAGATAGGTCAGTCCAGGGAGGACGGACAGGACAAGGGGGCGGGATGAGGTTAGTTGATAGGAGATGGGGCTGGGGCTTGAGGTAGGAGGAGGTAATTCCTGGTTTTGTTAGCTGATGGGAATTCCTAGTTCCTGGTTATTTTTCAAACTGGCTTGCAGCACTTAGAGTGAAAGAGACCCTTTACCCGCAATGCAGGGCTAACTAGGGAATAATTCTCTGACAGTGACATTCATCCCACACTAACACTTGAACCCACAATTGCATTAGTCCCCTCTAGTAGAGTGGAAACTGACATTTTAACCCATGCCCTTGTGTATTCTTCAAAAGGAAAATCCCAACATATGTCTGCAGATATAATCCCAATACACTATGTACTGCTGGTGCTGGAAATCTGAAATAAAATAGAAGAACTAATGAAGGTCAGGAGGTCTGGCAGCATTTGTAGAGAGAGAAACAGATTTTACATTTCAAATCCAATATGACTCCTGGTCTCATAAATGTTCTTGAATTTAAAAATATTCAAAGGAATTCTCTTCACCCTTTTCACATCCACCCTGTCAATGCACCTCAAGACCTTGTATGTTTCACTCAAGTCCTCTTTTATTCTTCTAAATTCCAGTAAGATAAAATCCTAGTCCAATCCCAATTATTCCTCATAAAACTGTCCACGCATTCCATCAATTAGTCTAGTAAACAAAAATAGAATACTGCAGATTCTGGAAATCTGAATCTGAAACAGAAGGCACTAGAGAAGCTCGGCAGGACTGACAGCATCTCTGAAGCGAGAAACAGGGCTAATGCTTTAAGTCCCACATTACCTTTCTTCAGAGCTTAGTCCAGTAAATGGTCATTGGGATTCTCAGGGAAGCAATAGCCTAGTGGTGTTATTGCTGGAGTGTTAATCCAGAGACCCGGGTAACATTCTGAGGTCCTGGGTTTGAATCCCACCAAGGCAGATGGTGGAATTTGAATTTAATTAAAAAAGACTCTGGAATTAAGAGTCAATTGTCAGAAAAAAACAAAGGGTTTGCTAATGTCCTTTAGAGAAGGAAGCTGCCATCCTTACCTGGTCTGGCCTACATGTGACTCCAGACCCACAGCAATGTGGTTGACTCTTAATTATCCTCTGGCATTTAGCAAGAGGCAATAAATGCTGTCCTAGCCAGTGATGCCCTCATCCATCAATGAATAAATTTTTAAAAACTGCATGTGGTACATTTACATTCTTCCTTAATTAATACAGTGCACAATATTCCAGGTATGGTCTCACCAATGCCCTGTATAACTGAAACACAATCCATCTACATTTATATAAGGTATGGAGCTGGATGAACACAGCAGGCCAAGCAGCATTATAGGACCAGGTTTATAGTTTATAGTTCATCCAGCTCCACACCTTGTTATCTCGGATTCTCCAGCATCTGCAGTACCTATTATCCCATCTACACTTATATTCCATTGCGCTCCCAATAAATAGTTACATTTTATTAACTTTCTTAGTTACTTGCTGTATTTGCACTACAATTCAGAGACCCAGATTCCTCTGAATATTTTGACATTAAATTCTAAAGAAATGAGTTAATCCTTTTAAACAGTACACAGTCAAAGATTGGGTCATCTGATAATCTTTAAGGTGTCAGTCATGCGTCAGGGGTGACATTCACATCTCTGAGTCAGATGGTTGCAGCTTCTAGGCCCTCTGTCAGAACACAATATTTAATCCTACACTCCAGTGCTAAACCGAGGGAGTGCTGATCTGTCAAAGGCTTCTTGGCAAGAGCTGTGAAGGTATTTGCTCTCTCAGGTAGATATATCAAGCACATTTTGAAAGACAGCAGGGTACATTTTCAGAGTGAGCTAGCCAATATTTATCCCTCAGAAGGGATAAGAAATAACAAGCTGAATCTGACTGTTTTTGACTAAGTCCAAATTGGGTTTTGTTTTAGGGATTTCTGGCATGAGGCCTAACAAAGTTGCTCACCATATTGTGCCAAAGCCTACTCCACTATTCAATAAGATCATGGCTGATCTGAGTTTAACCTCAACTCCACAAGTCCAGCTGGGATGGTGCAGACGCAGGATTTCCTCTTTCCCCAGGACCAGCAGTGGAGGCCAATACACCAGATCGTACCATGAGGTTACCACCAGGGTCAATGCAATCTCAGCTATCTAGAGGAACACCAAGCAACATAGGAAGAAGGTCAAAGACCTCCACCGCACTGCCAATGCAAGTGCTGCCATCTTGTCTCCCATACCTCACATTCAGACTATCTCTGCTTCCGTACCCACCTCCCACCAAGGACCACGCTCTACCACTCTCATTATCACCTGCAATATTTTCCACACCTCAAACCTCTGAATCACTAACTGTGCATGCCCTCTGCACTGCCTATTCACTCACTCGGAGCATTCCCCAACTGCAGTCAAAGTTACAGCTGCGTCACCCACCTTTATCTTCCTTATTCCTGCCTCTGTCTCACTCTCGGTGGGAAACAGCCCCCAGTAGGGCAGTAAGACTCAAAATTTGTAGTGGGCTGCCTAACATCCGGCTCCTCATCTCCTTTGTGTAGAGCATGCTGACCCTGATTACCCAAGAGGCTGGCTGACCATTTTCAAGTCCCAGGACTGGTATTAAAGGCCACTCTTGTCTTAGTCTGCAGGTTCCTCTGATCAAACCTATCCCCCTTGACTTAACTGAGATTTGTGGACAATCATGAAGATCTTCTTGGCTTTGTGTCCAGCAAGAACTGCGCTTTGTCGCTTGTCGAAGGAATAGATGATGGAATGAGATGCTCCTAATGTTGAGGTTGGTCTTGTCAAACTTCTCATTCATTCTGCCACAATTCTCGTTGAAGTCCATGTCATTCAGGCTCCTATACATTTATATACATGATTTCTGGTTATTATCATATTACTGTTTGAGGGAATTTGCTGTTCACAAATTTGCTGCTACATTTCCTACATTACAACAGTGATTATACTTCAAAAGTAGAGATAACAGGGTGTAGAGCTGGATGAACACAGCAGGCCAAGCAGCATCAGAGGAGC
>JAHRHZ010000081.1:8905658-8935694 GCA_024137785.1 Ginglymostoma cirratum
GGCACTGTCTCCGAATTAAGGGGTGCCAATTTAAGACTAAGATCAGGAGAAAGTTCTTCTCTAAGAACGTTGTGATTCTTTGGAAATCCTTTACACATAGAACTGTGGGGGCATAGTCTTGGAGTATATTTAAGGCTGATATAGATAGATTCTTAATCAGTAGAGGAATCAAGGGTTATGGGGAAAGGCCAGAGAAGTGGAAGTAAGGAGTGTCAGATCAGCTGTGATCTTATTGCATGGTGGAACAGGATTATGGGCTAAACAACCTACTCCTTTTCCTGAAGAAGGGTCTAGGCCTGAAACGTCAGCCTTCCTGCTCCTCTGATGCTGCTTGGCCTGCTGTGTTCATCCAGCTCTGCACCCTGTTATCTCAGATTCTCCAGCATCTGCAGTTCCTACTATCTCTGAAACATACTTCAAAAGTACTTCACTGACTGTCCTGACCACTTTAGAATGTGATAAACTCCACATAAATTGATTTTCCTTTCTTTATAATAGTGAAAGGAAAAGACGCATCAGTTTTTTAGGAAAGCAAATTGGAAACCAGACTATATTTTAAATGTTAATGTTTGCATTGAATTATCGTAAATCTTATTCATTTAGTGTAATATGTAGAATAATTCTAAATGCAAATGGTTTATTTACATCTTAGAATTTTGCAAAGTTTAGATACATGCAACCACTGCTGGAAGCAATCTAGAATTTTCTCTCTGAGAGTTAGGAGTCAATCGCTTTGGATAAGTACATGAATAGAAAAGATTCGGAGGGATATGGGCCAGGACCAGGCAGATGGGACTAGTTGGTTTGGAATTATGTTGGAAGAATGGATCTGTTTCTGTACTGTATGACTCTATGACTCCATGACTTGACTCACGAGCTACATGCACCAACTAAAGCAATCAAACATTTGCTTAAGGACCTGTGATCAGGCAAACTTAATCAGACACTACATGAAAAACATAATATAGGGTAGCTGTAGGAGCCCATTTAGCCCATAAACCTGGTTGAATGTGGCAGACCTGACCGGGTCTCAACTCAATGTTGCTGCTTGTTCTTGAGAACTCTTGGTCACCCCATAGAGTTCATTGCATATCTCAGCATTCAATGTATTCAACGATTATTCTCTGGGGATGAGAGATCCAAAGCTTCATGACTCTTTGAGGGAAAAAATTCTTCCTCTTCTCTCTCAAGCCCTCGCAGATATTTATTCATTTCAATGAGATCAGCTCTAATCCTTGTAAACTCCAATAAGCATGAGCTCAACCTGCTCAATCCTTCCTTGCAGGACAACCCGTTTATGCCCGAATCAACTTAGTGAATCTTCTTTAATCTGCCTCCAACGGAAGTAATCCCTCTGTACAATAGGAGGCGAAAACTATACACATATAATAGGTGCAGTCTCACGAATGTATTCAGGCATTTATTGCTTTTGTATCTTGCTTTATACAAATGAGGTGCTTCTGACATGCATGGACACGTTGTGCAAGTAAAATAGGAAAATCTCTGCTGGCATTTTCAATTGAATTCCCAATTAAACATACATGGCGTGCTTGCCGCATTCTAATGCATTGTAGAGTTGGGTGGGAGCTCGGGGAATAGCCATAGGCTGCTGAAACAGATCACAGCTGACAACCCACGAGTAATAACCACAATTAATTTTAAAGGCAATCTTGATAATTTACTCTGAAAACAAAAAGTGCTGTAAATCACAGTGGGTCACGCAACATCTATGGTGAGAGAGTAAGCTAGATGATTCTTCATCAAAGCTGACATGAAGTGTCGAGGGGACAGCATTTATGCAATAGTCAGGGGTGGGGTGGGGGTGGTTGGAGTGCTGGGGGAGAGTGGGTGCTGATAGTGCAGATTAAGTGACCAAAATGTGAGAATGGCAGAACAATGGTACTTCGAACTGCCAAACTGGGAAAGACAGTCCCACCGAGGTGGGGAGAGGGGAGAGAGGATATGGTGACAGAGAATGTAACAAGTAAAGTTAAACAAAAGGAAGGAATGGGTGTGTATGCATAATCTCAAGGTGTTGAACTCAATATTGAGCCCAGAAGGTTAAATATTGCTTAGTCTGGAGATGAGATGTTGTTCCTCCAGTTTGCACTGTGGTTCACTGCAACACTGCAGCATGCCGAGGACAGACAAGTGTGCATGTCAGCAGGGCATTGTGATAAAATCACCGGCTATGGGAAGGTTAGGGCCATGCTTACGCACAGACTGGTGGTGTTCTGCAAAGCAGTCACCCAGTCTGTGTTTGGTTTCTCCAAAGTAGAGTAGGATGCAGTGGATACAATAGATGAGATTGGATGTGGTATGGGTGAAATGCTGCTTCACCTGAAAACACTGTTTAGGCCCTTGGATGGTGAGCAGGGAGGAGTTGAAGGGGCAGGTGTTGCACCTTCTGCGGTTACATGGGAAGGTCCTTTGGAAAGGAGGGGTGTTGGCTGAGGAACAGACTAGGGTGTCCCGGAGGGAATGGTCCCTGTGAAATGCGAATGGGAGATTGAGGGGGACATTTGTTTGGTGGTGGAATTCTGCTGGAGTTGCCTGAAATGGCAGATGATGTTCCTTTGAATGCAGAGGCTGGTGGGATGAAATGTGAGGACAAGGGTGACCCAATCACACTGCTGTGAGTGATGGGAAGGGGTAAGGGTGGAAGCACGGGTATTAGGTCAGATATGGTTGAGGACTCTGTCAACTACAGTGGGTGGGAAACCACGGTCATGGAAGAAGGAAGCGCTGTTTTGGAAGGTGACATCATCCAAACAGATATGACGTATCGGCGAAGGAACTGGGAGAATAGATTGAAATTCCTTACAGGATGTTTGGTGTGAAGAGCTGAAGTTGTCTCTTTCACCGTGTACATCTTCATTGCTTTCCATTTCACTGCTGGTGTTCGACAAGATGTTTGCCAAAACTTGCTTTCACAGCCATGTTTCCTTTTTCAGCAACTGCAAATGACTCAAAGTTACCTGACGTGGATTTCAATGCAAGTTTCACCCTTCATGGTTTGAATCCACCCAGGATGCTGCGATCCACAATCAATGCCATGTGCTGTCATATGCACACATTTGACTCCACTCTGGAGCAACATTGCCCTTTCTCAAAGTCATGCTGTTCCCCAGTTTCACTTCATCCTTCACCTCATCCGTCGCCTCAACAAAAGACTTTTTCACTTTCTTTCAGGCGTTAAGGTGCGCACGCTCCAGCAACTAATGGACTACAACACCCATCCTGCACCACTGTCCCCTTTCCACCTCTCAGACCCCATCCCTTCCCATTACTCAGGACTGATTCCGTACCATCGCCTTTTCCCAGCCCTCAAATGCCAACCCTTTCTGTCCCCCGGAGGTCACTGCCCCAATCGCAGCCTTTGCTGTGTTTTCACTGGACCTCCTGGCCTTCCCCTTGGACTCATCTTCAGACCTTTATGTCCCCACCTGAATAAATTTTGGGCTCGCCACGAAGTTGAACTTTTTTTCTGTGCAACATCTGCACACTCTTCTTTGGGCAGGATTTCCACCCTGTTTCCCTGTTTGGAAGAAAACACAGGGTCAGGAGTGGGGTTTGGGAGGACAGGAATCCCTGCAAGGAGAAATCTGTGATAGGTGGAACGTGAGGGTGATTAATGCTGGAAGCTACTCTTTTAAGCTTAGTTCTTTTCCGGAGGCAATTTGGGAAAAGGGTGAAAATCAATAAACATAATAATTCAGGAATTCATAAATGTTATGTCATTGGATTCTACCTATCGGCCTATCCTTCCTTATATAGTTCCTAGACCTTGTTTTCTTCAGCATTTGAGTTCTGATAATGCACATGCACAGTGAATATTTGTCGCATTGTGTAAGGTTTTTTAGTATTTTGTCAAATTGCAGGAGAAACAGGTCAGACATTGGGACATAATTCAGTCCTTAATTTGAAGTGAAGCCCTTTGTTCGTGTTGTTTTTAGGAAAGTCCTTGCGTTTTATTTTACCTATAGTTAAAATGTAAATACTGGAGCAATTTGAGAAACAAATTGGCTGGTACCTGGGAATTAACTTGATGGTACACACGGAGGAGCTGGGAAATGGAGACCTGAAGTGCATCAGCAGTCCCATGAGGTGGGAGGCTGTAATTACAGTCTGACAAGTTTACATAGTCAATTTGCATGCTAGATGTAAATGGGGGATGATATTTATAGGGCTGTCATCTGTTGAGGCAATGCAGCAGCTTAAATAGATCAAATCAAGAACTAAAAGAAATTTGCTCACCTCAGACCAAGCATAGTGTAGCATAATTAAATAACCCTTATATCGAGTTGATAAATAGCATTTTGCAGAAAGGTAAAATTGCCGTATTTCCACTGGATCATAGACCTGCTCTTTCATTGGAGAGAGATGACTAATCATAGAATCCCTACAGTGCAGATGGAGGCCATTTGAACCATTGAGTCTGCACTGATCTTCCAATGAATATCTCACACCCCCCAACACTATCCTACTAACCCCACATTTATTATGGATAACCCACCTAGCCTGCACAACCGTGGCACTACAATGCAATTTAGCAAGGGCAATCCACCTAACCCACACGTCCCTGAACTATGGAAGGAAAATAGAGCACCCAGAGGAATTCTCAGTAGACACAGGGAGAATATGCAAGCTCCACATGCAAGTCACTCATGGCTGGATTCGAATGCGGGCCCCTGGCAGTACGAGGCAGCAGTCCGAACCACTGAGCCATCATGTCACCTGCACTGGTGGTTTAATCTGAAGGTCACAATGCCCCAGGTAAGGGACAAGATTGAGAACGTGGCAACTTCATGGTGACCTCAGCTGGAATGGGAATTTTTTTTTTATTCATTCAGGGGATGTGGGCATTGCTAGCAAGGCAGCATTTATTGCCCATCCCTAAAAGCCCAGCAGGTAGTTAAGAGTCAACCACATCGCTGTGGGTCTGGAGTCGCATGTAAACTAGACCAGGTAAGGATGGCAGTTTCCTTCCCTAAAGGACATTAGTGAACCAGATGGGGTTTTCCCAACGATCAACAATGGATTCACAGTCATCATTAGATTCTTAATTCCAGATGTTTGTTGAATTCAAATTTCACCACCTGCCCTGGTGGGATTTGAACCTGGGTCCCCAGAATGTTATCTGGGCCTCTGGATTGACAGTCCAGCGATAATACAACTAAACCATTGTCTTCCCATTGAACCAATACTATTGGCATCACACTACATTGCAAACCAACTGCCCCGCCAACTGACATTTTGCATAAACACTCAAGGATTGTACCTCACTTCAGAATTACCAATGCACTTGGAAATGAAATGGCAGAAAGTTGGTTTCAATTCACTCTTGGAGAAATTCAATTGATAGATTACACATAAGGAGAGATATTATAACAGAGAAAGAAATGACAGACACAGTTTTGTGACATAAACCTGTGACAAAAGTAGAAAACAAGTGAACATATTATGCCATTTTTTTGCAATGTGTTCACCCAAACATTTACTTTTCTTCACATCAATTAGTTGCAAGTGTCAGTGAGAGATGACAGTGTTAAGGTCACCATAAAGATTCAGTGATTAGGACAGAATGGCTCATCTTATGATGTTTCTGCAAAGAAATTGTCATTCAAACTGTTGTTCTTGTCAAGTCTTCCATCCTTTCCCGTTTGGTTGTCAGGCTGAAAAATGCAAAGAACAGCTCCTCACTGTAATAGGTAACTAGCACGTATATTAGAAGGATAAGCAGACAAGCTGAGACACACAGAAAATATAAGCCATGGCTAGGTTAGCTGTTGACAGCATGACTGGGAGATCATCAGAGCCTGCAGGATTCATGCATGTCTTGACAACAGCTTTGAACCTCTTACATAATAAAACATTCCAAGGTGTTTGACTACCACCTTATAAAGCAAAATTTTCCACTGAGCCTTGAGGTCAGATGACCAAATATTTGGTCAAAATGGTAGATTTTAAGGAGCAATTTGAAGGTGGAGAGACAGCTAGGCCAGGAAGTCTTAGCAGTAGAGTGCAGAGCTCAGGACCGTCAATGAGCCAATTAAGATCAGAAATGCTCAAAAGGCCAGAATTAGAGAAGTGTAGATAAATCAGTGCGTTGAGGGCCTGAACAAGATTTGGATAGAGAGATCAAGACTAGGCCAAGGTGGGGCTTGAAAACCAGAGTCAGAATCTTGAAATAAAGACATCTGTCCAGGAGTCAGTTCGGTGAGGGCAGGGGCAAAAGGTAGGTAGGATCTCATGCAAGTACCAATAGCAGAGATTTTAACAAACTCAAGTTTGCACAGGTACAATGTGGGAGGAAGGGCAGGAATATGCTGGAACAGTCAAGTCTAGTGGTATCAAAGGCACAGTTGAGGATTTCAACAACAGATAAGCTAAGGCAGGGTGGAGCCAGCAATCATTGGCTCAGTGAAGAGATATTTTATGCCATCAGCTGTATCACTCTTTCCAGTGGAGATGGGTCACAAGGTTGAGCCTCTAACAGGACAGTGTGGGAGTTGCGAAGAGAAAAGTCATTCGATTGATGCTGAGTCAGCTTGTTAAATTTTGTTAAGTGTTCAACATCTGTTTGTCCAAGCTTCTGGACACCATGGGCTGCCCAGACGGTCATCTTTGTATATGACATATCAGGATAATGTTAATCCAGCAGGTGGATGAAATGAGAAATAGGTTGAGAGATTAGTACAAGAGTGTTGTCTCCTTACCTCCAACCTTGAAAACATAAACTAATTTTATATAGGTTACCATACGAACAAGGAACAAGAGTAGGCCACTTGGTCCTTCAAGCCTGCTCCCCCAGTTCAATAAGATTATGGCTGATTTTAACCTCAACTCTACTTTCCTGCAAATCCCCAATAATCTTTCATCCCCTTGGTAATCAGGAATTGATCTAACTCTGCCTTAAAGATATTTAAAGATTCTGCCTCCACTATCTGTTGTGGAAGGGAATTCCAAAGACTCTCAACCCTCTGAACGAAAAAGAAATGTTTCCTTATCTCTGTCCTAAATGGGTGCCCCTTTTTTTAAACTCTAACCCCTAGCTCTAGATTGTCCCACAAAAAGAAATATCTTTTCAACACCGATCGGATCAAGGGCCATCAGGATCTTAAATGTTTTAATTGAGACGCCTCTGACTCTTCTAAACCCCAAAAGTTACAGTTCTAACCTGTCCAGCCTTTCCCCATAAGGCAATCCACTCAGTAAAGTATTGAATAAATTTTTCTGAGGAAGGGTCACAACATTAACTCTGATTTCTCTCCATAGATCCTGCCAGACCTGCTGAGCTTTTCCAACAATTTTTGTTTTCGTTTCTGATTTACGTATCCACAGTTATTTCAGCTTTTATTTAATAAGTTGTATTATGTACAGGGTTACAGCACAGGCACAAGCCATTCAACCCAAGTAAAATCACACCTTTCTCTCCCTTTCCCTCTTATGTGCTTCTGTAGCTTCCCCTTAGATGGAACACATGTTATTTAGCTTGTCCACTTCCGGCACTAACAATTTCTGCATCCTCTTCAGACAAACGGATTCCTGTTCTAATTAACTTTAATAAAGTTGGAATATTCTTGCAGTTGTGAGATCTCCATTATAGGTAGGATTTTGCGAGTTTTCCGCAGGATATCTTAAAAAGGAAAGTTGAGAAAAGAATGCTCAAAGAAGTGCCGCTTTTCCTCACTGGAAGATGTAAGATTTCAGAGGGAAGGTCACAGAGGTTTTGAAAGTTATGAGAATTTTAAAAGTTTTCGAAGATGGTTCTTGCTGGTTCAACAAATCCAGAGGATGTGGGTTTGCAATTATCATGAGATAGTGATGTGAGAATCTAAAGGATTTTCCGGTGAGAATACAGGATGGTTGTCACAAATACCTATTGAGACTTTGAATTTCTCTGCAGATTGTTATGAGCGTCTGTTCAGTGGGCCCTTTGGAGAAAAGGCCATGTAGCTGACTTCTTGAGGAGTCATACAGTCATAGAGTAATACAGCATGGAATCAGGCCCCTCGGCCCAAGCTGCTCCATGCTGACCATGTGCCAAAGTTACAATGGAAGTCAGTAGAACACTAATGAAAATTTCACTACAAGGTCATTTGAATTGGTAGTCATTAACTTTTTGCCAAAGAAGAATATGAAGGGAAAAGGACTGCAGAACATGCCTTGTGTCAGCACTTAGCTGAGGAGATAAGAGCTGAATAAACGTGATGAGTCGAATGCAAAAGCAAAAATACTGTAGAATGCTGGAAATCAGAAATAAGAATAGAAAATGCTGAAAAAAATTTCAGCAGGTCAGGCAGCATCTGAGGAGATTAACAGAGTTAATGTTTCAGGTCTTTCATTGGAACAGTTCCATATGAATCGATCTGAAAGGTTAACAAGGCTTCGCTCCACTGGTGTTTCCTGCGTTATGGGTTAATCGGTCAATTTCTGTGCTGCCATTTCATTCAGTCTATAGTTAAAAGTCACCAATCCAAAATAAATTGATTGATAAATTTCCAATGGTTTTAGAATCTATAGTGCAGATTGTGGGTCATCAATCAAGCGTCATATTCCACAGAGGTGCTGGCATTGCAATTACCCTTTGTGATTATTTGTTGATTCAAGCACAGAGCCAGAAGGCAGTATAAGATTTGGGCCTGCAAGCAGGTAAATCAATCTACTGTTGATCCTATTTGCCATGACTAATGTTTCCAACTCTGATTGGATATAATCCAGGAAAAAGGATCGCAATTTCTGTTGTCTCCAAGCTTCCCATGATCTCTCCTGTGATTGATATGTTAATCCTGTTGCAAGTAAGGTATGCAGCTGGCTTTTGGTTATGTTAGAAACCACGTTGGGTATGTCTGCTGCCACCTTCTTGTAATAATAGCTCACAGGGCTTACTGGTATCAACTTGTGGAGGATTAACCAACATGCAAATATCTCAGTTCAGATCAGGAGTAGGCCATTCAGCACAGTGTGCCTGCTTTGCCATTTAATAAGATCATAGTTTGTTGTAACCTCAAATCCACATTCTCGCTCACCCCTAGTTTCCTTACAACCTTTTACTAACAAGAATCTATCCGTCTCTGCCATAAAACCACTGATACATTTTCAGCAGATCTAAGGAACAAATAAATGTTTATTAGATAGTAGCCAGGTAATAGGTTCTATTAGCTTTAGACTGGTTAACGATGTTACTACTAAATAAGAGAAGTTGTTATCTCATAAGAGATCGTAGCTAAGTTATTCTGAATGGCTGTAAACTGTAGAACACAGTCGACACAACTAACAACAACTCCAAAATCAAGAAGATTCCATGCACTCCCCGCAACCCTCCCCCCACCAAGAAATTTACACATAGAATCATAGAAAATAGAAGCAGAAGTAGGCCATTTGGCCCTTTAGTGGTCTTTCAAGTCGGCTCTGCTATTCATTATGATAATGGTTGATCATCCAACTCAATACTGTTTTCCCACTTTTCCCTAATATTTTTTGATCCCTTAAGCCCCAAATGCTATATCCACCTCCTTCTTGAAATTGTACAATGTTTTGGCCTCGAATGCTAGCACAATCCACAGGCTCAGTGCTCTCTGAATGAAGAAATTTCTCTTAATGGTTCACCCCATATCTTTAGACTGTGACCCCTGATGATCATGAACACACCTCCTGCATCCACCCTGCCTAAACCTGTTAGAATTTTATAGCCTTCAATGAGATCCACCTCACTCTTGGAACCGCAGCGAATATGATACTGACTGGCTCAACCTCACCTCATACGTCAGTCTGCCATTCCAGGAATCAATCTGGTGAACCTTTGCCGTACTCCCACTAAAGCAACCACATCCTTCGTCAGATAAGGAGACCAAAAACGCATGCAATACTCCAGGTTTCACCAAGCCTGTGTAAGACATGCCTGCCTCAGTAATTGAATCCTCTTGCTATAAAGCCAACCCATCATATCTCTTTTATATCATTTTTATATCAGTTGGTGGAGCTATTTCAAAGCTTCCATATTGACCCTTTCAGGCCAATTATTTTATTTTCTATTTCATACAATAAATCCCAACAACATTGCAGAACAATGGGTAAAACAAAACATGATCTTTCTTTACCTGTCAATCAACAGCCTTCCCTCCTCCACTCAACCAATAACACCAGGATCAGAGTAAAGGGCCACACTTACTGCCAGTTCTTGTTTTTCCCAAATTGCCTGGCATATTTGTCTATGCAGCAGTGCCAGGTGGCAAATGAATGTTAGCCAATTGATTGCAAGAGCAAGACAATGTGCCATATGAGCAGGAGTAAACCATTCCTCCTTTTAGCCTGCTTTGCCATTCAGACAGTATGATCATGGCTGATCTTCCATCTCAACTTCCTGTACTGCTCTATCTGTTGCTTTCCCTAGTGTCCAAAGATCTAACTCTCTCAATTTTGAATGAGTATCCATTCTGAGCCCTGGCTCAGGAATTCCAAAGATTCACAACCCACCCCGAGTGAAGAAACTCTCTTCATCTCGATCCCAGATGGCTACCCGATTATACTGCCCTCTGCATCTCCTTGCTTAATGGCTATACAGTTTCTAGGCCCCACCTCATCCAGAGTTATGTAACAACATCTCTGAATACATTAATTATAAAATATCTAAAAAATAGTTACCTCACTGGAATGAACGAGCCTTACCTTTTAATAAACCTGGTAAAAAGCAGAAGAATATAAATAAATAATGCAGTTTATGATCTTTTCTACATGTCAACACAGAACAGTCATCAAAAAAAAACAGAGTGAGTTACCATAGTTCTTTTGTACAAACTGTACACAGGATTTGGCCACAATGTTCCATTGCATAATAAACAGTTGATTACATTCATGACACAACATAACGTTATGTAACATTAACCACATACTTCCAGAAAGGACTTGTGAAATCTGTCTTACATCAAACCTCCATTTCACCTTACCCTTGCCCCAAGAAGAATTGTTCCATTGTGGAAATTCAAGGTCAACATGTCACTATTTGGAACAGTAACAATTACAAAGAGGGGAAATGAACTAGTTAATGGTATTGCAAAATCATCTAATGAACCCTACAAAGTGGCTTTTCTTCAGAATGAACAGTTGCAGCTGAAAGTATACCAAAACGCAAACTTATTGCACAGATATTAAGTAAGGGGCACAGTCTGTGTGTGGGAAACTTCCCGTAAGTGAGGCAGAGGCTGAACGATTATCTATATGGATTTGGTTCAAAGTCTGAACTTGTGAGGTAAATGTTTCGCAAGTTCAATTTTAAAGTACAAGTCAGATTCTGACCTAGAACTGACAGTATTTGAAGTAAATTACAAAGAAAGTCTCGTTCAACAGGCAACATCCTGATAATGGTGACTATCTATCCATCACCTGAAATCCCTTGTCTCAATAATGTGTTGATTACTATAGCAGGAATATAAATTGGAAAATGATTCACCACAGCTTTAGATATTTTCCAAACCAATCTGAATAGAGATGTTACTAAACACCTTTGAAGCAGGTGGGATTGAACCTGGATCTTCTGGCTCAGAGAGAGGGGCATTATCACTGACCCGCAAGAGCTCTCCTCTCACAGCTTTATAGAAGAGAGTGCACAGTTGGTAAAGGGGAATGGTCAGTAGGAGGGAAACTTGACCTGAGTTGTGCAGAGACTGAAGCCAAGGGAATATATCTGGGAATTTCATTCAAAGTGGGAATTCGGTGCAAATGGGGAAAAGGTGCTTTAAATAATCGTTACTGCAAGAAAATAAGTGTCTGAGTAGGCAGCCCAGTGAAGATGCTATTATTCATAGAATCCCTACAGTGCAGGAGGCCATTCAGTTCACTGAGGCTGCACCAACCCTCTGAAGAGCATCCCACCCACCCAATCCCTGTAACCTTCTATTTCTCACGACCAATCCACTTAACCTGCATATCTTTGGGAGGAAACTGGAGCAAGCCCATGCAGACACAGGAAGAATGTGCAAACTCCACACAGAGCTGAGGCTGGAATCAAACCTGAGTCCTTGAAACTGTGAGGCTGATGTGCTAACCACTGAGCCACTACACTACCCATGCTTCTACCTTTTTTCAGTAACTTCTGTTATTAGAAACCACTATAGGAGACTGTCTCTAAATTACTGAAAATTGGAAAAGTGTGTTATTTTTAAAGTAGCTATACTTAGATTTAACTGAGAAAGATCAGGAATAAGGAAAAGTCAGGGACAATATAACAATAAAATAATAGAAGTAATCCAAAGCGGAGTAAAGTTAACATAAGGGAAGTAAAGTTGAGACATGGCAGTGCAGTTCAATGAGTGGAAGGTGTAATCTGTAACATGTGGGAAGCCATAGATCCTAACAGTGTCCTAGATAACCATGTGTTCAGGAAGGGCTACCAGCTGCAGAAGCATGAGCTGCAGGTTTCAGAGTTTGGGCAGCAGCTGGAGACACTGTGGTGCATCCACAAGGCTGAGAGTGACCTGAATAGCACTTTCAGAGAAGTAATCACATCGTAGCTTAAGAGCCTGGAGACAGAAAGGGACTGCTAGGCAGTCCAAGGGAAACAGACAGGTAGTTCCCATGGGGATCCATTTATCAATCAGTTTTCCATTTCAGAAGCTGACAAGGAGATTGATTGCTCAAATGACTGCAGGCAGAGCCACATTTATGGCACCATGATTGTGTAGGAGGCCAAGTTAAAGAAAAGAGGAGCAACAGTCATAGAGTCCCTACAGGGTGGAAACAGGCCCTTTGGCCCAACAAGTCCACACCAACCCCCAGACCCATCCCCCCATAACACACCTAATCTACACATCCATGAACATCAAGGACAATTTAACATGGCCAATCCACCTAACCTGCACATCTTTGGACAGTGGAAGGAAACCGGAGCAAACCCACGCAGACATGGGGAGAACGTGCAAACTCCACACAGACAATCGCCTGAGGGTGGAATCAAACCCAGGTCCCTGGCGCTGTGAGGCAGCAGTGCTAACCACTGAGCATTTGTGCCTCCCCAACAGTGATGGGGCATTTGTTAGTCAAGGAAAAAGGCAAGTATTTCTGTGGTTGTAAACGTGACTCCAGAATGGAAGGCTGCCCTGCTGGATCCAGAGTCGAGGATGTCACTAAGTTGCTTGGGACATTCTTCTGCAAGTGAATGAACAGCCAGGAGATGTGATCCATATTGATATCAATAACTAAGGTCCTTGGTAAATTGCTCATAGTGTCCAGGGACATGTGGTCTAGGTGGGTTACCCATAGGAAATGTAGGGCTGCAGGGATAGGATAAAGGGCGGTGAGTCTGGGTGGGATGCTTTCCTGAGAGTTGATGTGGACTCAGTGAGATGAATGGTCTGCTTCCACACTGTAGGGATTCTATGATTCTAAAAAAAATGGAATTTAGCAGGCTGGGAGAAAATTAGCAAGCAAGATCTACAGGAAAACCTGTACCTGGAATAGGCTACTTTCAAAGTTAATATAGTTCAAGTACAGACAAAGATATTGTGACAATGTAAATTTCCGAATTTTGATAACTATTCATGAGTTGAGAGAATCAGCAAAATCTCTTTTTAGAATAAACTGAGATGAAAGGGACAAGACAAACTGTTATAAAGGAACTGAAAGTAATTAGCTATCCCTGGGCAGCGGAGTCAAAGCTAACAACTGCTTGGTAACTGGCTACTTTATACACAAGGATATATGATTGCCCTGTAGAAGAACTTAAGGAGCTCATGGCAGCACAGGCTGTGTTTCAAACAGACAGCTAACACCTAAATTAAGAAGAAATAATGAAGCTACTCCTGATAAGAAGGCACACTACAGATTCAATGACTCCAAAGTGTAATCAATGTTGAGGAATGAACAGAACTTAAGGATCATCAATAATGCTACATCATGAACTTAAAAAGGCTGAAAATCCTTTAAGAATTCAACATTGGAATTCTTCAGCAACAAAACACTGAAGAATAACATTGCACAAGAATCAAACCCTGGAAACACCCAGAGGCAAACACTTGGTTGGAATCTTAGTTAAATTTCACCATTAATTCGGTAATAGCTAAGTTGGGGTGTGAGGCTTAATTTGCTCACTTGAGGGGTTCTTGTTTCGGTTGCTAATGCAATAAAGTTTAAATCATTGTTTCAGTACTTGATGTGAGTTTTCTTAATAAGTAGCCAAATTAAAGGCAGCTTGTGGTAATTTAGCAATATGTTACCGCAAAAGGAAAAGCAGGCCTAATAAATCCAGAGCTCCCTGGATGTCAAATGAAATAGAAATTAACATAATGACAAAATTTGTCACTGAACTGCAATTTCAATTTTTTTAATTCACAGAATTGTGTGCATTTCTCTGTGTGACCTGGTCAATTTATGGTCACAGTTGCAATTCACAACACCCTTTTCTCCATCAAGAGGCTTCAAGTTGAATGCCAGCTCCAGCACACACTTGTTTGCAACCTCATAGTTGTTTATTCTCAGCTGATTTACTTGGATTCAGTCTGCTCGTCTGGGGCTTACATGTGCTACATCTAACTCACTGCAGAAATGCAAAATTCACATTTTTTACATCTATGTTGATGCCAGTCTGGTAAAAAGGACATGCCTCATAATCATTGTCCTTCTACCAAATGATCTTGGCAGGAATCAGAATCCATTTCTGAGGAAGGTTCATCGGACCCGAAACGTTAATTCTGATATTTTCTTCACAGATGCTGCTAGACCTGCCGAGCTTTTCCAGCAAATTCTGTTCTTGTTCCTGATTTACAGCATCCCCAGTTCTTTCAGTTTTCATCAGAATCCCTAGACTAGCCGAACAGTTATAGCTGTCACCTTAGCAACCCATGGATTGTGATGCCCGAATCTTGCTGATGTTAACTTGTGAAATATAACCTACTGTATCATGTTCATGATAACTACTGGACAGCTGGAAGAAGGGAAGCGTTTCTCCCTAACGCTACACTTTTGCCTCCTAATGTGCTTGGAGATCAAGCCACTCAGCGGTACAAAAATAATGGCTACCACTTCCAGAGGGCAGCTATGACCTTGAGGTGTTGCCAACATTGAATCAGACACAGTACAGAAAGAGGCCCTTTGGGCCATCAAATCTATGCCATCCATTCTATTAACCCAGTCCTGCAAGCTTATTTCCTTCAAATCTCCATCCAATTCAGGGAACATTCTTTCAGGAGTAGTATAGAGGACATCCAGGCCTGAATCACTCTGGCACAACAAGTTGCCCAGAAGCTTTTAAAATACCTCTTTGACCAACGTTTTCATTGCCTGTATCTTGGATGGCTCAATGTCACAATGCGTGTTTGGTTATTTTACTACATGCTGCATAAATATAAGTTATTGCTGGTAATAACGCTGAAAGGTAACAGTTACAGGTCTCTGCACAAAGCAGTCTAATACATTTCAATTTGCTGCAACTCAAATTGTAACTCCAGGACAGTGCTAAACCTGAATTATAAACTACTAATGTGGACCTGCACGTACACACATATTTTAAAGAAATTAGTACACAAAAGCAGTTTACCATCAATTATTTAATATTTCATGCCTCCTTTGATCTCTTGTATGCACGCAAAAATAGACTAAGCTCTCAACTCTCCATGAGAATTTGACTGAAAGACCTGCAGTAGAGGGATTTTGAATGAACCCCTTCAAAGTCTATTGATATAAACTGGCCATTGAGAAGCAAAGCAGCACCTAAACATGCACCCATTAACAATTATAGGTTCCAGCCAATGGTGTTTTCTACCTACATAAGCCACTTGAGAGACCTGATAACCAGAGTTCATTATCTATTTAATCATTACCAGATGATCTTTCAGTTCAGTCAGTGTTTACCCGCTATCTGTTGTACCACTCTGGGCTTCATTAACCACACTTCAGCTAATTTCTGAAGTGCATCTGCTTGAGGTTTGGTAGAATTTCCACTTGCTCAGCGAAGTTTATTGAGTTGTGGTGCCTATAACACAAAGTGAGAGAAATAACAATATGTAGTCCTATGTTGGGAAACAAGCAAAGTCTGAGATAGTAGGAACTGCCGATGCTGGAGAATCTGAGATAAAACGTTGTGGAGCTGGATGAAGACAGCAGGCCAAGCAGCATCAGAGGAGCAGGAAAGTCGACGTTTCGGGTCGAGACCTTTCTTCAGAAAAGCCATTTCTGGAGAAGGGTCTCAACCCGAAACGTCGACTTTCCTGCTCCTCTGATGCTGCTTGGCCTGCTGTGCTCCTCCAGCTCCACAACGTTTTATATAAGCAAAGTCTGATGCCTTTTAGATGCCAATTAGATAAAACTTGATGCAAATTTTAAAATTATCTTGAATTCCAAACATAAGTAAATACCAAAATAGGCAGTCCTTGGGTTGTGAATGGGTTCTGTTCTCAAATTTCTTCACAAGTCGATTTGTACATGAATGGGAACACAGTACAGGACAATACAAAGCAGCCATTCATAAGTACAGGAACCATTCGTGTGTTGGATATTTAAAATTACTTTCACTCATTCATTGGTAATTCCTCCCAGATGAGGGTGACTCTCTTCTGCTCTCAGGGTGAGTCCGTAGGTGGCTCTGAGGCTACCACAGGCTCCGTTACAGATGGGGCAGAAGGCACTAGTGGTAAGGGGTGAGTGAGGCATTGAGGTGGCAGTGTGCTCCTTTCTCTGTTTTCGCCTGGCTTCCATTTTTTCCCGACGGCAATTTTCGAGGTGTTCAATGCCTTCCCGGACGTTCCTCCTCCACTTTGGACATTCTTGGGCCAGTGATTCCTAGGTGTCCCAGGCACTTCGCCAGTGAGGCCTTGAGAGTAGCACTGAAGCGCTTCCTCCGTCCACCTGGGGTTCACTTGCTGTTTCGGAGCTGGGAGCTTGGGGATTCTGGTGTCGGTCTCACGGCCATCATAACCGATCAAGGGTGGTCAGTGCCTTGGTGCTGGGGATGTTGGCTTGGTTGAGGACACTGGTATCGGTGCATCTTTCTTCCCCGTGGGTTCAAAGGATCTTGTGCAGGCAGCATGATGCCACAGGCAGCATCCAGCACCTTGAAGTGTCTGCTGTAGACAGTCCACGACTCAAAGCCATACAGGAGGGCAGGAACCACTACATCCCTGTAAGTTTATAAATCAGGGACACTCTGTAATCAAATCATTGTGGGGAAGGGCCAGTGTTAAAAATGTATCAAAAAGAATGAGGGCTGAGCAAGGAAGTGAATCTCACAAAACCATTCCCCTATGTGCCTTATTCTGGAAGTTTTGAAATGAGCTGACAGCCAAATTTGAAATACAATTCCCAATAGACTTAGCCAAAATAAGGATTACAAGATATTTTCTCCTGACCATCTGTACCCTTGTGCAGGAAGTAGACATCTCTCAATGAGACATCTGTCATGAGGCATCTGTGTCCATTTAAAGGAAAAAAGAATTGTGACAATACACATTACTACACCTTTCACAAACTTATGATGTGTCAAAGCAGTGAAGTAATTTCTGAGGAATTCTTGAAATAGTAACATAGAGGACACAACAGCTAAATTGGACATAGTAAGCTCCCATGAGTAGCAAAGTGATAATGTCCAGACTTACTAGAGTTCAATGGGGGTGAGGTGGAGGGGGTAATATTTATTCACCCCTGAGTCACTGGGGAAAACTCCCTGATCTTCCCTGGAATAGGGATCTGCTACATTCACTGGGGAGGATGCTAGGATCTCAAATCGATGCCTCATCTGAAAAATGATTAGTTATTGATACATTACCACACCGGAGCTTAGGGGATCTGTTCTTGACTCTGAAGGGAGTTTTGAACCATAACCTTCTCACTTCAATATAAAGTTCCTATCACTGAGTAACACTGACCACATGAATGGTTTACCATGTTCTCAGTTAGGCGATGTGCCACAGGCCAAACATTTTCCTACATTAAATGTGTAAGAATCAAGAGGTGAAAATGTAGCAAAACGCATCGGGATGTTGGACTTCAGTAATAAAAGCAGAAAGTGCTGGGAATATTCAGCTGATCAGGCAGCTTTTGTGGAGAGAGTTAATGCTTCAAGTCATAGAGTTATAGAGATGTATAACATGGAAACTGATCCTTTGGTCCAATTCATCCATGCCAACCAGACATCTTAAACTAATCTCGTCCCATTTGCCAGCATTTGGCCCACATCCCTCTAAACCCTTCCTATTCATATACCCATCCAGATGCCTTTTAAATGGTGTAATTGTACCAACCTTCACCACTTCCTCTGGCAACTCATTACATCCACGCACCACCCTCCGAGTGAAAAAGCTGCCCCTTGGGTCCCTTTCAAATCTTTCCCCTGTCACCATAAATCTACGCCCTCTAGTTTTGGACTCCCCTATCCTGGGGAAAAGACTTTGGCTCTTCATTCTATCATGCCCCTCGTGATTTTACAAACCTCTGTAAGGTCAGTCTCCAACATTACAGGGAAAATAGCCCCAGTTTATGTAGCCTCTCCACGTGGCTCAAACCCTCCAACTCTCCAACTCTGTTGTTTAGAGCAGTTGTCCTGAAAGGGTCAATTCGGAAGCTTTGGAAGAGCTCTGCCCACTAATATAAAAATGACTGTTTTTGGGAGAAGCTACCAGTTTTGTTGTCTGTTGTTAGTTAGTTTACAATCATGTAGCATAGACCTAATTACTATCTCTCAGGAGACATCATGTCTCTCACCCTTTGTTAATGTGTTAACTTGTCTTAAGCTAATGTAACTTGTTATCTTATTCCTTGTAAAAGAAAGATGGCAATAGGGTATGGACTTAAAGTGATCTGCAAAAGAAGCAAGGGTGAAGTGGGGCAAAACTTGGTCATACAACAAATGGTTACAATATGAAGTGAGCTGCCTGGAAGTGTATGGGGAATAGGTTCAATTGAGGCATTCAGGGATGATTATGTGGATGAAAGGAAGTTGCAGGAGTATGAGGAAAAAGCGGGAGATTGACATTAGAGCAATAATTCTCATTTAATGAGCTAGTGTTCTCATTTAATGAGCTAGTGTTGGCATGATGGGCCAGCTGGCCTTCTTCAGCAGCATAACACTGCTGTGATACTTTGTAATAAGATTGTCTATGCAACAAAGCATGGCCAGGAGAAGGATATTGTAGGTTCTAAATAAGGATTGTCTTTTGTAAAAACGGCCTCCAAACATTTGTCTATGGAGTTGGGGAGGAAAGGACTGTTTGACTCAAAATCCAGAATCACCCAATCGGGTGATGGAGAGATTCCACACATTTTGCAATTGGCTGTGGGTAGGCCGTGAATGTCAGGCAACCAATAGCAGGAGGGCAGGGGTGTGGCATTTAGAAGGAGGAGGTTATGTGATGATACCTTCAGGAATATGTTCAATTAAAATTGGTAGCTCATGTCTCTTGTACTAAATGGTCACCTATTCTCCTTGTTGGCATGTAACATCAGTCAGGAAGGAGCAGCAATTGGATCAACCCTCTGTGCCGGCTACAGCAAGGATAAATCACTGAGAAGCCTCCCTGTATCTGTAGTAAGGCTGATTAAGAGATCAGTTGTGGTTTGACTTGTGACTGACCTCACTGGCGTTATTGCCTGACCTCACTGTGTTCAGATTTCTGATCACTGCCCCACAACACCCCTCCTTAACCCAAAACCCTCCTCTTTCGATCTCACAAAGAACAAACAAGAATAGGTTCAATGAGCTTTGTGTCTATGTGGGACACAGTCAGGTTTCCACCCATCCACCCATTCAGCCCCTTGGTGGAGCTATTTGGTGATCTGCAAGTGGGACTGGGTTTTAGGTAAAGTGGTAGGCATCACCCACCCCATCTCCAGTATCTAGATAAACAAAACATCCAGCCAAACGCCAGCCATGTGCTCACCAACAATGATCAATATCATTAAACTGGAGAGGGTTCACAAGACATTTACCAGAATGTTGCTGGGAATGGAGGGTTTGAGTTATTAGGACAGCTGGATAGACTGGGACATTTTTCACTAGAGCATAAAAGATTGAGGGGTGACCTTATAGAAGTTTATAGAATCATGAGGAGTATAGATAAGATGAATGGCAGGTGCCTTTTCCCTACAGTGGGAAGTGGTGGATGTGGGTACAGTTACAACGTTTAAAAAACATTTAGACATGTTCATGAAGTTCATGAATAAGGAATGTTTGGAGGGATATGGACGAGGCGCAGGCAGATGGGACTAGTTTAGTTTGAGATTATGGTCAGCATGGACTGGTTGGACCGAAGGGTCTATTTTCATGCTGTATGACTATGACCCCAACTGCAGGAAACTTACCTCTACCTTTAGGGTTGCAAACCCTCCCGGCTGTCCTTCGATCTGCACCATGTAAACTTGTACGACCTATTGTTATGTCCAGGGAAATGTGTGTCTTCATGTTAAATGGTAAAGATCTCCTTCAGTTGTTTTGCCTTGTGTTTCCATCCCCGGCTGCAACCTGGATTCCCAATCCTTTACATTCTCCCTTTCAGCTCGATGCCACTTGAAAGAGGGAAAGACTCATACTTACATAGCACCTTACATGATCTCAAAGCCCTGTACTGCAAAAGTGCAGTCACTGGTGTAACCTGGGAAGCACAGCAGCTATTGTGTGTACAGCAAGATCCCACGAACAACAATGGGCTGATGACCAATTAATCTATTTTCTTTTGCAGTGTCAACTGAGGAGATACATATCAGCCACAACTTTATAAAAAAGCAGCACGGTCATTCCACCACTGTAATGTCATCCTTATGTATAACCCCTGGAGCAGAACTTGAACCCAGATATTTCATGACTTAGGCAAAGTTACCTCCACACAGCTAGCACGCTGCAGCCAACTGTAGCGTCAACACCGTTCTCTGGGCTCAGAACAGATAACAGCGCTGTTCTGAGACCCAACCCATGACCTTCATGGGCTGTATGAGGCAGGATGGTTCATGTTAGTCCATTAACCTTGATGCCAGCTTGTCTCCGGGGCTTGTGTCTGAGTTGAAATATTGTGAGTTTAAGCCCCACTCAGAGCTTGTGGACAAAAATCAAGATGACGACCTCAACAATTACAACACTTAAAAGACATTTGGACATGTACATGGATAGGAAACATTTAGAGCGAAAAGAGCCAAACACAGGCAAATGGGACCAGTTCAGTTTAAGAAACCTGGTCAGCATAGACATATTGCGCTGAAAGGGCTGTTTCCATACTGTATGACTCTATCTTTCAGATGTGATGCTAAACTGAGGTTCTGTCTGTCCTCTGTGATGGACATAAAAGACTCCACGGCAGCGCTTTGAAGAAGACTATCCTTAGTCACAGAGTCATACCTCACTGATCCAACTCACCCATGCCAACCAGGTGTCCCAAACTAAACTAGTCCTATTTGCTTGCATTTGGCCCATATCCCTCTAAACCTTTCCTATTCATATACCTGTCCAAATGCCTTATAGAAGGGGGTGGCATGGTGGCATGCCCTGCTGTCTCACAGTGACAGGGACCCAGGTTCAATTCCAGCCTTGGGCAACTGTCTGTGTGGAGTGTGCATATTCTCCCTGTGTCTGTATGGACTTTCTCTGGGTACTCTGGTTTCCTCCCACAGTCTAAAGACATATAGGTTAGGTGGATCATCCATGCTAAATTGCTCAAAGCGTCGAGGGTGGGAATTACAGGGATGGTGTAGAGTCTGGGTGGGAGGATTGGTATGGATTTGATGGGCTGGAGGTCCTCTATGATTTTATGAAATGTGGTACCCACTTCTACCACCTTCTCTGGCAGTTCATTCAATACACACACCTCTCTCTGTGTGAAAAAGTTGCTTCTCAGGTTCCTTTTAAATCTTTCCCCTCTCACCCGAAACGTATGCCCTCTGGTTTTGAACTCCTCTACCCTAGGGAAAAGACCTTTGCTTAGTGTCCTGGTCAATGTTTATCATTTAATAAACATCATAAAAACGGGTTTTCTGGTCATCACATTGCTCTCTGTAGAAGCTTGCTGTGCACATTCTGGCTGATATGTTTCCTGTGACTACGCTTCACAACTACTTCATTAGCTACAAGGTGGTTTGTGACCTCCTGTTTTCATGAATGTTCGTTTGTTTGTCATAACGTTTCGAAACAGAATGTTAGATTTTCCCTGTTGAATACGTCTTACCATACGTCACTACTGGCAGGACTTAAATATTTTATTTCAATCTCGATCACAGAAAGAGAGAAGTGCAGTTTTAAACTGATACCTTCCAAATTAACTTTTCCATTTCTTTTGCAATGCAACCCATCATTCTATTTTTAATTGTCAAGTGTTACTCACAGTGACTGAGGTTACTAACACCTCTATATCTGTAATAATTTCATCCTCAGCTACTCTACCACTGTCCCTTAAACCAGCCTGACTGATTAACTGATAACACATCACTCGTCCGCTTCACAGTATGAGTTTCAGCAGCCACGACCTTTGTCAGATGATTTTCCACTGTGTCAATATGCACTTTATCACAAACCCACACTTGATTTCTCTGTCAAACTGCGCTGCTTCTTCAGTGTGAAGCTGTGACAGCTGGCCTACCCAGCTCTTACCAACCAGAGGGTGCATTCTCAATGTGGTTGAGCTCTGAGGTTCATGTGGAGATATAGGCCACGATGTTGGGCACTGCCGATGTGAATTCAAGAGAAACCTTGAGCTTCTAAAATGGCACAGAGGCTCCTCGGGCTGTTTGGTGCTGCACACTCAGCAAAAGTGAGGTGGCCCGGTAGCTCCTTCATTAGCACTGCTGCCTCACAGCACCAGGGTCCTGGGTTCGATTCCAGCCTCAGGTGACTGTGTGGAGTTTGCACGTTCTTCCTGTGTCTACATGGGTTTCGTTTGGGTGCTCCGGTTTCCTCTCACAGTCCAAAAATGTGCATCTTAGATGGATTGGCCATGTTAATTTGCTCATAGTGTCCAGTAATATATAGGTTAGCTAAATTAGCCATGGGAAAATGCAGGGTTACAAGAATAGGGAAGAGGAGTGGCTCTGGGAGGGATGCTCTTCAGAGGGTCAGTGTCAACTTGATGGGCTGAATGGTCTGCTTCCATATTGTAGGGATTCTATGATTCTACGTGATAAGGGGGGGCAGATATTGTCAACCACAAGGTTTTGGGAACTTGGATTGCACAGATCTAGCATTGATCGGTGATAATCTTTGGCAGCTGAACAAACTGCACAAAAGGGACCCTTACAATATAGTGAAACAAAGAACTGTGGATGCTGGAGATCTGAAATGAAAACAGAAATTGCTGGAGGAAACTCAGCAGGTCCAGCAGCACCTGGGGAAAGAAATCAGAGTTAACATTTCGCATCTAGTGACCCTCCATCAGAACTTAGCAGTACAGAAGAAAGGTCACCGGTTGCTCTCCAATGCAATTTTAGAGGCCTGTACCACTTCCAACTTGGATACTTTTGACTTCTGCTATTGGGGGTGTACAGCAGGTCATTTTCTTGGAAGTATTGCAGGATGTTGGTGAATTCATATAAGGGTGTGGTGAAGTGTGAATACCAAGTCCTCATTAGCAACATGAGTTGTCGATGCATCTCTGGCTGTGTAACACCACTGAGAAATGATAGAAGATAGAATAGAAATAGAAAACACTCACGACAGAGACACGCCATAGAACGGGCATCCATTTTAAACTCTGTTCATACTGCTACATGACGAATTTGTACCAAGGTATTTAATTAATGCAATAACTAATTCCCTCAGCTTTGAAATATCTAAGTGTTTCATGGAATCCCCCCAGAGCAGAAAGAAGCCATTTGGCCCACTGAGTCTGCACCAACTCTTTGGAGAGCATCCCACCCAGACCCAACCCATCCCTATAATCCCACATTTCCCATGACCGACCCACCTATCCTGAACAGGCCTGGTCACTACAGGGTAATTCAGCATGGCCAATCCATCTAACCTGTATATCTTTGGACTGTGGGAGGAAATCCACACAGACACAGGGAGAACATGTAAACTCTGCAGAGATAGTCATCCAAGGACTGGAACTGAACCCAGGTACATAACGCTGTGATGTAACAAGGCGAACCACTGAGCCACAGTGCCACCCGCTGGGAGATATCATGCAGAAACAATGCCTGAGGTATCTCTGGTTCAACAAGGAGCGGGTCCCTGAACTTATCTGAACAGAACCTACAGCCATGCAGCAGGCTGAGGGTGTCGCTGTCAGTGACTGTTGAGGTCAGGGTCATATTAAACACTAGCAGAACATTCCAGGCAGGAGCAGCTGATGGAGCAAACAGTACGTCTTCCATCGCTGATGGAGGCTCTGTTTGTTTGTACAGAGAAGGGATTTTGTCATGCTTCTCTCTGAGCAGAGATGCGTGGGATGCATGAGTTTGCCAAGGGTGGCAGGATTTTCACCAGTCACCGAAAGCATGCCAACATGGCAACAGGCAGAGGTGCCCAAGTTGCAGGAAATACCATGCCACTGTATGCGTGTGTGTGTGTGTGTGCGTGTGTATGTGTGTGTGTGTGCGTGTGCGTGTGTGTGTGTACGTATGTGTGTGTGTGTGTGTATGTGTAGGAAATACCACTCCACTGATGTGCCACCACATGCATGGAGTCAGTGAGCGTGTGCTGTCCTGGCGAAAACCATGATGACTTCATCCTGAGGTAGGCGCTGATCCCCACCATCTTTAGGTCACCAAGAAGGGCTTATGGGAGGCTGATTGGCACCAAGAGAGACACCCCCAACTGAACGATTGCTTCCCTCATCTGCCTCCCAGCAAAACAGATATACAACGAAAGGCATACAGGCATCAGAAAGGTTGTGGAGCAGACCATCCGAGACACAAGCAATGGTTCCACTACTTGGGGCTCCTTACAGAAATCTGCAGAGCAGGTAACAAAGTTCATTGTGACAGAGGTGAGGAAACTGTTTCTTTTCTCTCAGATGGTTGTGAATCTTTGGAATTCCCGTCCTCAAAAAACAGTGGATGCAGAATCTTTTAATATTTTTAAGGCAGAGGTAGATTCCTAATTACCAAAGGGGTGAAAGATTATTAGGGATATGTGAGAATATAGAGTTTTAAGGTACAACCAGATAAGCTACAATCTTGTTGAATGGTTGAGAAGGTTCGAGTGTCCGAATGGCCTACTCTCGTTCCTTATTTGTGTGATCTGCTGTTTCAAGTGCAGTGCCATCATGAGGGTGCAACTATTTCTACCAGGCACATCAAGAGAAGGAAAATGAGGAGGAGACAGGGAAGAGACACCCAGGTCCCTTTGGTCTGAACAGATTGTTATGGAGTTATGGAGACATAGTCATCCGCACAGAAACAGACCAATCAATCCATGCTGACCATAATCCCAAACTGAATTAGTTCTACCTGCCTGCGATTGGTGCCTATCCGTCCAAACATTTCTTATTCATGTACTTATCCAAATGTCTTCTAAACGTTGTAGCCGCGTCCACTACTTTCTCTGGAAGTTCAAAGACTTTGCTTCCCTTGGGAGATATTCCCCTCATCACGACCCCTCGACTAATCTCCATCTTTCCATCCGTCTGTGATATCCCCTCATAGTACCCTCTTGATTAAGATTCTGCAATAAAAATCAATAGTTAAAAATCTGTCCATAAGATTGTTATCCAATCACATTTCTGAGCCATTCACCTTGGTGCATTTGCTTGGCAACTATTTTATTGGGGCTCACAGCTCCAATGTGGTGCCACTGCAGTGGTTGCAGCAGGATACCAACTTACTCTGAGGGGAAGCTACTGGTGGCCTTGCATACTGCTCTCCAGCAGCTTTGAGATGTTGGTCGGGGTGGGACTCCAGTTTCAGAAAGCAGATGGATAGCAGCATTATCAGACTGGGGTTAGTTGAGAGGCACCAACCAGGGTGGTGATAGATGGTAGTGCTGCCATCAACATCAGGCTGGTGTTCCACAATCATTCCTATGAGCCTTTGCAATGCTGCAGTCCAGAATGCTAGAGCCTTCAAGGGCCTCTCTCAGCACTGAGGTACAAGTAATGTCACCATGGTTCCAGAGAGAGTCACCTCAACCGCACACAGGGCAACTTTCATGGAGACTACAGCCAGCATAGGAATTGAATCCACATTGTTGGCCTCAATCTGCATTCCAAACCAGCGCTACAGTCAACTGAGCTAAGCAACCTGAAAGTGGGTGTGGTTGTGCAGGCTGACCTTCTACTGAGGTGTTGAATAGATTCTATCTGTTCTGCGGTGCTGCTTTGGGTGGTTTCAAAATAGGAGGTCATTATCCAAAGATGTCTTACAAAATTGAAGATTGAACAGGTTTTTTTTTGAATGATATATAGGTCTCCTAGTCTCCCACGGTCAGACCAAATGACCTGGTTTTGCGTTGCAAATATCTTTTGGCTCTACATTCGAAACAATGTGTTGTTTATTACCATTTTCAGCCTTCCCTATTACAATTCATAATCTGCAGCTTTGTATAAACATTAAATAAATGACGCAAATAAATAGTCTTCTTATTAATTCATTATGTACACGCTCACTTCCACTCCCTTAATGTCACTTAATTATGTAATGTGGTGTAATAAATGTGTCAGAGTTGCCAAGAGTTCCAAATGATGTAGCTTGAAGATTTGCTTCTAATAATTTCTGAATTGTCTCATAAAGATGATAGATCCAACCTGCATTTGCAAAAGAGACATTGTCACCTTTAAAAGTCCATCACGCCCCTCCAACTCCATTTTGGTTTATTCCCTTCCTGCTCTCCCTATCCTCCCTTCACTTTTATTAGTTTGTATTGTACATAATGGGCTTTGAATGTAAGTACTTGATTGGTATATGGGTGATTATTGGTGGTACTTAAAAGAAAATAAAACAGAAAAAAATGTCATGGTGATTTTTACGGTGGGAAATTCGCTCAAGTGTGCATGACAGCACTTTGGAGTATAATTTAGAGCAAAGAAAAAATGTCTGTCACCAGCTTGGAAGACCAGGATAGAATGATGGCATACACTGGACTTTTGCAGTATGGTGGTAGTGTACCTACCTCTGAGACAGGATAAACGGTTTCCAGTCCCACCGCTCCAAAGATGTGGAATGATATCTCTAAACAGGTTGATTAGAAAATATTTTAGAATGATGGAGTTCAAACTGAAATACTTCCTTGAGCCACTTATCATGGATTAAAGCAGTACGGTGGCTCAGTGGTTAGCACTGCTGCCTCAAAACACCAGGGACTTGGATGTGATTCCACCCTCAGCCTGCTGTCTGTGTGGAGTTTGCACTTTCTCTCTGAGTCTGCGTGGGTTTCCTCCCACAGTCCAAAGATGTGCCAGTTAGATGGATTGACCATGCTAACTTGCCTAGAGTGTGCAGACTAGATGGATTAGCCTTGGGAAATGAGGATTTACAGGGATGGGGTGGGTCTGGGTAGTATGCTCTTTGGAGGGTTGGTGTAGACTCGATGGGTTAGGGTTAGGGTTAGGGTTAGCTTGCTTCCACACTGTATGGAATCTATGGGAGCACAAAGATTTAGCCTGATACACTACTGATTAACTTATCGTTACATGTATTTGTTACAAATACAGTGAAAAGCGCTGTATAATGTCATCACTATCCAGCACCATCTTAAAAAAAGAAAATAAACCATGACATGGAATATAATGGTAAGAAGTAAAGTTTAAAGTTTAATATTGCAGTCCTTCTTGTTAAGTGCCATGGGCCTGGATCTGGGCTCTTCCACACCAGCCCTGAGTCCCTTTGCCATACTGCCGCTGCTGGAACCGTTTGAGGCAATGCTGCTCTGCCAGAGGAGTCATCTTTCAGATCAATCGTTAAACTGAAGTCTTGTTGATGAAGGGTCTAGGCTCGAAACATCAAGCTTTCCAGCTGCTTGGCCTGATGTGTTCATCCAGCTCCACACCTCGTTATCCCTTGTTTATCCTGTTGGGAATATGTCATATATCCAATGAAACTATTTTGAAGAAGAACAGGGGAGTTGTTCCCCACCTGGGCAATATTGATCCCTTGACCAAGATCACAAAAAAAATGGGTTATCTGGTCATTAGCATGTGGCTGTTTGTGGGAGTTTGCCATATTCACATTGACACCTCAATTCCTTATTTTACAATTGTGGCAAGATTTCAAAAGAGCTTTGAATAAGGGCAAAATAGTGAGAATGCTGGAAATCTGAAACAGAAACAGGGAATGCTGGAGAAATTGAGCAGGTCTGGCAGCATCTGTGGAGAGAGAAACAAAGTTACTGTTTTGAGTCTGTTTCTCTCTCCACAGATGCTATCAGACCCGCTGAGGTTCTTCAGTATTCTCTTTGTTTGGTTCAAAAGTGCTTCATTGACTGGAAAGCACTTTAGGAACTGCCGGGGTTGTGAAAGGCACTATATGTATGCAAGTCTTTTGATTTCTGCACCTCTTTAAATCAGACTTGGCAAGTGTTGCCCCCAACTTTATAAAACACAAGTCTTCAGGACTATAAATTGAATCATAAATGATAATGCTCAGACAATTAGAATCAGCTTGCCACCTATTATATGGTTCTTAGGGTTAAAGGCATCAAAGGATATGGGTAGAAAGTGGGAACAGACTGCTGAGTTGGATGATCAGCCACAATCATATTGTCTGGCAGAGCAGAGCTGAATGACCTACTCCTGCTTTTATGTTCCATGTTTCGTAATTGACACCATTTTCTTCAGTCGCATAAATTGTCGCATTTGAAATCTGACATTCTTGCATCTGTTCTGATAAGTTTAAGATAAAGTGCTTCAACATTTCTCTCTTACCAACAAGGTTCAAGTTCTGTATCACCAAGCTATTGTTTGGATGACAAATATTCTACTTGAATACTGAAACAGGAGAGATTGTAGGACTGCCTCCAACTAACCAGAGGCACCATGGAACTTTCAAGCTGTGTTTTTTGACGATGCCACATTGGAAATAAATTGTCTTGTTGTTAGGTTCGTTGGAGACCCTCCCGGACTTGATGCAATAACAAGACACTGACCTGTTTAGAAAAACACAAATCCTTTATTACAAAGCAAGTACAAGCTGTGGAGGATCACTGTACTCAACCCGGCGCAGAGTGCAGAGTCTCCTAAGCGATTCTCCCTGAGCAGCGGACAGTCCCCGCTTTTTATACCTTATCGAGTGCATAATACATAAAGCAATTTTACATCTCACAATGGCGTGTTACACGAAACTATCACTACATCGGACACTGACATGATACAAAAACAATTACTACATCAAAAACATAAAGAGAGCAGGATACAGTATCAATCGTTCTCAAAGTGACTGCTAACGGCAGGAGGCGATTTCAAGTTGCTGAAGTGACAGAATGTAATTTCAAGCTGCCGAAGTGTCTGGCTTGAACAAAGGTCAGTGTCCTGGCCCCTTTAGCAGAAACAGAAGTTACATTCTTTACAGGATTTCAGAAGTCTCACACCTTTACAAACGTTGCCACCTAATCTTACTTGAGACAGCTTCCACATACCCCTGTGCAGGAAAATAAAGATTTACAAAGTTTATACCTAATTTTATTCAGGCAGGAAGCTTAAGGCAGTGTCTTTTCTACTTATGTATAGGAAGGTAAGGATTTACAAAGTTTTACACCTAATTCTAGTTGGGCAGCAAGTTTTAAGGCAGTGCCAGCATACTTCTGTGTAAGCAGATAAAGAGCATTAATTTATAAAGAATATAGAAATCAATGGGATGTTATCCCAATAACATCTCATTGTGTTTTGATTAATAAATTCCGAGAAGCTACCTCTACTACAAGCTCTAGGCATTAACTATTTCTTGACTGGTGCCCGAGATTCAATCCAGTCTGAGCTGATTATTTTCTCCTTGCCATTGGCTATTAAAAATCACAATAGAACCCAGTGCTGGAAGACAATCTTACCTGGGACAACACAACAGCGTAGAAAAATAAGTTAAGTCTACTGGGGTAACAAGCATGGGGCTGGATGAACACAGCAGGTCAAGCAGCATCATAGGAGCAGGAAAACTCGACGTTTCGGGCCTAAACCCTTCTGATGAAGGGTTTAGGCCCGAAAC
>JAHRHZ010000081.1:8936724-8948153 GCA_024137785.1 Ginglymostoma cirratum
CCAAGCGGAGGCTTGGGGACCGCTTTGCAGAACACCTGCGCTCAGTTCGCAACAAACAACTGCACCTCCCAGTCGCGAACCATTTCAACTCCCCCTCCCATTCCTCAGACGACATGTCCATCCTGGGCCTCCTGCAATGCCACAGTGATGCCACCTGAAGGCTGCAGGAACAGCAAATCATATTCAGCCTGGGAACCCTGCAGCCCAATGGCATCAATGTGGATTTCACAAGCTTCAAAATCTCCCCTCCCCCAACCGCATCCCAAAACCAGCCCAGCTCATCTCCACCTCCCTAACCGGTTTTTCCTCTCACCCCAAGCCACACCCCCATCTCCGAGCTACTAACATCATCCCGCCCCCGGGGCCTGGCCGTCCTCCCGGGACTGACCTATCTCCTCCCTACCCCCCTACCTACACTCACCTTTACTGGCTCCATCCCCGCCTCTTCGACTTGTCTGCCTCCTCTCCACCTATCCTTTCCTCTATCCATCCTCTATCCGCCTCCCCCTCTCTCCCTATTTATTTCAGAACCCCCTTCCCCTCCCCCATTTCTGATGAAGGGTTTAGGCCCGAAACGTCAAGTTTTCCTGCTCCTATGATGCTGCTTGACCTGCTGTGTTCATCCAGCCCCATGCTTGTTATCTAGGCTTTGCTTGTTATTTGATTTGATTTCTTATTGCACCTAGGTAGAGTGAAAGGTTCTGTTTTGCATGCTGTAAAGGCATATCATATACCATAGTATCATACACCATTGTATACCGGAGTAAATTAGGTTAATTGAATAGAGCGAAGGATACAACGTTATGGTCGCATAAAAGGTGCACAAAGTGTGAGATTAACATTATATTTAAAATTTGAGAAGTCCATTCAGAATAATAGCGAGGAAACAGCTATTCTTAAATCAGTTGGTACAATTGTTTAAGCTTTTGTATCTTCTGCCTGACGGAAGAGGTTGGAAGAGATTATAACCAGTCTGGGAGGGGTCTTTGATGATGCTGCTGCCTTCCTGTAGCATTGAGAAGTATAGGTGGAGTCAATGGATGGAAGGTTGTCTTGTGTGATGGACTGGACTGTGTTCACAACCCTCTGTAGTTCCTCACAGCCCTGGGCACAGCATTTGCCATACCAAGCTATGAGGCATCTGGATAGAACGCTTTCTACAGTGCATCGATAATACACAATTGTTAATACATAATTGGCCACATAGTGTTTTCCTGGCGGTGGAAAAATAAACATCATAAAACCTATTCACAACAGCTCGTTTCTTTCTGTCTCACAACATAGGAAACATACATAACTACGGGTGATTTGGGGAGAAAAACGAAAATAAAGGGTACTATTTGGCCCTATATATTAAAAAAGTAGCAGACCCAGGAGTCCCTCTTGTGGCAAAGTGGTAGTGTCCCCTACATCTGAGCCAGGAGGCCTGGGTTCAACCCCATCGGCTCCAGAAGTGCACCATAACATTTATAAAATATCTACAAAAATACATCTCAGTAATTGGAACCATTCTCATTTATTCCTATCAGTATTGTTCTTCTCTCATCTCTTGTGGCACAGTGGTATTGTCCCTACTTCTAGGCTGGAAGACTAGGTTCAAGTCCCAACCTCTCCACAACACTTCGCAACAGATTGGTTGAAAATATAAAGTGCACTATTTTTAGCATGTGTCAGGCATTTAAATTCTTTATCCTGAGAAATACAGGAATAAACATGCTCAAGTGGAGGCCAATGATGAAACTTGTCCGAATGGTTGGGACCCAAAGCAACTGGAAATTTCTGTGGTCAGGCAATGGCTAATCATTACATTTTAGTGACATTGTTAGCATTGACTAATGATAGGTTGAAAACCTTTTAAAAATCACACAGTTTTCATGCAGTATCAATAAACAGAAGAAGTCTTAACTAAATGTAAATGAGTAGAATTTATTGACTATAAATTCTTACTGACGGGGCACTTATGGTGTAAGGCTTCAACTTCTCTTGAGGATAACTGGCTATATGGAGTTGACAATCTGTGTCTGTCCGAATGAGCAATTAAGCAAAGGGGTTGCGTTTTGTTTAAGTTCCCAAATGTCTGTTTTCCCTGATGAGCATGAGAAACATTGGGCCTCTTCACTCAAGCAAGCATGCTGACCAAAAATCATGTAAAGGAGACTGATAATATTTGGGAAACTGTGAAATATTACACTTATAAATAATACTTCTTCTTCATTCCCTTGGGATCAAGGATAATTTGCTTCCAGACCAGTTCAATGGGGCTGACTTGTTTTCAGACCAGTTCAATGAGATTGATTTGCTTCTAGACCAGTTCAATGAGATTGATTTGCATCCAGACCAATTCAATAAGTTCAGAGGTGGCTGCGCAGTCCAAAGTGTAAAATGCAGATACCACCACATGCAGGCCAGCTGGTGTTTCAAAAGTTGGTAGATGGATTGTTGGATGTTTGTTTACTTTCTCCAACTTCACCTTGACATCTTGCCAATGCAGACTCCTGTTGTTGTCTGTCCTTTCCTGAACAAACCTTCTCCATTTCGGTCAGTCACAACCGAGGGACTCCCAAGAATGTTTGATCTCCTCAAGGATATCTTAGATGACATCCCTCAAGCATTCAACTGCTTTCCTGGCAGTAAGTTTGGATTGCTTTGGCTGTCTGGTGTCAGGCATGGTGTCTTGCCTAGTGGAATTGGTTTTGAATGATTAATGCCTTGATGCACAGCATGTTGGCTTGGAGGAGGACCCTGCTGCTGTTATGATTGATAATTCACTCAAAGACAAACTGACTCAATGCCACTCCTGGGACTGACACAGATTTCATGTGGGTTAAAAACAATTAGACCTGTTTGATCAGTGCCGTCAGGGAAAGCGGCAAAGTATAGGATTAATCAGAGACAATCTGGAATATCTGATGCATAATCAGGAACGTTTAATACATAACCCTATCTGCACTTTTAAACTCTTTGCACTTAATATGCAAACCCAGGAAACCATAACTAGTTATAAACTTATTAGTGAATAAATCAGTGGTCTTGTAAATGCCAAAAGGCTGATTGTACATTGTTACAATTCAGCCAGTTCAAAATCTCTGTCTTCATTCTCACATCCATTCCTTTCCAAATAATGACAATTCTGATAGAGAAGTCATGGTCACTCCCACAATGCTGTAAGTTCCCACAGATGCAGTCACAGGGTTCTGGAGATAGAATATTTTCACAGAGGCAGACAGTCTAAAACACAAACAGCCTGGTTCTCATCATACTGATTAGCTGCAACACTGGAAAAAGAATCTAGCAACAACGTGCACTGTTGCATGCAGCCCAAATCTATCGAAAATATTATTACACTTAACTACACAGATTTTTATTAAGTAACATATGAAAGTGAAAGACTTGTATTTGTATAGCACCTTTGACAACCTCAGGATATCCCAAAGCACTTTAAGGCCAATTAAATATTTTTTTGAAGTGTAGTCACAGTTGTAATATAGGATGCACAGGCGATTATTTGTACACAGCAAGATTCCACAAGAACCAATGGGAAATGACCATATCATTTGCTTTTAGTTAGTCAGTTGATGGGTTGCAGATTGTACTCCACCAGCACACCTGTTGCTCTCTTTCAATGCAATGCCTTTTTGATGTTTTATGTCCTCCTCAGAGATCAGACTGGGCATCGGTTTAAAGCTTCATCTGAAAGACAGCTCCTCTAACAGTGCAGTATTCTCTCACTACTGGGTGCGTGAGCCTAGATTTTGTATTCAGCTCCATGAACCATAGGCAAGTTTGCAACTTACTGACCCACAGTTTTCTGCACAATTGCTATACTAAAATGTTGCTAAAAGTTAAGCGAATAAAACATAACTTGCTGACCTAATTTTCCATATGTGTTGCTGATGGCAATCTCCATCTGTGAAATGCATGCTAAATTGCAGGAAAGATTTGAGACAAAGTCTATGACCTTTCAACATGAAGGACCAATAGCTCAGACATCAGCATGTTGACACTTGTATTATTTTTGACACAGTACTCTGATACTCTCTCCCTTGTGTGCTCTCCTGCAACCAATCATCATCTTGGCTTGGATTGCCAATATTGTCATTTCTTCAGTGTGGCTAGGTCAATGTGTCTCAGTGGTTAGCACTACTGCCTCACAGTGCTAGGGACCTGGGTTCAATTCCAGCCTTGGGTGACTGTGTGGAGTTTGTACATTCTCCCTGTGTCTGCATGGGTTTGCTTTGGTTTCCTCCTAAGTCCAAAGATATGCAGGTGAGGTGGACTGGCCATGCTAAATTACACATAGTGTCTAGGGTGGGAAATGCAGGGATAGGATGTTGGGTGGGGTGGTCTTCAGAGGGTCAGTATGGACTGAATGGTCTGCTTCCATGCTGTAAGGATTCTCTGGTTTTTGAAAAAAATCCTGGAACTCTCACCCTAATAGACTGCAGCAGTTCAAGGCAGCTCACTATCAACCCCCAAGGAAATTAGGGATGGGCAATAAATGTTAGCCCAGCCAACAGTGCTCATGTCCCATGAGTGAATTTTTAAAATAATGTTAGCATTGGACATGAAGCAACTATGCAATGTAATTACAGGTCTTAAACTATTCACCTGATGGTCACATCATTTCAAACTGCCTGTATAAGCACTATTAAAATGCAACAAAGTTTTATGCCTCTACACCTCTTTCAGACAATATGTTCCTGAACTGCAGCAGACTCAAGGTGCAAAAATTCTTGACTCTCTTGACAACTGATCTTGGGATGCAGGAATTTATGTGCATGCACATAAGTTAATGAAGAGTGCAGGACAAGTTGACAGAACAGTTAATAAAGAATGCAGCATCAAAGGTCTTATCAACAGCAATATAGAGTACAAGAGCGAGGAAGTTATGTTAAACTTGTATTAAAACACTGCTTCATCCTCAGCTGGAGTATTGTGTCCAATTCTGGACACCACTCTTTAGGAATGATGTGAAGGCTTTAGAGGGAATGCAGTAAAGATTCATGAGAATGATTCCAGGGAAGTGGAACATCTGTCTTGTCAAATGGATTAGAGAAGGCGGGATATCTTTTCTTGAAGGATAGAAGGTCAAGCGGAGATTAAATTAAAATATTAACAGTTGTGAGGGATCTGGGCAGAGTAGATACAAAAAGAAACTGTAGAAGGGCCAAGAGCAAGAGGTAATGGATTTAAGTCAATTGACACAAGCTGCAATGGCAAAAGGAGAGAAGTCATTTTCAAGCAGCAGCTGGTCAGGATCTGGAAAGTGCTGCCTGAGAGTGCAGTAGAGGAAAATTCAACCAACGCATTGAACAAAAAAATGGATAATTTACTGTAATAAAAGAATATGCAAGACTAGAGGGAGCAGATGGGTGAGCGGTTATGATGGACAGCTGAATGGCTTCCTTCTGTGTGAAATTATTCCATGATTCTCCTTCTACCAATTTGTTTAAATTCATGTCCTCCTGGTTAATGAATTAGTTGAAAATTAAAATAGGTTCTTCCCATCCACTCTATCTAAGCCCTTTTTAATTTTGTCCATCTCAAATGAATTATCCCTCAGTCTCCTCTTGTTCCGAATGTCAGGACAATTGATCAGACCCTTGGTTTACTTACTGACATATTAAACTTTTGGAGAAGACTCACATTTTTAAAACAGAGACCACAAGCCAAGTCTGATCGATAACGTAGCTTTTAAGAATGGAATTCACTGACTGCCGGAAGATTCCCTGTATGAACCTTTGGAATGTAACACTTTGTACGGTACCAAGGAAGCCTCAAAGAGAAAAACTTTAAAAGTCAGAGAAGCAAGACAATCCAATCACCTCATCTCAGCAGGAAAACATCTCCTGTAAGCATAAAATGTGCATGAGTCAAAAGGCATATTTGAGTTTTGACCTTCCAGAAATACTGAGATTAACGTTTATAAGTCAGCTGCAAAGCCTGAACTATGTATATCAGTGGACTGATTGGCTAATGTGGACTTATGTGTGTTATGAATGCATTATGGATTGAGGATAGCCATTAGACAGCTCTGTACTGCAGGTAAAAAGAAAAGAACTTCACTCACTCTGAATAGTTTTTAGAAAGCCAGTCGCTGATAAAAATGGAACATGAGAAAAGAATTTTAGCTAAAGTCTAAAGCCAAGAATCTCAATAACAACTGACTACCCATATCAATACCAGCAGTATCATTCAAACTTACTTTTTATTCTTCCAAGGATAGCAGTTTCCTTCTCTAATGACGCAGCACGGTGGCTCAGTGGTGGTTCAATTCCATCCTCGGGTGACTGTCTGTTTGGGGTTTGCACATTCTCCCCATGTCTGCATGGGTTTCTGCAGGGTGCTCTGGCTTCCTCCCACAGTCTAAAGATGTGTAAGTTAAGTGGATTAGCCATGGGAAATACAGGGTCTAGGTCTGGGTGGGATGCTCTTTAGAGGGGTGGTGTGGACTTGTTGGGCTGAGTGGAATGTTTCCGCACTGTAAGGCTTCTATGATTATATGCCATTAGTGTACCAGATGGGTTTCTCCCTAATAACTAACAATGGTTTCAGGGTCACCATTAGACTCTTAATTCCATCATCTTTTAAATAAAAATTGAATTCAAATTCCACCATCTACAATGGCAGGATTCAAACCCAGATCCCCAGAACATTACCTGGGTTCCTGGATTAATAGTCTAGTGATAAAACTAATAAACTATTGCCTCCCCTTCTAACTGCCCTAATGTTGCGCCATCTGCATTTCTCAAACAACCCAGACTGATCTATGTATCATTTACCTTTTATCAGTTTTGGTGCTTTTCGTAATCCTAATCTGTGTGTATGTGTTTCATTTTTACTTCTTCCCATATTTAGTAAGCACTAAATTCACTGTTTCTTTATTTAACTCAAGAAAGTCTGGTTAAATTGTCTCATTCAGTCTGGGAGAAATGTATCCAAAAGGGAAGGGATGTTTTTTAACTAACATTGAGATGGCCAACCTGGGGCAGGGAGGCAAGGTGAATAAAGAAGGGCAGCCAGTTTACCATTCCTCACTTAGGAGCATGTCAATTTGGGGTGCCCAATCTTTAACTTTAGTGGATTGGGAAACCTTACCCGAAGGACTGTTTATAAATAACTACGGTCTGTCCAATCTCTCCTCGTAATTAAATTTTTTTAATTCCTGGCATTAAATGAGTTTTGATGTCAGTGAGTTCATACTAACCTTCCTCTGCCCACTATGTGAACATGGTTATCTATTTTAGATAGATGAAAGAAATCAAACGGGCACATTAAAAATCTATTATTAACACCAACAGTGATATCTAACCAAATGTACTGGGTGCAAATTTAGGAGTGAAGTCATTATGCTCAAGCTTTCTTGCTTCTGTGATCTTGCTGCATTTAGCATTAGAACATAGAACAGTGCAGCCCAGGAATGTTGCAGTGAATATGATGCCAAACGAAACTAATCCCTTCTGCCTGCCCTTTGACCAGATCCCTCCATTCCTTGCATATTCATGTACTCATCTAAAAGTCCCTTAAATGCCCTTATTGTAATCTGCCTCAACCATCACCCTGGCAGTGCGTTCCACATTTCCACCACTCTCTGTGTAAAATACTTGCCCCTTTACGTCTCCTTTGAGCGTCTCCCTTCTCACCTTAAGTGCATGGCCGTTAGTATTAAATATTTCAACTCTGGGAAAAAGATTCTCACCGTCAACCCTATCTATGCATCTTATAATTTTATAGACTTCTATCAAGTCTCCCCTCAGCCTCTGCTGCTCCAGACAAAACAATTCAAGTTTTTCTAGCCTCTCCTTGTAGTTCAGACCCTCTATTCCAGGCAACACACTGGTAAAACTCTTCTGCGCCCTCTCTAAAGTCTCCACATCCTTTCTGTAATGTGGTGACCAGAATTGAACACAATACTCTAAATGTGGCTTAACCAAGGTCTTATGAAGCTGCAACATGACATCCTGACTCTTATACGCAATTCACCAACCAATAAAGGCGAGCACGCTAATTCGCCTTCTTTACCTGACAATAAATCATTCAATTCAATCAATCAAGTTACTAACAAGTTCCTTGTTTGTCGAATGGCAGGTTTTGAACCACCACGAGCAAGGGTGCTCCTTGCTAAACAGGCTCAGGCTGGGATGGAAACAAAAACAGAAGTTGCTGGAGAAGCTCAGCAGGTCTGGCAGCATCTATGGAGAGAAATCAGAGTTAACGTTTCAGGTCCCATGACCTTCCATTAGAACGCTGAGAAAGGGTCACTCAACCTGAAACATTAACTCTGATTTCTCTCCACGGATGCCGCCAGACCTGCTGAGTTTCTCCAGCAATTTCTCTTTCTGTTTCTGATTTACAGCATCTGCAGTTCTTTTGGTTTTCACTCAGGACAGGAAAGGGTTCCTGCACTGACAACCTCCAACTTTGACTCTTCAATATTAACGCCTTAGGGACTCATGGAGAGGCACAAACAATGCTGCATATGCCCAAGGAGAGGGTCCTCTGCAGACCAAGTGGAGAACTAATCACCTTCCACTCAGCAAATGAGGAGGCTACTGTGCAGCTTTGGGACCCTGTACTCAGAAAATAAATCAATAGAAACAGGTTTTCTCATATCAAAAACTGGTTAAACTTCATTACTTGCCAAAACACCAAGTTATGTTCAGAATTCTAAATAAGCCTTCATGATCAAAATTATGTTTTACCATGGTTAAGTGACCCTTTCTCAGCGTTCTAACGAAGGGTCGTGGGACCTGAAACGTTAACTCTGATTTCTCTCCACAGATGCCGCCAGACCTGCTGAGCTTCTCCAGCAACTTCTGTTTTTGTTTCCGTCCCATCCTGAGCCTGTTTAGCAAGGAGCACCCTTGCTCGTGGTGGTTCAAAACCTTCCATTCGACAAACAAGGAACTACACCCACTTTTACAAAGTTTTTAATCCTTGTTAATTATAACTTAGAAAATGTTTTGTATCATAATCCTTTTCTAAAAAAACACAAACTAATAGATCTGAAGGAGGAGAGGAAGGATGGTTTACGATAAGTTTATATTTGTATAGTGCCTTTAATGTACTAAAACAGCCCAAAGCCCTTCGGGCGAACATTGACACTGAGCCATGGAGGAGATATTAGGTCAGGTGACCAAGGGTTTTGTGAAAGACATAGGTTTTAAGGAGTGTCTTGAAGGAAGAAAATGAGGTAGAAACATGAGAGCATAAACAAGAACACAATAGAATAGCAGTAGGAATAAACCCTACAAGCCGACTTTGTCCAATGTGACTGTCCTATGTTGGACTTCAACGCTACTTTCCTACCCAATCCTCCTCTTATCAAGAATCTGTCCTTATATCTATTCAATGATAGAAATGATGTACTGGGACTGGAGAAGGTGGAGGGGAGGTTGAGTAGGTTGGTTCTGAAATTGAGAAAGTTGCCTTATGAGGAGAGATTGAGTAGACTGGAAGTGTACTCACTGGAATTTAGAAGAATGAGGGGGGATCTTATAGAAATGTGAAATTATGAAGGGAATGGATAGGACAGAAGCAGGGAGGTTGTTTCCACTGGCGGGTGAAACTAGAACAAGAGGGCATAGGCTCAAAATAAGGGGGACCAGATTTAGGACAGAATTGAGGAGTAACTTCTTCACCCAAAAGGTTGTGATTCTGTGGAATTCCCTGCCCAGTGAATAATTAAGGCTACCTCGTTGAATGTTAAGGCAAAGACAGATGGATTTTTGAATAGTAAAGGAATTAATGGTCATGGTGAGCAGGCAGCTAAATGGACCTGAGTCCATGAAAAGATCAGCCATGATCTTATGGAATGATGGAGCAGGGTTGATGCTCCTATTTCTTATTTTCTTATAAACCATCCACAACCCACTGGGGTAGAGAATTCTGAGTTTCACAACCGTTTGAATAAAGTCATTTCTCTTCATGTCGGTTCAAAAAGGATCAACCCCTCATCCTGAGAACACCCCTCCCCCTTATTCGAGATTTCCCAGCTAAAAGAAACAACCTGTCTTGTCAAACCCCCTCACTAATCGTCTCCGTTTTGATCATCTCTTGTTCTGTAGTGTAGGTATTCCAGAACTTAGGAGGCAGGCAGCTGAAGGTACAGCCACGCACAAGAGTTTGGAACTACAGGAGTGCAGACATCAGAAGAAGTTGGAGGATAATGGAGAGATGGGGAGGGCAAGACCATGGAAGGATGTGAAAACAAGGTCGAGGATTTTAAAATCAATGCCGAAAGCCATTGCAATCCTAAGGGTACAGGGATTACAGTTGAACGGGAATTAATATGAGGCACTTCATGAGTAACAGAGTTTCAAATGGACTCAAGTTTAGAGAGATTAGAATATGGGAGATTTGCCAGCGGTGTGTTAAATAGTGAAGTCCAGGCTTGAACAAGAGATTCAGCAGAAAATAAGATAAGGGAGGAGTGGGATGATGGATATTGCTGAGTTTGAAGCAGACAGTCTAGGTGCTGGAGCAGATATGGGAAACTCATATTACAGCTTGGGAATTTGTATCTATGTCTTAGTCATTATCTCTTCGTTCTGTCTGCGAAAGGTTTTAAACAATATGAGGACACACCATCTCACTGTCCTACTCATTTATTACACTAGCAGGCTTACAGATGTTGCAACATTGTGAGTCCACTCTTGGCAAATGACCAGTTTGAGGTCTACTTGTGTGGGTGTGATCATGTGAATCAAGGCCAAATTCCACACTTGCAACTTAATATTTTCTTCCAAGTTTTTTTTATTATTCCCCTGGGGGATTCATTTATGATCAGTTGACTTGAAATGGCCTTCAAAGTTTTGAGCATTTCAAGTTACAATGAAAAATCTGGTACATTTCCTGTTTTATGTCCTGGGCTGTACAGTGAATGTTATTGGATTTGACACAGAAATTCATATCAAGGATCTATTGCAGTGCAGTCATCAGAAATTTACCAGAGAAAGTTTCCATTTTGCCAATTCTTAAGACTCCAGCTCCCTCTATTGGAGGGGTTCACTGAGATAAAAGGCAGCACCTAGGGGTGTGAGGCAAGGGTAACAGAGAGGAGATTATTAAATATAATGTTGAGTCTTGCAAGCTGTAAGATACCTAAGCAAAGGATGAGGCTAGGTCCCGTCCTGTACAGGTTAATCCCAGTATAGCCAACCCATTTTCAAGCATAGATAATAGATACTGCAGATGCTGGAGAATCGAGATAACAAGGTGTGGGGCTGGATGAACACAGCAGGCCAAGCAGCATCATAGGAGCAGGAAAGCTTGACATTTCGGGCCTAGACCCTTCATAAACAAGACTTCAGTTTAATGATTGATCTGAAGGATGACTCCTCTGACAGAGCAGCATTGCCTCAAACGGTTCTAGGCCCGAACCGTCAAGCTTTCCTGCTCCTATGATGCTGCTTGGCCTGCTGTGTTCA